>OZ004665.1:11215724-12432398 GCA_963924505.1 Agonopterix alstromeriana | reverse complement strand
CTCGTGCTTGAGGCAGGACATGGTGAGGTAGCCGCTGCCGGCGGACTTGTTGGACTTGCCGGAGGAGCGCTCGTCGGCGTGGCGCGCCAGCTTGAGGGACTCTGTGCTGGAGGCGACGTCGGCGGCGCGCGGCGGCAGGCTGGCGCCGTCGAGCTCGGCGCCGGCGCCGGGCGGGGGCGAGCCGCGCCACGCGCGCCACACGAACGGCTCCACGTCCACGCCGCCGGCCGCGCCCGCTAGGTGCAGGTAGTTGTCGTCACCTATCGGCGCTTGTCTGCAATCATCGTGCATATATTAGCTATCTATCTATCAATTTATGGATTCAAGTTTCAAGACAAATATCTAGGATATTGTCATACTCACTTGCTGCCGTACTTAGTCTCGCGGGCGAGGGACCGTCTGTAGATGCGGTGCCGGTGTTCGAGGTCAAACATCGTCTCCTGCAGCTCGCGAAGCGTCGCCGCTTCCGCTTCGCGTTCTTCTACTGTCGTTCCATCTAAAACGAAGCAAAGTTTACATTTTAATACTTTTACATAATACGTAACAAAATTGCGTGAATAAATTATTGATGTTAGAAACTAAGTTTGTGGTCTAGCTCGATGGCTGGGCACTTTCTCAACGATTCTCGTCAAGTGTCGAACCACGAGGGTCGCGCCGCAGCGCGTCTAATTATATTTATAAGTATTGTAAATGTATAGGTGGGAGACCTTGTCGCGGGCGGGGGCGGTGCAGGCGGTCGTCGAGGCGGGGCGCATGTGCAACGAGCAGCGCGTGGAGGCGCTGCAGGTCACGCGCAGGGTCGAGCCGCAGCGCGAGCGCGACGGGGCCTCGCCTCGTCTCCGCCTCGGTCGCCTCCGTGCCCCCCTCCCACCCGCCGCACCCTGCCGCCTCCGCCTCCGTACGACCACAACTGTCAAAAATACATTCTCGTTAATAACATTTCAATAGGTTATCGTGTAGTGTAGGTAACAAGTAGTTCATAAGGAATTGTATCGCATGTTATTGGTTAGTAATAAATCATATACTAAACTGTCCACACGTCTATTGATTTACAACCCGCATCCTTACATGGCGACCTTGCCATGCGACACCGTTTCTTCGAAAGTGCGCGTGTAACCACCTTATAAGGACTTGAACTTTAATCAAAAGTAATGTTTTAGTGGGAAAAACTAGTTTTATTTTTAGCTGCTATGCAATCTTCTTCTATTAAGTAGTCAGCCTTGGACGAGATGGCTAAAAAGAAGAAAAAGAAGAAAGACGAAAACGTCGGGAAAGGGAGCTTTGTTAGAGAGTTCTAAATATAACAAAATAGGCAGATAGCGTCGTGGTTTCCAGCTCATTATGGACAAACATGAGAAGACCTATCCCTGTAATTTAAGAGGGAAAATCATGCTTAATCCAGCCGTTGATCATCAGTTAACATAGAAGACAATTGAAGTTTAATAAAGTGTACTTTTAGTGAGTGTTGAACCGATTCCTGTTTCGTTCGGGAGTGAGGAAGTGATATCTACACTAATATTATAAAGAGGAAAGATTTGTACCTATTTTTGTATGTTTGTATGTTTGTAATGAATAGGCTCAAAAAGTACTGGGCCGATTTAAAAAATTCTTTCACCAATAGAATGCTACATTCTTCCAATTTGACATAGGCTACATTTCATTTTGAAAAAAATTAGGGATCCTTGGTAAAATTTGAACAATGTAACCGAAGGTGTAGAAAATTTCCAAAACTAAATAATTGTCTACCCCGTGCGAAGCCGGGACGGGCTGCTAGTATACTTATAATAACATAACGGCTAGATAATGTAATCGTCGAAAAGTTATATTGAAAACGGATAAATTAACTTTAAAATGCTCTATCAAAGTCATTAATTTTAAAAAGTAATGGAGAAATTATACTAAAATATAATTATTTGCAGCGAGGATTATTGTTAAAATCACAGATTTTTGTTTTTCGTGTTTTCTCCTAAGACTAATAAAATTGTAATAACAAATTGTTTTGGCAATGAAATATGAACTAGTTGTTTTATAGAAACGATTGAACAAAAGAAAATTTATTTTAAAATTGTAATTAATAAAAATTCATAAATGTATTTTAGGAACGTTGTAAGTCAGAACAAATAATTGAAATTTAGAAAAATATCTAATTATGTGTAGGAAAGAGAAAATTTCAAAGAGTAAAAAAAAAATTAATTAATCTAATGTATTTTTAGATTAACTGAAAGTTCCTTGATTTATTTTCACTTGATTTAAAGCACCATTTTAGCGGATCAACTTGCACCACAGTAGGTGTGATGAGTGCAGCTAAGGTAAAGTCAAAAGTTCAAATTATCGTCCCGGAGAAGAAAACGAATAATCGATCAATGACAGGAAGTAAGTGAATTTTTGTATAGGATTCATTGCGTTCATTAAAATTGATAGTTGTCAACACATAAAATAACTTATGACTTTGTTGAGATCGCACCATATAAAGCTGAGTCGACCTCCATATGAGAAGTATGAAATAGACCCAAGGTATGTACAAAATACGAGCTCATAAACAAAAAATCTGTATGGCTAAGAGTGTTCAGTTACAACTTCGACAAAATGAAATAACTTGCCCGTAAATGGTAGACTTGGAAGTGACTAATTAGTAAATAGGTAACTAGGTATGAGATAGATTGATATAGGTATCATTTGTTGGTAATGAAAGAATTATTAAATTTGAAATTATGAAAAGATGTTGTGTATTAAAGGAAATGTGGAAATATTATGAATTAAAGGAGAATAGAATGTTGTACAAAACGAGAGTCGTATGGCTGTTAAATATGTTTGAGGGGGTGATTTATGGCAGAAAGTTTGTTGTGTTTTTGTGAGAGGTTTTGAATGAAATACTTAGATATTTTTTTATGAGAGATAAATGGGGATGGAAAGGATTAGGAATTGAACTGAAAGATTGATTAGTTTGAATATTGTGCAATGGAACTGATTCTTGTAATAATGCAGATGTTAGAGTCCCTGTTACTGATAACTGGACTGATCACCCAGAAATCGTACGGTAGCTTGAACATTTGGCTTATTGCACAGATTTAGTTGGTAGGTTAAGTGATTGCGAATGAAAATAGAAAGAATAATGAAACGTTAGTACATAAAAAGAACGAATAATAAATTAATAGTATAATGTCCAGCCATGCGCCCTATCATGATGTTCTCGAGAAGACTTCGTGAGGGACTTGTGCATTTTGACAAAAAAATAAAATGTGGTAAAATGTTAATGAATAAAAAAATATGTAAAGAGTTAACTCAATAATTAATTACCACTTTGGTCCGGACCAATTATTATAAAAATAAAAAAAAAGGTAAAAATAAAATATGTACACATGTTACCCAAAAGAGGGCATGATGAAAGAGGTACCATAAATAAATAAAATAAAAGGTACGTAGAAAACTTTTATATACATAAAGGCTGTTAAATGCTTCGTAAAGCTAGCCTACATGACATGACATACCATGGTAGAAAAAGCCAAGGACAAAATAAGTGAACTTTAATCAGGTAATTAAGTAGAAATAGGGGCCCACTAGTTTAGGATAATCGATAGGTAATAGGTAAATAAAGGCTTATAATTATTATGTGACTCATAACTTTCGTCGAAGCATCCAGTAGTATCGTCTTATCAATGCAGCGACGATCAGCACTTTATTTTTGGTAAGTAAATAGATATTTAACTTTAAAGTAAAAGTTCCTGTGTTATCTTCTGAATAATCCAGAAACAAGGTAAGAAAAAAAAAAACAATGACCCAAAATAGCAATTTACCTATAAAATAAAATAATTGTACCATTGACATTCTGTTTTCAAATAGGATTCTTAGTATAGATACAATGTTAAAATATAATACTCTGACAAAATTATATTGCAGACTACACTGTAGTATATAAAAAGTGTGTATTTAACAATTTACTCTACATAAATGTGTTTACTTAATTATTATTAATGGATAGAAAATAAAATTATGTAAAATCTTATTTTTAAATCTGTCTCACTGCGCGCTAAACTGTTTTTTGTAGAAGAAATAAATAAATAAAACCTACCATTGATTAAATTTATCAAACTTAATAATGTATCTAACAAGAAATTATCAGTAAAAGTGTTAAATTGTAAAATAAAATACATATATATATTTTTTTAAAAATTATGTATCTAACCTAATTTTTTTTTCCCTTTTTGTGGGGCGTGTAGTGTAGGTAACAAGTAGTTCATAAGGAATTGTATCGCATGTTATTGGTTAGTAATAAATCATATACTAAACTGTCCACACGTCTATTGATTTACAACCCGCATCCTTACAATCGTTTCAAGAGAAACGGTTTTCAAGAGTAGTCTTAAACAATAGTGAATAGGATGTATACAGGGTCCTTCTTAATATGCTGACACTTTTGTAAGGGGATGATCAGACCATCAAACTAAACATCTTTCTCTATGGGACCAACATCGAAATTGCCAAAAAAAAATTTTTGCTGTCCCATACATTTGACTCAAGTTGTATTGCAGTTTAGTATGGAACAGCAGTTTTTTTTTTCGCGATTTTGATGTTGGTGCCATAGAGAAAGTTGTTCAGTTTGACGGTCTGATCATCCCCTTAAAAAAGGAGCCCATATAACACGAGTGTGTACACATACCAGGTCCAGTGCGTGTCGCAGTAGTAGCCGGTGTGCGGCGGCGCGGCGGGCGAGTGCCGGCACAGCGCGGTCAGCAGCCGCACCCACTCGGCGCGCTCCACACAGTTGCCCGCCTGCACGAACAGCACTCGTTCCCGATGCACTACGACAAGACAATACAACACGTTGTTCATTAGGTAAGTACAAAATGTAGCTGCTGTTTTGTGTCAGGACACCGCTGACAGTCTGTGTCTACATCGCTTGTGTGCGGTCGCTATAGTGTCCGTGAGATTAAAGCCAGCTCTTCTCATTCGCGGAGTGACTTGGTGGACTGGAGCAGGATAAAGGTTGAATATCTTCGTTTTCAGGTATTAGGGTAAAGTATAGGTAACACTACTAAAGAGGTGTAACACGAAGAAATTCTGATGTGTATGTGAAGTCAGAGATTTTTTTTTGTATTAATTTCGACACTCTGAACACCAAAAGTTATTTAACAATTTGACACATTTTTTAATTTTAGTTTCTGTTTATTTTCTTATGAATTACATACCTAGCTATAATATACAAGATTTTTAATGAAAGTTAACGCTGTTTGTTACGTGGTACATACCTATCTGGAAGATGTTGTTGGCGCCGAGCGGTGCGCCGGCGGGTGGGCAGTCGACCGGCGCGACGGCGAGCACGCCCGACAGCGACAGTCTGTGCGCCGGCGTCTTGGCGCCGCACCGCGACCACGTCAGCTCGCCGCTATCACACACAGACACTATGTTATATTGCTAATACACGAACGGGACAACATTGCAAGGTGAACAAGTTTGGACAAGAGAATAGTGATAGAGGACCGGGTGCCCAGAAGGTTTGAACGCTGTCATATTCAGGGCGTAAATTGAAGGGGGTCATGGGAGATTACCTAAAAAGTATCTGCGAAGTTTCAGATAGGAGATCCGTTCACAGAAGGGCATTTTCAGATAAATTTCACACTACGAAAATTTTCAAACCCAAAATTTGATGTCCAGCGCCAGTGATTTTCATGCCATCGTATGTGGCTTGCGCGTAATGACATTTAAATGCAAATCAGACCAAAATATGATGTGGATTTTCACTATATATGACGAGTCCGAAAACGAAGACATGGATCCCCAGTCCATAGAAAAAACGACTTGAAGAAGTCATTGATATCAGAACTACATAAAAAACAACACTACAAAAATTTCAAAGCAAAAAAATAATTCTAATATTCTTAATAATTCTAGAATTAGCTTAGAATTTTTTTTTAATATTTAGAATTAGTTCTTTTGCCTACCAACCGACAGTAAACATACCAAATACGACAAAGTTTATTAATAAAATACAACGTATTAGCTTATACTGTGGTATTAGTGCCACCCAACAGCATGCCTACTTGATTTCTATGGGTTATTGCGACAACTCGGACAAAAATTTGCCAAGATTTTATACGAGAAAGTCCAAGTATTCTTATATTTAATGAGTATAATTTTATGTACGCAGGTTCCTCTTGTATATAGTGACGGTTTTTTAAGTGGATGACAAGACAATCATACTAAACGAATTTCTCTATGGGGCTAAATAAGAAATCACGAAACGGCTGTTCCACACCAGCTCCAAATGTAATAGTAAAAATAAAATACCTAGTAAGTCTAAAATGTCTCCGTTTGGCGTGCGCGTGGGCAGCCCGCGTCCACCGGCGCCGCGGCGAACCCGCGCCCGCACGGACTCCCTCCGATCGCTTGATCATCGTCCTGCAATAACAACATTATCATTATAAACTACCTTGTTCTGACGCCTTTAGCCACGTAGAATTAAACTTAATTCGGCAACTAATTTTGATCAACTTCATTCATACACTTGCTTCAAAATTTGTCGTCTAATTATGAATACGAATTGTATATGCCAAATAGTGCCGAATTTCATTGAAATTGGTTCGGTAGTTTAGACGTAAAGACGTTAAAATAAAAAGAGATGATACGCTTTCGTATTTGCAGGTATTAGAAGTTGTTGCCGCATAAAAATCAATTATCCGTTCCACGTTCGGTTATTTACCTAAATTAATATTCATGCAGGTTTTGATACCGATCACAGAACATTATAAGAGGGGTTAGAAGTGCAAAGTAGGCGTGGAACGTGTCGCCACAGGTTATGCAATGATTTGCATAACACCATAAGGCGCGCGGCGTGGTGCGAGCGAGAGGGCATGAGTAATTGTAGCAGCGTGAGCGGGAAGACAAGTGGCGACAGTCGTCTCCGAAGCAAAAGCGCTACTTTGCATTTCTGACCCCTTATAATGTTCTGTGATACCGATCAAATTGTCAATATGAGTGCTGTCGCATGCCTGTTATTAAAACATAAGTTAGAATATTGTCGTATAAAATAAATTTTCCGCAAACCCAAACTATTTTAGTCTGTATCTAGTCTGTATGGCGTACACATTTTAAGAGAACCCCCCCTATCGTCTTTCGAGAGTCGTCGTCGAGCCAGCGTCCGCGCCGCGTCGACGACACCGCGGCGACGCGACGCCAGCGCTTGCCGGCTGCCGAACGCCGGGCTTACGCAGCGCTGGCGTCGCGTTACTGCGGCGCCTGTCAACCTCCTTACATTCTCTATTATGACTGACGAGACATAATATACTGATGCGGCGTCAATGCTGCGCGGCCGCTGGCACGACGACGACGCTCGAAAGACGCTAGTGTGGGCAGTCTCTGATTCCAACAGAACATCTTTCGTGAATTAGATACAACTTAGCTTATAATTGTAATTGTGACTGACACTTACGATACATACCCGTATCTGATCCGAATGACGCACAAAAAGATAAACGTTTTAATTAAATAAGTAAATTATTATATCGGTGTAGTTCCCAGATTTCTTCCCATTAATATTGTATGAAGCAGCAATGGAATATTGTTTGTTTCCACGGCGAAATCACACTTAAATGAAGCTAAAACTGAATCTTGGGTATAACTGCAAGCACAGCATGTTTGCTTCTGACGACCTACGTCGTAGGTTTACAATTGCCCCACGGTACGCACGACTCGCCTTGTGAGTCTGGTTTGAATACCATCCCGCGTTGTAAGCACACACTTCGCGTCGTTGTTTTGAGCGAATGTGTTAACACGGTAGTTATAACAAAGTATCCCATCACATAGTCGTGAATTTATGTATGTAGATGAGTAATTATTAGATATAAACCTACCCTTCTTTGAGTAAAACAGGCGTTTCTTGCACGTTGTTGTTTTGCGTATCTGAACTCGTCGAAATTATTTCTAGAAACTGCTTTATTGCTTGCACCTGGAAAGGACGTAGACGTTAATATTGAAAACAAATAAGATTCAATAAATCCGGATTCTAAAATTACTTGGTCTGTGAAAAAAAAAATGCCTGTGACAGACGGACGGATGAAGAGAAACCAGAGGTGATTCGATAAATGTTCCTTTTTGCCAATGTTGGGCAAAAAGATGTAATTACGGATGCCCTTCGCAGATGTTTTCTTAATTAATTCAGTGACTGATCGATGATAATGCATTGGGCTCACTAATTGCGTAAGAGATTTATGTTATGTTACGTAAATGTCACTGACTATAGGATAATTTGTACATTTTCTTCACAAAAAGGCTTACAATTTCATCTTTATATTAGTACAGTAGTCCCAGGTTTATAAGTTCCCCCGATGTACGTGCGTAGTTGACAAATTTTAATAAAACGCGAAATTATATGGACCAATAAGGACCTTCACCTTGCCACTATTGGCTAATTGTTTTCGCGCCCTTTTCGCTATTATCCGACTTTGCACCCTTTGATTATAAAACGAGTTCGAATTTTGTTGGGGGACTGCGTGAACGAAGTTTGACGAGATACATTATTTTCCTGGTTGTACTGTATAGCTTAGGTATAGTGTTTCCAAAAAGGAGGAATATTACAGGGAGTTTGTACTCCTCCTTGCAGAGTTGCTGCGCGGCCCTGCTGCTCACGAGGTTGCGCAGCGACTGGATCGTCTTATAATATAGTCAACACTTACATGTCTGGGCGTGCAGAAGCTGCGGTACAGCTCAGCCATGTACTCTTCCTTGCAGACTTGCTGCGCGGACCTGCTGCTCACGAGGTTGCCTAGCGACTGGATCGTCTTTGAGATCAAGGTCAACGTTCGGTTCGTTTGAGGGTCCTGAAACGCGTTATCATGTATGAGGTTAGCAAAAAGATTTTTAGAACTGTTGTCACTAATGTTGATACGAATAAATGAATATGTGTACTGTGTGAATATAATTTGCCATTTCAGTATTTCGAGTATCAGAAAAAAATACGCGTAATCTTTAATAAAAATTGCGTGACATAATTCAATTTTGTGTTTCAAATTCTTTTAAAGGCTGTCCTCCGCTATTTCAATTTTCCTAAACGATGCATGTCCACTGGTTAGGATGGGCTACGATGCGTTGGAATTTAAAATTGTATGGCAATTGCAATTCTCACTAACTAAGCGAAGACAAGAATCGGTCGAGACAAGATTTTAATCATATTACCACTATTTAGGTGAAACAGGCCCTTAGAGTATTAATTACTCTGCAGTATAAAATGTAAAATAAAACGCGACTCACGATCTGTTCCGTGGTGAGATCAAAAAGCCGGGGCCCCAGTATGGCGGGCGCGAAGAACCTCAGGAAGATGAAGCCCGACACGACCGAGTAGCGCACCTCCGCGTTGCGCGGGAAGTGCCGCGCGGCGCACTGCCGCAGCGCGTCGAACAGCCGGCACATCGCCGCCGGGCACATCGCGTACGATGACGTTATCGCTGCGAATACCTGTCGACCAGCGGGAACACTTCATTAGCATTTTTTTTCGATAGATAATATTTCAATTAGAGCTATAATTATTATTTACAACTCAAGACTGGCAATTTTGGACACACATAAAAAGGAGGTTCTGTGTTTGACTCGAAAACTACTGGACCGATTTAGATGATTTTTTTACATAAATATCTTCTCTTCTGCAAAGGTTTTATTATTCGAAAGATCAATAATTTTACTTTTCTGTACGGTTTTCGTATAAGAATATCAGTGCTATGACAAAAAGATATTTTAAAGTAAAAAAAAAACATCTTTCGAACGAGTTCCGGTAGTAGATGGAGCAAACGAAGAAGACAGAGGGTATACAGATTTTATACTCTTAAAAAGTCTTCCCGTTATTTTTGTAGTCGTCCCGTGATTATGGCAGTAGTTGTAACACTGTCGAAAAATCGGGAACTCAAATATAACAAAAACGCAAAAAGAATTCTGTAATTTTTTTTTAGTGCGTAACTCTCATAAATATTACATACATAATGCATGCATACATACATATTTTGCCCACGCCTGCCCATTGGGGTAGGCAGAGACAATTGATCGCTATCGGCTACAATCCTGAGACGCCTCTTTTGCCTCTTCCACAGTCATACGTAGTTTCATACACGCTCGTCGGTTTCGAGTACATTTGATCTGACCCTTCTTAAGTACGCTGCTTGGTCTGCATAAGTACGTCTAGGACTATTCAATAATATGTGGCTTAGGGCGAACCCTTTCGACTTTCATTCACACTAAATGTTTTATAATTCTTACCCTTTCAACATAATCCTTAAGGTTGGCTAGATTGGCGGTGACCGCGGCGGAGGGCTTCACCCTCGCGGGGTCGATCTCACAGGGCCTCTTCTCGGCCAGCACGGCGGCTAGCGTGGGTCTCAGGACGGACCGCAGGTACCCGGCGCCGCTGAGTCGCATCGCTTCGTCCATCATTTTAGATACTAGCGTGTTACCGCGGAATATTGTTGTTGCGTCTCTGTAAGACATTTTAATTTGATAATGAGAATATATTAATGGTTGAATATTGCTCTTAAATATTCTCGCTGGCATAATCATTACCGTGGAATGCGATATAATCATAATAGAGACTCGCCTGGCGACCTTATTGCGGAACTACGACGCAGTCAGTCGGCAATGAACGTGTCAAAGTTTGATAAAAGTAAGTACTCACGTGAGAACAGATATTTCAGCGTCCGCCAGCTCCCTCACGATGGGCACAATGAGATCATGGTGCGTGAACAGCCTGACTAGAGGCTGCGCTGCGTCCGTTTTACTCGACACTATTTCACCCAGAATGTACACTGCTGACGCCATTATCGGCTGGAATTGGAGAAAGAACTAATAAATACAAGAGGGACCAATGTATCAAAGTATCATCATCATCAGCCTGTTGTCCCCACTGCAGGGGCATATCCCCGTGGGTGAATGGGCGTTAACAACGCATGCCCAATGCGGATATGTGGACTTTACAAACGCATCCGAATTTCTTCGTATAAAGGTTCGGTATTACGTTTACATAAGTTAGGAAAAGTCATTGGTACGTGGTATGCGTGCGGATTCGAAACCGAACCCTCATGATCATGAGTGAATGTCCATACCACCACTGACGCTTAAAAGTAAACCGTAGCAATGTCTGCTAGGAAGTGACTAGCCGAGTAAAAATGGCACCAGTCGGTTCATGGTTATAATTTCCAGTGTAGTTGTCAACAATATTGATGTTTATATTTGAAATTATTAAATTTGTTTTAGAGAGAGCGATCACAAACTTAGATTTTTGAATTTAAATGTAGAATTTTCAAAAGTTCCAATGTAGAAAACGTTAAATACCTTTTGATGAACGCTTCGCAGAAAAAGCTCTTCGAGTTGTCTATAGTGGTTGATAGGGAAGACGTGGTCCACAGTATATTGTAGTAGCAGTCGCAGAGACCCCAGGGTGGCGCTGCCGGCGGCAGAGAGCCGCGTGCCGGGCGGCGTGGCGCCGCGGGACAACGCGCCTCCCGCACGAGACGTCAGGAAGAACCTGCCATATTAACATAGGATTTTTAGCTAGGCAAAACTCACTTCAAGAACTGAATAATTTTTTGTGGTCAATTGTTTCCTTCCACGCTCCATTTTTCATATTAACTAGTACTAACAGCGGAGATAAAGCTGTCGTCGTGGCAGAAATAGCAGCATAATCAGGTGCCTCTGTCATAAACATGATTATTGTAATTACTGAGAATTTCAGGATCAGGTATGTTGTTGTCTTAATTATCCAGCAATGTACCCTGAATTGTCATTATTAATTACTTGGT
This sequence comes from Agonopterix alstromeriana, assembly GCA_963924505.1. Taxonomy (NCBI): domain Eukaryota; kingdom Metazoa; phylum Arthropoda; class Insecta; order Lepidoptera; family Depressariidae; genus Agonopterix; species Agonopterix alstromeriana. The sequence continues at coordinate 12,420,624 of OZ004665.1, read as the reverse complement.
CATGTTTATGAAATAGGTCCCTGGATCAACAGCGGCGACCTTCACGACTAGACATTAAGGTCCAGCGAGCCTGGTGAATTGCTGTCTTTTTTTAATTTACATTGTCAATCTTCTTTGCTGCTTACTTATATTACACCGGGCTGCTGGAAAATCTACTTCAGTCTACTAGAAGATCTCAGGAGTCTAGCGACTAAATAGCGATAAATGGTAAGGTCTTACCAAGCTCGAATAGGTGATGGTGCGGGTTGCCTCAAAGGTAACCGCACTTCGCCTAGAAAAACGGGAGTGGCTGCATCATGCCATACGGAGACTCTAGCCTCGCACGCCACGCCAGCTACACCAGCCTGAAATAATACCGTTCTCTTTATTTGTTGTCACCACGAATATAATAAATTATCTGTAAAATGTTAAGGCTAACTTACCAACTGCGAGTTATCCTTATCTTTCGGGTCAGCTTCCATAACGAGATCGAAACAGAATATTTCGTCAAATTGTGGGTTAACAGTCTTCTTTCTGGGTTTAGTGCGCCTTTCTATTTTACGTCCATTCGAGTATAATAACGTGACAAGAGCGAACGGGTCGCACTGTCCGTTCTTAGTAGTCAGTTCCGAGCATTCTAGCACTCGGAGTCGCAGCGTGTCGGGTCCGACTCGCGCCGCGCAATGTCTTTCAGGGTCCGACCAGTAGTCGGCGGCGGTGGGTGTGGGAGATGTGTCCGATTCGGACATCGTGTGCATAGGGGGTTTCGTTCGAGTCGTCCATTGCGCACGATCTTTTAAACTTTCTGAGCGGGAGAGCGCTAGCGCGGGTTCCGTAGCGACAGCACTAAGAAGCTTCTTGCTCGTGGAGCTGGAGCAGGAGCCGAACCTCATACTCTCCTTGCAGTACTCAGATAACCTAACGAGGTTGTTCGCCTTGGTCTTCGCCGAGCAGTTGTCGGCGGACGGGTCCGGGTCGGGCGGTTTTGGCTCCATTCGTAACCGCTTTCTAGAATCCTCGAGTGTGAGTTCGATGTATGCCTTGCCCTGCACCTCTGAGTCAGCGTCGACCGGTCGCAGCGCGAACCAGTGGTCCTTATTGTTATACCGGTGGAGATCTTCTCTTTTGATAGCAACCTTTCCGAGCACCTTGTCTTGTTTGAGATGTTTATCACGGTCGAACACGTATATGGACAGGTATCTAAATCTTCGGGGCACCTCGAACTGGAACTCTTCTCCGAAGAATGGACTGTAATAAAGTAATTATTATTAGATATTATTCATAGAATGTAAACTGCCTAGAGATACTAAAACAATCGTTAGCGGCACTACGATAGTGTCAACTGTCGGAGCTATCGGAAATATTTATTTATGTTGACTTTAGTCCAGTTAAACAATCGTTATCATATCAGCTTTCGACTGGTAAGATATTTACTGTCACGTTATATTCGCAATTTGCATGGAGGTATTGCAACTTTCATTCAAGTAATAACAGTTCAATCGTTTATTCATGAGACAGAAGAAATGCGGCAACAACTGCTAACTTGTGATTATTCCTTATTCGAGATTATTCGCGTGTATGTGAGTAAGAAAAGAAATAAATGAAGTCAGTAAATGCTGTCAAATTAGCAGAAGTGGACTACACGTGCTTTAATATCCCCATTAGCAGTTTGTATCGAGGAATGCAAATCGCCGGTCGGACGAAACAATAAAATGCATTAATTAAGCGCACCGCCCGCAAGAGAATGCTCCATAAAACTTTGTACAGGATGAATTTAATCTAAATGAAAAACATCGAAGCGTAAGTACGACACGTTTATTAGCTCTCAAAGCCTTTAAACAAGGAAATACTTTTAGAGGACTCCGGTAAGAGCACATTACGTGATGTTTTTAATAAATGTTAATAAGGTTGTGAATGGCACTGTCCCTAGATGCAAGAATGATAAGGAAAGATTCGTATGGGCGTGCGTGGGCCGGCTTCACAAGCACGGTGAAAGTTTTTACACGCTTTGTACTGCAAGAAACTACTAAGCACCATTTTTTTAATAAACGTGTGTGACAGTGAAGTACAATGGAAAATTAGTACTCCGTCATTGTTTTAAAATGATTGTTCTTAGGTAATGATAAATGCCTACTAAATAAATATAACTGTAATGTAACGCCTAAGGCATATTTGCTTCAAAATACCTAATTCATAACGATGGAATTTCATGATGCATTGTTTTATCTTTGCCAGGTGACAGATTTTCCTTTCTGGTAATTTATATGATGATGTTATTGTTTGCTTAATTATTCGACGGTAATGTTAGTTTCATACTTGAGTTTATAATAGAGATATTAAAACAAAAGGAAACAAAAATTTTGTCTCTTTTTCATAAGAATCGGTATTTTATAACATCCGGGATCCTAATTAGCATTTCACATGGCCTATTTGACATATATCACAAATGAAAAAATACAAGTTTCCCGGCGCCCGTCGGTTTCGAATACACATAGTGAAATAGGTAAATATGCAACCAAAACATCTACTGGGATCTACTTGTTTTGCCTATTTTCACGTGGAAACGTGTATTCCATGTAAAGTTCCAGCATAACACATATTAAGATAAGACATTACGTAGATCTGCGTGTCCCTTCCACAAAACTATACATAGTTCAGGTTTATTCACATTTTTTCCCCTATCATTTAAGGGGCCATAGGTTTAGACGAATATTTTCTATGAGAAACGCGATTGCCCAGCTCTCCGAAAAGTGCGTGCGTGAGCCGTTTTTTGATTAAAAAGAATCAACAAAAGTACTTTTTATAGATTTTTTTATGATTTCACTAGATAAACTAACGGCGAATACGTGAGTATAAATACAAAAAATCGGAAGCTATTTTAAGTTCTTCTAAAACGAGAAAATTTTTAAAAACACATGAAAATTCGTAATCTCTGTGACGATTTTCTATCGAGTGAAGTAATTCCAATCGTGTATTCAATTTATGATTTCACTAGATAAACTATCCAATAATGCTGAGGTATGACATTGGTTTCGGTAAATTGTATAAATTTAGACGAAAAATTAAAAATAAAAGATGCCTCCAAGGTATATTGTCCTAATATTTCCTGTTAGTTGTATCCACTGTGCTGCAATTTATGTCGATGAACGCGAGCCGCAGATCTATCAGTACAAGTACAACTATAGAAAGCCCCTTAGCTGCCCGGTGGTGACTTGGTAACGGAAACTATAGCATCAATCACTGTCTACCGTTTTGATAAGTGCATCACAGCAAATTTTGTCGTACTGCTATCACTTTCAAACTTATTGACTCTGAGTAGGATGTAAATATAAATTTAAACTATTATTGATTATAAACATGTTACAGCCATGTTGTGCTATTTCGAATCACATTAAAGATTGAAAAATTCGTCTCGGGCGGGACTTGAACTCTTCCAAACCGGGGAAGTGCGTTATCCAATTTCGCTACCGAGCCCACTAGCCAGAGAACGAAACGTTCCCTTAAGACGCAATAGATTGAAAATTTCGTTCTCTGGCTAGTGGGCACGGTACCGAAATTGTATAACGCACTTCCCCGATTTGGAAGAGTGCGGGTTCAAGTCCCGCCCGAGACGAATTATTCAATCTTTAATGAAATATAAATTGATGTTTTCGTTACAGGGATACGACGTAAAACATAAATAGTTTTACTACGGAAAGTATATGAAAATTGCTCCGTAATTTTGAAGGGCTAAGATTGAATTTAAAGTGAGTGTTAAGAAGATCAGCTGTCTTGCATGCAATTTGTAGCAATGTTTCCGACCACCACAAAAGGATTATGGTCGTAAGTTTATGTATAGGTATACAGGATTTAAGGAAAACTATCATTAACCTTTTAACCACATACTATGGGAGCAAACCTGTTAGAGCAAAAAAAATCTGCTGTTCCATACTAAAGTGCAATACTTACTCGACTAAAATGTTTGCTCCCATAGTAAAAGTTGTTCAGTTTGATGGGTAGAGTATTTGGGTTAAGTTTAATGGTTCCTTACACCCTTTATAGTATTTTATTTACAAAATGTCAAGGAGCTGAAACTGAAGCTACTGCTATTTACTATATTATTTTACCACTTAATTAAATGTATGGATATGGATCCATTTATTCAAATAACAAAAGTAGACATAACAAGTACAAAGCATTAGCGTTGCATGTATCTTAATAGGATTAAGGGGATATAATTCGGAGCGCGCTCCATACAAAAGTACTATGGTGATATTTTCAATACTAACCAATGGAAGTCAATTAAATTTTGCTGAAAGAAGCTTGAAACAAATATCTATGCTTGTATGGAGTCAGATTTTCGTTAAAATATACAGTTTCAATGCTAGGATTAATTTAAGATTTGTATGGAAATCTTTGAGGCACTGTAACTTTATAACTATACATTTTAAAGAAAATCTGACTCTATACAAGCATAGAAATTTGTTTTTAGATTGATTCTGAAAAAATTCATTGAGTTTGATTGGTTAGTATTGAAAATATCACCATAGTAAGTACGTTTGTATGGAGCGTGCTCCGAATTATATCCTCTTAAGCTTCGCGTAATATATTATGTATAATTCTAATGACAAAATTACCATACATATAACAATATTTTATTACTTACTACTCGCAGTCTCACTGCGACTTATACTTAGGTGTCATGCTATAAATATGGAATATAATGTTTCTTGTCATGTACTACTTGTTTTAATCATAATTTATTTTCAATTATGATATTATGGTAGTATTAGTACTAAAAGCCACATAATTACAATTTAAAACAACTTAGCATTCCGTAGGTACATTGTATGTGGATAATGAATGACTCAATAAATATGTAAAGTGCTATCAAAAGTGGTTCATTGAGTTATGTCCTGTAAGTGTAGGAATGGGCTTCGTACAGGCCATGCGCCCGCGCAAAGGGCCACAGAAAAGAGATATACAGTAAAGGAACTTCATGCAAGCTCTCGAATCGACGCACGCACACAGACGAGCGCCATTTACTCGGCTCTCTAGGTCTAAGGTACTTCGGGGCGGCACAGTACAGCACATCTAGTATGCATTTTCTACACGCGCGCGACACGCCTTTATATCATAGAAAATGACCCGCGATTTTCGGAGAGTGAAAGCCGCGTTTGCCGCGACTTGTAGTATGGAATAAAGCCGAGTCGCGCGCAAGAAGAGAACTTGTCTGATTTAGTGTAGCGACACACCTGCTAAAAGTACAGCGCCGAACGTTCGGTTGAATACGCGTCTACTAGGAAAAATGGCGCGTACTGGTGTGTCGCCGGTGTATGGAAAAGCATTGCACGCGTATTCAACCGAACGTTCGGCGCCGTACGTTTAGCAGGTGTGTAGCTACACTTAGGCGACCTGTGTGCGGGCGTCTGATGCGTATAATGCTGCTGTACTGCATATCTCTTTTCTGTGGCAGTGTCGAGTCAGCGCATCCGGCGCCGGATCGGTATAGATCGGTATTTATAAACCGGAGGCGGAACCACCAGCGGGCGAGCGGGCGCGCGAGCGGGGGCGGTAGGCGCAAGCGCACTCACATATTACCATACTTCACGCCTTTATGTGTTATTGCTTGTAACTTGTAATCATAAAATCAACATCGTACTTGTATCTCGAGTTGAGAAACTTTGTTTATTTGTTTTATCAGTATATGTATCTCAGAAATCGTGTCTATTGACTCTTGACTCTATTGAGTCCCAAGTGAGGTAGACGCCGGGAAATGCAACAAAACCCTTTACAGTTTTTGCAGGTTTGAGGTAACAAAAGTTTCTAGATGAATTAAAACTCAATTCCCACACTAGTAGACTAGACTACTATACAAGTCTATGTTGGTTCGAGCATCACACAAAAACTACTGGACCGATTTTAATGAACCTTTTTGTGTTTAATAGCTTATGATTAGACCTAAAAATGTACATATATGTTATCTAGCTTCAATGACGGGAGCCGGTGAATACGAAGTCGCGGTCAAAATCTAGTACATTATATAACATAATACTAAACTTTATTATCAAACGAGGAACAACCTAGCCGTCTAACTGGGACACAACTAACAACTGTAGCAAACGGACACCTACACACCTCTGCCTGTAGCCGTAATAAGAGCAACACGAAATACACGAGTACAAGGAACCAGAGCAACGCACTTAAGATCGCCTCGCCTCTGCGTGCGCCGGCGCAGCCGATGATCATTTTACGCGCCACGAGGTTCCGGGACCAATTTATCACTTAAAAGCTTCCGCTTAATGCAGCAGCACTACGGGATTATGGACTCGTTTTTATGACGATCTCAAACCGAAATCGCTTCTGGAAATGGCTTCATAGCATTTCTTTTTTGTTTGCATTTTGGATGTTCGAATATTGATGGATGTTTTGATTATCTGATTCATTTGACACATATAAACGTGAACTCATTTTGATTAGCTTGTAGTTAGTGATATTGTTTAGTCTACCAAATTTCCTCTCATGAAAATTTTACGAGCACAAACATTGTATATTCACAATTTTACACACATTAACTCATGGCCGTATTACCTTTTGTGTGATTAAAAACTTTATAACAACTAACTTTAAAGTTCCATTTTATAATATTAAGGGTGAAACCCTTAACATAGGACGGGACGAAGGTACGTAGTACAAATAGGTACTATTAATTACTCTTGAGGATGAAGTATCAAGCAAGTATTAATAGGTGGTTTGTTCAGCCTTTCGTCCACAGAAACAATGCAAAATAAATCACGGAGTCACCAGTTTGGGTGCCTATTCGGAGTGTGCGTTCTTCGGGGGTCACAAGTTTGGTCTACTCACTGAAGTCTTCGGGGTCACTAGTTTGGGTCTTTGTGTGTACTAGTTTATTAAGGCATTTGTCCCTCAATTTATATCCTACTGCGGTTTCCTATTGGTCGGTAAACCGTAGAGAAAAATGATCATGTGGGTATCCTCACAACCATATCTCTTAATCACTAGAGAAATGCGGTGGTACATTCTAAGGTTTCTAAGCCGAAATCCACAACATTTCCTTTCGAAAGACCTTCAGAAGTACTGTTAACTATGAAATCAGATCATTATTTCGTTCATTTGAAATTACAATGTACAAATTGACAACTACATAAAGTTAGGTACGAGGGTTTTTAGGCCTATTTAGTCGTGTGACCAGCTTCGTCCAGCACTTATGACGTTTGGTCACCAACGTCCATTACTATGAGTAAGTGAGTACAGTGATGTGATAAGGTATCGCGAGACAAAGAACCCATTAAGTTAACTCGTTGAGTGACGTGACATTTCCTTTGATATCCAAAGCTCACCTCTTGGGTCACTAAAATCATTATCGAGCTTCCGTTCTATACAGACAAAGCTTGTAAAGGGTTTGACTGATGAAAGTTGTGATTGCAAACTCTTTATTTTTAGCTTTAGGAGATTTTCCGATCTCTATTGAGCTTTCTGGTCAAGTCTGATTAGCAAATATACTTTATTTATCTGAAAGATATACTATCTGACATATCTTGGACGGTACGAAAGCTGTTCTAAGATTAAGTGACAGTAAGGGCCGGTTTCACCACTAATGAGTAAGTTCTTGTTAGCTTATCCGACAGATATTTTGTTTGAAAGATATGTCAAAATATCTGTCGGATAAGCTAACAAGAACTTACTAATAAGTGGTGAAACAGGCCTTTAGTGTTTCAAATCTCTGATCTGTCATACAAAATAGCCCTTAAAAATTCGATCCTATTTGGAATGGAGGATAGATTAAAATATTCCTCCCTGAAGCTGTGTCAAAGGAAGCGGCTTAGGGTAAAGGATCATGTTGCAGTTTTCTATCAGTCACCAGTTGAAATTTCATTTCATACCGAAATCGTAAATACATTACAAAACGGATATTTGCTACAACGGAACTCTTAAAAAAATATGTAGCAAAGTTTCTGAACACCCCGATGGGGATTACGGTCTTTTTATGTATGTACACACACATTTATTTAAAGCTGCAAAGCTTAACATAGGAGCAAGGGTCATAAAATATACTACAATTAAATAAGTATTTTCCTCGTGGATGTTCAAATACCAAACTACGGCAAGTATGGACAGTGGGCTCATTGTGGTTAGCGAGCGTCCGGTCCGAAACATTTTCCCACAACTAATCCAAGGGAACAAGCGGCGTAGTAATTAAATTCATTGGCGCTGCGGTGCGGTCTCATTCATTCCAAAAACTGTATGACGAGGGGGTGGAGCGGAAGGGACGTTCCGCGCCGGCGCACGCGCGCCGGATACGCATCCGGGACGCGGCGCGCCACAGCACCGCCCTCCCTTAACTGCACAATAGACCTACCCCGTTTGTAATTTCAAAAGGACCTGTCGTATATTCCTTTCCTTAAATTACTGCCAAAAATTAGTGATACCCGATTTTCTGTAATTTTTTATAAGGTAGGGACGGACAATTAGTGGCTTTTGTATTGTGATTTTATACAGTTTAAGCAATTACATTCTATAAGTTTAACTGCCAGCTGCATGTATGTTCATTAATGTTAATCATCCATTAAATCTCTTGCTGTCACTTTTTGTCTGGTTGAGATGTTAAAAACAAGAGATTTAATGGAGGATTAACTTTAATGACCGAATTTTAAGGCTGGTTTGCACCAAAAAGTTAAACATGTTTAAATATGATGCTGTCACTGTTATGTTAGCAGTGTGAGAGACACAGTGATCACTAACTAAATACCTACGTTATGGCCAAAACACTTCTTGTGCAAGCTAGCCTAAATATTTAATACGACAAAAATTAAACCAGTTAAAAAGATGTATCTAAAATTTTGTAATAATCCGGCATGGACCAGGAAAAAAGTTATAGGTTCATGTAATCCGGCTAAACTTTAAAATCCGGCCCCCCAACATGTTATCTTCAACTTCAGCTGAGCTTAATCGCTGTAGAGTTCAGTCACATTAGGTATTAGTTCAGTGAATTCCAGCTGTTTTCCTCCACCGACCGTGAATGAATCAGTCTGGCAATTCACCATAAAATAAACAACATTTCCTCTATTTATGTATGAGTTAGACTGAATTTTAAATTATGCTGAAGATAAGATAATGTTTTAAGATGACTTTGAATGGAAATTTTTAAATGTAAGGCACCTACAACATGTAAATTATCTATCATTAAATTAGTTAATAACTATTCGTTATGTCAGTCAGAACAAGAGCGATGATAGCACATACGGAAGAGAGCTAGCGCCTCAATCATAAGGCGGCGGCAGAAGAGACCTGTGGCGGTGGCGGATAGTCAAAGTAACACAATTATAAACCTTATAATACGTAGCATCGCGTCGTTTGGAGAATCACGCCCGCGCCTCCAGGCAAAGTCACCTGGAGGCGCGGGCGCGGTTCTCCTTTACGACAAAAACGTTATATTGTGTTATTTAGATTATCCGCCACCGCCACACGTCTCTTCCGTATAAACCGTGGCTACCGCAAGTTCTACGGAATATATGTACGGTTGTATTTATAATTTACTAGTTCTGAGGTGAAGGAAAACATCGCGAGGAAACCTGCATTCCCGAGAATGGAAGGAAAATACCATAGTTCGGAGGTATACGTAAAATATGGGTGAGCTTGGGGAGAACACAATGGACCAGTGATGGTCGCAGTTTTACATAACGACCCTTGCTTGCAATAGCCCCACCAACAATCAATGTCAGTCAGAACCAGAAGCCTATTAAAGCGACTTGAAAATTCACTTAAAGTTGACCACTAACTTTCCTCTACCAATTCGTAATAGGCCCGGGTACAGGGTGAAATGATAGAATTAGCATCCTTTTAAACAAGAGTCTACCCATCAAACTGAACAAGTTTTACTATGGGAGCAAACCGATCGGAGCAAAAACAAATCAATCAATCAACAAGAGATCAATGCCCTAATTTGTCAGATTAAACGATGTCCTGCAATAGGATCATACATGCTATAAATTACTTAAATAAGATTGTTTTTAATTTGTTGGAGATTGTCAACACAATCTTGCGACACGTACAATTTTGGTTAGTTTCGAAATTGCTACCCTTGGTAGATACAAGATACGGTTACATATGTGTATACAGGGTGCTTCTTAATATGCTGACACTTTTTTAAGGGGATGATCAGACCGTCAAACTGAACAACTTTCTCTATGGGACCAAAATCGAAAACACGAAAAAAATATCAGCTGTCCCAAACATTTAGCTCAAGTAGGTTTGCAGTTTTGTATGGAAGAGATGATTTTTTTTCGCGATTTCAATGTTGGTCCCATAGAGAAAGTTGTTCAGTTTGATGGTCTGATCATACCCTTAAAAAAGTGTCAGCATATTAAGAAGGACCCTGTATAATGTAATAACATCTATCCCTATAGCACTGTGGCCTAATTGTCGGCGACCATATCGCGTATGCACACGTGAAAGCACCGGAAGCAATACCTTTTACATGAATACCACGCGCAGAGTGCGAGGCACGCTCGTGCCGACACATTAATAAACGATTCGAAGAAAGTGTTCTACGCTACCTACACCTATGTTATTGAATTTCGAGAAATCAACACGTGCTTTTTTATTTACCACTCAAACACTCGCCTGTAGCGCAGCAAAACATTAAAAACTTACATGTTTACACATGAGTTCAGTAAATTATAAAATTATTATTATCTGACAGCTGTTAAACTGTTAAAAATCAATAAAAATATCTCTTTCACCTTAACTGATGATTCATATGACTCATCGCCATATCAATGAACTAGTGTTGTAATGTATACGTTGTATAGGTACTTAGACAAAATAAGGTAAATATGGACGAGTTACGCGTGTCATTCTACTAACAAACTTTTCTGCCACTTTATGTGGGTGACGAGGTAGCATGAAATCCGCAACTTTGGATGTTATTCTATTACTTTAGATTCTAATTTTGATCGTTAAAAATACTCTCGTGTGGACCCCGAACGCGACTAGTTTGAAGTTATTATTCCGCGATAATAGGCTGTCTCGTTTAGTGTTAAGGTATAAAATTGTATGTAAATGCACATGATCAATTCATCTTGTAACGTGGCAGAGGGGAAATGCTACCGCTAGGCTGGTCCCTAGTTATATTGTCGAAGTATAGGTACAATTAATGTACAAACGATCTGAAACTATAATTGTTTGAAATAGTAGACAAGTACAACCATGAATTTTATGTGTAATATATGAATTAGATGAAGAAGTATGAATTAGTATTTTTAGGCATTAGGAGCTAAGCAAATTACGGACTTTTCATCCACTAGACAGAAATTTGTTTTTGGCCTCACCTCAGTATGGAATTTAAGGCGGAATTTGGACTGCTGTGTGCGTTACCTCCTAGAGTTACATATTGCCTATTTTTACGGATAATGTGTCCGGCGGACAAAATGTCCGTGGTCAGCGTCTAACAGCTTTATAAGCTTATATTCTTGAATGGAGTGTAAACATGTTATGCTATCAAGTAGTACAATAGGTCTAATTATTCTTAATTCACAGAGTCGGAGCGTCCAGTCATTCACGAAGTAAAGTAGACAAGCCTTGACCCAGTAAATGTGTTTGCCCTCCCTAAATGTGTTGAAGTTCCCACCAGATAACGCCGGAAGCCAGTCCGACACCGTACAAAGAGACCGTTATTGTGACAAATCTGAAGGAAACGTAAGAAGGTGCGTTTTGGTACTGTGGCATACAGCCGAGGGGTTCGACGGGAAATTTAAAAATAGACGACAAGTCAAGGACGGTGCTATGCTGTCGTTAAAAACGTTAACATTATTCTTCATTGACTCATTGACTACTTAGTTAATGTAACACAATCACAAGAAATAGTCATAAATAGGAAAGTTGCTTCATGTACTTAAGTATCATGAACACTTTGATAACAAGTGGTAAGCACGGCACGTGCAATTAGAAACATGAACATTGGGAACATATTATTAAATAACTTTCCAAGATTTTTAATTATTATAAAAGTATACTTCGCACGAGACATACTCTGGAATATAATCGTCAATCAGAAGAACACATCAATATCAATGCATTATTATTGATCAAACAGCAAATGTTTAGTCCATACTGATAAAAAAGATGACACTCTGACCAAATCACGAGTTAACGTAGTTGTAATTTAAAAAAATACACTTTTTAATATTATCGGAGAAATCGACAACTTACTTGAGTGTTCTCTCCATGGTGGAAGTGCGAAATATCTCCTCCTGGTCAAGTGACAGCACGCAGTAAATGTCGCGGTGGCACGCCGCGCCATGATTACGTCCTGGTAGATTCTTTGCTTCTCCTGCAATCACATATGGCATATGTTGAAAAAAAAATGGTGAGCACTGTAGTAGAACTATAACTTTAGATATAAATGTTACATCAGTTGAAGAAAGATTGGTATGTGCGTAGCGTGTCTTATCTACAGACATGAATGTGGATATAAATGAAAATATATCACGATTTCTATGATAGTCGGTAGAAACAAACGGTCGAGATTCCTTCATCTACAAAACCGTCATGCGTGTGTTTATGAAAATAATATCCGACAAATAGCTTAAAATTTAACAAAACTGAAAGACAACAATCTAAACGTTATTGCCGCTAGACAGAAACTAGTATGTTATCACGTGTACAAATCTCAGACTAACAAAGACTCGACATAGTAATCCAAGAGATGAACTACAAGGCAATAAAATAAAAACTAATGATGCGCAACCTCAACTCAACTCGTTAGCTGAGACTTCATTAACTACTTTAGTATAACGTGAAGACATTAGGCGTCGTCCAGCCCAGCGTCAGTTAACGAGTCACCTCCAATTACATGGGCTACCGGACTGCCTCGCCTTTCCGTTCCATTGTCGTCATCAGCTCATTTGCTTAACTAAAGTGACTCCTATACTGAATGGACACGACTTCAAATGGAAACCGTGTCTGTAAAGGGGTGATTCAAGTCATCAACTCTGACGTATAGGACTTGGGATCCCGAAGTCAATTAAATACACTCAATTATCTTCATTCCTTAGATTAGATCACAGCACATGGCTTGTGTAGAGGTTTCCCCATTGCTCATAGTCCATTTTGTCTAACAACTGTTTTCGAAGCAAAGACCTTGACGGTTTCCAATGAACTACTGATGAAGCTTAGTTAACTGTTCTGCAATTAGATAGCGATATTTCGGTGTTGCACCATCAACCGATTATAACGGTGATTGGGCAAATGCGAAAACCAAACTCAATTACTTTAGAGAGTCATTAAAACGCTTGTAAAGGCAATATAGAATTTTAAGGACTGAAGTAATGATTATACTTAAAAAGAAGGGTACGTTGGTTGCGCAATCTGTCGCGACCTCGACGGATATCGCTTTATATGGAGAGGCAAGGTGAGGCGACCATCGGCCCATAGTTGCTTGCCTGCCCGTACCATGTGGATATAATCGCAAATCGCCGCTACCTTTTATTGTTAAAGTTTCAATCATACTATGACGGTATTTGTGATACGGGGAATCTTCAATTAAGCTACGTCATCTTAACATTAGATGACGAGTATTATTTGTAATATAACGCCTTTATATGGAACACATGATTGATAATTATTATGAGCGATTGTATCTCCGTGTTACAAATACTAACTCGATGAAAGAATAAAGTTCCCACATCTTTCTTGCGTTATTCATATTACAAGCATGTTACAAATGGCCTGGTTGCTAAGGACTTATGTATTTCATCACTAAGAATTGACGTCTAGAAATCTAGATAGAGTAGATATGGAATTGTAGTAGAGAAGACACCAGACCAGATTACCTCTTTTGTATGAGGTGAATTTGAAAAAAATTTAGGGAGAGCTGGGGAGAAATCTGTCTATATGTAGAAAGGATACTAAAGTAGGAAATTAACAATTTGATGAATTTGCAATACGTATAATGATAATAATCGAGTAAAAGTATTAAGCGATTATTACTTAGCCTCCTACACGATATTAGTAAATATGAGTGTATGTAATAGGCTCGTGACGTACCCCATGTATAGTTCTCTCTGCGCGAGATGACGTCACGTTCGGCAATGTTAATAATAGTGAATAATGTTTTGAAAACAACTTCCTGGTATAAGGAAACAAAGCGCATAGTTAACTAATGACCGTGACCGATAATCCCTATTTTACAATCATTATTGCAATTAATTTGTAACTGATAAATATTTAACATTGTAGGTACCCACTACAAAAAGTATGGAGAGAATCTCATTGAAAACTTAAACATACTTTCACAAAATAATTCCGACTCGAATAGCTCATAATTACGTGCGTAATTACCTACTCACTAGTTGAAGTAAGATTATTGCCGTAGTTAGGGCGGCTAAACAAAGGAAAAGGCCTTCTGTTCTGGCGGTCGTAGACTCCCACAAATTCGTCGTAATTGGACTAAGAGAGAAACCTGCAACAAACTGTACATAATTGCTGATGCAAAAACAACCGTCATCATCATCAACATGACAGTAACACACGCCATCAAACTGGATCGTGGGAGAGAAACGGGAACCTCTGAATAATAGAATACCATCAGCCACTGAGGAAACGCACGTACTCGCTATTTAGCCACAATAGCGATCATTAAGATGTTTCCACACTCGTGTGCGTAGAGCGATTGTTTCGAAATCGAGAGTACCTCAGCTATGTTAGAAATGTCTCAAACATGGGAACTATTTCAAGTTTTTGTCCATGAATGGTACGTTTTTAGATAGCAAATCACGAAATAACTGTCGTCTTGCCTAATCCCATAATAAGCTGAAATAGCAGCGTCAAAAACTTACGAATACTCAAGACTAGAACAAATTGCCATAAGTAACCTTAGAGCAAAAGTGGGTTCAGGTAGAACGGTAGTGCAGTCCGCTACGTATCAAGATAATAGTCAAGCCAATGTCGATTAAGGTTACTACTCCATCCAGTACAATACAAACTATTTAGAGTTGCCACGGGTTCTGTTTAAATATCATAGCGATGTGATGACAACCTATGTGCAGTACACAGGAAGAGCTAAATTCCCGGACATACGCAATGTGAATCTTTTTCCCCGTCATTCCCGGGAACTAACAGCTCATGCTATTATTTAATTCTGCGTATGCGATCAGAGGTCGACAGCCCCACCATTCGCCGCACATAAAGTTAATCAAGTAAATGAGGATTTTATTGCTTTTCCTACGAATAAAACATGTAGTAGTTACTAAACATTCCACAAACCGACGCCGGCAATATAGTGTACTGGCAAAGCGCTGTCATTAAATTCGCTATAATTTCTTACGTTTTATAAGGAAAATACCGCTTAGAAGGTCAGAATATAATTTAAATGTATGCACTGTATTGTATTTATTATAGGTATTAAGTCGAAGCCAGTTCTCCAGTAAAACTGCTGCCTACGTAGTCTCCAGTGGCGTTTATTGCTGCTAGCTAGGCTGTCAAGTCACCCACATTGGATAAACTTGGCCCGAAACGCAGGTGGGTTGCGAAAACCAGCCGACTCGCAATTTTGCAAAAAGACGCCGACTTCGACGACAATTTTGCAATACTGTCCAGTAAATGTTTATTGAGGCAGTGGGTGGCAATTTGTAACTATCTGTGTTTTTGTTCACTCTCACATCACAAGTGACCCTATGCGCGTCGTTTGCGCCCAGAGCAGCGCAAATGCGAAGATAGAAAGTCCAGGTTAGTCGGTTGGCACAACAAAGCTTTCTCAGCTCGAGATAGTAGCTCAAGCAATGCTAGGTAGTTGGCGAGGTAGGCAGTGGAAGGCGCCGCGCCGCGCCGCAGCCAGAGGCCACAGCCTACAATGATGGATTACAATCTCACGCACGCACCGTATAATCTGAGAAGCACATTACCTACTTGACAATAATGCCAGCTTCACTTCTCTTCGGTTTAATAGAGCATCTTGATTGTCGCAATTTCTGTTGCCATTTCAAACAATGTCTATTGCAAGAAAGATGCTGATATCAAAATAATTGTTTAAATATTCCATAGAAACGATATTTTAAAGGCTGTAATATTAAATTAACGCCATACTAAACATTGTGCCTAGAACATACGTTGTTATTCGTAAGTTAGTGTTAACTGACGTGACGTGTAAACCTAAAGGCATATAAAACAATGTGAGAATTTAGTTTTCGCACACTTTGTCAACACTCAAGAGTAACATCTAAGATGGATTGATAAGAAAACGAGCAAAACATTACACCTCTCAAGGATGAGTAATATTGTAAAATGGCGTATTGGTAATCTAAATGGCTTTGAAAATGTTTTTGCGAAGGTGAGACTGAACTACAGTAGCGCTCCAAATACTCGGATCTGAAGGTGATTAAAGAAGGTCATCGTACGAAGCGGTATGCGCTAAACATTGGGATGAAACTAGAAAATGACCTACTGCTGTTGTAGCGGCGGCGGGGATACGTACATCTACATCTACCACCAAATTCTGTACTACTGTACATTAACAACAGATTTTGCGAATAAAAACTCATCGAAACTAATCTTATCAACATCAGGGATAAGTACAAATTATATTTATCAATGAAAATTGTAAGTGCACACGTGGTTATTTCGCCGCGGTGTTGATAACGGTGACGATAAAACAAGCGCGTTTTTCATTAACGGAACGCCGAGTTTCCATGAATGGGTGCGTTGAATGGAAAACGGTCGGTTTGCCCCATTCACAGCGCGCGGCGACCGACGCGGTGGTGTACCGGTAGATAGCTCCATACGCTGGCTGTCGTCGTCGCGACGCCAACCGCCGGCACGCACTCCTATAAGTCACTCATCGACTCACTCTGGCCTAGTAATAGGGTACGTAGCTACAAATGTCACGATGCCGCCGAAGCTGAACTTCATTCATACTAAAATAGATCTTGAAAAATCATCGCGGCAATACGTGCCTTGACATTCATGAACGCGGTAGCTACGTTTTAGGTCATCTGTAGTTTAGCTAATATTTATTATTTTCGGTTAATCCCTTTGACTAATTATTATAAGGACTTGCCTTGCGGTAGCATTTCCCCTCTGCCACGGTATAAGCACAATTGATCTTGTGCATTTACATTCAATTTTACACCTTATCACTAAACGAGACAGCCTATAATTGCGAAATAATAACTTTGAACTTAGAACGTTTGGGGTTCACACGAGACTACTTTTCATGATTTTTAACATTCAAAATTAGAATCTAAAGTTATGGGGAATAAATCCAAAGTTGCGGATTTCATGTTACCTCGCCCCCCGCAAAAAGTGGCAGAAATGTTTGTTAGTAGAACTACACGCGTAACCAGTCCACATATAAATAGTCAAAGGTTAATCCAGATAGATTACTGACACAATTTTTCACATAATGTTTGCTAGGTTTGCTACGTTAGTCAATAATTAATTATCGCTTGAAATGGTTTATAGTACCTACTTGGTATCTTTTTCTCCTTTTAACTAAGTACCATGGCTACCTAGCTCCATTAAAAGACTAATGTCAGAGGACGTATACAGGGTCCTTCTTAATATGCTGACATTTTTAGGGGGATGATCAGACCGTCAAACTGAACAACTTTCTCTATGGGACCAACATCGAAACCAAGAAAAAAATATCAAGGCTCGAGTAGGTTTGCAGTTTTGTATGGAACAGCAGATTTTTATTTCTTGATTTCGATGTAGGTGCCATAGAGAAAGTTGTTCAGTTTGACGGTCTGATCATTCACTTAAAAAAGTGTCAGCATATTAAGAAGGACCCTAACGGTAGCGGTAGGTAACATTATTTACAAACTAGGGTGCGGATACACTACCGGATTTCAATTTGAACCAGGTACTTTAACTAATCAATGCGGTGTCCGAGTGGCCGTACCGGAAAGTGTCAATGCCATGCCCGGAGTCCACTCAACAGCTCATTGGCGCTATGAGAACAACAGTTTTACTATGTCTATACTCCATTCAAAATAGCAACAAAATTTTAAGGCTATTTTGAATCTCACTTATTCTTAGAACAGCTTTAGTAACGTCCTAGATATTTCGGATAGTATATGTATCCAATAAATTAATTACATTTGGTAATTAGAATTGGCCTGAAAGCGAAATAGGAATCGGAAAATCTCGTCGCGTTTAATAGTCTTGATTCGCTTCAAAATAAGTACTAGCATTTGATGTCGTTGTTTTACGCAGTTTATGCTTTGTTTATACGTTGATTCTGTAATAATTGGAGCGGGGTACTTTTTTTATTATCCTACTAATATTATAAACGCGAAAGTTTGTAAGTATGATTGGATGTTTGTTACTCTTTCACGTAAAAACTACTGAATGGATTTTAACGAAATTTGGCACACAGATAGAATATGATCTGGATTAACACATAGGATACTTTTTTAAGTTCTACGCAGTCGGAGTCGCAGGCAACAGCTAGTATTTAATAATTGAACGTGGTTTATATTCATGACAAGATTTTCTAATAGAAGGAATTGTTTGCCAAAAGAGAGATGTTTAAATTCCCTCAATTTGTGTAGTAAGACTATTTGTCATCTTAGGACTGTGTGGAGATATAAAAGTAGGTATATTAGATACCTACCATTGCACAAAGTAAGTTTTCTATTTCGATACGGATATTGGTAAACGAAAGAAAATGCAGAAAACGGCGTACTCTATGCATTTATTTACTGTCACGCTCAGAAGTAATCTTGCTTATTTCCGGTCGGACAGAGGCATTTCGAATCGAACTACGTAACTAATAGAATAAAACTAGGTAGGTACTTAATTTCCAAACGAGTACGTCAGACGTAAGATTTATTAAGATTCGGAGAAGCAGTTAACTGGCCAAGTGTTGGGTCCTGTCGGGGTTAGCGAGTACGACGTCTTATCAGGCGAAATATACTATTATTGCTCGTGCTTATCATATTATAAACAAATTACTTAATGGCTATGTTTAACTCGATATCTCTTGTAAACATCCGAGGACTTGTTTCGACAGGAGCACAGATATTGGCCCGATTGGCCGCTAATCAGAATCCTCTATTTGTTCAAGAAATTAGACAAGCGACGCACATACGTTGATTTAGTATAATTACGCGGCCATAATTGGAATTTCCCAAATCGTTGCACATGCAAAAAACACCACGCCAATAGCTTAAGGGTTAATCAGGGAACAACAATCACCACCCCTCCCTTCCATCTCTTTCACCAAGCACGCGCACAGACAGTTTGAACTTAACTGTCTCTGACTACGCACGTTACCGCTTACTGTTCCTTGTGTTGAAGCACTTTTTCGAAACGAAATATTTTCAATTTTAATAGTGTTAGTGAAGTGATTGTGATGGATTCCAATAATCCAGGTAAGAAGCATCATTTATCATACTTTTTAAGCAACTGAACCAATTCAAATATGTAGTTTATAAATTTTAAAGCAATAGTGTTTTCTCATGAAGGATTTTACATTTTTTTTCTTTAATTGGATGTTTTATTATACTTCCGCGTCTTTCCGGGCAATGATTCTTTCTGATATCACAATGTGAGGGTATTCTTAATCTATTCATGTTTAAATAACTTGCGGATAGCTGCAGATGTGAGAAATATTAGTGATATTATTACATACGGAAAAATACCACGTGCAATTTTTTTTTATTAAATTCGGATTTTGTTTGTTCTAGGTTCTTCTAGCTCCTCTGGAGTGAGATTAGTGACACGTAGATGGTTGTATGATCAAATGCAGCAACCGGATTTGGTCAAATTAGATCAAAAATTAGACTATTTAGAAAACCACTTTATATCGCATAATGGTGACTCAGAGGACGATTTGGCATCTTTGAGGAAACGTTTTAGTTATTTTAAAACTGCGATTAAGGAGAAGTGGGCCAAATCTCACAGAAAAGAAGATGTTTTCTTGAAAATGAATGAATCTTGGTTAGATGGAACATTCGAACTTCCCACGCAAACATTATTACGTCCTGGCCGTCCTGCTAAATCCTTTGAAGATTCGAGTGAGCGCAGCAAAAGACGTAAGACTGAGGAGTTACGTTCGAACACGGCTGATGAACTTTTAATTCACGCTGCTCAAACTACCTTGAGGCAACAAGGACACCGTAATGCTTCAAATATGCTTAAAGAGATCACAAATACACCAACTCTTGCTGGAAAATATAAAAAAGCTTCTCAAGCACAAGATTGCAAAGAATGCATCACGCCACTGACACCACTTCAAGCATTGACTATGTTCGTTGAAGCAGATTTGACAAAACGGCAGTATGAAATTATTAGAAATACTAACAAAGCCCTTTATCCCTGCTACAATAGATTGCTTCAAGCTAAACAAGAATGTTATCCACCAAAAGAATGTCTTCGTGTAACGAGCACCTGTGCCGAAAGTTCGCTGCAAAGCTTATTGGATAATACTGTTACACGATTATCTGTTTACTTGGCAGACGTGTTAATCACTCTCAATGAAGAACGAAGAAATTCATTGTCATTGATTTGTAAATGGGGTTGTGATGGCTCGCAGCAATCGAAATACAAGCAAAGGTTTGAGGATGCTGATGACTCTGATGCAAACTTATTTTTAAGCTCTTTTGTGCCCTTGCGAATAATTTGTGGAAAAGATAACAAATATGTTGTATGGCAAAACCCAACACCATCCTCTCCACGATTTTGCCGACCGATACGCTTCAGATTTTTAAAGGAGAGTACAGACATAACTAAGGAAGAAATAGACTACGTGAAAAACTCTTCAAATTCCTTAGTAGCATCTGAAGTGCAATTGAACGGTGCCAAATTCTCATTTACACATGTGATGAAAATGACGATGATCGACGGAAAAGTGTGCAATGCGGCAACAGACACGAAGTCCACCAGTCGTTGCTATATTTGTGGAGCAACCAGTAAAGATTTTAATAATCTTTCCAAAAAAAACGAAATCTGTCCTGAAAGTCTCGAATTTGGTCTTTCAATTCTACATGCACGGATAAGATTGTTTGAAAGCATTTTGCATTTAGCGTATAAACTTCCAGTCAAAAAATACAGGCAAAGAAGAACTGAATCAGAAAAAAAATTAGAAGCTGATGCTAAAAAAAATATTCAAAAACGATTCGAGATTGAAACCGGACTGCAAATAGACAAGCCTAAAGCGAATTTCGGCAATACCAATGATGGCAACACGAGCAGAAGGTTCTTTGAGAATCCCGAACTGGCCTCTGATATAACTGGTGTGGATTTCAATCTAATATATAGAGTAAAGGTTATATTAGAAACCATTTCAAGTGGTCATAAAATTGACACTAAAAAATATGATGCATATGCATTGGAAACTGCAAAATTGTATGTCGACAAGTACGGGTGGCATCCTATGACACCCACCATGCATAAGATTTTGATTCACGGGGCTACCATAATTGAAAATTCATTGCTGCCTATTGGGCAACTATCTGAGGAGGCACAAGAGGCGAGAAATAAACATTTCCGGAAGTATCGCGAAAACTTTGCGCGTAAGTTTTCGCGAGAGGAGTGCAATAAAGATATTTATTACAGATTATTATTAAGTTCGGACCCCTTAATAAGCTGCATGAATAGATCTGCAAAAAAAAATTATTCAAAAGCATTTTGTCCTGAAACCATCGCCATACTACTATCGGCAGAGCCGAATGAGGCCCCAGAATTTTCAGACAATGAAGATAATGAATAAGTTTTACTGTATATATACAATTTTGTATAAAATTTAATATAAAAAAATAACATTTATGTATGTTTTCATTTATTACCATGTTTAGAATAAATATAAGCAATAAAATATTTTTGGCCGCCTAGATTTCGAAAATCAACGTATGTGCGACGTGACTCACGTATCGAGCGAGATGTTCTGCAAAATCAAACGTTTGAATTACACTTTTGTATTTCATTTAGGCACTTGCGTCTTTTTTATGGAATGAGAAACTTTCATTAAGAACTCAAGGTGACGCGTGCTCGACCGTGGTGTACATATTTGTTATGCTGTCTTGTGAGTCACCATAATGCAAAAATAATAGGATTTAATTAGTCGCTACCCATTTGGGTGGGTTGACTGAAGTGGTAAGAACAAAGGTATAGTGTAGATAAGGCGCAGGCGCGGCGGAAGTTGCCATAAGCATAATGTCGTTGCGTTTATCGGCTCACCGCAGCGCCGACGCCAGGCTGAGACGACGCCGCGCCGCCGCCCACGTATACGAGGATATGCGTGCGCGCAGGTATTAATAGTTAATACCTGCACTTCATTAATATTTCATTTGAATTATGGTTGACACTATACCTAACATACCTATGTTTGCACTAACAATGCAGTAGAAAACAAATAGGCTGTCTATCGCAGATAACAAAACGAAACTTCAAAAGAGAAGACATAGAATGAATACTATTAAATTAAATTAAAACAGTGAGCAATCAGACATAGCATCAAGTCTAAGAATAAAATGAAAGCGTGCGGTTCAGCGTTGTGTTGTGGGGTTCATTGTATGCGATAGTGAGGAGGCGAGCTGGAGGCGGGGTCGCCGCGCCGCCGGCCGCGCCGGTCGCGGGTCGCGCTCCGGAAGGCGTACTGCACCCTTATCAACAGACACACTTCGCGTTATCGTGGATTTATGCGCGCCGGCACCGACACAAATCAATCACCCTGTAGCGACGGAACACTGCTGTCATGTGATTGTGAATGGCAGGAGAGAGTGAACCTTGCCGCTATACACTATTATTTTATGTTGATGCCAGGGAAATGGATTGAAATATAACCATGACTAAAAACCATACCACTACCACCATACCATTTTAAATTCAATTCCAGTTTAATTCGGACTAAACATGTTGCTGAAGAATTCTTTTAATAAAAACAGTAAATGTCACTTGTTTGCCCCTACCTTTGATTAACAGACTAATCTTTAGATTTAGAAGAATCTCTGTTCCAAAAAGTTAATTCCTAACTTTATCAATATTTTTACACTTTATTTACACCTATTTTTGCCTCACTATGTAAAATTATATTATATGCATGCAGGTGCAAGGATTTCACTGCCGGGCAAATATAAGGGAATCTTGGTAATACTGATTCAATTCAATGATTTTTAATGTTAGTTCCTTTATCTATACAAATATAGATATACATATGTGTATAAATAGTATCATGGACCATGGTACCATTTCCATACTGATTCAAACATTTTTTATGTTAGTTCCTTTATCTATACATAATATTCATGGTCCCAAATGGTATCACATCTGCACATACTAATGAATATTGAAAAAAGGGCTTGTGTAACTTTATATGGATTCTTTTAGACGGGGTAGTAAAAAGACTTTCCTAGAAGACTATCCTTCATTTACGAATTTCAAATATTTACTATCATCAAGAATACAACCAATATGTAATTTACACATTAAAATGTTTGATGCCAATCGATCCTAAGGATCAGACCAACTGAAGTTAGAGCACTCAAAATTTCAGGAACCTAAAAAATCTTTTTCCATACCTACATTTCGTAGAAAATGCGACTCCAATGCTTAGCAAGACTGGCAGGCAAACCCTCAGCCCTCACATGCGTTCGAATGCGAGCCTTAGAGAGGGTCGTCGGAAATCTGTCATTTTTAGAACTGTAACCTCCGTGCAACTGCCTCCATGGCCTAATGGTTAACAGCATTGGGCTCTTGACACGGAGGTCGTGGGTTTGATTCCCACAGGTGACACCTCGTGATATGTCACTGTGCATTTTTCCCCAGTTGGCTAGGACATAGCAGGCTGAATCACCTGATTGTCTGAAAAGAAAGATGATTCCTTGCTTCGAATGGCAGGTTAAGCCAATGATAGTTGCTGGGACCAAAAGCTTAATGTGCCATCGGAAGCACGGAATCATCTTTCTTTTCAGATAATCAGGTGATTCGGCCTGCAATGTCCTGGCCAACTGGGGAAAAATGCACAGTGACATATCACTAGGTGTCTCCCAAGGGAATCGAACTCACAACCTCCATGTCAAGAGCCCAACGCTCTTAACCATCAGACCACGGAGGCAGTTGCAAATGCAATTGCATTATCTATCTATCACTTTCATCAATTTGGTCATGCATCATGCAAAAACTACCTTACTTTATGGAGTTATAGAAAGATTGAAGCTTCAAATCACTATGTCTTTTTTTTTAAATTCCCGAGTCAACTTGATGCGATGGTAAGTCAAGCTCAATGACTCACCACAGTGTTGAAGAGATTTTCCAGTCAAACATGGAGCTTACACCCCGATGGGCAACATCTTGGGTACTATTTATCCCGGGAAATAAAATGGTTCCCAAGGAAGACATTTCGATGTATCTCTTTAATGCCGAAAGTGATTGAATAAAAATATAGCAGAGTTATTTGACTGGATGAGGAAGGCAGAGGATAGAGTCCTATGTACAGCAGTGGACGATGATAGGCTGATGATGATGTACCTATTTCAGAGGTCCAAAAGTACAGCTAGAGTTAAATAATTTTTGTTATGAGAGCAACTCTCATTACAAGATCTGGGTACTTAAGTTGGATAATTTTTACAATAGGAGCAACTCTCAGACTCTAAACAACTAGTAAATCTTCTAGTCGAATATCCGCTTCTGCTGTCAATCAATGGCGTGGTAATAGGTACTCATTGAGCTTGACCATCTCCCGGAAGGCAAGTGACTTAGCATGTTAAGTGCTAATTGGTTTAAAATTCATATTCTCAAATCAGTAATATTGTTGTTATTACTACTATTTATAAGACCTGACCATACAACAATCAATGGAAAATAAGATTTGTTTTTGTTCTACAGTGGAGAACGAACACGACTCAGTATATTGGATTATATTAATGAAGATTGACAAATGGGTATGAGTAAGGTTGTATGGAGAAAAATTGACATTTTTGTTGTTGATTGGCCAGTAATAAAACTTACATAGGTTTTTAGAGGACCTTGCAAAATACATTAAAAAACATCACATTCGTTGCTAGGCTGCATCGGAGCTGTGTTGTTAAGGTACAAATAACTTCTAAGGTTGTATGGGAGAAATCACCTTTTAGCGCTAAGACCGCCTTGTGTTGTATCTTCTGTATTTCTTTATGGTATATTTTGCTGAGAAGGTAATATATTTCAATTGATTGATTGAAAATGAGTTGATTCTTAAAGGCTTTGGTTACTTTTTCATGAACCATTAGAGTCAAATATCTCAGCTCCGATGTGAGCTAGGCCATAAGTGTTTATAACAATATGTTTTTTTTTTATAGTACTATAATTATACAATACTTTGATTGGTGGCCGCGACTTTAAAAAAATGACTATACCCATTTAAAATTATCATAACATCAATGGCAATAGATGAAACCCTAAGATGAAACTCTGACCTAACTTTTACAACTCAACTAATGCAGGGACTTGAAATCATGGAGTGGAATAACATTAAGAAATGCTGAGGCAGAATTACAAGGTCTTCTAAACACCATGAATTTACCAATTTCACCAATGAGCTGAGACTTCTATAATACCTGTACTGTAGTATACTTATATGAATATCTCACGATAAAGTTTTACAATGTAGGTATGTAGAGTACACAGTAGATATCTAATCTAATATGATCACGGCACGAGATTCATTGTTAATGTGCGGCAATTCATTCATAAACCGTCCAAGAGAACTGTCAAAACACACCATTTAAGAAAACAAAGAACTGTTGCTCCAAAACTAAGTAAAAAAGGGTGTAGCACCTGTATCACACTCAGCTGCAGCCTGGCCTAGCACTGGAACACCTTTTTACACCATATTCATTCACATCTGGTGCAGAAAACCGAGAGTTCCTGGGCACCACCTGTTCATTAACAATGACAACAACACACATCCACAGTCGCTACGAAACGCTATCGCCCCATATAGATTTTATATTCATAAACTCCACTAAATTAATTCTCATATTAAGTTAATAAACACAAATAATACATACCAATCTTTATTTTCAGTCTTTCTTCAACTCGCACTTTACGCGTATCGTCCGCCATGTTAAATCCATAACTGTTTATCTCTTTCATCCGCTGTTATCTCTTTCGGAACGAGCCCCAGCTCGGCCGGCTTGTCCCGCCACTTCCGGAGTGTCGTAATGTTCTACTTGAGCCTGTTTTCAACTATCTATCTCCACAGAAAGGCAATCACATAAAAACACATCCATTCTTGAGTCACCAATTTCAATAGTACAACTTTTATGAACGAAATACACTTGAAATCGAATGAATTCAATTCGCTCTTGCATTGCGCATGTGCTCAATACATGCACTTTATTTTATCAATGAATGCACTTTATCGTTGAACAACACAAACATGAATTTCACAAAAGGATAAATAATATTTTTGACACATTTATCTGATGTGCATCAGTGTCATACAGTCCACACATCACTTGATTAGCAAAATATTTTGAAAATAAATTCATTTCATTGAATGAACAAAAAGTATGAATGGACCATTACGTCACGTCACGAAGCTGCGCCTGCGCGATGGCGGTACGTCACTCGCACACACGTTCATATTTCGAAATGAAAATTGTTTATGGGCAACACCGTTTTTTTTATATCTTTAACAGCTTTGGATACTGATCTTTTTGAGCCATCTTTTGATCAAATTAGTGGTCAATTAAGGTCAATACGAGGTCAATGTTGATGATGATAGAGATGACAAATAATATGTGAGATAACAAATAATCTGTGGTTGATATTGTAAGCACGCGCGTTACCGCCAAAATTTATTTGAGATTCCCAGGAATAAAGCATAGGTAGGGTAGTGTTGAAACCAAAGGAAGCTGGCAAGATGGAAAATCCCTAAGGTGGCAACGCGTGAGCTTCCAAGATTCATCACAGATAAGAAAACTCTTGAAGACAACGGCTTTAAGGATTAAATCCCATTGCCTTTCTAAAAGTAAGAAAAAAATATATATACTTCTCTTTCGCTCTTGCGAGAAAAAAGAGAAAGGGAAAGAATGCTTCACAAACGCGATTTAGCCAAGATAAAGGTACAGATACACAGCTCATTAAGGTACATAGACAATAGACATGCTCAATAATAGCATGCTAATAAGCATGCTAATGAGCATGCTAAAAAAGAGCATGCTATGAACTGTACATTTGCTAGCAATTAGCTTGCTAGATTGTAGTATGCTCCTGAATGAGCATGCTTAAAGGTACAGATACACATGCTCATTAGTAGCACGAGAACATGCTAATTTCGAGCAAGCGCTACCTAGTAGCATGTGTGAACAGACGTGCTAGGAATTAGCATGCTTACGTTAAAATCGATCGGCTGTTGATTTTCGAGCATGCTACCTGGGGTGCGGCTGGTGGGACGCACTCTTTTAGCAAAGTGTAGACATGTTTGCTTATTAGCATGCTTCTTTTGAGCATGCTTCTGTCAGTTCAGTATCGATTTCACGCCGTTTATTACTATTTTGATTAGTTTTAACTATTATTGTTTGAATAGTATATTGAATGAGTTGTGTCGTGAAAAATGGCACGTTGGAGAGACGAAAAGACATTAATTTTATTATTCACACTGAAACAGCTTACCTACTACATTAGCATGCTACAATAGCAAGTTTACCGAGTTGTTTGCTTTAAGCATGCTCATTCAGGAGCATGCTACAATCTAGAATGCTAATTGCTAGCAAATGTAAACAGTTCATAGCATGCTTTTTTTTAGCATACTCATTAGCATGCTATCATTGAGCATGTCTATCTGTACCTTTAGGAAGGTGTAATAGCCCCTTTAGCTAGATGTCAATTTTACGATTGTGATTACGCTATTTTAAAATATTTCAAAAAAGATAATTTTTTTTTTGCGTAATGTTTGCGAAAAGGAAAATAACGAAAAGAGAAAAATTCTAAAATATAAATAATTTTCATTTATGTTCACTGCGTTGTCAGAAAAAAGTATCCTTGTTTTGTAAGTTTCCTAATAAATGTTTTATTTTATATTTGCAATTACTACTTCTGTACATTCCGTACCGTTTTAGTAATTATCTTAGTGGGGTAGAACTCGTAGTAGAGCTAGGTTCGATTCCCACGGACACCGAGTGTTCTTTGTGCGTTTTTCCCCAGTTGGTTAGGACATTGCAGGCCGAATCACCTGATTGTCTGAAAATAAAGATGATTTTGTGCTTCGGATGGCACGTTAAGCCGTTGGTCCCAGCTACTATCTCTTGTGGTAGTAGTCGTTACTAAAAAAAAACATGTCAGTGGCTGTAAGAAAAAACCGGTTTGAAAAAACTCTGACGCCACAGTTTGCTGCCCGCACGATAAGTAGAAGAAGATCAAGGTCCCCTTTATCTTGAACTGCCAAATATTGTAGATTGTAATAAATGCCTTTCGATAATATAGCTTATAACAATAGGTACACAATAACACTGAAGCTCAGTTTTGAATAATGTTTACTTATAAAAAATACATAGTGCGTATCCACAACAGGCTTCGTCAATGGTAACATAATACTCACATCCGCAACAGGCTTTTTCAATGGTAATACATCACTCACTCATAATGTTTACTTATTTTGTTTCAGTTCATTTTGTTGAATAACAAGTCTTCATTCAATGACAAGCCATCCACTACTTGTTGATTAAGGTCTACACATGGACCTATGGACAGATTATTGTAAGATAAAGATAAGATAAATATTCTTTATTTGCACACCAAAATACACAAAAAACAACAACTATATACGCGAACAAGAAGGGTACAAAAGGGGTATTGTACCTTTGTACAATAATAAAGGTTGTCTGTGCTTTTTTCCGTCAGCATAGAGCCTCCCAGATTAAGAAACCTGGATTGGTCTGGCACACCCTGGGCATTCAACCTCGCTGAATGGCTAATGTTTCCACTACAGCACAATTAATTGTCATGCTACATAGCTCTTGCTGTCACGAAAGAAGAAGAAAAGTCAGCATATAAATAAAGACGGACCCTGTATATCAAAATGAATGATGACTACACCCATAATGACAGTAAATTGATGTATGTTATTGAAAACATACCTGGTCCTAGAGAACAGAATGGGGAATATGATGAATTATTTGACAGGTTCAACTCGCAATTGACCGAGTCTTGTAAATGTGATGTGGTATGCACCGAAACTGATTGTACCTGCTTGCAGATATCTGGAGGTCATAATTATGTACAAAATGTATTGAGTACAAAAAATGTTGAAGCACAGCCCATTATAGAATGCAATAGTTTGTGTCTTTGTCCAGACAATTGTGGAAACCGTCTCGTTCAAAAAGGCCCAATAAATGGTTTAATTGTTAAAACTTGTGGCAATGAAATAAAAGGCATGGGCCTTTTCACTAAACATGCAATTCCCAAAAGAACTTTCATTTGTGAATATGCCGGAGAAGTGATAACTAAATCTCAAGCAATGAAGAGACACAAGTTAAATGTTTTACAAGGAAAAATGAACTTTATTTACTGCCTGAATGAACATAGCAACAGCGGAGTGTTACAAACATTCATAGACCCTAGTACTTTTGGTAACATTGGCCGTTACATTAATCATAGCTGTGACCCAAATGGTCAGATTATTCCAGTACGAGTAGATTCCCCAATACCAAAGCTAGCTATATTTAGTTGTAAAGATATTTTACCGGGCACAGAGATCACTTTTGATTACGGTTCAAGCAGTGTATGTTCAATTTTAGACGGTTTGGTAAAAGAAAATGTAGATGTTAATAACCGGAAGAAATGTTTGTGTGGTAGCACAAAATGTAAGGGGATGATGCCATATGAAGTCTATTAGATCAAAAATTACCTACACTAATCATAATCTTCAGCTTCATCTTCCCTTATGATCAGGTGATGAGAGCAAATGACTAAACTAAATCTAAAATACTTAAGTAAGTATGCACAATTTCTGCTACTCCTCTACTCTCCCTGTCATTAACCCTTACTGACAGGGTTCAGTACATGATTGAGACTTTGGGATCCCTTTAATCAATTACGGATTCTACCAATTAGATTGAGTGGAAGGAATGTTAAGAGTACTTTTACAGTTCAGTGGCCCTCTACACAATATTAAAGATTTATTAAATCTCAATAAATTAAGAATAAATTAGAAAAGTGCTACTCTATTATAATACAAAAGCCTTATTATTTATACAATTTCTTCTAATCTAAACATACAAATACGATAAAAGAAATGAAACTGACATTTTTACATTTATTTGGATATTCTGAAAGTGGAATGTTTAGAACCTATAAAAGTATGCTATAAAAATAGCTTTAAGGCTTTTGCAGTTCATTGGAGTAGCACATTTATAATTTAGCCTTTCCTTATTGAGAAATCTTTAATATTGTGTCGGGGGTGCCACTGAACGGTAAATAAAAAAAAAAAGTTCATTCGCAAGCAAAGTCGACAGTCAAAGCTTAGTTCTTAGTTGGCAGTCGCGTATCGGGTTCTCACCGGCTTGCACGTGGCTCCACCATTTTGTATTAGCTCAAAAGTATGAGCTTGAGATTACGATATTCCCAAAACTCACTCGACATTGGCAAAAAGGCAGTGCTAGACACAAGCAAAACGCCATTTATTAATAATTAAAAATAAAAAAACATAGTCAAACAAATCAAATTAAAGATTGAAAAATTTGTCTCGGGCGGGACTTGAACCCGCACTCTTCCAAACCGGGAAAGTGAGTTATCCAATTGCGCTACCGAGTCCACTAGCCAGAGAACGAAATATCCAATATTTAATTTGATTCGAAATAGCACAACATGGCTGTAACATGTTTATAATCAATAATATTTAAAATAGTCAAACAAGTAGTTTCTCTTAACTGAATTAATTTTGTTTTTTATTATTTTCTGGACTTCCTCCACCTCCATTCCCCGGTTTTCCCTTCCTTCTGTCATAATTAAACTTGTGTCTCCTATCAAGCTAGTATGAGAATGAGAATAGAAATAAGAAAATAAATTAGACAATGGCCAAAGCAAATTATTGTAAAATTATTATATCATTTGGTTTTCGTTCTCAGTTAAATTTGTGAAGAATGTTGATAACACAACGCCTGTTAGAAACAACGCGTAACATCACGACCAATAAGCTAGAAAAAGAAATTGCGGCTCGATTTTTGAAAGGCGTTTTGATGGTTCAAAATCGAACACGACGAGACGAGAAGTAGAGATACTAAACATTTTAGTAAGTAAGTACCCTTTACCACTTTTAAAACTAAACTTCTAGACATCCGTTTATGCGCTAGGCTAGAAGCTTCGAGTGCGCTAACTCGGTTGGTCACAATCGGTAATAGGAGTTGAAACGATTTCAAATTATATTATCCTGGAAACAAAAATTGTGAATAATCAGACAAACATGTGTTTGAGGGGTTTGCCAGAAGCAGTATATGTATCCTGGCTACGGACACGGGTCTGATATCCAGGAGAGGATAGGTGGGATTCCTCCCGAAATCCGAATAAAGGATCCTTCCTAATATGCTGTCGGTTTTTAAGGGGATGATCAATCTGAACAACTTTCTCTATGCGACCAAAACGTTGAAACCGCGAAAACAAAAACAACATTGAAATTGTAATCAACCCAAATATGGGACAGCAGGTTTTTATCCCCGATTTCGACTTTGGTTCCACATAAAAAGTTGTTCAGTTTGATGGTCTGATCATACCCTTTCAAAAAACGTCAGCATATTAAGTTGAACCACAGAATAGGTAATAGTATATAGTTCTACATACAGAACGGCCACTGCCCGCCCCCCTCTGACTTCAGATACGGACCTCACCTCACACTTTCTGGGGAACCTTGAGGGGAGCCGAGCAAGGTAATGCAGTCAGGCGCGCGCACCCGTTGGATATATTTTATTTTTATCATCTCACTAAAAATTAACGTTGGAAAATAACGCTAAATTCACATTTTCAGACATTCTTTAGGTTAAATACTAATAATAATAGCATGAACTATTAAAAGTAACGAATTGTATAATGATGTTCATACGATGCGTGGTAAGTCAACCCTACACATATGTCATGCACAATTTGCGCAAAGTACGCATGTGCGAACGTTATAATGTCAAATTTAAAACGTTGTTTGAAGTGTCGTACAGTGCCTACAGCAATTACTTTAACATTCTTGTTTTAAGGGATGTTCTCCCCCCTCATCCCCCGAGTCTGGATACGTGCTTGCGGTGGGCGTATGTACTTTGTAAAGTATAAAATACGTTAATGCATTGGCAGATGAGACGAGAGGGTAATTAACGTTCGACAAAGATAACATTTTAAAGCTTCCTAGAAGAGATAAGAATGTTGTAAATATTGTCAAACACTACTTTACCATGGAACAATCACATATTATCAAGACAGTTATAAGAAGTCAGAACCCGTTCGTAGTCGGTTTTTCCATTCCGATAAAGCGTAACAAATCGAATATCTAGGTAATATGACAAAAAAATGTTGTTGTCAATAACAATTCGATAACTAGAACGCAAATACAATAAATTGGAGAGCAATATGAAACAACGAATCGATTATTGCTAAAACTGTGTCATTTAGAGCGAAAAAAGCGATTTGTAATTTTGTTGCACTACGACTATAACTCTGCAGTGGTCGGAACTCTTTTGGTTTATAGCAAATTTAGAAAAAATATGAAATGGATTGAACTCTGTCAATACGCATTTGTAATGAGGAAAAAAGTCGAGCTTGCTTTCGCTCGAAAAGAGTTTTGTTCACAGCCGAGTTGCGGTGTTAAAAATTTTGAGCTTTGTTCATGTTTTTTACTCAGATGCGTATATTTTGTAGATAGGGCGCTGGCTACAACCGATTCGTTGTTGAGAAAAGTGTCTTTTTCGCTATACAAAAACCAAAACAGTTCTGGGCAGTTGCACTACACAATTTCGAGCAAGATTCCCTCGCCCCGAAATTTTTGTTTTGATACCAGCGGCGTACCGTGGGCTTCTGTCACCCGGGGCACAGACCGATTTTGCCGCCGCCTTTAAGAAGACCTAAAAAAAGAACGGAGCGAAGCGAGTCCGACATTTTTGTGCACGTCTATTCAGATTGTGGTCAGACATCTTTTGGTTTATCCATTCCAAAATTGAAAACTAGAGCGAGTGAAGCGAGCTCGATTTTTCTCCTCAATACGAATCTGTTGTGTTGTCTGAATGTGCGAAGTAACCTAAGTAAAAGTTATGGATCGAGTGAAGCGAGCTCGAAATTTTTAGCACCACGTCTTAGGGGTCAGATAACTCTTTATTATTATGTGTAGACACAGTAATTGAAACAGAAATTTAGAGCGAGATCGACTTTTCTCTGCTCTACAAATTCTTTATAGACAGAGTTCAATTAATGAATCAATCTAGGTATATTTTTCCCGAATTTGCCGCCCCTTGTAAAGTGACGCCCGGGACATTTGAACCAGATGCAGATTATGCAGAGCTGACTGCCAACCTCCAGTAATGGAGAGGAACCCTAGGAAGAAGAAGATGATCTTTATAATCCACATGACGATATTGGGAAAGTTAGTAATTCTTGAGAGGTAATTTACCTCTAGATTGGAATACATAAGTATAAGTACTGGCTTTTATTTTACATAAAGTTGACCAGTCAACTTTTCAAACGCAAGTAAAAATAAAATTAAACGCATTAAAGTTCTACAGGGCTGTCGTCATGAATATACCGTAATCATATATTGGGAAGTACCTAGCTCTAGATTGGATAAACATACCTAGATACTGACTTTTGTTTTACATAAAGTTCACCAGTCAGGTTTTCAAACGCGAGTAACAATAAAATTAAGCGGATTAAGAGCCTTGGTTCGACAGGGCTATCATCAAGAACTTAATAAAGTACGAAGGTAAACGCGTAGTTAACCTATTCCTACTAAAATGTGATCATCCTTTCGCAATCTTAAATCTGCCAACCCTGCGGCGGCATCATGACCCGAGTTTTAGCCCCGGCGCGGTTGCGCGGGCCGCGGCGGGACGCCAGTCCACACAGAGAAAAGCCCGCGTCGTGTCCAAACACACAAGTACACATATAAAGCGTCCGTGACCGGTGTCCTAACGAGTTTCTCCGCGGCCGGCGACGCGGGCACACGTTAATCAGTCACCTATCCACCTTAGACCAGTGACGTTCACGGAACGTGCCAGAGCCTGGACAATTGGTGCAATCATCCAGTTGAGCGTAAACAAACCAGTAAGTAAGCCTTTATGTAACACGGCCTCTCTTACCGGCCGGCTCGAAACTATCAATCATTCCATTTTTACTTGACAATATCAATTTAGGTCTAAATTGTATAAAATAATCCTAAACTTTCTAGTGTAAGAACAGAGTATCTAGGTACCTGCCTATAAGTATAAACGTTTAAAATTATGGGTTCCTATTGAAACGATTAATAAGCATCTGGTTATTCAATTATAATTTGATGCTAATGCCCGTTATTGTACTAAATGTTAGTTCCAATTAAATCGTGAAAAACGAAACATTTTGACGGAACACTTACGATACCGTTAACTCTTCACTAAGCAAGTCAGAACAAATATGATCCACTTCATTTCTACCCTAAAATCGAGTCTTACAAAAATACTACAAATATTATTTGATTTCCTACCTAATTCCTGTGCTCATTCCCAGAAATTCCGTTTTCCTCCTCACACCTTAACTTTAGAGCTTTATCCTCATTGGATTTCCCCGACTTTAACATCTTACTGTAGATATGCAGTCATGTTTACTATAGTGTCTATACCTACATGTTTTCATTGCAGTGTTGGTTACATGATCGCATCTTCTTTACTTGTATTGTGCATGTATCGTGTAGGTATGTGGAGTCCATAGTAACTAACTCGTTTTGCAACTTCGAGTGTGTCTATTAACAAGCCATGTAGATGTTAACAGAAAAATAATGATTTACCGTTATTTCTGATAAATGTTTACCATACGCGGTTTTTATTAACTAATCTCGCGATTTCAATTTGCAGTTCGGATGGGTTCGTATCTAGAACGATTTAACTATTAAGTGTACACAGTCAGAGCTAATTTTCGGTTCCGTTCCTTTACTTCACTCCTATCTTACTCATAATTTAATTGGGCACAGGCCTACCCTTGTGGTGAGGGTGTATCGTCGTTAATCCACCACGCGTGCCCAATTAGGATTAGAGTGGGCTTCACACATACGCTTCTGAATTTCTGCTTCAGCGTATGCAGGTTTCCTTTCTCCATTATAGTAAAGCAGTGAGAAAGCTCCTGATTTATTCTGCCATGATGCGGCGTCTGAGCCATTCTAATTTCATTGGATTTGGGGAATCATTCCTATAATTCAAATATTATTGCTATTTTAAATCAAATAACCCTACCACCATAGATGGCGCTACCTCCCTTAAAGACGTTGTCATGAAAAATGTGGACCTCTGACGTAATGGCTCGGTAGCTTAACCTGCCGGTTTATCAGGTTGCGAGTTCAAGTCCTGTTAGTGAAGAATTTCTCAATCTTTAATTTGATCAGTACTATCAACGAAAATGAAATAAAAATACCGGCAAGGACATAAATTCAAATGAATACCGATAATCGATAAACATATTTAAAACGTTATCTTCTATATTTAACCTCTCGTCTGTGGAGATTCCAGACACAAAAGATTAGTCACGGATCCGTGATATCCACAGACGAAGGGTTAATAAAAGTTAGTAATGTTATTGTGATGCAGGTATCTACCTAAATGCAAATATTATCTGGTAAATTTGGCAGAGCATTACAGTTTTTTCTGTAATTTTACTCTTCGCGTACTTACTTCGCAGGTTGTTATTCTTTTGTTTACAAACACAATTTTTACACCGTATTCAGGTATTTACGAATATTATGCATGACTCATCTAAAATGTCAACATCGTCGACGCAGTTTAAGATGACGAAAATTATAGAAAATTTATAAATTGAATGTAATAATTACGAATAAAAGCGTTTTATTATAAACTGAATTTAAAGTAAACTGAAGTTAATTGTTGATGGAAATGACGTTATATCTTTATTTACTCTTGTTGTTTTTGTACCTACCTACTTACCCGAGGTCATAACTCATACAAATGGAGGCAATAAATAAATCTAAGTCCAAGATCAGAATAAATTATTTTTCTTTCTTGCATGTATTCATAATGCTCACAACTATATTCCACCATAGCCAGAGATATTCCACTAGGGCAGTGGTTCCCAACCGCAACCGGTGATGGTCCGTGGGGAGGGTCCTGCCTACCAGCACATATGAAACAAGAAGTGGTTTTTTACCTATATGTGGCAAATAAAATGTATTTGAAACATTCGATTCTTGAACTTTGTGGTAACAACAAAACAATCAAAGTTGTCCTTGGTCGATCAAAGTTTAGGAACCAATGCACTAGGGGTCATTATTTTATTTCTTTCTTTATCTGCTTAATACATCAATATTGTAAGAAATATAAATAATACGCACACACGGCGATATGCCAAGCTGTATGTATAGGTAGGTGGCCAGCATAAGCAGGTCACTCTTAGATTGGAAGTGAAGAAAGTTAAAATGGAATAAAATCGTGGTCAGCTTAAGATAGTTTGACCTTAGATAGATTGAGTAGGTAACAGAGTATCTTCTTGACAAACATAAATTGTTATCATGCTGTGGTGCCCAGTGCCATACTATATAGGTACCTAGAATCTACTTATCTGTTGTTTTTCTTATTGGAACCAATTTAAAGCGCAGTGTGGCGGTTCTTCAATCTGCGCTGTCAATCCTTGTAAATAAAATGTCTTGTAAACAAGATATGCGAATTCTAACAACGCACGCAACGTTACAATAATACTGCGTTAGTATTTGCCGGGTGCAGCTTTACGTATGCTCATGACTAAATTCCCCGAGGGGGTAGTCAGAGATATTCTGAAACCACAGACCATCCACGTTTCACTAGTATTACCGAAACTGTCCAGTGTGACGGGGGGTGAGCCCGTCGTCACTTGTAATGGACAGTGGGTGCAAGTACAATACATGCCTCGAAATTGAAGCATACAGGTTTCCTCAAGATGTTTTCCTTCACCGAAAAACCAGTGGTGTTACAAATCGTACATAAATTCCGAAAAACTCATTGGTACGAGTCGGTCTGGACGGGGATCGAACCATCGCCTCCTGCACGGCAGGCAAGGTTACTCGCCACTGAGTGGTTCAGTGGCGAGGAGCAGCTGGTGTTTAAACCAATTTTACCAAAGAATACTGTGGTACATGTAAAGTAGGTCGATAAGTTCGACATCTCTAAAAGTCTTTCCGATTAACAAAAACGGTATTTCAATAATTACTCAGTACATTACTGTGTAATGTTAATTTGTATCGATTGTTTTGTGTACGAAACACATTTTTTAAGACAATGTACGCAATCTAATTATACAAACAAAACTTACAAAATACAAATTGATTAAAATGTATCGTTTGTGGTTATAAATTTTTTCACCTGCTCATACATACATGCATAAACTCACAACCGTACGAAACTACGAATTCACTTTCGGGGTGGTTAGGTACTTTGCTACTACTACGACTACCAACCCTTCAAGGTGGTGCCTACAAGTTTTTTTTTAACTTCTCATTAAAAAAAACAATTGAAAACAACGCTAAACTCACATTTTCTGTAATTTTTTAACTTAAATATATTTTTAGGGTTCCCTACCCTATTATACATAGATAAGCCCCATAGCCTTCGCTGTCCGTCCGTCCGTCCGTCCGTCGGACCTATTTAGGGCTGTAACTTTTGAACCGTAATAGCTAGCAGTTGAAATTTTCACAGAATATGCGTTATTACGGCGGATCTGTTAACAATGAATAAAAATTTCAAAAGGTGTAAAATTAAGGGGGGTCCTCATACAAGAAACTAGTTATTATCAGCGTTTTTCTTCTCGGTCTGTCGTTAAAACGGTAACACATACAAGCGTCAGCGTTGGTGTGATTATAGAGCAAACTCTACAGTATAACAACAAATCATAAAAACCGGCCAAGTGTGAGTCGGTCTCGCGCGGAAGGAACCAAACTTTTTCCTAAGTTAATATGTTGTGTAGTGGTGTGGTACGGAACCCTCGGTGTGCGAGTAGCCCGACTCGCACTTGACCGATTTATTTTAATAACAGGACAAACTATAATAAGTGTGATGAGTAATATGACGTCATATTACTCACTAATCGCGCTCTTTGATGTTCGATAAAGAGTTGCAGATTCTTAGGTTGACCTTCAGTATTTTCAAAGTTTAATTAATTAAATTACTATTGAAAAAAACAATACTAAAGTTCCGAGAATCGAAAACTAGGCACCTGTGTAAATAAACGTTCGCAACGCAACATTTTATCTATTTTATAGTAACCGGAAAATAGTTCAGTCCAAAAAATCCGATGATGTAGATCATACCTCTATAAATAGATACATAGACCTCTAAACTAAATTATTATATTCGATGAACATTGATAAGAGTGAAATTGATATCATCAGCATCCTTTTAAACTAAGAGTCTACCCATCAAACTGAACAACTTTCACAATGGGAGCAAACATATCGGAACAAAAAAAAATCTTCTTTTGCATACATTTGAGTCGAGTAGGCGTTTCAGTATAGGAACAGCTGATTTTTTTTTCTCTGATTGGTTTGCTCCCATAGTAAAAGTTGTTCAGTTTGATGGATAGACTTTTAGCTTAAAAGGATGCTAATGATATAAATTGTATTATGATATCACGATTTCGTACTTGCATCTAATATCTACCATTCATTTGACCATTACTTATTACTACACTACTTACAGTAGGTATGTATTTTAGTTAGGTGTGTTTGATTGATCATTTTGGTTTAATGTTTTTTGTTAGTCATTCAAGGAACTAGTGAAGATTGAGTATCTTGTTTATTAAATACATCGATTATTTTGTTCTTTTGTAGCGGATTGACGACGTTAAAAATGTAGCCATTACCACCAATTATCCCCGTTACCACTTGAATCAATAAAGTAAAAAAATAATATTACCAGGCCTCACTTCACAGGTTAGGTCGCCTGACGGCCGATCCCCACCGAGGGGTCAATTTCAATAGGTTAGGTATACCGTGTAAACTTCTTGGTCAAATCTGATTAGACTTGCCGCCATTTTGTGATGTAATTAATTCTTAATATACATAAAAAACATGTCTATTTATTGATGAAGATGATAAATATTTATCATAAATCTTTCTGTTTTTAGTTCTCAGACGAGGATGAGGCCACAATGGTTGGCCGTCTTGGGTTGCATCTACCTGGCGACCCAGACTGCTGCGTTCCCTAGCCAGGACGACACCTTGGTCGTCGCGAGGTCTGATGAGCCGGTAATATTTACTTTTATTTATTGACTAGTTTACCCGCGACTTCGTCCGCACAAATTATACAGGGTCCTTCTTAATATGCTGACACTTTTTTAAGGGGATGATCAGACCATCAGACTGAACAACTTTTTCTACGGGCCCAAAATCGTAATCGCAAAAAAAAATTTGCTGTCCCATACATTTGGCTCAAGTAGGTTTGCAGTTTTGTATGGAACAGCAGATTTTTTTTTCGCAATTTCGATGTAGGTGCCATAGAGAAAGTTGTTCAGTTTGATGATCATCCTCTTAAAAAACTGTCAGCATATTAAGTTGGACCTTTTATACCAGGTTTTAAGTCAAACATACAAAAAAATGTCACCTATCAAACAAAAAGTTTCATCAAAATCGGTTCAGTAGTTTTTGCGTGATGCTGTTACAAAGAAACAAATAAACAGACGGACAAAAATTCTAAAAAAGGTTGATTTGGAGTCAGGGACACCTAAAAACCATATCGTAATCTTTTTCTTGTAAATATCTTCAGACACACATTTGTTACAGTTTTATAATAGTTCAGATTAAATTCACAGACAGTATTAGAAATACTCAGTCATTATTGATTTCTTACGACATGCCGTGTTTCTAAACTTTATGCACGTAATATGTACTGCTTTGTTTGAATTGTTTATGGGATTTCCTGCAGATCGATGTTAAGTTCATCAAAAAGCGGTCATCGTTATTAGACAAAACACAAGCCAATTTAACATTCACTTTCGACTTAAATTGCCTTTTCATCGAAATCACTAGGTCCTTTCGAGGAGTCCTCCGGTAAACCAGCTCACCAAAAGAGGCGAGGTGTCATAGATTATCATTATAATTAGCATAGCATAGCATATGCTCACGACTATATTCCCCTAGGGGGTAGTCAGAGATATTCTGAAACCTCAGAACATCCACGTTTCACTAGTAGTACTGAAACTCTATCCAGTGTGACGGGGAGTAAGCCC
Organism: Agonopterix alstromeriana; assembly: GCA_963924505.1. Taxonomy (NCBI): domain Eukaryota; kingdom Metazoa; phylum Arthropoda; class Insecta; order Lepidoptera; family Depressariidae; genus Agonopterix; species Agonopterix alstromeriana. The sequence goes on along the minus strand of OZ004665.1, from coordinate 12,380,307 downwards.
GTCGCCACTTGTAATGGACAGTGGGTACATACATGCCTCAAAATTGAAGCATGCAGGTTTCCTCACGATGTTTTCCTTCACCGAAAAGCCAGTGGTGTTACAAATCGTACATAAATTCCGAAAAATTCATTGGTACGAGTCGGCTTGGACGGGGATCGAACCATCGCCTCCTGCATGGCAGGCAGTGTTAGTCGCCACTGGGCCACAACGGCTTCACTATCATTATCATTATATTTCTATAAATTATAATGACAACAGTTTCTGCCCTACATTCCCTAGACAACCGATGGAGTAGGATCCGAGACTGACTCTACCACCAGCACGCCCGAGGTCACCACCGAGGAAGCGAACCCTCCGATCAAACTAACCGAGATGGACGTGCAGTCCGAGGTGACCATGCGTTACGCTTACACTGCCGTCGTGACGCGAGTCAAGAACCCCGCCAAGAAAGCGCAGGAGGCCACCTTCCGCGTGCTTCTGCCTGAGACCGCCTTCATAACTGGATTCACTATGTGAGTTCTGGTTAGCTTTACAGAATGTGCTGAATGTGCTTTAGGTCACTATGACCCATTGACAACTGGCAAAGCAAAAAAGTATTTCCTTTTTGTAAAGATCACAGTCGCCAGCTATCAAACTGGTAGCCTAAATACTTGATGGGATCAATGATCAGACCATGAAACTGTAATTTTCTCTGTGGGACCAAAGTCGTAATCGCGAAAATAAAATGTTGTTCCATACAAAACTGCAATCCTACTCGACCCAAATGTATCGGACAGCTGATTTTATTTTCTCGGTTTCGATCTTGGTCCCGTACAGAAAGTTGTTCAGTTTGACGGTCTGATCATCCCCTTAAAAAAGTGTCAGCATATTAAGAAGGACCATCTATTCTGTGCCAAAAGGTCTCTAGAGCCTTAAAAATTATTCGAACTAAAAATGTAAAGAAGCTATGGAGAACATTACTGTATTTTATTTTGCAGGACCCTCGACGGGAAGTCATACAAAGCGTACGTCAAAGAAAAGGAGGAGGCGAAACAGATTTACTCCGACGCAGTGTCCCAAGGCATCGGTGCTGCACACATCGCATCCAAGTAAGTGACAAATGGATTCACAAGTTAATCAGCAAATGTTGTGTATTACATGAAATAGAGTTTACTAGGGTTACAATCCAGTGACTTCCACTGTACAACGTGTTAATGAATAAGCGCAAAACCTCATACACCCCAACAGATTTATAACAAAATAATTCGATTGAAACAATAATTTCATTATTTTGATAGTTAAAATTTTAAGTTATTCGCATTTTAAGTTTTCAAGCAAAAAATGATTTGTTATCATTTCAGCAATGAATGAAAGCGCTAGCGTGCTCGTGGATACATTTTAAGAATCTTGTTTTGGTAGTAAGTTGGGTGTATGCCCGTGCGGTGGGTTGAGATCGAGTTCAGTAAATTTTAAATTATACAAACAAAATATTTAATATTTTGAAAAAAATTACCCATGTTGAAAACATGATAATTCGATTGTGCTCTCGATTCTAAACAAACTACTTTCTAGTTTTGCGTTAATTCATAAACTAGAAAGTGAATGAATCGCGCGTACCACTGATGTAATGCCCCATTCCGATAGGAACGCCATTTAAATGTATTTTTTTCTATCTTGTTTTGTCCCTTCTCTCTTCCACATTTCTTTTTACTGCGGTATCCCGCCACTCATTGCAGGCATACTTATCACGCCACCTTCTCCAGGGTCTGCCTCAACCTCGTCTCCCGTCTTTGGGCACACATTGCGTGACGAGCGGATATGTAGTTTAAAAGTTCGACACTTTCGTATACCAAAACGTATAAAAATCCAAACTAAGTTCACATTTGAGGGCCTGGATGTAATACGTACACTCTTAAACTCACGACATTATTACCTTTTAGTGTCTATGTCTGTTATCTATAACTAGGGTCACATTAAGCGCGATTTTGACGAAAAACTTATTGGATCAAGAGCTGCTAGGTTTAGAATATAATCACGTTTTATGATCGTCGAGAAAATTATTTGCGATAACAGAATTACAATAGCCTATTAACCTCCAGGGCGCGCGATTCCAACCATTTCACCGTATCTGTCAATGTGGAGCCCTTCAAGAAAGCTATCTTCAACCTCACCTATGAGGAGCTGCTGGTGCGTCGTAACAACGTGTACAACCACGCCATCAACCTGCATCCAGGGGCAGTAGTGCCCAAACTGAAGGTCACTGTACACATCAAGGAAGCACAGAAGATTACAGACCTGAGAGTACCTGAAGTCAGGACTGGAAATGAGATTGACGCTACGGAATCAGATCCTGGTAAGCAATTATTATTCAGTACACGTATTTTTTATTTGTTTTAGAGAGTTTTTGTTGTTTTGCGGACAGCACGCATTTTGCGTACATTAGCCACCATCCCAAACCCCGCATGCAGTTTCCGCATGACAGTAAAACACCCTTATTGTTCAGTTTTATTCTTGTTGATATATAAAGCACGGACACTGCATTTTACGTCACCCCCTCTTCGTAGAAAATAGGCAGTAACGTATAGGCAATGGCGTATCTTGTAATCCTGTCTCACTCGCACTCACTCAGTACCGCACATCCATACCTTTTTTTGTCTGTTATTCCCATTTCTATGAACTGACAACCAAGTGCCCAGTGTGGTAGTGTGTCCATTTCCATAATTAAAATTATTAGATAATAAGTTCTAGTTCTAAAGTTAGTTAACCATTAATTGTTATTCTCTATCTTATTACCAGCGAACGAAAAAGCTAAAATTGAGAGATGCCACGATGACCGTGAAGCCACCATCACCTTCGAGCCTGACCTGGAGGAGCAGCGCAGGCTGATGGAAGTTTATGCCGTAAGTTTAATACTCATTGACACTTAGGTAGGTAGAACCTGGCCAGAGGTGCAACCCTTAGGGGGGCGCACTTTGCAGACCAGATAGCCTGCCGGGTAATGCTGCACAGGTTCACACAACTAAAACATTAAACTAACTCTCACAAACAAATACTAGATTAGGAACACACAAAATTTGTACCGAACCCTAAATATTCCACTTTCCGGCACACGCCGACCACTGCGATCTTCCTAGAAAACAAGTCCCTTACAACCCTAGCCTACGGTGCTGAGTACCTACATTATACTCATATTCATAGGGTTTCCTATGTAGTGTTTTATGGACGCAAGACTAGCCACTAGCCACTCTGGCATCAAAAAAGGATATCACATTTTGGGCATTGTGAAATACAGTACATTTATTTCAAAAAAGACCATAATTTAATTAAGACGAACTTAACAAACTTGTACGTAATCTTAATCTACACTAATATTATAAAGAGGAAAGATTTGTACCTATTTTTGTATGTTTGTATGTTTGTAATGAATAGGCTCAAAAAGTACTGGGCCGATTTAAAAAATTCTTTCACCAATAGAATGCTACATTCTTCCAATTTGACATAGGCTACATTTCATTTTGACAAAAATTAGGGATCCTTGGTAAAATTTGAACAATGTAACCGAAGGTGTAGAAAAATGAGTCTTAAAATTTATTTGTCTACCCCGTGCGAAGCCGGGACGGGCTGCTAGTTCATGATAAATTGATAATGCAGATCAAAGTTTATCTGTTTAAAGCTAAGTTCAAAGCAATCATTTTTATTAAAAACGTTTTCTTGGAAGTACCGTGTCACGAATATTGCCAGAGAGACAAATTAATCAATGACATAAGGATATTTTGTTTAAATGTATTCGCTGTTAAAACCCAAGATTTCCTTATCACGACTTGCTTAATAGGTACAGTCGCCATCGGATATATCTTTGCATACAAGGTGATCAAATATTTCTGAGCAGTGCTAATTTTTAATAAATTCTTTACAGTAAATGTTACCAGTTAAAAAACGTTTATTTTGTCATAAATATCTGAACAGCTAATTTTCAATATTTTCTTTCCAATTTTATTTAAAATTGAAATGTATAACAAAGCAGTAAGGTCTTTTTTCCTAAACTGCTCATATGTTTATGATCACCCTGACTGCGTACATCATACATTTGACGTTGCAGGCGTTCCGATATTTTTGATTGGTTATGTGCAAAGAAATTATTGAAAATTATAACTGCTTAGATATATTTGACCAACCTGTAAGCTACGATATATCTGATGGCGACTGTACATAATATAGACAGGCAAAAAATAGGTACATAAATGCATAATTTAGTAAAACAAAAGATTGTCATTGTCTTGATGATTGTCAAAACAAAGATTGTTAAATGCATAATCATTTAAATAGACAATCTTTTGTTTTACCTGTATCATTCTACTGTTGGGTAAAGTTCTTCCACCCTACCTCCTGAGTTTTCCCTTCTGGACTTTAGTCTTCTACGGGACATAGACTTCCACGGGTGCCCATGGTCAATCATTGTCTATAGCTTTTCTTTATTCTTTATCTTTTTTAATTTGTAGAACTTACAACTTTAAAACAATTAGGTTATACATGGTGAAATTGATATCATTAGCATCCTTTTAAACTAAGAGTCTACCCATAAAACTGAACAACTTTCACTATAGGAGCAACAACAAAAAATCTGCTGTTTAATACTAAACTGCAACGCAAACTCGACTCAAATGTATGCAACAGCAGATTTTTCTTGCTCCGATAGGTTTGCTCCCATGTAGGCTCCCATAGTGAAAGTTGTTCAGTTTGATGTGTAGACTCTTGATATCAATTTCATCGTGTAATTATAGTCTGCTATACAAGCCAATCCATTCAAACAAGCAACAAGCTTCCACATTTAGGTTGTATTTATATATGTATGTTTGAGTATTTTAATTTTAAAAAGTAACACTTTAGATTTACGATAGTGTACCTAACGTAAATAAGTGTAGGTAAACTTACACTAATATTTAATTTGACAGGAGAAAGCAAAAGAAGGCAAATCACAATCCGTTAACCGTTACTATCCTTACGACGAGGAGAAGGAAGAGAAACCTGATGGAATACTTGGACAGTTCGTCGTGCAATACGACGTCGATCGCCCTAAGGACGGCGAAGTCTTGGTGAGTAGACTCTACAACTATTTGACAAAGAAATTTTACAAAGGTCCTTGACCATCCCGCAAGGGATTATGATCGTGAGTTTATGCACAGGGTGTAACAAAACACCCTAGTAATACTTAAGGGGTGCTTCAGACCATCAAACTGAACTACAACAATAACTAAACTCCATGGAGCCAACACGGACAAAACATAAAAAAAATCTGCTGTCCCATACAAAACTGCAGTAGCGGCTCGACTCAAATGTATAGGACAGCAGATTTTTTTATTTTTTCTCGGTGTTGGCTCCATAGTGAAAGTTGTTCAATTTGGTGGTCTGAAGTCCCTTAAGTATTACTAGGGGCGATACGTTCTTAGGTATAATTTACACATTTGTACATCGAGCGATACACTACCTTCGTTAGGTGAAGTTCGACTAACACTCTTTCATATTACATTTATACATAAGTATAAAGGGTGAAATTGATATCTTTAGCATCCTTTTAAACTAAGAGTCTACCCATCAAACTAAACATCTTTTACTATGGGAGGAAACCGATTAAAGCAAAAAAAAATCTGCTATTGCATAAATTTGAGTCCAGTAGGCATTGCAGTTTAGTACAGCAGATTTTTTTGTTTCGATTAGAATAGAATAGAATTATTTATTTCATATTATCAAATTCATAATTACAAGTAAGTACATTACATAAAAAATAAAAATGTCAAAGGATAATATGATCGTCAAGAGTATAAAATAGAACAATAAAAATGTCAACATAACTAATCTAGAGGGTAACAATGTCAAATAAATATGTAAAATATAAGGATATACAATTCTAAATAATAATTTAAATAAAATGTCGCTACAATTACTTATTGTAGTCTACTTAAAGTCAAACAAAAGAAATTCGTTTACAGAATAAAATTCACCATCCAGCAAAATCGCGTGTAATTCTACTAACAAACATTTCTGCCACTTTTTGCGGGGGGCGAGGTAACATGAAATCCGCAACTTTGGATTTTATTCCCCATAACTTTAGATTCTAATTTTGAATGTTAAAAATCATGAAAAATGGTCTCGTGTGAACCCCAAACGTTCTAAGTTCGAAGTTATTATTTCGCAATTATAGGCTGTCTCGTTTAGTGATAAGGTGTAAAATTGAATGTAAATACACAAGATCAATTGTGCTTATACCGTGGCAGAGGGGAAATCCTACCGCAAGGCTAGTCCTTATAATAATTAGTCAAAGTATAAAAGAGTGTTAGTCGAATTTCACCTAAAGCTAGCGAGTGTAGTGTATCTAGATCGGGCTGTTCTAGGGATTTACCGGGCTGATGATGATGTGATATATTTGCAGGTCAGCGACGGTTACTTCGTGCACTTCTTCGCGCCGTCCTCCCTGCCGCCCCTCAGCAAGCACGTGGTCTTCGTGCTGGACACTTCCGGCTCCATGATGGACCGCAAAATAGTTCAGCTGCGGGAGGCCATGCAGACCATACTGGGAGAAATGAACCCTGGAGATTACTTCAATATCGTCCAGTTTGCTTCATCCACCAAGGTTTGTTTACTGTAATGTTGTCTTAAAAGGCGGTTAAGGATTAAAGTTTCTTTTGCTGTGTTGAGTTGAGCTATCTATCTATCTACAGATAGATAACTCGTTTATTTCATCCGAACAATTTAAGACAAACAGTGACTGACAAAGGTCGAGATAACAGGTAATCACGAAATAGTATAGATGTCGATATATGACTTCGTCCCGTATTACGCTGATGAAAGTGGTTCTGACTCAGCATGTAGGCTGCAGTGCTGTTAATTCTGCCAGAACCTTAGATTTAGTTGAGGTTGTATCTTACACTTACACTAATATTGTAAAAATTCTTGTTAATTCTTTCATTTTGATAAATAAACGTTTTTTGTTAGAAATCTCAATAGTTGTAAATTAAGTTGTACAAAAAAGCGCCGCTTGGCTACTGACCTGAAAATAATGTGCTACAAAAATATTTGTCACAAATAGATCTAAATAAAAGTCTGCGACACGATATAGGTAGGTTTTTAGTTTTTTCAATGTGCCACGCGAATGAAGTCGCGGGCAAAAGCTAGTGTGTTATATTTATAACCCTTTTGTTTTCAGTAAGATTGATATGTTATATTTCGACGGCCCGATAGCACGGTCGGTTGGTAGTGAACCTGCCTATGCCTACTGTGCCGAGGGTCGCGGGTTCGAACCCCGTAAGGGACAAATATTTTTATGATGAACATAAATTTTTGTACCCGAGTCTTAGATGTTTGTATCTATATCTGTATTCTATATCGTAGTCCAGTCATCATAATACAAGTCCAGGCTAGATTCTGGTACTTTAAATGTGACAAGATCATTTGTGTGACAATGTCCAAGAAATTTATTATTGTATTGAGACCATTTGTTGGCCAAGAGAAGGAAGGAGGTCGTGGGCAGATCACCGATGGATTGGTTAAACATTGTAAGAGTTGCGGGCCAGAGATGGATCAGATTGGCACAGGAGTGCGATTTTTGAAACTCATTCGTTGAACTCAGCAGTTGAAAATGACTATGGAGATATACATCTTTCTACTGCTGATTTGACTTTCAAAAATCGCACTCCTGAAGTATGATTTTTGAAAGTCAAATCAGGAGTAGAAAGATGCGCATCTCCATAGAAATATTGACATTTTCAACAGCTGAGTTCAAACTATGAGTTTCAAAAATCCCACTCCTGGGCACCGTGAGGAGAAGTGCATTAAAAAAGGAGGCCTATGTCCAGCAGTGGGTCGATGTGAGCTGATTTGATTTATTGAATTGCAGGTATACAGCTTAGACGAAGCGGACAAGCCGTCCCGTCCAACCAACAGCTACGATTACTACTCCAACTACGACTCCAAGCCGGTGACGCTGGTGCCGCCATCCCCCGCCACGCCCGAGAACATCGCCAAGGCCAAGACTATCGTCAGTAGACTGACGGCAAATGGCGGTAAGCTGATAGGATTTGATGAGCGCCATACAATTTTATTGAGGGTCTAGTCACAAAGTTGCTAAAGAAAATAATGTAACTGCAGAAGTCCGACAGAGTTTTTTCTATAAAAGAATGCCACTATTGCTTTTATTTTGAATTGTAACCACTGAAAAAGGTATTCAAGATGGCGTAACTAGTATTTCCATAAAAAATATACAAAGAAGTCACTAATTATAGTGGGTGGCTACAGTGGAGGTGAAATAAAGACGAGAAGAGATTGCTACTAAAATATATTTACATTTTTCAAATAAAAGTCTTAATCTAGGAATTTAGATGCGACCGAAGTTAGGTACGCTGAGCCGAAAAGTGTCTACGAGTATCTTAGGTTATAACAATTTAATAAAATTAATAACTAGGGCAGCGGTCACTTTGTGTGGCATGCATGGCTCGTGCGCATCCACGGCGGCTGCAAGTGTACTGACCTGACGTTGTATAGGTATCGGAAGGTGCGAATACGTAACACACTGAATCTAATAGAGTACGGCACCTGGTGGCGATTCTCGAATTTTTTAAAATAATGTCTAAATCTCGAAAACGATCAAATTTTTTTTTCCCTGTATACTTATAAACTGGCCTATCTCCTGTTTGCGACTGGACGGTGTGTTTTGGGACACCTTGTATAAGTAAATTATACCATATAGGGTGTTAGTTTAAATAGTTGCATTACTTTAAGGCAATTTTGTTTTGCTAATTTAAATTATATTTCTTTAGTTATTCACTATTATGAGTATAATCACCCATTACAGTACTCTAACATCCTGTATAATTACTAACATATAGGGTTTTTCTTAATACGCTGGTCAACATTTTAAGAAAGAGGGTCTTTCTTCGTAGCGTAGCGAGGGCGTACAACATAAAACGAATATAATTTATCAAATAATTAATTAAAACCCAGGGACCAACATCGGCAGCGCTCTTAACGTGGCCGTGGACCTCATCCAGAAGGGCGTCGAAGAGGAGAAGACATCCACTACCGCCAAGCCTGTCGAGACCAACGACTCGCCTACCGAAGAGGACAAGGCACCTGAGAATAAAACCGTCTATGAGCCTAAAACTGACAGTAAGTTCATAAATCAAATTGTCTGAATTTAGTGTACATTACTACAGCCTCCGTTTCCGTGCTTCGGAAGGCACGTTAAGCAGTTGGTCTCGGAAAGTGCCGTCAGATGGCATTGTAACTATTCGTTAAGCTAGGTCAGAGGCCTATTAAGGCGGCTTGAAAATCGCGTATGATGATGGAGTTGGAGATTTACAATTTACAGACAATTTGAGTTTCTTGGTTTGACACATTTGTCGGGCCATAGTACAAAAATATGGTTACGTCAATAAGGACAGTAATAAGGTAGCGACCTCCCTTTATACTAGATCAAAATTGCTATGTGCATATTTTATTGAGTGAATAGGGCTAAACACGCGCTGACCTCCATGCCATCTTCTTTCTGACGTCATGATGTTTTCCTTCAACGAATAGGCAATGTTACAAATCGTCACGTGTTTGCAGATGGCAAGAAGTTGGAGCCGATAATAATCTTCCTGACAGACGGGGACCCGACCGTCGGCGACACGGACCCGAACCGAATAATCACCAGGCTCACCGAGAAGAACTTCGGAGAGAAGAAGGCCTCCATATTCGCACTTGCTTTCGGTAACTATTACTTAATGTAATTAAGATTTGTACAAACTCAGCCATAAGCGTGTCTTGTTGTTATAATTGTTTCCTCGGTTACATCTTACCCTTTATACGTCTGGCGCATACTAGAGACTTGCTGGTGTGCCATCGACTCGACAGAATAAGATTTTTATCAGAATTAATTTCAGAGTATTATAATTTTTTTTACTTTTATGGTAAATTAACAGCGTTATAAGCTTATGAAACTGCATCCATTGATACATAGACCATTCGCAACTAGAAAAAGTTTTTATAAACAAAGATTGAGATCATGGGATCGATTTTCGTAGCATTAATCGTTTTCCACTGATATAGGTTCGATTACACAGTCAGTTTTTCTGACTTGATTCGGAGGCTATAGCCACAGACGAACTAACAAAATTGTTCCTCTTCCAGGCGGTGACGCGGACCGCAAGTTCCTGCGCAAGCTGTCACTACGCAACGAGGGCTTCATGCGTCACATCTACGAGGCGGCCGACGCGGCGCTGCAGCTGCGTGACTTCTACCGCCAGGTTTCCTCCCCCCTGCTTGCCGACGTCAGCTTCGTGTACCCACCAGAACAGGTAACTTGCGTCGCCGGATGAACCGAATCAGTTCCGTCTAGGAATGGTCTTGATGTGGTGGCGCTACTGAATACTGTATTTAAATTCCTCCCACGCTCGGCCTGTTTTTAGGATTCCGTAGTCAAACATTGTCTGTCTGCCCTATTGAAACGAAATTTGGTATGAAGACAGGTAATAATATCCCACGAACATAAATGTGGTAGCATATTTAGGCCAAAAATCCTTGCGACTTTACACATAGCCAAATAGGTTCTAAATGTTCTCCCAAACCCTATTTCTCTTTGTCCAACCATCTGTATAACACCCTGTATATCTAAGCACATTTCAGTAGCAATGCCCAAACTCTCCATCGCACTATCTTTGTTCCACTAGTATGTATATGTTTACAATTGATTGTTCCAGGTGAAAGCGGACTCGATCACGAAGCACAAGTTCCGTACTTTCTACGCGGGGTCTGAGACGGTAGTGGCGGGGCGGGTGGCGGACGCCGGCGCCGGTGCAGAGTTCACGCCGCAGATCATAGCGCGGTGCGGCGTCGACGACGGATTCTCCAGGGTGAGTCGGTGCTACTACTATAGTCTGTTCAGCGCGACGATGTGGTACGGAGAATTTGACCTTGACCATGACTGGACGGAAATAAAGTCCATAGAACAGATTACTAGTAGCTTCGTAAGAAATACGTATCACTTCCTTAGAAAACTATAAATTCTCACGCTTCAATTACCTACTGAAGCTTGCCACAGCGTTGTTATTACTTCGTACAGCGTGCGACTTATGCGATGTTGCCGTCTGGAGCGAGTGGCAAAATTCATACAAGAGCATCGCTTACAATGCGCCAAAGTGTAGATACTTATATCGTTTCCTACGGCCGAGTGACGGAGGCCTGACTATAATTTGTTCAGCGAGACGATGTGGTACGGAGAATTTGAACTTGCCCGTGACTGGACTTCGATAAGGCACATAGGCAGCGTTCACATTGCGAGTCCTCATCATTGAATAACCTTATGCTATCGGTTACAATTCGAATTAGGGGCCACCATTTGACGGCCCGATAGCACAGTCGATAGTGAACCTGCCTGCTGTGCCGAGGGTCGCGGGTTCGAATCCCGTAAGGGACAAATATTTGTATGATGAATATGAATATTTGTACCCGAGTCATGGACGTTTGTATCTATATATTATGTATTCTGTCTCGTTGTCTAGTCATCATAATACAAGTCCAGGCTAGATTCTGGTACTTTAAATGTGACTAGATAATTTGTGTGACAATGTCCAAGATATTTATTATATTTATTTATTATTTTTTTTAAAATACCAAAAATTTTTTTTTTTTTTAAAGAGGAATATATTTAGAAAAAAAAAATCTTTTGTCAGACTTATGCGATACATTTTTTTTTGGCTACTTTGAGCTTAGCCTGGCAAGCAATTTCAAAAGATGGCTCATTTAATCAAGTTTCCAAAACCGGTATCACACTTGGAAATATATTTTTTTTCCAAAACAAACCAATTTCTTAATGAAAGTTGATCAGTTTGATGGTCTGAAGCACCCCGTTTCATATGTAACGCATTCTTTATACCCTGTATTACAAGTTTATTGTTTCCCAAATTGCAGAAAAAGTACGAGATCTTCCCCAAAGTGCCGCAAGCTAAGCCGCGCACAGGCTTCCTCCCGCTCGAGCGGCTCTGGGCCTACCTCACCGTCAAACAGCTGTTGGACGAGCGCGACGCGACCGACGGCGTCGATAAGTCCGACAACGGACCCGAGAAGAAAGCCCTGGCCATCGCTCTCAAGGTACGAAAGTGTATTGGCTAATTGCGAAGTAGGTCTTGGGAACAGTCAAGTCAATCGCAGCGCACGCTGTGGCAGAAATTTGAACAATTTTCGAACAACAGATTTGCTTAAATCTATACAAATTCTCACGTGCACACATGAAACTTATTGGGTCCACTGTCGATAAGAAAGTAGCGACGGACTCACAACCACACTGGACAAAGTTTGGCCTCTTTTATTGAAATGTTGATGTTTTGCATATTTAGAATGTCTCCAACTCCTTCGGGGAATATAGTCGTGATATACATTATACTTATGTAATTATAATGAGAACTAATATTTCCAGTACGAGTTTGTGACACCCCTGACTTCACTGGTAGTTGTCAAGCCCAACGCCACAAATGCTGTCAACGCGGAGTCGGTTGATAACAAAGCCAGTAAGTAATTTATAACTAATTACCCTTATACGTACCACAACAAATTGTATGTAGATAGCAATGAAAGAACTGGATCACTGCTAGTCTATCAAGGTACTGAGGTATTTGCATAACTTGTTCCTTTACTATCACCCCGAAAACAGTGTCTCAATCAACTTAGAAGGGAATAACCCAATAACCGTACAAATACTTATTTGATTAACTAGTAAACAGATACGGAAGATATTTCGGTAAGTAAACGACGACGATACTCTTATTTTATCTATAGGGTCAAGTAAGTTGTTCAGTTTGATAGTCTGATCATCCTCTTAAAAAACTGTCAGCATATTAAGTTGGACCTTGTATACTTGCACTTCAACAAACAAATCGATTTTCTCAATCTAGTGGTAGGTGGTAGGTAAATCTGTCGAACTCCGGAACATAAAAAGAAATATCTACGTTTCAGGTGGAGGTTTCGGCGGGTTTGGCTTACGTAAGTAAATCCTTTAAATCTTTATACAAGGTGTTACATAAATACGAATAAAGGGGGTGGTTTAAAGGAGTGGTTTAGACCATCAAACTGAACAACTTTCACTATGGGACCAATATCGAAATCGCGAAAAAAAAATCTGATTTTCATACTAAAGTACAAATCTACTCGAGCTAAATGTATGGGACCGCCATTTTTTGTTCGCGATTTCGATGTTGGTCCCATAGTGAAAGTTGTTCAGTTTGATGGACTAAACGACCCCCTTAAAAGTTTAAATGTTTATTTTTACTTTTGTAACAGCTTGTATAGGTAACAAGTCTATTTACATGTATCTATTTTATATGCAATAGTTTCCTATAAACATTAGGTCGCATGTTGTAATATTTATCAACACGAAAGTCTTTGGGTATATCATTATTTTAATTTCATCATTATTACTAATTTCTCCACTCGACCCATGCGGGCCAAACATGCCACCCCCGAGAAAACGACAAAAATCGAGATGTGCCCCTGTCTTTTGTTTAAAAGAAAGTGTGTTGTAGAGTTTCTGGCCGTATCTTCTCTACAACGGAACACCTTCCGACGCGGTGGTAGATAGTTATCTATGTGATATCATTTTGAATAAACAATTTTGACTTTGTTACTTTGCGTATGCGAAAGCGAGCGCGCATGACCGGTTTTTTGTTTTGTCGCTTTGTCGCGTGTGTGGCATGCTAGCCCTACTGCACCTGTGGCGGAACCTCGAGATTATGACTCAGAATACAGATTCGAGGATGATTCAAATAATTTTTTGACTGAATCGGCTCAGGCAGAGTTTGAGGAAGCTAAATATATATTCTAGAAATATACAATATAATGTTGACTGATGATTAGTTCTTAGACAGAATGGAATATCGAAATAAGTCTAACCACCATACACTAAAATATCAGACAATGACGTTCACTATAATGTAGTGTCATTAAAACTAAAGTAAGACACACAATATACAGGGTGTTAGGGTAAACAGTTGCATTACTTGAAGGGGTGATTCTACCCATGATACTGAACAACTCTGCCAAAGAAACCTATAGGATATTCGCAAAAATAAATTTCGACTTTTCATACAATATTTCGATCAGCTTATTGCATTTATGAATTTATTTACGAATTTCCTATAGGTATCTTAGGGAAGGTAGTTCAGCATCATGGGTACAATCACCCCTTAAAGTAATGCAACTGTATACTCTAACACCCTGTATAGATAGCTTTGAATCGAATGTGTTATTTTCCGCAGCGCTGGCCGCGCCATCATTTGCCGGCCCTCCGGGAATAGCCAACTTCGCCGCGAGACCTCAATTCTCTTACAGTGAGTTTTTGACAGGATATCCATATCTTCATTATTCTACGACAATTACTAATTATGATCTTCTTATTTGATAATTTTGTTATCAATGAACAAGACTAAACTAGAGTGTAGCGACCCGGTTGATGATTAACACGCCGGACAGTCTAATTAAGGGTATATTACTGTTGGCGCGCTCCATACAAACGAAGTCTGGTGATATTTTCAATACTAACCAATTAAACTCAATGAAATTTTGCAGAAACAATCTAGAAACACATCTCTATGCTACACATCAAATGTACAGTTTTAAAGTTTGCCTCAAAGATTTCTACACAAATCTTATATTAATCCTAGCATTGACACTGTATTTTTTAACGAAAAATCTGACACGATACAAGCATAGAGATTAGTTTCTAGATTGTTTCTGCACGATGTCATTAAGTTTAATTGGTTAGTATTGAAAATATCACCAGACTTCGTTTGTATGCAGCGCGCATTTACGCATTCGGAATAAACTTCTCTTAAAGGACCTGGATTCAAATCCCAATGTTGTCATTGTTATTAAATGTACAGGGTTCTTTTCAATACTGACGGTTTTTTATACATTTCGGTAAGAACGATCACATAACATCGATTCTGAATACTATAAAACAAACAACACTTAATTTTTAATGCATAAAGACAGCGTAGAATTGCGTGATTTTTATTGCCTAAGCGATTTTTATTACTCACAGAGCTCAACTGCCAGTTGCACGTACGTTCATTAGAGTTAATCCTCCATTAAATCTCTCGCTGCCACTTTTTGTCTTGTTGACGTAATAAAAGCTAGCAAGTTATTTAATGGAGGATTAACTTTAGTGAACGTACGTACAACTGTAATGTGTTAAAATCCCGGTAACTTAAATTATGAAGGACCCTGTATGTTGTGGTTTCATGGGTTAAAAGCCTTTTCTACTGTTCATTATCAAATAAAATTGATAGGTAATGTGTACAGTTTAATTTATAAGTTTCATTTGTAATCGGTGCTTTGAAATCCAAATTTATCGGCTTCGGTACTCGACATACTTCTTCTTACTTTTTAAATGGAAGACTACTGCCATTTCTCACCACCGACACTCCTTTATGTCAAGTAAAAGTACAAGTCAAAGTGCACGAATCATCTGCATTTATATCTGCCAGTTATCCACAGTAACTTTTAGCTTTTGACTGCCTTATGAACCTTCCTAGGAGTAAAAGAAATTTTAAAACTCTCTTGTTTCAAAATAAGTTTCAACTGTGTAAACGCTGGCATAAGCTATGTGGACCGAAAGGGATGGTAGTAGTAGGGTGCATGCAAAATACAGGTTTATTTCGACGTTGAAAACTTTCATTTTCTTTTATAAAAAATGGACAGCTTTTGCGTTTTCTTCATTTGAACTTGCCTAATCTCATTCTGACTTCTATTTCACTAACTGCATGCAATAACGTAAAGTACCGGACAGTAAAAGTCACAATTGTGTTGTGCTTAGAGGCCGATTTCTCATCTGCCATAGGCCATGTGCTGCTGTCGCAGCCTGAGGCCGCGGTCGACTTCGCCGCCGAGGACGAGGACGTGCCTGACTATGGAGAAGTCGATGGTGAGACTTGCGGTCGTCCACTGGCAACATGGCGAAGTTATACAATTAAATTTCACTGCAAAAAAATTATGTTATGCGAAGAAAATTCTTGAGGTGGTGCTTCAGAATGTCAAACTGAACAACTTTCACTATGGGACCAACATTGAAACCGCAAACAAAAATATGCTGTTATAATATTTGGATTGAGGTTTCAATATTGGTTCCTTAGTGAGAGTTGTTCAGTTTGATGTCCTAAAGTTCCCCGTAAAAGTATGTAACGCATTTATAGTTACAACCTAACGCCTACGGAACCAATGTTAGTAACTGTTTTCCAGTGTCTAGTTGCAAATCATAAATTCCACTCAATAACAGCTAACTGCAGTTGCGTTAATGAAGGGAAAGAAAGAACATGTTTGTTTCTGCTTCTTTGCGACACGTGGCAGGTGGACGTTAGGGAATTGTTAATATAACACGATTTGAAGAAAAAAACAGTTACTGCAATTTGAACCTTATTTAGTGAAACTAAATATTTCTTAATATAAATATAAGACGTATAAACAAATGAGGCAAAAGACGACAGCATGTTTAAAAGTACATTTTACATAAAATATCATGGTAAACATTTCACCTTTTTACAGGCCATCGCTTTTTCAGGGTTTTATAAAGTTTTCAGAGAATGGACTGGCTTGAATGGCGATCATCGTACGACCACCGGATACAAAGGGTACATTTTAATTTTAAACATTGTCATTTATTTAATCTAACTAACCACATAGGTAATCAGCGCCTGGAGACGTGGATAAGCGTTAAGCGGATCATTGACACCAAGTAGTCGTAATCATACATAATACAGGGGTTGATGGTTACTAATGACGTAACCGGCACCTGTACTAACCGCAGTTTGTAGCTACATTTATCCTAGATTCGCCTAAATTTTAAAAATTGGACATTAGACTGTGTCCACATTGGCGAACATGCCATACATGCTCACCTCTTCTGGTCAGTTTTACCAATTTGTATGAAGTGACAGTGAAGTGTCTAGGGTGTGGATCACCTTGTTGTAGATCTGCACTACAGGCTGAAATTGATATCATTAGCATCCTTTTAAACTAAGAATCTACCTATCAAACTGAACAACTTTTATTATGGGAGCAAAAAAAAATCTGTCGTTGCATACATTTGAGTCGAGTAGGCATTGCAGTACGGAACAACAGATTTTTTTTGCTCCGATCGGTATGCTCTCGTAGTAAAAGTTGTTCAGTTTGATGGGTAGACTCTTAGTTTTTAAACTAAGAGTCTACCCATCAAACTGGATGCCAATGATCAATTTCACAGGTTACCATATGGTGTTATTACTGAATTTCACAATTCCAAATTCATATTCGAAAGTGACAGAAACATTATTATTCGATCGCTTTTATGCTTTATTCGATCATAATTTTGTAAGTGTGAGATTCAAACAAAATATCACTTCTGCACGTGCGTTGTTCGCGCGCATTTTGCTGGTCTTTCGTGGAGTTGAGCATAGAGGCACACCAATCTATCTGCGAGCATTTACAATAGATGCAGTGCATTCGCGGCATATTCTACAATGTAGGCGCACCCTAGGTATAAATACAAATATCTTTATTAACAAAAAGAGCTTGCTGTCAATGATTCGCTTTGCTATGTCTCCCGTCGGCGCTGACTGTAAACGAATATTACATTGAATTCAAGGCGCTTATTGTAGCTAAGTGGGAATAAGGTGTTAGGAAAAATTATCATCCTCGTCAGTAACTTTCTACCTATCGTGTGCCGTTGCGTAAATCTACGTAATGATCATTAGATTTTTCATTGTCTGTGGATTTGAGACCTACAAAGGTAATTCCCTATATCTCTAGGTACGAGTGTTAGGTCCGGGTAGAGTGGGTAGAGTGTCTAGGTAGAGTGTTTCTATTAGATCTTAATCAGGTCATCGGGATCTGTGAAGGCGGCAAGATCGTCAGGAAGGTAATCACTAACCATTCCGATCCGCTCTTGCCTGAAACATGTTATGGAGTATGACGTGACTCCCTGTTATCCTTACTAAGAAGACCTGTGCCCGTGGGATGTATCATTATCAGCCCGCCTCCGCTAGGCCTTGTCTTTCTTAAGGCTTATCCGCCCGGGACCACGACTCTCCATACTAATGGATGTGAACGAGCGCGGGGCTCCTGTCAGAATTTAGCCGGTTTCTTTGAAAAATGAGACGAATTTTTATGAATTTTTAAATAATAAGAAAACCAAATCATTCTGCGTTGTATTGTGAAGTATATTGTAAATTTTCATTTTCTTCCGATCAACAATGTACGAGTAAAATGGTTACAACTGGAAAAAAGGGGTGACTGTAGATTCCTTTTTCTTCAGTTTTATTAATTAAAATAGATTTCGGGAAAAACCAAATCACTTCTCATGTCCCGTAGATTGGTCAGCTTTGTTTTCCGCTTAAAAAGTGCCTCAGTTAATGTAAGATAATTTTACGGTAAAATCGGGCGGTAGAGCCTTAAGCTATTACGGTACAAAGTCTGAATATTTTTTTATCAAAGTTTTAAATTTTACAGGGAACTCAATTGGTTCATATAGAACAGGAACACTACAAATGCAGTACCTTTCAGCGCCGGTAGCATCGCGCGGATTCTCCGGAAGAAGAGGAGGTGGGGGAGGGGGTGGAGGCGGAGGCGGAGGGGGAGGTGGAGGAGGCGGAGGAGGGGGTAAAATTACCACTTGTTGTTTAATTCAGATTAATTCCTTCTCGCTTGCTAATTCGGTATGACAAATTTTTTTTTGGATGGCTGAATCGAAAACCATTTCGAGATAATTGTCTCAATAACAATATTTTCCTTGTCAGAGATTTTAAAATAAAAGGATTACAGATATTTTTTAATGAAATAACTTTTTTGGTCCGTCTAGTGACGTCACTGGAAAACCTGTGAACTCCTTTCTAATTTTAAAATAACTGGCCATTAAGAAAAAAAAACACTCTCAATCTCAGAATTTGACATTTGATGTTGCCGTTTCTGTTTCCGACCGAGGGTTCACAACCATACACATACATAAAACAACATAATTAACTTAAATTTTGTTTTCTCCGGGTCCTTTAGTGCAAGACCGACTCACACTTAGCCGGTTCTCATTATTTGTTGTTATACTGTAGAGTTTGCTCTATAATCACACCATGTTTGACGCTACAAGCGTTACGATAGAGCGAGAAGAAAAAACGATATATAAAACTAGTTTCTTGTATGAGGATAGGACCCCTTAATTTTTAAATGTTATTATTTGTTAACCGCACGTAAGTAAGTCCGCCGTAATAACGCATTTTGTGTAAAAATTTCAACTGTCTCGCTATTTCGGTTCAAAAGTTACAGCCCTAAATAGGTAGGACGAACGGACGGACAACGTAGGCTTAGTAAAAGGGTCCCGTTTTCCCCCGTTGGGTACGGATCCCTAAAAAGTGTGACCATATTAAGAAGGACCCTATACAACGTGTTGATAAATAAGCGCAAAACCTCATACACCCCAACAGATTTTAACGAAATACCTAATTACATTGAAACAAAAATTTCATTATTTATTAATTAAAATTGAAAGTTATTCGCATTTGAAATTTTCATGCAAAAATGATTTGTTATTATTTCAGCAATGAATGAAAGCGCTAGCGTACTCATGGATACCTACATTTTAAGAATCTTGTTTTGGTTGTAAATAGGGTGAGTGTGCCTGTGCCGTGGGTTGGCATCGAGATCAGTAAATTTTAAATTATACAAACAAATAATTTAATATTTTGGAACATGTAACCTATGTTAAAACCTTGATAATTCGATTCTGCTCTCGCGTTGTGTACCTTTATTTATTAGTTTTTCTTGTTTAATCCATCACTGTTTCTTCTATGAAGTTGATGGCATGTCATCTAGTTCGAGCTACCGTCGCAGTGACGTGATTACCACAATGCTATAAGATACCATCTTTTTCTTGTTTTTAGTTTTTACAAGGTCACGCGCGCACTCAGGCTCACTCGCGCACTCCAGATTACGCGCTCACTTAAGCTCACGAAACTCGTACCCAAGCTTCCGACATCGTTCGCGTCCGGCTGCCGATTATACTGGTTTCTATCCTCGTCGTTCCGGTTAGTAGTTTCAAAAATGCATGATTATATTGTTTTATTGTATTTGGGGAGCTTGCAGTCACAATATAAATAATTACAGTTTTAGCAGGCAGTCAAAGGTATGTATAACTAATATAATTATGTATATTTGAAACACCATCGAGGACGAGCGAAATCTCTGCCAATCAATCTGTCTCTTTATTAAAACGTTGTGCTTAGAGGATGTTTTGTTGTCTGTCGTAACTTCTTCGGCGTACATGTTCTCAAACTACGATGCAGCCTACGGCGATGTGGATGACATCAATGGTGAGACAGCCTGAGATCACATCGGTGGCTTATCCCTATTATAATAAAACGAGCTTTTGACCGCGACTTCGTCCGCATGGATTACCTCGTTAGGGATCGATTTTCGAAAAATCCTCCCCTTAATCCAAAATTTCATGTTTCTATCTTCAGCGGTTTAGACTGTGCGTTATCTGTCAGTAACGGAACTCTTTTATAAGTATAGATTGTGTCCCTATCCTCAGAGACGAAGGCTTTCTATTCGCCAGATCTGAGCTAGGTATCCCCTGGATTTTTTCATACCTCACCTCCTCTCTTCCTCACTCGGCTGTGGTGAACAGGCAGCCTCAGAAGAGACATTAGATGACGCCACATCGTAAAATAGTATGAAACTAAGCGCGTCACTCCAGTCGGTCTCGTGAGGAAACATATGCATAAAACCACCTACCTATAGGGTCCTTCTTAATATGCTGACACTTTTTAAGAGGATGATCAGACCATCAAACTGAGAACAACTTTCTCTATAGGACCAATGTCGAAATCGCGAAAAAAAAACTGCTGTTCCATACTAAACCAAATGTATAAGACAGCTGAATTTTGTTTTCGCGATTTCGACATTAGTCCCATAAAGAAAGTTGATCAATTTGATGGTCTGATCATCCGCTTACAAAACTGTTAGCAATATAATTTTAATAGTTGGACCCTATATACACCCCTATTTTAATTACCAACACATTGTAAGGGTTTATTCAGATAATGAAACTAAACAACTTTCCTTGGGTCGAAAAACGAGAAACATTTTTGGACCTTCCATACAAAAGTGCGGATTAGCCGAACGATCAAATCAAATCAAATCAAATATACTTTATTTTACACCAAAATATTCTCTCTATCTTTGTATTTACAGTTAAATACAAAGAGAAAAAAAAAGAAAAGGCACAATATAAGGCGGTCTTATCGCTAAGAAGCTATTTCTTCCAGACAACCTTAGGGCTTAACGATTTTCTTTGAGAGGTCTAAAAATTTTCTAGTTTTAAACACACGTTCCTTAGAGAAAGTTGTTTAGTTTTATTAGATTGCTTATCTGGATACACCCTTAAAATTTAGTTGGTAATTAAAAAATAGGGGGGTACTAATGATTTTCGTAGCAGTTGTAGGTATAACAAATTTGTACGTTAATGCACCATGAATCTACTTACGCTCTTGTATTATTTGATCTTGGAAGGTAATTCGTTGTACAACTGAGCTCCCCTCGTACACACATAATTTTTGAATGGATTGTTAGGCATAGATCAAATATATTTATTGTTTATTGTTCCAGCCTATATGCCACGGTGGCGGCCTACTCAAACAACACCAACACCAGGTAATCTTAAGTACTATTATTTAAGTATGAATATTATTACGAAATTTACTATCAAAGCGTTACATAATAATAAGCATGTTGTTTTGTTTTTCAGTTGCAGCATCGTGTTTCGTTAACCTTTACTTTCACTCATATTATTATCGTTAATTTAAACATGCTGTCGTCAAGTAGTTAGATAACTTATGTAACCATATGTGGCGATCAAATTGAAAAGCTTTTTCACTCTCGGCTTTAATATCGCGGCGAGTGTGTTGGGTTCATTAGACGTGTAACGCTCTCGAATCACACGTGTCTGTATAAGTAATATCTGACCTTATGCGCAGAGCGTGGTACGGGGGGACCACCACTGCCGGCACCTGTTCCGCTCAGCACGCCCGCACCGCCGCCACCGCCCACAACCACGTCCACGCCCGCGCCCAGCCGGCTCGAAGCGCTCCACCTGACCGCCTACGCTTGGGTGGAGAGCCTCCTAGCCTCCGACTCTGACGCTGTCACTCTTCTCCCAACCAGCAGCAATAACCAGACAGTCGTCTTGGAGCTGACTAAAGACGCTGCTGTGAGTTGACTTTATTTTTTGTAAACTCTGTACAATATACCGAGTACCGTATTGTTCTGTCTTTGGCTTTGAAAGAAATTGAGGTTCAAATCGGAATATTCTTGAATTAACATAATTACATTTTTGCTATTGAATGCTTAGATCAAAGTAAAATGAATGAATGGGCCCAAAGCGCATTTTTTTGAAGCTCTAAAACTGAAAGTAGGCGCCGCCGGCGCGCACTTGGTCTGTATCTCATCTCAGTACTTATTTCAAGTATATCTGACAATTCGTCAAAGTAAAAGCAATATTGACTAGCAGACTATTCTGTATTACTTTTCTCGGTTGAAATAGTCGCGTATCCACTGCATTCAGGAGTGTTTTCTTTTTCCACAACTAACAAAATGTATTTGATACAGGCTCCAAAGGAAGCAGCAGACGCGACGTGCGCGCGCGCAACGGACGGCGCGGCCGGCGTGTGCGTGTACCTGACGCGTTGCGACGCGGCGCGCGGCATCACCGCGGCGGTGTACGCCGACACCTACTGCTCCGTCGATAACAAGTACTATTTATCTTAACTATTATAAAACTGTAACAAAAGTGTGTCTGTAAATTGAAGATATTTACATGAAAAAGATTACGGTTTTTAGTTATCCCGGACTCCTAATCAACCTTTTTTAGAATTTTTGTCTGTCTGTTTGCCTGTTTGTTTGTTTGTTTGTTTGTTTGTTTGTTTGTTTGTGTGTATGTTTGTAACAGAACCACGCAAAAACTACTGAATTTTGATGAAACTTTTTTTTGTTTGATAGCTTATGATCTGACTTAAAATCTGGTATATTATTTGTGCGGACAAAGTCGCGGGTTAACTCTAGTATTTATTATTATCTTACCTGCGAGTGCGACAGAGATAACTTATATGGGATACTCTTATTTATATCTTCTCTCCGGTTGTCTATTGTTTGTTTTCAAAATACTTACTTCTCTTTTCTTTAATCAACCATTTATTATATGGACTGTCTTCATTATGCCCCAAAATTCAAGATGTAAATTAAAACGCGTTACATATCTTAGGGAGTGCTTCAGCCAACATCGAAATCGTGAAAAAAAGAAGAGCTGTTCCTAAACATTTGAGTCGAGTAGGTACTGCAATTTTATATGAAACAGCATTTTGCCAATTCGAAATTGGCTCCGTAGTGAAAGAGGTTCAGATTAATGGTCTTGTTAATACCCTAAAGTTAGAGAGAGAGAGAGAGAGAAAGAGACAGATATTTGCTTTTTATTGGAACCGTTTTCGATCTAATAGTCTTTAGTAATGTCACACTTTGCACACTTAGCTTTCATTACATACATCATCATCATCAGCCTATACTATTATACGTCCCACTGCAGGGCACAGGCCTAAACTCAGGGAGGGTGTATGGGCGTTAGTCCACCACGCGCCATTTCATACAAAAGGGAATAATTTTAAAGAGGTAAGCATGTGCATACATGTGAGTGCGAGCGAGACAAGAATACGCTTAATGAGGTTAAAATTGGTGTGGGACAGGGAGTGTCCGTACTAAATACTCTATCTTATACTACTGTGGTAATGTGTAGAAAGCTTTTATAAACTTTTCATAATATTTGCAGGTACGCAGGTGTCTGCTGTCCCACAACGTCGGTGGACGTCGCGTCACACTGAGTGCGACGGTACAAGGTCACTGCGACACGTGGTGACCTTTGATTGTAGAACTAGATCCTACATGTTTTACGTACTTGTGACTGATTGCTAAGAAGTGTTGTGATTATAAATAGGTAAAGAAATGTATGGGTGCTAATCTGATAAAAAAGTGCCATTAATAAAATAGGGACCCTAATTATGAATGATTAGTGTGTTGTAAAACTGCGATAAGATAAGGCATTGCATTTGCTCACGAAATTTTGTTTGTAATTTTTGGTCTTATGAGTTCCCGAAAATTTATTGTATTCGCAATTCTTGAATACAAAACGAAAAATAATATGTTTTTTTATTTGTATCAATCCCTTCAAAGAGGGCTAGGTACCACCGCCCAATAGATGGCCAGCTGGCCAGGATAAGTCATAGGATCTATTTTAACTATGAAGTAAAAAATCTACTGCTTCACGTTACAGTGCCTGGATGATCAAGTGACGTTTATAATGCGTCAGCCTAGTCCATCAGTCAGGTCACGTCAGGCTGACGAAAATTTATTAAAATATATGAAAATCATCAGCCTGGTCCATCAGTCAGTGGGTTAGACGATCAGTCTGACATCAGTTTAACCAACCTGATGGACCCAGGAAGCGGGAGATAGGTATTGTGATGGACCAGACTGACGCGAGACTGAGAGTGTAACACCCGACTACAGGCCGTCAACTACAGGCGGGGGCGAGGTAGCACGCGAAGCGCGCATGAGCCGCGCATTCGCAATATTGTACGTTCACACTCAATACCGGTCCGATTTTTCCATCGTTCATAAGTCTATACCTTCATGCGCAGTATGCCAGATTCCTGCTACTCCATGCCTTTTTATTCAGTACCTACGCGTAATTTTTCCTAGTAGACGCGTATTCACCCGAACGTTCGGCGCCGAACGTGCAGCAGGTGTGTCTCTACCATAAAGTTAGTATTCCCTACACTCTGTAAAGTTAATCATCGACGTACGAAAGAAGGTTCAAAATTACCGACCGCCGCCATGGCCAATTTTCACGTTTCAATGATTGTTAAGCACTCATTAGACGGGCAACTGATCGCTGATTCGCTGCTTTCTGTCAAGGCCAAATCGCAAAAATTTTTGGAGGGGAGCAGTGCGCGCTCCGTATTGGTCGACACCGGATTTGCGATCGTGCTTTCGGCCTTTAGACGGGCAATTTTGCTGCCGCGCGATTCGGCCTTGGCAGGAAGCACATAATCGATTGCCCGTCTAATGGGTACTTAAGGACAATTGGTATCCTTTATCATTCTAAATCCATGGATAATACTTATACCTATTTCCCCAGCTTCCTGAGGAAACCTCTTAAATAATCTGTGGCCGAGTTCAGAAGACTGTTTTTCAAATTCAAACGCGCGAACGATTTCACGCGAACATAGTTCCCGCGCCAAAAGCAGTAACCACCAAAAAAGCAAAAATTTTGCTATGGAGTTTTGACAGGGATGTTGTATTAAGAAGTTTTGAAGTTTGCTTGCCGCGGAATACGATTGTCTTTGGTTTACTTGCATTTCTATTTCATTCTTACATCCGGTTTTTCGTGCATAGACAAACATTCAATTCCTTTCTTCAAGCGTCAAAGTCAAAATTTGTTCAATTCGTTCATTCACTCACTATTGTTTTTTGTCAATTTTATAAAAATTTCTCTTCAAGAGTTTTATTGAATAAAAAACAAAAGGTATGGTAAATTTGGCAGACACGCTTATGATTAATACGGTGGCGGACGGAGCTATGAATTTGTTACGCCAGATTGTAAGTCTCAGTTACTTGAAATAATAGCATGATTAGCCAGAATATTATTTAGATTTAGATTTTTTTACAGTATCTTATCAAACCTTGACATTACGACATTTGGAATGTAGCATGATTTGCCAATTGATTTAATACGATACTTGTAACTGTATGTTTATGGTTTGTAGGGCGTATTTAAGCCGAAGTCAGTTCATGCGCCACCGCCAGAGCCCATTATAATGAAGGTACCTCTATGGGAGCTGGCGCAGCAGGCCGGGCCGTGGGTGCGGCTGGCGGGGCTGAGCGGGGCCGCCGCCGTCGTGCTCGGTGCTATGGGCGCTCACCGCAATTTTCCCGAGACTGAGACAAAAGAAGACTTGCGCAAAATCTTTGACACAGCCAATCGGTTTCATTTCCTTCATACACTTGCTCTAGTGACAGTACCTCTATGCAGGAGGCCGTATGTGGTAAGTTTTTTGATCATTTAGTCTCATACTAAACACTTTCGCTGCCAAGCTCAAAACCATGACTCGCGCAGTGCTAAAATTGACACCACTTGTAGGTCGTGCGCACAATCGTAAAGTTGAAATGATCAACGTGTCTCACCTAAAGGGTCGCACGCCCAGATATAAGGATTTCAGTGACTCGCGCAGTAAATCATCAGCACAGGTGAAATGCAATAGAAACTGACTCGCTATATGGGTTCTTGCACGCTGTGGCCCAATTGTTGCTGATCTATGGTGCAGGTCATCAGGGCTATGGTGCAGTGAAAGTGTTAGATATTATAGAATCTGAAATAACCCTTTTTCCCAAAGTTACTCCCACATCAGTCTGTGCTTGTGCCATTTATTTTGATGCACATTAAATTGCAAGAATGGCTAGAGAAATCTGTTGGTCCAGATCAAATCGTGGTCAGACTGGCCATATAATCAGGATAGCATTTGCCACCGGGGCCTAGCCTGCTCGGGCACCCCAAGCTCACTACCAACACACAAAATAGTCCCTAGATGAGTCTTTGTTATCTACTCTACTGAGACTGGACAACAAGGAAAATAGCTCCAAACAAGTGGCCAACAAACACACAATCCAGCTGAAAATCTTGAGCTTGCTTGTCTGCAGGGAACGCCTCCAGATTTTAGGATAGGTAGCAATAAAATTTCTGTAAAATCGCTTGCTCCTGGTCATCATTATTGCAACTACCCAATCATATTAAGATAGTAAAATGTAGAGCTCTCTTAGCTCGCACCAAGTTTTACATGTGTTTTACAGAAAGTTATAATTTGAATGTTTGACAGTCTGCATCAATGGTTAACAATCTGCCCCCTCCTGTGAATAAATCAAGTCATAATGCCACCTGGGCCTCTGAGACCCAGTCTGACGCTGGATCCAATCCGGAGTAGGGATAGTTTCCTCTCTCAACTAGCCTCCTGCCTAGCTATCACAATAATTTAATGAAATATTTTTCTGTTCTATCTTGTAGGCTGGTGCCTTCTTCATAGCAGGAATGGGAATGTTCTGTGGAACCTGTTACTACCACGCATTCACAGGGGATCGTGGCCTGCGACGCCTCACCCCCATCGGAGGGTCATGTCTCATCCTCGGATGGATTGCGATGGTATTGTAAACTCCTGGCTATGATATAAAGCAGACTCATGTATTCGGTTGTTTGGATTAAGGGAAATATTACAATGAATTTTAAGTTCATTCCAGTCTTTCATGATTTTTGTAGATGTAATGTAAATGTAAAATTAGGTACATAGTGTAATTACAGTAGAATTTTATTGTAAGAATGATTTAGTTTCATTTGTGTTCACTTATTTATTTTTATTTTGGCTTAAACTTATTTATATCATTTTAAGATACCTATTTAATTTATTTCATTTGTATAAATAAAAGCTGTAGAGATGCTCAATGTGTACATATACTCAATACTTATTTCCTAAATAATCTTGGGCACAGATAGAAGTTTACATGATTGTTATAATTGAGGAGAAGTGTGTTCAGTAATACAGTCTAATCCGTTAAATTTGCAATTGCCAGTTCCTTTAGTTTGAGGAATGGAAAATGTAGTAGATGATGGCTAAGATTTAGTATATCCATAACATATAAGTACCCTTTTATAATGTTATGGATAAGGGTACTTATATGTTATGGATATCCCAAATGTAGTGTCCTGCACTAAGTTTAGCCGTCTGTTGATGAGAAGGGAAAGGTTTCTCGCTCATTAATATCATTCGCTTACTTCAATCTATTCCATCATGTAAACAGCACAATGAACCATCTCTTACCATCTTCTGCTTGGATCTATTTTATTTTTTTGCTCATTGTATCTATTTTATTGCTCATTGCAGTTATTTATATCAAAACCTGTACAAACTTAAATTATTAGTTTCATAATTTTGTGACATCCAAGATGCATGATGTCTAATTAAATATGTATCAACCTCATATAGATATATGAGATTAGGAGATACTAAGATGATGTCTTTTTGTAAAACCATTTAGATTAGAATATTTGATAATTCTGGAATATGTACAATTATATATTTTTGTCCAAATATTGTTGTTGGTGGCAGTGTTTAGGTTTTAATTATAATGTTCGCAGTTGTGAAAACATGGTTTCTTTTAAATTATCCTAAAACACAAAATATTACCTATTACCTGAATGCAGTGCTTTGGCAAAAAAAATTGTTGTGCCATAGGAAACGTAAACGGCTACTCTACCCAAATGCAAAAAATCTGCAGTTCCATACGAACTGCAGATTTTTCATGTTGTTCAGTTTGATGATCTGAAGCAACCCTTTAATATGTAGCGCATTTAATTTTACACCCTGTATATTACTCTACAGAAGTCAGAAATGAAACTGCGCCAGACGCGTTCAGGGTCACGTTATTAGCCTACCTTCTCGTCTGGCATTTATAGGCAAAGTTAGTCAGGGCTTGCGTCGGTCCCAACGT
This sequence comes from Agonopterix alstromeriana, assembly GCA_963924505.1. Classification (NCBI taxonomy): domain Eukaryota; kingdom Metazoa; phylum Arthropoda; class Insecta; order Lepidoptera; family Depressariidae; genus Agonopterix; species Agonopterix alstromeriana. The sequence continues at coordinate 12,351,699 of OZ004665.1, read as the reverse complement.
CCGATAATAATTCCCTATTTTCACAATGCTTAATTATTAGTGTATTTGGGTGTAGAAATAATTCTTAAGACACATCTGTTTTTTATTTAGTTTACCCAAAGATGATGACGGAAACGTAGATACATATAGGGTAATTATAATGCTGACACTTTTTTAAAGGGATTATCAGACGTGGTGGTCCAGTGCTGAGTAACCTTGCCTGCCGTGCAGGAAGCGATGGTTCGTTCTACGTCCAGGCTGACTTGTACCAATGAGTTTTTCGGAATTTATGTACGATTTGAAACACCACTGGATTTGAAACCTGCATGTTTCAATTTCGAGGCATGTATTCTACCTACTGTCCATTATAAGTGGCGATGGGCTCACTCCCCGTCACATTGGACAGAGTTTCGGTACTAGTGAAACGGGGATGTTCTGAGGTTTCAGAATATCTCTTACGCCCTCGGGGAATATAGTCGTGAGATTATGATCAGACCGTCAAACGGAACAACTTTCTCCAAAAACCATCAGCATATTAAGAAGGACCCTGTATATGTATTGAATTTTTTTTATTGTCCAGAACATGCATTGATTGGCGATAAAAATCATATTCCTGCTAGCGGCACCAAAACTCGAAAATTTTTCACTTGAGACATTCATTGTTCAGCACGTCTAGTATGATTTCTCTTCTTGCGCGCGACTCGGCTTTATTCCATACTACTTGTCGCGGCAAGCGCGGCTTTCGCTTTCCGAAAAGCGCGGGATCAGGATATTTTCTACGAAGCATAGGCGCGCTGCGCGCGTGTAGAGAAATCATACTAGACGTGCTGAATATAGAAACAATAACTCGCACCCATATTCTTATTTGCTTTGAGATATACTAAGTTGAGCCGAGGATGTTTTTAACACAATTTAAATGTCAAAAAATATCCTCAAATTACTGAGGAAATTTCAAGGAAACGACAGAATAACATGTGCCATTTTTGGCAGTGGGTCAGTCTTGGATAACAGCAGCATGGTTTCAGGCAATATTGTGCAGAGTTGAAGCAGTGTTTTTCCTCAAAATAAAACTATAGACTAGGGCTGCCAAATGCTTAGGTACCTAGATACAAATTTACTGAACCCCTTTAGTGTTTTGTTCCCAACAGGTGGAAAGTAGTTATTGGGTGGATGCAATGATTGTTTCGATGTCGACATTATTACCTTTGTGAGCACGTATAAGCGAAGAGGAGGTGAAGAAAACACTCAGTTGATCAATATTGTTTACATGGTTTTATTGAAATTGTTACATATTAAATTTTGCACTTTTCTTTACTCCATTAATGATACTTAAATGTTAATCAAAACAATACACCTTTTGGTAATAAATGCTATTTAAACTCGTAGGACTCTCGAAAGAGTTTAGAATGGTTTTTCAAAATATACCTTATTTTATGTAGTTATGTATTTTATATAACAATGGTGGCGGGTCAGGACACGAGCGGAGCACGTCGAGCCACGCGCTTCTCGCGCACTGACGCCGCTATACTATATCGAGAGCTAGCTGTCTCTCTATCAATAAAGAAATATACAAAGCTATCACATTAAATTAACACAAAATATAATATAAACATATTTCTGTAATCTAAAAATAATCCAAAGAGAAAACGAAATGATAAAACGCACAGCACTTTTAGTGTCCGTCACATTATGGAAATAAATCACTCTGATTGCACATAAACAGTAGGTGTCCGGCGGCTCGGGGAGTGGGAGCGCGGGCGGGTACGAGACGACTATAGATATCACTAACCGCATTCACACAAGTATTATGTAAACTAGCGGCCACTTGGTGGCCGAGGGCGCTGCGCGCGCACTTCACGACAGGTGGAAGGAGTGCTGGCCCTCGGAGGCGGCTAGCCGCAGCTTGGCGCGCATCACGTCGGCGCTGCTGTAGTCCGGCAGCTTGAGGTAGTTGACGCACGTCATCACCGACGGCAGGTACTCGTCGGGGTCGAGCGACGACTCCAGCGACTTGCGCACCACCGTCAGCGGCGGGTTCAGCGCCTTGAAACCTAGACAAACGATACCACGTCACCAAATTGAATAACATCAACATACACAGTATATGCGATGTCTTACATAGAATAGCCACACCCCAGGCCGGTGCCTTTTGGGCGACTACTATCTTCAGGCGTCGTCTACATCACTAATGTCCATACCACAGTATAAGAAAGAATAACAAGTACTACATACAGTACGGACACTTCCTGCCTCCCACCAATCACCCCCTCTTGCAGGATCGTTGCGTAAAATGTAAGCAAATGCGTTTCCGTCTCGCTCGCACTCACTCAGTATCAAAAATGCTAACCTCTTTTCAATTCAGTATGGTAAGAATGAGTGTTTTTGTTGAGTGTACACATTTATAACTGTGCTGCGTACCAGAGTGCTTTTGTAACGCGTCTGCTGAATTTAGTGTGATGACTGATGACCAAGAAGTTGGTATAGGTATTGTCTGGAGAGCAGACTGCCTTACAAGCGGTGAAACCATTACCGACCGCCATGGTCAATTTTCGTGTTTCCATGCTTGTAAGGAGGTTATGGATCCATTGGTTATAATCAGAATATATGCAGACGAAAATACACATGTCATGATTTTGAGTACTAAGCCGTCGCTGTAGTTGAAATAGACTATGAACGTCATTAACCAAGTTGTTTCGCCTACGCTTAAATAGAGTTTCAGCGTACAACCGGGTAAGAGAGCGATTTTACCTTGTTTGATGGGCACATGTGCCCGCCCAGTTATAACACAGAAATATGGTTACGTCGACAAGGACATCAATAAAGTAGCGATCTTCTAACTAGAGCAAATTCTTTGTACATACCTCTGTCTACTCCCTCTACGATAAGCGTCTTGTCATATTATGATCTAGAATAGGCATGTTAGGTTATGAGTGGTTGGGTTGTGTTGTTTACCTCCGGTGGGCAGGCGCGGGCTGCCGGTGACGAACTGGAGGAAGAGGCGCTGCTCGTCGCGCGAGTATGACGCGAGGATGTCGACGAGCATGCGGATGGCGCGCGACTCTGCCGTGTACCCGTGGTCCGGCCTGATGCACTCCGCGAGCATGCGCGGCTCCCAGCGTTGCTCCCGACCACCTGAGGACAAACATTTTATTATTACTATGTTCGTGAGAGGAGGCCTTTGCCCTGCAGTGGGATCCTACAGGCTATAGCTTACTTTTTATTACTATGTTATATCTTTTAATGTATCTATGACGTCCGGTGCATACGTGGCTAGTATTTCCAAGTTAGAGCCATATCACGCAAGCTATTTGAGCGCATCCGATTTGGCAACTGTACCGCAACGACGTCGCAACTGAATCGCCGCGGTTTTTACCGAACATTATCGCTGCGATATCACCACGATTGATATCCGAAATATCGCGGCTATGTGGCGGCGATATCGTTCCGTAAACGCTTAAGTTCAAAAATTGCTTGTGTGATATGGCTCTTTAGGATAGCAAGCTAGTCACACTTGTTCCGTGTAGACAGAACTATCGTGAAGATTACAAGCTAGTGAGGAAGCTAGCATCTCGAGCCACGATAGTTCAGTAGGGGTTTATAGTCTTGTAATATTATGGAAGTTAAGAAAATCATGATTTAAAACTAGCCCATACATATTTCAAACCAAACCATTCTTCAATGTATACACAAAAAACACTAACCAGAAGGGCTGCCGCAGAACACTTGCTCCAACTCTTCAGGGTAGAATATTTTGAGATTGGCGAGCGGGAATACTGATTCGAATCCTTCTCTAAACGCCTCCATTTGTTTCGCAACACCTGTGGAAACAATGATAACAATTTAAGATTAGAAGAATCATGTGTGGACGTAATGAGCACCGCTATTTCAAGGTCTGTACAACTGTGCCCTAGCATTGGGCAAGCTAGCTATAAAGCTGCTTCCTGAGGTTTTCCACTAAATAATTGCAATACCCTTGTTCGCAATAACATTGTATAGCCTGAATTAGAACAATTTCACAGTTTTACGACGAAATATGGGTCGCCGCTCTGCTTATAACTGTGTTACCAAATGAACATTATTGATATGGCAACAGCATTAACACTTTCGTTGCTGACGACCTACGTCGTGGGTTGGCGACAAATGGACCGCAGTGCTGAAGAACCCACGTAACGAGTCGGTTCTATTGCATTCCGCCTGTGCTCATGACCTATCGCGCGAGTCACCGAAAACCATACGCCTGCACTGGTGACCCACGACACAATCAAAGACACTAATCTCTATGCTTGTATGTATAGTTTTAAAGTTACAGTGCCTCAAAGATTTCCATACAAATCTTAAATTAATCCTAGCATTGAAACTATAATCTGACACCAGACTAGCATGAAATTTGTTTCTAGATTTTTTCTGCAAAATGTCATTGACTTTAATTGGTTAGTATTGAAAATTATAACCAGACTTCGTTTGTATGGAGCACGAAATCAGGAGAGTGCAGTATCCGTTACAAAGTAATGAAAAATTGCAAATAATGAGATAGTAACCTTCGTAGAGGAGCCAGTGCGTGACAAGCGCGATGTAGTTGTGTAGGTTGTGTGCGGTGACAGGCAGGTCGCGGCCGCCGCGGCGCAGCTCCGTGCACCCGTCGCCCGGCAGGATGAAGTCCAGTCCCAGCTCCTCGATCGGACACCCGTCCAGCTCTAGCGCTGTTATCTGCAAACACATCACAGAAACATTCACATGGGTACAACGAGAAACTCATACATTTGAACTCATATACCTAAACTTAGGACCGTACGTTCGGGGTGGTCCAAAAAGTTGCTACACTTGCCAAATACAAGTGTGCAGTGATAACAAATTAACAAAGTTCAGTTTTACCATATTGGTTTCGCAAATGTTTTCAGGCCGCACGTCGCTGGGCTAGGCTAGGCTCAGTATCAATATGTATTTAACGAACCATGTGCTGCCTCTGGTCGGGCGTGTGTCGGGGGTCGAGCGCGATGTGCCGCGCGCGCTCGGCCACGCGCCGCAGCCGGCACAGCGAGCGCCACAGCTCGGGCGCCACGTGCCGCACGTCGCTCAGGCTCAGCCACCTCTCCTCGCCCACCGCCCACCGGTACAGCGACACGGACAGCGGGATGTCCACCTGCACAACACATTCATAACGTGTAATTGTAATGCGCTCTTTACTACTTGCAAGCTGGAGGGTTTGTTTAACATTTCAATAGAAGAATTCACTCACGACTGCATTCAATGAGGAGTAGTACCAAGCATCTTTTTAGAATATCAACATCTCACTAGCATCTCTTCTAAACTATTTTCATTACGAATTTGTTTTTCTGCACTGAGACTTTGTGCGAAAACGTTTCTGAACTGCGATGCTTTATGAGCAACAATCAGAAGTAGGTGTAATGAAAGTTTATTTATTTAAAATTGTATGAATAAAGATGTCAAACTATAAAATTCTTGCACTAAGCTATTCTTCTGGAATGGAAAACTTTTTCCACTGCTAGAGAAATCCCTACAATAACTACCATAGAGGCATTGACCTCTTATACTAGACCCCCAGTCTCATATAAAATCTTAGCAAATTGTTGTCCGTATTGACATAATAACCCACACAAATTAAGTATTTATGCTGTTGGTTGGCACTAATATGTTGTATTTGATTCATAAACTTAGTCGTGTTTGGCTTGTTTACTGGCTAGTACAAAAAAGAGATCTTACGAGCTCTGTTCGTTCTGCCATTTTTCGAACGTTGATTGTGAATGTAAGATATCAATGCATAGAAGCCAATAAAATTTACATGTAAACTCACCATCCTAGAATCCATAACAGCTTTAGCCATAAATTTGCCGAGGAATCTGAACTTGGCCTTAACGCGTGACAAATGAGAGGCGCGTGCGTTCCTGCCTATAGCCTGTGGGAACAGGCCACACGGCCAGGTGACGTATGTTGCGTCGGGCGCGGGCGAGGGGATCAGCGTCTCCTTCTCGAGGTCCGAGGGCTCCGGTGCCCTGTCCTCGTCCAGGTTGAGGGCGTCCCGCACTGACGAAGCCAGGCGCGCCGCCGCGTCCGACGACCGGTCCGTTACGACTGGCGGTTGACTCTTTACTATTTCACCGGCGAACGATGTCGGCTGAAAATGGAAATTGTGATTTTATACAGGTGGAAAACGGGTTCTATCGGGATATGGTAAAGTAAATTACGGAAAGAGCTACAAAAGGGTATTCAGTACACATTTTTTTGGGCGGTCCAACGAACGTATGTCGAAATCAGACGACGAAAGTATGGTTGATATTGCTTAACTAGAGGAGTAGATAGCTGATGAAAAGTGACCATGCAATACAGTGACCATGAGCCGGCAAACTAGGCGATCGGCAGATGTCTATAAAGAAGGAGACAAACGGTGGATATTGATGTTCATCTTAAAGCAACAGCGAGATAATTGCCTATCGTCTATTTGCATGTTTGAAATAATGTAGAGTATTGGATTGAGAGATAAAAGGGGACTCACGAAGGACATTTTGTAGATGGCGCTATAATGCATGTAGAACATTTTGAGCTACATAGAAATGTGAAACATCTTCAGTGAAATGCTTCTATTGCTGGGTAAAATAACTTTACTTATCCGTTTCGTTGGATAGAAAGAAAGGAAGAAATGTAATTTATTTGGTTCGAGGATAGTGTCATGCATGCATAAAAGTCCTACAGTAAGATATAGCATAGTTACCTTTTGTTTGAAGTTCTCACTGCCGTGCCAGAGGTCGAGGTCGGCGCGCTGGAGCTCCTGCGACACGAGCGCGTAGAACTCGAGCGTCGGCCCCAGGCCGGTGCCCACCTCGTTCTCGTACTGGATCTCCAGTAGTGCCTGGGCGGGGAACGGGAACATTAAAACATCGCTTTTCATTGCAACTCTTGTGCTCATTGGCGTTCAATTTTGCGTGTAGCTAAGAAGCGTCTAGTAACTAGCTAAATCAAATTCCTTGTTAATTCGTTTCAGTGTATATTTTGCGATAGGCTACCTCTCTGTAATAATTAATTGAAGTAGGTTCGGTAGTTTAAACGTGAAGACGTAAGACAGAAACACATTTTCGCATTGAACTAGTTATAATTTTAGAATGAATGTTGTCGCTCACAACTTGCTAAATTATTGAGGGTCACTAGGAAGCGGCAGGGAAAAAAGAATGTTCTAAATTAAACGAGTGCTGAATATGTTTAATGCTGTCAGAAACAGAAGACGTCAACTAGAGCGGCATACGACAGTTCTCGTACGGCCCGTATCAAAGAATGCCAATCACATTTCATTACACATGAGAGTGGATAACAACGCGCGTACAGTACGACCAGGAAAATAATTCCGCTCAGCAATCTTCGTTTGCACAGAGCAGACCCGAAGTCCCCGTCAAAACCCGAAGTAATTTAGTAATCAAAGGGTGCAAAGTCGGATAGCAGCGAATGGGTGCGAATACAATTAGCAAATGTCGGCAAGATATTGAAGGTTGCACATTCTGATGGGTCTATATAATTTCGCGCGCTATTAAAATTTGTCAACTGCGCAGGTACATCGGGGAGACTTATAAACCAGGTACTACTGTACGCTTGTTTAGTTGATTAATAAGAAGGATATAAGTACCTTAGAGTGTGCGAACTCGTGCATGACGTGCTCAGCCTGCCGCAGCACGTTGTGGCGCTGCACGGTGCGCTTGCGCCGGTCGAGCCGCGGCGCCACGCGCTCGCTGTCCGCGCCCGCCCCGCCCGCGCCCCCCGCCCCGCCCCGCTCCCCGCCCGCCTCCAGCAGCCGCTGCAGCGCCCGGTCGCGGTCGAACGACACCACGTAGAACAGTAGGTGTCGGCACTCGAACGGGAATATGAATGGGCTGTAAATATTACATTAATGGTTAAGCATAAGCATATGCACACGACTATATTCCCCGAGGGGGTAGTCAGAGATATTCTGAAACCTCAGAACATCCACGTTTCACCAGTAGTATCGAAACTCTGTCGAGTGTGACGGGGGCTGAACAGTGGGTACAATACATGTCTCGAAATGGAAGCATGCAGGTTTCCTCACGATTTTTTCCTTCACCGAAAGCCACATGGTAATAGTTAAGCCACAGAATAAATACTAGCACTACCCGTACACAAGAATCACTTCGCAAAAACATTTAAATAAATATCTACTCTTTCTGCGCGGCAGTAAGGTGCAAAGTTATTAGCACCCATTCAACAATGGCGCGCGTGCAAACAAAAATAAGCAGAATCATTTATTTTATATGCCATTCTCCTCGAGTGAGACAGGCCTGGTTAAGCGGGCACTACGTTTTTGCAAAGAACAGACGCGAAAAATATATTTGTATAAACTCACCAAGCGTAGGCAATCTTTTTGAGCCATGGCGGCAGATTTCCAGTCATTATTACGAGAGGATCTTGTAATTGTCGGTTGGCCTTTGCCGCGAGCTGAAACCATTGATTTAATAAATTAAATACATACATAATCACGACCATAATCCTATGCAGAATGGTCAGAGGTCTGGCTGGCCACGATTTATGTTTATAAGACAAACTTTGAGATTACGATGCTCCCAAAAACCACTCTAAATAATCAGAAATCTAGTATTTAGGCTGCCTGTCCACTGAAGCGGAGCGAGGCTGCAGAGTGGAGAAACGAAGAAATATCAACTAATAGGATTGCATAATATCTCGGAGCGGAGATTTTAAGCAATCCCATTGGCCAAGATTATCTCGTTTCTGCGCTCCACAGCCTCGCTCCGTGTCAGTGGACAGGCAGCTCTAAGAGACTTCTTTTGGGCGTTAGTTTAGTCGAAATAGGGTCCAACCCGTCATCCTAATTGGCCATCAATCGAGCGATCGTGCGTCGATCGACTCAATCGCATAGCACCTTTTCAGGCACCGATCGCCCGAAATAGTCGGTATAACGTATATAGATAATCTCCATCGAGTGTCTTAATTCACCATAGCGCGATGAAGGTTCGATCGGCCGATTGCCAATTACAAAAAAGCATGAAATTTAAGGATTTTGCATAAGAAAGTTCGAACTAAGACTTGAAAAACGTCTCTGAATCTCAGTCTTAGAAATAAGCAAAAGAGCAATAAGTAAATAATAACCTTAGCGTTGATGAAGTCTGAGTGCGGCACGAGTGGCCGGTGGTCGGGCAGACAGGCGGCGCGGTAGAGCGTGTGCCAGTGCCGCGACAGCGCGTGCAGCGCACGCAGCACGCCCAGCGCCGGCAGCGACGCGTCCTTCACCTCCCCGCCGCTCAGCAGCGGCGACCGCAGGATCACCACCAGCGGCGTCTCGCGGCTCGGCACCATACCGTCTGTGGTTATGTGCGTAACCTTACATTATTACTCTCTACTTTATTGTCTTAGGCCCGCCAAAGCCCTTCTCTTAAGATGACGTTTGAGTAAGCGTTTGACGTTACTTAAGAGCCTATCAGAGTTGAGTTTCGGCCTTGATGTCACCACTTTTGTTCCTGGTTTACAGGAGTCACCGTAGTGGACCCATTACTTTAAATGTAATTGTAAGCCGTCGTTGCTGATGTTTTAGTTAAAGAATTTCGACAGTTAAAAAAATGCGCAGAGGACTATGCTGCCGTAATACGGTAAAAGTGATATTTCTTAACATCTAGCCAACTTTTACCATAACGCTACAGTATGAAAGTGATATTAGACAAGGATGATAAATTTGGATTGCTTAAAGTTTCCGAATGTAATGTGATCTATTTCCTACCACAGAAGGAAGATATCTTTATTCTGGATCAATACTTTTAGGCTCAAGACAGTCCGCTATTAAAACCGTAAGATGTTCGTGCAATTTTATCAAGTTCTATGCTGTCTTAATCGCCCGTGTATTGTTTGTCCCCTGCGTAGGTCTTTTTAATGTTCCTACACGTAATGATAATATAAGTTAGCAGTAAAACAAACGAACCGTTCCACAACAGATCAGGCTTGCGCCTCGACGACAGCTTGGTGGGCTGTCCCTTGCCCTTGCGCGAGGCGGTGGCGTCGGAGCGTGGCTGCTCGGCCGCTTCCACGGCGCGGTAGTATATCGTGTGCGTTTGCACCCAGATGCCCGCGTTTGCTGCAATATAGACAACGATTTGTTGGTTATTCTTAAATCGGCATTACACATACTAAACGCTACAAAAGGATAGTTGTAAATGACTGTGACTGGACACAAAACAAAGAAACCATTTGCATAATATAGGGCAATATTGGTATAAAGTGACAGCCCGATAGCTCAGTAGGTAGTGAACTTGCCTGCTTATCCAAGAGTCGCGGGTTCGAATCCCGCAAGAGGCAAATATTTGTATGATGGATATGAATATTTGTACCAAAGTCATGGATGTTTGTGTCTATATTCCATATCCTTGTCTATTCATTATAAGACAAGTCTGGTCTAGATTCTGGTACTTTAAATGGGGCTAGATAATAAGTGTGACTATCCAAGATATTTATTTAAAGTTAGTAAAAGAAACGGTTAAGAAAAACTACATTCGCCTAAGACGAAATTGTAATACGCGTATATCTGATCCACCAATCCTAGTAGGTCGTGGTACGCCCATAAACCCTCACAGAGGTTAGACCTGTTTTCCAGCAACTGAGACGATAGAGAGTGATGATGTAGAAGCGTCTAGACAATTCAAACGACGTAAATTAGTAGGTAGATACCTAGAGGCGTCTCGGTGTCAGTGTCCGCGTCGTTCTGCTCGCCGAACTGACGCACCGCCTGGTAGACGGTCATGTTGTACGGCAGCACCGTGTCACCGATCAGGAACTCCAGCTTGTGGTCCGAACTGTTACAACATTATAATGTTAGTATTTATTTGACATTATCGGTACTGGAACAGTCAACTAGCGAAGGAATTATAGGCATTGTGTAGACAGTTGCATTACTTTCAATTATAGGGTGATTTTACTCATGATACTGCCTATAGGAAATTATCTATATGAATTATTATTTACTTCTTGAGAATCCCTAAAAATTCGTCGTCTTGTGTCAATAAGTACATCTATCTGTGTTTAGCTCGTACACTTATGCACATCAAAATATCTTGCGTATCTGACTGCTTTTCTATAATAAACCTAAAACATATGTACAAGAAAAAGATGACGATATGGTTTTTAGTTGTCTCTGACTCCAAATCAACAATATTTAGATTTTTTGTCTGTTTGTTTGTTTGTTCGAGCATCCACGCAAAAACTACTGAACCAATTTTGATGAAACTTTGTTGGTTTGAAAGCTTATGATTTGACTTTAAATCTGGTATATAAATTGTGCGGACGAAGTCGCAGGTAATCTCTAGTAAATAAATAAATATTCAGGAATAAAAGCTGTTAGTTAGTAAGCGTTTAAATGTATTTGCATAAGATAAGATAAGCTAGTATATTTTGGTACGTACTCGGTGGGCTGGTGGTGGGGCGGCGTGGCGAGCGAGTCCTCGACGTCGTCGTCGGAGGCGGCGTCGTCGTCCGAGTGCACGGCCGCCGCCGAGCCGTCCCGCGGCCGCGCGCTCGCGTACCCGCGCTGCGCCAGGTACCTGCGGGCGCACACCACACATGTTATCAAAGTTATACGAGTACAAGCTCGCCAAATACCTGGCCAGTTAAATACAGGAGCATCTTAGAACTATTGACACGAAACGAAGAAGATACAATTTTAAGTCACACATTTAAGATAAAATTGACTGTTCTTTTGCTGTAAGACATCATAAAAATTGTTGTTTTTATTTGCTGGGTATTTTGGATTGGAAGTCGCGCAACGATTTATGAGCGCTCGGAGAAAGTAGAAGATATTTTCGCACCGGTCTAATGAATACAGGATGTAATGAAAAAATATCATTAACCTTTAAACCACATGCTCTACCCATCAAACCGAACAAATTTTATTATTGGAGCAAACCTGTCAGCGCAGAAATAAATCTGAAGCGCCTTATGCAATGCCTACTCGACTCAAACGTATGGATCAGTTGATTTTTTTTTCTTCTTATAGGTTTTGCTCCCATCCATCATAAAATTTGTTCAGTTTGATGGGTAGAGTATGTGGTTTTAAGGTTAATGATACTTTTCCTTGCACCCAATAGATATTTACTACATCTTCCCTCGTGTCAGCATATCGCATGACAATTACTCATGCTGTAGTGGAAAAATTTGCCAGTCTGCAATGGTCATGCAGAGACTGACTGGCCAGGGTGGGCCCGTTGAACTTAGGTTTAGTTATTCTGGGAGGCTCTTTCCTTGCGCCGCTTAACGTCATTTAAAAAGAAATAATAGACACAAAACAGGCACTCACCTTTCAATGGCCTGTACTAAAGCTAAGGGGTCTATCCGTACAACACCGCCCTTCCATTGTTTGAGGTTGGTGCAAGACGGATGACGTTTGAGATCACACTGAAACAATGACATCACTTGTTAGCTCGGTTATGTACGTACAAAGTTTGACTTTGTCGCTGTCGGTAGAAAACTCGAAATGCAATGATTTATTTATGACACACGTATTGGATCTGCAGCTATAAAATTAATTTGTAAGTGTGCATATCATGTCTGCCACACTGTGTACTTTCTGTCACGGGTATACTCTTTGTTCTTGTTTAAAATGCTGTATTCATCTTTACGTCCGTGTAAACAATAGCGTTAAAATAATTCCACTATCCAGTCTGCTGGCTCAACCGCTGCACCAATCTTGATGTAATTTGGCACGGAGGTCATTTGTATCCTGAAGATGAACATGGGCATAAGAATGCCATCCAGACGAAGTCATGATGTTCCGCAACATAGCGCGGTGTCAGACTTTAATGTGGGACTGAAATATAATCTACACTTATATAGACTCTACGGATGATATAGAGGTGCACTAAGAAAGGATTTTTAAATATTGTAATTTCATGCGGTCGCAAAAGCTAAAGTGGTACTAAAATAGTAGTATGTACAGACCATGAGCTGGTGGGTGTTGAAGAACTTGAGGGCGGAGGTGGCGGGGCGCGCGGGTAGGTCGTGCACCCTGACGGGGAACTGCTCCAGGTGGGAGACGCACGCGTTCACCTTGGCGACCAGCGCAGCCATCGCCCCGCCCCCCGTGCCCAGCGACAGCATACCACCCTTATCGCTCCATTCTGTTAGGCTGCAAGTTACAATAACATACTATAGTCAAGTTCTTACCCATAGATATGACGTCTTTCTACAGAAAATATATTTTTTATCGCGAGAATTCGTTTGTAATAAAGTTTTTCAAATCATTGGTACGTTTTATTAGCTTGTTTCTGCCTCATGAATATTCCCGTCATAGTAATCAGAATACCGTGTTAGATAATGTGTAATTATGCAATTACATTATTACCGATTATATCGATACAAGATTTAAATTGTATTTATGAATTTACTGGACTACTTTTAAGTACTATTGTGCTTCTCCGATCATCAATTCAATTCAAATTATTGCACACCAAAAACAAAACATACATTTGAATAAAGATAAAGAATTACAAGTGGGATCATCATCTCTATTGTCCGAAATTCATTAACTAAACATTAACGAGTAGAATTTCCAAAATTTACAAAAAACACCAAGTTGATTTTATCACAATCGAATCGGGTAAGTTACAATAGCACCCCTCTAGTGGAGTATCACTCTATAAGCAATTTTCGCTTATCTCAAATACACAAAATACTATAGGATACCAATGATTTGTGTTTCGTGTAAGTGTCATTTAACACAAATTACTCTTTAATTTTGTACAGCGCTCTTTGAGAACGAAGTTAAAACCCCCCTAAAAACTAGTGACAACTAAGGGTGGACGCGGAAGGATCTATCCGCGGCGAAGGAGCCGAAGGAGATTTTAATTCTTCTGAGGATTCGTCCGATTCGCCGCGGATAAGTGTGCGAGGTGTCATAGAAATTTATATAAAGAATTCTAAAATTCGATTCTTTCGCCTCCTTCGGCTCGTTCGCCGCCGATAAATATGCGTCGTCCTTAAAGGTAGATCAACAGAACATAATCATAGTGATGTACTAACTCAGGTACGAGCGGCATGTCGGCGAACACGTGCAGGAAGAGCCGCAGACGCTCCTCGCAAGCTGCAGCGCGCTCCCCGGCCTCCCTGCCCTCCCCCTCGCCGTCGACGTCCCGCTCGCTCGCCGTCTCGCTCGTCGTGCCCGTATCTCCGCCGGTAAGGAACTGCAGCAGGGCGCCTAGCACTCCACTGTGGTTCACCTGCGTTATATACAGTTTTAGTGCCGGGAAGGAGGCACACTGTCTAAAATAAACTGCTCGACTTTGCGGCTAAGCGTAGGAGCTGAGCTCGATGCCAAGCGCGATGAACATAAAGCTAGACCACCCAGTACAACTCTTAGGGTTAAGCCTCATCTGCCACGCTCTATCCTTTTCTGTCGCTCAGGATAATCAGGATTAGTAGAGGGAATGCGATCGCACGCGGCAGCACCTTTGTCTTCGACGCGCCTTCGCTACATAGAAAATAACCCGTTCCCGTGCATTTCGGAGAGCGAATCGCGAACGAGCGATATGGAAAAGAACAGCGCGCATGTAGAGAAATCATACTAGACGTGATGAGCGACAGAAAAGGATAGAGGGTGAAAAAATGTGATTCGGTGCTGGCCGATGAGAGAAATTGACATTTAGCCTGTGCGGACGCACTTTTAAAGCCAAGATAGGCTACGTAAGCCATCTAAGAGCACATTCGCTGTGGTCGCATACAGTTTTAGTTATTTTCCGTTGAAACAATTACACGTTTTTAATACTTTCGGGACAGCGCATAGACAAGGGTGATAACTGGTGGGTAACTCTTGACGAATCTCCCTTCAGACCGCTCATAATACTATTTTCACATATAATGTTAAGTTTATAAATATATAATGCGTATGCGTGCGTAGTTTCGGTATTAGTAGTGAAACGTGGATGTTCAGAGTTTTCAGAATATCTCTTGTACCCTCGGGGAGTATAGTCTTGAGCATATGCTAGTTCATTTAGAGGAGTTGTGGTGTGGTCGCTACAAGTGACCGAGGAGCACTCACCTCGAAGGGCGACACGTCATGGTGTGTGAGGGTATCGCGCAGCTGCAGCAGCGCAGCGCGGTGGTGCGGCGCGTGCGGCAGCGCGGCGGCGAGTGCCGCGAGCTGCTCCAGCGCGCCGGCGCCGCCGCCCAGCGCGCCCCACTCCCGCTGCAGGCGCGCCGCCGTCCATTGGATCCACTCCCGGACCTTCTCTCTAAAAACACATCAATACAACATTAGCGTCATCTAGTGCATTATTTGTACGTTAAATGTCAGGTTAAGGTTTGCTATTTTATAGGTTTGCTACCTAGAATCACCGTTCTTCGCTACGAAAGTCGGAAAAAAATTCTCATACCTTTGGAGGTTGAATTGCGAAATAGCATTTTAAGTGAGCACCTATATGCCAATAGAAACATCCATGCCAAATTTTAAGTTGGTAGTCTTTGTAGATTTTGTGATTTTATGTCGTGTGTGGATTTGCTGCATACATTCAAGCCAATTTGATACAGCTTTTGGAGAAGGTGCAAATTTCTGCCACAGGGTGAGCTACGATCGATTTGACAGTTTCCATCAGTCACTTCGCACATAGCCAATACTAACTTGTTCTGTACGGTGAGGTTGGCGGAGGTGTGCGGCGAGGCGAGCAGGCCGGCGTCCTTGTGGACGTGCGGCGAACGGCCCCAGCGCGACGGGTTCAGCGACGACAGGAACGACGATGTCTTGGACGCGCCGCCGACCCGCGTCGTAGAACGCGCCGCCGTTGCCACTCCAGACGCTACGGAAATACAAAGTTGTATAAACCGTGGGGTTCCATGCCAGGAATAAATTACGCAATTTATCGCTATGATTTTCGCAATCTAAATACTTAATGTATGCCATATGGAATGGGAGAGATGGGACAAAATTACACACGCTTGGGTACTACACGATTGGGTTCCCCAGGATGATCGCCGGCGTCGATTTAGATATAGGCGGAGAACCTTGATGTTTTTGGAAGAGATTTCATTCATTGGCTTCTACTCAATAAGGCCGAAATTTAGTTATAAGTAGAAAAATTATGTACATAATCGTCAATAACTTCGAGCGCAGAATCTCCAATTTTTGCAGTAATGAGTAGAACATGGACATTTGCCACGATCTTGGTCTTGTTTATGTAAATTTTCAAATGAACTCGTTCGGAGGCTATGCTAAGGTTTACCCGCGACTTCGACCGTACAAATTATATACAAGATTTTAAGTCAAATCATAAGCTATCGAACAAAAAAGTTTCATCAAAATCATCAGTTTTTGCGTGATGCTGTTGCAAACAAACAAACAAATAATCTAAAAAAGGTTGATTTGGACTCAGGGAGACCTAAAAATAAAAATCATTTGTTATCTTTTTCTTTTAAATGTCTTCAAGGTACAGACACAAATCTGTTACAGTTTTATAATCTTAACGATTTTTGTGCGAGTTTGTTTGTGTATCACGCGAAAACTACTGAACCGATTTTGATGAATCTTTTTTTGTTTGATAGCTTATGATCTGGCTTCAAATTTGGTATATAATTTGTGCGGACGAAGTCGCGGGTAAACTCTAGTAAATAAATAAATATTCAGGAATAAAAGCTGTAGGTAAGCGTTTAAATGATAATAGATAAGCTCTACTCTAGTAGTTTATATAGTTTACCGTGTGCGGGCGCGGCGTGTGCGTGTGCGTGTGCGTGTGCGTGATGAGCGTGCGCCAGCGGGGCGGGCACGGCGAGGGCGGGGGGCGCGGGCGTGGACGCGGGCGCGTGCGCATGCGCGTGCGGCGCGGCCTCGTCGCGGCGCCGCGCGTGCCGCCCCCCCGCGCACCCCGACCGCTTCACCGCCCGCTTGCGCTTCAACATCTCCGCCAGCTGCAGCGGGCTGCCCGATCTAACGACAAGTTCAATATATTCATTATCATTACCAGCACCGATTACATTACCCTACATGCAGGGGCTCGGGTGACAACTGGCTCTTTAAAATTCTGGTCCGGAGGAGAGTTGTCCACTTTGTGAAATCTTAGGGTACAACCTGCCCGAATACGAGTTTTATTTGACGAGTGAGTCAGTTGTCCACATAAGAAATTGCTAGGGGATAATTGACCACAATTTAAAAAAAAAACTATGTGTAAACTGTAATTATACAGGGTGTAAGAGTCCTTTGCTCAGCAGTGGGATGGTATACAGACTAAAAAAAGTATAGAAGTTATCCTTTATTTTTGAATTGAGTCAACTGAAAAGATTATTCTGGATTACGTAACAAGTATTTTCATGAAAAAATTTACTAGTAATTTGTAGTTACTACATATAAAAGTTGAGCGCAGGGTGGCGATTTTTTCAAGTTGAAAAAAAATTTCATAATCTCGAAAACTATCAATAATTTTTTTTTTTATTTTACCCCAAACAGTTATAAACTCACATATCTCCTGTTTTCGGCTTGACGTAGAGTTTTGGGACACCCTGTACACTGTGTTTATAAAAACAATTATAATAAAACCATACCTGTGAACGGAGGTAGGTGTCTGTGCGTGTGTGGAACCGGAGGCGGCGCCGGGTTCAGAACCGCTGCCGTCACTGCCGGTCGTTGTGAGCCATGCTGTAAGAGAACATACATCACTTGTCTGACTGTCTTTTTTAGGACCCAACAGGGCAAAACCCATTAGGAACGTATTGTCATGCATATGCTCACGACTATATTCCCCGAGGGGTTAGTCAGAGATATTCTGAAACCTCAGAACATCCACGTTTCACCAGTAGTACCGAAACTCTGTCCAGTGTGACGAGGGGTGAGCCCGTCGCCACTTGTAATGGACAGTGGGTATAATACATGCCTCGAAATTGAATCATGCATCATTGTCTTCTTCATATAATGTTGAATTTTCAAAATGTTGTATTCCCAAACTCCTCATTAGAACATATACATTCGTTCAGAGCATTCTTATATCATTTTAATTGTGCAGTTACATTGATCAAACGTTCTGCTTATAGTCCAATCAGATGCTACAAAAAAGGTTTTCTTCAATTTCGGTCATTTCTAGAACTTCAATCTATAGTAAACAGGATAATACTCACGCATACTACTGGCGACGAAAGAGCCGGAGGCTGAGAACGCTAGTGATAAGTTGTTGTGATCTAGCGAAGTGTGAGACGTAGACGCCGGAGGCGATGACCCGCCGCTAGAACGTACCGATGTGCCGCTCGGCGACTGTCAACGAAACAATTTACATTAATTTAATTAGACTTATTTGTAGGCATATCTAGTTTTGGTACACCTGTTTGTGCAAAAAGAAGCAAATACGTAGATGTGTGTTACAATTACAGAGCCCACAGTATCTAATACTAGTCGGTCAGCAAAGAGATGCTGATATGAATGGAGTTGGTAACTAACTGATGTTAGTGTCAGAGTAACTACACACCAAATTATTGGAACAATTCTGTATTTAAATAAGTCTGTCCTTTATTGGCAAAGTCACAAGAGCGAGACAGTCATATTTTTTCGAAACTATCACCTAAAATGATCATAATATTCTTCGAAAGAAAATTCAAAATTGTACATTAAATTCAGTGGCACTACGATGAAATCAGCATTTCAATCAAAAGGGAAAGAGTGTATAAACTGATGGATTCTACAGTGTACACATTTCTCTTTGCTCGTCTTTGCGTTGGTGTATCAGTATCATAATAATTGCGTATCAACATAGTTTTTTCCACTAGTTAATACACCTGGTGTTTCGCGCACTGAGCCATTTCATTCATAATTCCTTTATCTCTTCCTTACCTTGACTTTAGCCTGCCTAGGAGTCTGTGTAGTAGGCGGGCGTTCGGCCAACTGTGCCACCTGGTGCAAGACGCCTTCCCTTCTGAACTGGACGGCCATCTCCTCGGGCAAGCGCTGCATGAGGATCTCGGCGAGCTGGAGAGAGCCCACTACGATACGAAGGTCGCTTGAAGCCATCATGCCAGCGATGTGTGATGAGATCACCTGGGGAAGCAAGGTTTATTTTGTATTAGCAATCTTGGAACATAGAGATCGATTTTGTTTGCCCCTATCTGTGTATCACGATTGGTTAAACTTGAGATTGCACACACGTTATTGACTTTAACCGATAGGCTATGGTTTACTTAAAACTTCCACTGGAGGTAATCTCCAACCATTTGATTGAATTTGTTGCATTGCTAATTCAGTTTGTAACTATAATCCACTGTGCAAATCTTTAGAAGTGGTAATTTCATTGGACTAGCAAGAATTTGCATTATTGTCCATTGCCTTTGAGAATACATCAACATCATCGACCCATGTCCACCCACTGCAAGGTATAAAAGGGCCTGTTAATATGCCTTTCTCCCGGTCCGATGGCAGTTGTATGGACATCTTTCCAGCTATATACAGCTTACCTGGCTGCTGAACAACCCACTCTTATCTCGCCTTGAAAATTTGCTAAGCGTCTATTAACTGACCTGCATCTTGAGCACCTGCCTCAGGAGAGTGGCGTCGGCGTAGTACACGCAGCGCAGGATGGCCTTGAGGGCCTGCGAGCGCACGGCCGGCCCCGCCGAGCTCCAGTACACCTCGTGCAGCACCGCCAGCAGCGCGCGCGCCAGCGACGGGTTGCTGCGCACCATCGCGATGCGAGGGTCTGCAATCGTTTATATTGTTTACTGACAGTTCTTTAACCGTCTGGTCACGGGGCAAACTCATCAATAGTTCTGTGCTTCGTCTTAGACAAAGGCCCGTATTGATCAAGTGATATCAAATGCCCGAGCGCTCTGTAGTTTACTCTGACGTGTACTTGAAATTGACGTGCACACTATCGCGATGAGAGGGTCTGAAATTGTTTTAACGTTTTGGCACCAAATTACATACAAACTTTCCCTGATAAAATCCAATTGCGATTCCTAAATGCAGTGGACATTAATAGGGAGCAATTATTATAACCCTGGTAGTGACTTACCAGGGGCAGAAGCGGTGGCGGCATTAGCCTGGTCAGCGGAGTTGGGAGCTGGTGCCACGCGCTGTACGGGCCTGGCTGTGCCGGTGTGGTCGTTCAGCTGCTGCATGGCGGTCAGGTCCACAGTGTAGGAGCGGCCGAGGGTGGTGAGGCACACTTCCTCTTCGCCTGCGGCTGCGCCTGCTTCCAGAGCACGGCTCTCGGCCCATGAGTATGAACGCCATACACCTGAGGAATGATCAAGTTGTTAGAATAGGTCTAATCTTCTGATCTCTCATTGCTCTATAAATACATTAGATTGTCACACAGATCCCACTGCAGGGTCAGGAATGCTATCAAACAACCTTGCTTGTATGTTTGACAAAAAGACTCATAATAATAATCAGAAAGTATCCTCAGAATCTTAACAAATATCATTTCGAGTTAAATCGAATCTTTGTCGAACTAAGCGAATGACTGGAAAATCAAGACGTAAGATAACATATTTTGACAAGCTGTACTAAGATATTGTGTTAGTCACTACAGTACAGAGAGACGCACCATATCCCCACCACATGCGCGCAAGTACGAGACGAAACGCATAAACCGAACACGCTGCAAGAGAGACACGAAATTACGCCTGCAGGCGTGTAAGTACGAGACGACTCGCATCTTAAATTGTGATAGCGAAGTTTTCATCTGACATAAAAGTTCAGTCTAACAACAGCTGGGTTATGGCCTGACTCATGGCGTAAGATCTTCCCTTTTCTATGTAAGAGTATTCCACGTCGTAACTCCATAAAATAAAACAATAACGATACCTCTGTCATCGCGCCACTGCCAGTGCGCAGTGCGTTCGCTGGCCGCCGACCAGGGTCGGTCGAGGTGCGCGTCCACAGCGAAGATGCCGTCCGTCGGCAAGCGAGGCATCAGCTCCCCGATCAGGCACGTTATCTCGTATAGCTCTTGTGGCAGCCGGGGTATCAGTTCCACTTGCTGCACACAAATAACAATGGGTAAAATCAATATTTAGCAACTTTTTAAGGAAAAGAAGGAGAGTGAAAGGAATGGGCCTCACAAATCTATGCTTGTCTGGCGCACCTTGGGGAATCAGCCTCGATACAATCATTGCCGTTTGGCTAATGTTGCCACTACATTGTCGGGGATTGTCATACCGACACGAAAGAAGAAGGAACTGTGCATCTTGGGTTTAAATTGTTTATGTGTGCGACCCTATTTACATGGCAAGTATTTGCAGAGATAAAGGTGCGAGTTTCACGAAATTTGTTAATTAATTATTTGAGAACTGTATCGTGTTAGCATCAGAGCCTTCTGGCGAGTGAATCGCGACTGAAACGCTGCAAAATGCAACCATGTGTAAAAGATAACCCAGCTTCGCCTTAAAAGAAGTAGCATGCATGTGCAGCCCGCGTGCCACTGATATGGTCGATATGACATATAATCTGTTCATACATTTCGTTCAGAAAAAGGTCGACAGAATTTAAAAAGATTCAGTCATAAGACTTATAAAGAGAAGATTCAATTGAATTTAATTTGTTTTTAGTCACGCTATTTCTTGAACTAAAAAGTCCTCACGCTATTTCTTCTTTCTATGAGCACCATTCTGCCTATAGCAGTAGCATGTAGTATAGTCCGCTCGCTCCCATTTATTAATCATACGATGATGTTGTCATTAAATGTTTACCTCGTGGTGTACCGTGGAGCCGGTGAGGAGGCAGAGCAGCGTGTCGGCGATGGAGCGCTGGTGCAGCGCAAGCGCAAGCTGCGGGCAGGCGGCGCACATCACCCACAGCAGGCGCAGCACCGTGATGAACGTGCCGCCGGAGATCAGCGGCGGCTGCACTACCAGCTGTTCAACAATACACTCACGTTTAGTTATACATATACGTCTAAAATCAGCTCAGCTAACCTTTAGATCGAGTCAGCGAAGTTGAGCTAATTAAAGTCTTCAATAGAAAATAATTGTATCTGAACTACAAAAAGGTGATTGGAATTTGGAAAATTAAGCAACAAAGAAGCTCTCCCATCCACAAACACAGGCATGTGTTTGCTCAAAAATTTATTCCGCCATGGTATCAAAAACAAGTTCTAAAATAGTTTTTACCATGAACAAAAACATTCTTGTGGATAGTATGTTACTGTAAATTATTAACAGATATAAAAGTAAATAGTAATTTGTATTAGATACAAACCAGTTGCTGTAGGTTGGTGAGTAGTTCGGGCGTGGCAATCTCCTGCAGCCGCGCCGGGTCGTGCTGGAAGCTGTCCACCAAGCGCGAGAACGCCAGGCACACGCACTCCACAGACTTCTTGTCTTGTTGCGTTAATCTGATGATAAAAAGTTTAATTAATTACGTTCACAGCCCGCACCCGGTATACCCAATATGAAGTATGTATTTTATCCTGGTGTTGGGAAATTTTTTATGCAAGGCTTTCGCCCTTCGTTTCATAAAATTATATTATTTGAAGAGTTTTCTTATAAATTTTGTATACCTTCTATGCTGAAGCGATTGTTAGAAGGGCGAAAGTATGCTTACCCTGTTAAATGCGAAAGTGATTTAATTATTCAATTTAATGGTCCAATTATTTTTGTTAGTAATGAATTAGATGAAAATATGGATGAGGCGTTAAAGAGTCGTTTTTTGTTTGTTAGTGCGACTGAGGCGTTTTGGGAGGCGGTACGGGCGTGTGTACCGAAGGTGGAAGAGGAAACCCCGCCGAATTCGGAAGAAATTTGCCTTTTATCGTCGGATGAGGAAGAATAAACGTTTGAATGTGTCGAAGTATGAATGTTCTGCCCCAGTTATTGGTCGCTTCTTGCCATGCCCTCGTGTTTTAAAGTACGTTTATACTGGGGCTTCTATTCAACGTGCTGATTTTCAATTTGGAGCTGGTCATCAGGATTTATCTTATCATTTAGTGCCCGCTTATTCTTTGTATGGTATTGGTGATGGTAATTTGCGCAAGTTTTTACAAAATCAGTATGGGATGTATATTTTAAATAAAGTCGAATATACTTTGAGTAATATTGAAGTTAATCGTTATTATGACATGGGTAAAATCGAAGTTATTAATAAAGAGTTTAGTGATTTGCGTGTTGATCCATTGTTTAATCAAGATACTTTTGTTTTAAATTTTTATAATGTTAATAATCATTCATCATTTGGTGTTCCTCTTTTGCAAACCTCATATGAAAATATGAAACGTTACCGGTTGCGTAATGGTATGCAAATTAAATGGACATATTATCCTCGTAACAAAAAACGTGTTGAAACCAGTACTATGAATAGTGTATTCCGTATAAGTGATTTATGTAAGGAGATGGGATGTCCAGATATTGTTAATAATGATCATGCTGCGCGTGCGTATTTAGGTTTTGATGTATTAGGTTTACCCCTTAAGGATAATAATAATTTCTATTATTCTTTTGCTTTAGCTTATTCTTTAACTTATAAGGCTCATTATACTTTTACTACCCTTAATGTAGACAATTTTCGTGCTCCTAATTAAAGTTTCATCTAATTCATTACTTGTTTAATTTCAAATGTTACCAAAAAACCTATCCTTTACTGGCATTGGCACCGGGCCGTAGCGTAGCGAAGCGGAGCGGCGGAGGCCCGGCCCCTCGCTGACAGAAGTAAGGGGTGTAATTCCTAACCGCGGAGCGTAGCGGAGCTAACACGTCTCGACATGCTACAAACTACTTTTGTCTATTTTTAGAAATGACGTCAGCACCGCACCGCACATACATTGTTCTTTTTCATTATGGCAGCCAAAAACACAAAAATTGATTGATTTGAAATAAAGATACTCCTTATTTGAAATATAGTCATGTACGCAGATTATTTTTAGGCGCATAAGTGTGTGCGCTACATCCACATACCGAACCAGGATTCAAATCCAGGGCTTTGGAGCCACATGTGTAAAAATCTTAACACAGGCACAAGATATTTAAAAATATAGTAAAGTTATATGAAAGTACACCTGTCAACATTGTAATCTAAACATTGCTACATTTGAAAAGCTTTAAATAGTAATTGTTAGTAATAAATTATTACTAATATTCAATAGTTTTTGATAATTCATAAAGTCGTGAGTTAATGTAGTAATGTATGTAGGGTACCTATTGGCGAGTAGTTGGAGCGAGTCCCTAACGAGATGGAACTCGTCGGGAGTGAGGTTCTGGCAGCAGTTGGCCGTGATGGAGAGCGCAGCTCGCTGGGCGTTGATCGAGAAGAAGTCCAGGTACGTCAGGCATGCGGAAACACCTCGCTGTTGACACAAATTAATGGTTCATTTCAATACAATTAAAATCTACAAATCGCCCTAAACATTTACTGTCCTATCAAAGTGAACCCCTTAACTATTTATTACTAACCGTATAAAGCTCCAGGACGTTTATAACAGCGCTATGAAAATTTATGTCTTTTCTTATTAACAAGATGAAAATGTAATTGTAAATTTGGGCGTTCAAACGCTCTGAAGATTCACTCAGTTACACAATATCACCCCTTGACCCCTGGCCTGTCTTTTAATGGGTGACCTTTTTAGAGATGTTTCATTTGGAGCGCCCCCTAGTTCCAATGCGCGTTGACCCCGTGTGGTTAAGATTGCTCCACACCCTTTCACCCGTACACGTGAGACGAGGCATTTGCCCTACAGTGGGATCAAAAAGGCTATAACTTCAACTTTGGAAAGCATTCGTATAAAAAGACATACAGCTTGTAAGATCGCCTTGGAATGCCTGCGGGAGAGCATGTCGAGTGCGGTGAGGCTCTGCTCAGCCACGTCCATGCAGGTGATGGCCTGCAGCTTGTCGAGGAACGCGGGCACGGCCAGCGCCACGGCACCGCTGCTCCGCGGCAGCGCCTCCAGCATGTAAGTCAGTGCTCGACATGCGTGGTTCATCTAGTACACAACATATAAAACGATAATAAAAAGGCTTCGTGGCAAATAAGTATGGCCACTGGACCAAGAGCACCCACAGATATAACATAGTATGTATGTCTTCGACTACAACATAGTAAATGTTCGACTAATAGCTGTAGTATTACTTACAAGTCACTTTGGGACCAAAGACTACACCTACACAGTGCAAACTGCAATGCGTTTCATACTTCCTTGGGTGCACAACTTTCAATATGGGGCCAACAAAAGTACAGGAGCTAACACAGAAGAAGAAGTGTTGCTGGCTTGCCAGCCCCCACAAGAAGATAAGATAGGACCAACAAGGAAATCGCGAAAAAGAAATCAGCTGCTTCATACAATATTTGGGTCAAGTCACCATTCGACGTTTTCTATGGAACAGCTGGTATTTTTTTCGCGTTTTCTGTTTTGGTCCCGTAGTTAAAGTTATTCAGTTCGTTGGTCTGAAGCACCGAACTAAAGTATGCAACGCATTTAAATTTACACCCTGTATAAGATAAGGCTGGCAGAAGCATCAACCTGCAGAGTCTGACTGATTAAAAACAACATCACGATGCAACTCCTACCACCCCATTGCACTGGTAGGGATAGATAAGGCCGGCATTATTCGTGACAGGAGCCTTTGCCCTACAGTGGGATCCTAGGGGCTATAGCTTAGCCTTCCATCAAAACTCACCATATCAAAGTTATGTTCGGCTGCGAGCAGGTTGACGAGGGCGGGCACGACCTGGCGCACCGGGAATCCGGCGAGCGTGTCTTCGTTGCCCATCACCAGCAGCTGGCACATCTCTATGACGGCCTGCAGCTGCTGGCCCTCGTCACCGGTCGCTTGTAGACCCGCGAGAAGTTGTGCGGCTTTTGATGCGGCTGTTCAAAATATCTTTGTCAGGAAAGAAAGATTCGGCAGATTCCAGCAGGTAAGTGATTTTAGACAAATTAGGACGAACGGCATAGCCCTCTATATAATAATAATTAATAATTTAACATTATTGAGAAATCTTCTAGTGCAATTTGTTATATGTGTTGTGGGGTCAACTAGAAGGTAGTAGATTCTAGATCATTCTACAAAACATTATATCTTATTATCAAAACTTTTGTTATTCGGTGCACTTTCAAAGAACTTGATTAAATCTCGACTATTTCAAAACTGTAACAGAAGTGTGTCTGTACATTGAAGATATTCACAAGAAAAAGATTACAATATGGTTTTTAGGTATCGCTGACTCCAAATCTACCTTTTTTAGAATTTTTGTATGTATGTTTGTTTAAAACAGCATCACGCAAAAACTACTAAACCCGATTTATGAAATATTTTTGTTTTATAGCTTAATTTGTGCGGAAGAAGTTGCGGGTAAACTCTAGTACTTAATACAATAACAAATACCAGAATTAGCGGCAACAGTTCTATGCAACAGATGCTGCATCCTCGGCCCCAGCGCGCCGAGCAGGTGCGGGGGCAAGCCCCTCGCCTCCAGCAAGGCCTGCAGGCGGCCGACCTCACCCTCCTCCGAGGAGGACTCCTCGGCCGCCGCCGCGCCGCCGCTCGCGCCAGCCGCCATCCCGCCACCACCACCCACACATTCCTCCGCCGATGACGACGCTGTAAACACGAGACATTATTATCTAATTACATACATACACAAGCTCACGCTATTGCCCCATGGAGGTAGGCAGATACCACGGACCGCCACACGCTACGACTCTGACACTCTGATAGGTTAAAAATCAAACTCCTTGCATGTTCCTAGATTAGTCATCCCTCGAATTGATCAACTTCATTCTCTGCCTGCTGTTGTGAGTGGTCGCCGCTGTAGACCTTCTGGTTTGAAATGATAAATTGGCCGATTGCGAAATAGTCAAATGAGAAATATACTATTTCCGAAGTAGTCACTGAAAAGTAGTCAAAATCAGAAATTGGCCAATGGGGAACTTGACACCTGGTGCCTAAACGGTTTACAGGAGTAGCAGTGGTGGGAATAGCATAGTCCCGTTAAGTCTAGAAAGGTGCAAACAAACAATCAAAAACATGGTTGTTGTTTGATTAACATATTTTTATTCGCCAGTAAAATGTATTTTAGCCTTAACGTTATTTAAATAAATGAAATGAAATTAGTTACCTTTGCCTTTAGGCTTAGCATCGCTCGAGGCGTTGTCAGGCATCGAAGCGGCCGATGCTGTCGCCGGCGGTGTGGACGATGTGGATGCCACGGCACCCTGCGTACAATCATTTAGTTTACACAACGGTCCAAACATAAACGTTTAAACTAAACCAACATCTCAATCCCTGGCAAGACAAATTGTGACAAAAGAAACTGATATAAATTGCCTACTAAAAGGCACTTGTAATTATCATCATCTGCATTCATGGACCGCTCTCAGAAGCATCCTAAAACTCTGCCCTCATCCTCCTTCACCCAGCTAGTACCAGTTACCTCGGTAGAGGCGCTCTTCACTACAGGGTGAAATTGATATCATTAGCATCCTTTTAAACTAAGAGTCTACCCCATCAAACTGAACAACTTTTACTATGGGAGCAAATCGATCGGACCAAAAAAAAATTCTGCTGTTGCATACATTTGAGTCGAGTAGGCATTTCATTTTAGTATGGAATAGCAGATTTTATTTTTGCTGCGATCGGTTTGCCCCCATATTAAAAGTTGTTCAGTGTGATGGGTAGACTGTTAGTTTAAAAGGATGCTAATGATATCAATTTCACCCTGTATATTAGAAAACGAAACACACTATTCCAGTATAGGTATCGAACACCTGATCATAAACACACCTTCAAATTCCTTATCCCCACGAAAACACTTCACAATATTTTCTGATCAATCGTATATTTCCGACTACCGGTCTAGGTTTACGCATGTAGATGTAAATGACAACTAACTAAGCTCGCACTTCATTCAGGTATTTAAACAGTTTAAACGTTAATTACCGTGGTTAATGGCTGGGGGTGTGACCGGCTGGACGCACCGCCTGTGCTGGCACACGAACCCAGACTGCTTTTACCTGTAAACAAAACAATGTTTTAGAAAATACCATGCCATGTAATTATATAATTGTTGATGCAGGTAGTGAAGTGATGGAGTAGTAAATTAGGGTACCTTTTGTTTGTTTAAAAGATGTTAAGCTTCTTATAATTACTTAGTTATTTTGTTGATATTCAAAGAAATAATACAGGGTGTAAGTAAAAGTATCATTAACCTTTAAACCACATACTCTACCCGTCAAACTGAACAAAGAAACTATCAAAGAACAAAGACAATATCAGCTGTCTCATACGTTTGAATCGAGTAGGTATTGCAGTTTAGTATGGGACAGCAGATTTTTTTTTGTTCTGATAGGTTTGCTCCCATAGTAAAAGTTGTTCAGTAGGTGATGGGTAGAGTATGTGGTTTAAAGGTTAATGATACTTTTCCTTACACCCCGTATCTAGAAGATAAATTTACTAGGTATTTGCTAAAAGGGTATATAATCAAATCACTGTTCTCTAGATACATTTCTAAGGATTACGTTTTTTTTTACACCACAAAAACGCGTTAATTTGAATATTTTTTAATAATTTATTTTGCTAACAGTTCGACTATTGTCCAACTATTTTATCTGTGTTACCTGTATTACTGAGTGGAACGTAACGAGGGGCTTTCCTTTTAAGGGTGAATTCAGACATTGAAACTAAACAACTTTCCCTAAAGAACATGGGTCGAAAAACGAAAAATATTGTTGGATCTCCCATATAAAAGTGCGGATCAGCTGATCTATTTTCTATGGGAAATATTTTATATTGGATACAAATTAGAGTATACAATTATATTTTTTTTAATAAATTCAATCATTGACTGATTGATAAATAATTTTTAGTCATTGATAAATATTATACTTAATACTTAGTATTTGACGGCCCCATAGCACAGTCTGGAGTGAACCTGCCTGCTGTGCCGAGAGTCGCGGGTTCGAATCCCGTAAGGGACAAATATTTGTATGATGAATATGACTATTTGTACGCGAGTCATGGATGTTTGTATCTATATATGTATTCTACATCGTTGTCTAGTCATCATAACACAAGTCCAGGCTAGATTCTGGTACTTTAAATGTGACTAGATAATTTGTGTGAAAATGTCCAAGATATTTATTATTATTTATTATTATCATACGGTCAACCTACCAAAACAGCTACAGTGGGCTAACGAGGTCACTGCATGCGTCAGGCAAAAACCATATGACCAGAACAATAAAGTTTGCCGTTAAGCTTAAAGGTCGCCGTGATTTTGGCAGCAGACGATGACTCTTTTCAGGGTAATCAAAAAATGCCTCGACCACTATCCACCGTTTTAATTGTGCATTTGTAGCATGGTACAAGTTTAACACATTTTATGCATGGGATTAAACCAAAAAAACAAAATGTTATACAGGTTCGTTCTTAATATGCTGAAACTTTTTGAAGGGGATGATCAGACCATCAAACTGAACAACTTTCTCAATGGGACCAACATCGAAATCGCGAAAAAAAATTTGCTGTCTCATAAATTTGGCTCGAGTAGGTTTGCAGTTTTGTATGGAATAACTGTTTTTATTTCGCGATTTGATGTTGGAGTCATAGAGAAAGTTGTTCAGTTTGACGGTCTGATCATCCCCTTAAAAAAGTGTCAGCATATTAAGAAGGAACCTATATAGTGTTAGTAAATAACCGCGTGATTCTGACATTAAAAGACTATGGGAACCTTATAAGCGGAATCACACACTCCGCTATGCTGCACACACTCAGTTCCGGTGTGCGGGTTTTAATACAAACTGAGAAACATACAGTCAATGATACAAAGGCAGCCCCGCACACCGAAGCGGAGCAGTGTGAGGCGCTTAAGAGAAGTTTATTCCAAAAGTGCTAATGTGCGCTGCATACAAACGAAGTCTGGTTATATTTTCAATACTAACCTATGGAAACAAATCTCTATGCTTGTATGGTGTCAGATTTTCATTAAAATATACAATTTCAATGCTAGGATTAATTTAAGATTTGCATAGAATCTTTGAGGCACTGTAAATTTAAAACTTTTAAAAACCCTTAGTTTTTTAGCAAATCCGCCATAATAACGCACGTTGTGTGAAAATTTCATTTGTTTAGCTATTACCGTTCAAAAGTTACAGCCCAAAATATTTAGGACAGACAGACAGACGGGAAACTATGGCTTTCCATGAAATGACTTGTCGCGGTCGCCGCCGCGTGCTGCGGTGTTCAAAAAACCTTTGGGGGACTTATGATAACGTTTCTCTTGCACTGTTTATTTGGGCGAAAGACCAGCGGTCTATCACCAATTGACACGACATTTCATCTTGAAAACCTAAAAATTAACTTTTCTTCATCCAAACAAATGATAGTTGGCTGTCAGATGTAAAAAAGCTTCTGAACACCTAAAGGAACTTAAGTCTTGTGGTTAGTATGTATGTATGGAGAGTGTACCTCGCTTGTCACGACGCGTAGACGCTGGCTGCGGCTGCGGCATGTCGCGAGCTCGCGCCCGCCGCCCGCTCGCCGCGCTGCTGCCCGCGCCTGCGCCTTCGTGTCCTGATACCTGCACAATCACATACACAGTGTTAACAAATAAAGACAAAACCCGCAAAAATACCTATTCCCGAGTTTTCACACAAATTCGTAGATTTGAACAGAATCGTATTTTTTCAATCGAATCTGGAGACACGGTTTGCAGGTTAAAGGTTCATTTGTTTCAACACCTTGTACACTGTTTATTATCAATTTTTCAATTTATCATAGATAAACAACGATAGACGCCCACAAAAAACAAGAAAACGTCTCGCTGAATGCTTTATGTATAACTTCAATCGTCAAAGTTAATTATCGTCAATTTATCCACAGACAATATGGGATCAACGCACGTTATCCAAAAACAACTTTCGCATTACACTGAAAATGCACATATGTTTCGTCGTTCACATCAGTAGCGGCAACCTTTAATGAATTTGTATAATTAAACCACCAAGGTCTTACGCGCAAATGACTGACTCAACAAAGGAAATGCGGATGACAAACAAATAATCGTGAAAATGATGACTCGCTACATTACTTTACGAAAATTTTGATAAATTAAGTAAAGAATCCATACCTGTCTCTTAGAAACAGTGTCCTGCCTCTGACGCTGAGAAGTACTGGCTCCTCTCGTCAGACAAGCACCCAGGGTCGCACCCGTCGCAGCTGCGATGCTCTACAAAAATAAACCATCATTACATTAACTTAAGTTCAATTTTGATTTACCTAGAACATTGTCATAAAAAGAAATCAGCAATATTACCCTTCGCGCGTTAGTTTGGCGTAAATATGGAAGATCACGTGGTACAATCAACAACTTGCTACTATGCGCTTTCGATGTACCGGCTTCTATAAACAAAGAAAAGATTACCTTAAACACCTAATACTGAATGAGCATTTATAAAGTGCTATTATCTAAATTGAATGTAATTATGTAATTGGAAGCGTTTAAGTAATACCTTGGATATCGTTGAAGGGTGGCGGAGAGTCGGTGCGCCCGCGCGCGTCCGAAGCACTCTTGCGCTCCGCTACTGTGCGATAGTGCGCCGAGTCGTTCGCCGGCGGGCTCTCTGCAATAACATCACAAATATAGCCACCCGTATTATCTGCGATGAATGACTGCACTTCATAACTACGATAACACCTGATAAGCTACGTCGACTTTAATATTATACTGATAATTTTACCTTAAAATACAATAGATGATTTGAACAGAGTCGTGTCTATAGTTCAATCAGACTAATTATTTAATTAGGTTAGTAGTTTCGCTGCAAATTACCTGTGTTATCAGCGGTAACAGTAGAGGTAGGCGGGCCGAGGTCTCGATTGGATCTGTTCCGCAGCAGGTAAGTACACGACGCGTTTGAGGAATGTTCCGCCGTGTCAGTATCGAATCTGTAGGGCCTGCTGTCCGCGGCGGCCTGTTCGCTCGTCTCTGCTACTTCTTTGCTATGTGAATCTATTTTAAGCTTCTTCCTGCACTCGTCGAAATTAAGCAGCGAACTGCTCTTTCTGAAGGACAAGGAGTGGTGTCCCGAACGCTTTCTCTTCTTCCCTTTTCTGCGGCTAGCTGTAGGGCTGTACACCGAACAGTCAGAGTCTAAAAGGTCAGTGACCGTCGAAGAACTGAACGGCGAATATGCAAAGTCTCTCTCGTCTAGTGGCAATAGACCACCTTCTGTCTGATTAGGTTGCGCTAAAGTGACTGTAGCGTTTTGATTTAAGGATGAATTCGTTAGCGATTGTTCTTTTAAACTGTCCTGTTTTGGCTCACAAACACTCTCAGTTAATTTAAGAGCAGTCCGTGAACGTGTAAAATGTGCAACACACTCGTCTGCAGTATCGATCCACTTTGTGGGATGGCTGTGGCGTTTTTTATCATACGAGGATAGCCGGGGTCGTTTAGGATGCGAAGTGGAGTTAAAATGGTCTCCACCCTTGTGGTGTGAGGGTTCGCAACGCGTTTCGTATACGTCCGCCCCGTAGGACCAGCGCTCGGTGATCGAGTAGTCAGAGCGGGGCAGTGCGTTGACGAGGCGCGAGCTCCTGCGCAGCTCAGCGCGGGCGTGCTGCTCGGGGTCGCGTTCGGCTGCGCTGCCCGAGTGCCGCGATGCGGAGCGCGACAGTGGCGAGGACGCGTGGCGCTTGCTGCGGCGGCTGTGGCTCGCTCGACGCACTTGACGCAACCACCGACCGCCCACCACCCTGCTAGGAGAAGACCTGGCCCACATACAAACTTTGTTTACATTCCCTCAAAGATTATATTGAAACAACTAATGCAGATCAACATCAATAGGTTAATTACCTGTTGCATATGATGACGTGACAAAAACATTAACATTTATTTATTTATCTTCCTCAGTAAAATTGAATGCATGCAAAGGCGAGCAAAAAAAGTTTCTAAAATTATATTCTATTACTAACTGTAGCATTATGACTAATCTATACACATTTAATATGATCTACTAACCCAATTAAAGCACACAACATTACCATTAGGTAAATATTAATATAAAATGCGACATGGAAAACTTTTCAACTCCACTGCATGAGAGACAATTAACAATGTTGATTGTATTTAGTCAAATGGTGTAAGATAATTTTATATCCAGCTAATATTATTAGCATACCCGCCAGATATTTTATTTGGGTATGATGTACCAATTAATATAACAGATTGGCTTTGATCTTTTACATTTAGTAAATTAAACATTAAGAATCATTTAGCATAAAGTCAAACCAACACTTAGCACATTCATTATGTATTCAAACACAACACAGACAGTTTGGGTGAAAAACTAGTCAGCACTAAACCACCGTAGGAACAAGAATATGGTAGGTACTACGTACGGACACTCCCTGCCCCGCACCAATTGTTACCTCATCCCCTTGGAAGACGGGTGTAATACAATTTGTGTGTAGGTCTCTCTCACTCGCACTCAGTATCACACATGCTTACCTCTTTTTGTCAGTGTGAGGTGCAAGCCCATTTGTATGAAGTGACAGTGAATTGCCCAGGGTGTGAATAAACATTTGAAATAACAAGGCATAAGATACCGATAACAATAGAAAAACACAACTCTGTATAATATCTTCTAGAATGGAGAGGTTCATGAGCAAACATAATTAGCATTTAAAAAAGAAATATAATTAAATGTCTATAAACACATTACACTCCTTTGCAGTCGGGATAAAAACAGTGCAACTTTACTATTCTTTTAATCATTATAAAGTAGAGCATTGGTTTCTAATTAGTTTTTCCTGAATACTTCTTCAAGAAAGAGCTTTATGTTGTGTACCTTTATACCTATAGCCCAAATTATAAATGAAGAATAAAATCAGTTTTTCACCATTTTTAGGATTCCGCACCCAAAGGTTGAAAAACGGGACCCTATTACTAAGCCTACGTTGTCTGTCCGTCCATCTGTCCTATCTATTTAGGGCTGTAACTTTTTCTTAACCGTAATAGCTAGATGGTTAACATTTTCACAGAATATGCGTTCTTATGGCGGATTTGTTAACAAATAAAAAAAATAAGGGTTAGGCCAAAATCAAAATCGCCACAGAAAAAATCTGCACTTCCATAGGATAGGTCAATAGCTTCTCAACAACAATGTATAAAACAGCTGTTTTGGAATGTGGTTTTAAAGTTGGTCCCATAGTAAAAGTGGTTCAGTATGATGGTCTAAAGCATCCTGTTCTGGCTACAAAACTTCACCGATTCCACTATATTTTGAATCCTTGCTTAGGGGTGTGATCAGGTTCTATGTCTCCAATATTCTATATTTATAATACCTCTCAAGGAATAGACGTGAGCATTTGCATGGCAAGTGATTTTCCTTATTAGTTCATAATTTACACAATGCACACAGAGAAATCTTTTAAAACAAAACATTTCTCAGAATCTCACTCACGCAGAGCAATGATCAATAAAAAGAACAATGAATTGACAATAATTCTACCATAAATTTACTGGATCAAAAATGGATGGATTTTTAAAATTAACCTTGTAACTAAAACCAATATTTCCGATTTATGGCAAATAAGGTTGAGAAATGAGGCACTAAATACATAGTAAATTTGACAAAAAACACTTTCATACTGTGTTTATTTATTTTTATCAATTTTCCTTTCATCATTATCACAGCCTATCCCACTGCAGGGCATAGGGCTCAGGGAGTGTGTAAGGGCGTACTAAATAAGAAAGCCTCAGATCACATGTTTGTTGACCTTGCACCTCGGCCAACAATTACATGTGATCTGATACCTTTCTTACTTTCCTGCCCTCTGTGTGTCTACTGTTGTTCTCCTCAACGGAGGCGGAAAGCAGCAACTTCGTTTAGCGCAGTGGGACGAAAGATGACGCGTTCCACCCAGGGGGGAAAAAATTAATTGTTTCTTCACATCAATCTAAGACCACAGACGATAACATCTTTTTTAAACTCCACCCGCCCTCTAAATAGCTAATGCGCATCGGAGGTGCGTTGTGGAGACCTATAGAAACTCGATCTTAGGTCCAGGTTCCGCATGGATGACATACCATGCACCAATGAGTTTACTATTCCAGTGCATCTCGAATTGCCACAGTCCATCGGTAAAAGCATGCAGTTGTAGCAAGGCTCACTTTTAGTTTATTCATGATTTCAGGATGGAGTGACATGTCAAGTGGTGATAGGTGGTTAGCCTTTCAACCTCAAAAATATGTGGAGTATTTTAAATAGGTACTTTTCTAAAAAAAATTTATGGTTCCACCCTATATCTCTTATTAATTAGGTTCCAAAAGAAGACTCAAGTTTTCCGATGCTTGTAACCGTTTTTTGGCAAGATTTACAAAACTGTCACAATCACTCTTTGAAAGATTAAAATTCTGTGTCCTAATTAATAATTGCTGAATCATGTTGTACATAAAATTTTTATCAACATATTGTAAATAAATAATATAGATTAGTCATAATCTAATTCAGTCATGCACTAAAAATAAAAACAGACTACTAATAAGAATGAGATACTACTGCTGCCATCTCGCTGGAGTTTTTAGCGTGATGATTCCTTTGTTTACAAAGATGTCTGACTATACCTTTATCAGTAAGGGTTGTGACATTGACCGACGGCAAATGATGGCAGACCCATATTAGTATGGGAATGCATTCAGTGGCATTACCATACTAAACATGCTTTTTGTATGGGCCGACCCTTAGATCAAAGTAAAATTAAGGGATTGGCCTTACATGAACTTTTCAAACGAGAAAAATAAGTCAAAAAAAAAATGACAGGTATAACTTCCAATATGTACCGAGATGACAAACAAGGCATGTTTGTATGGGCCAAGTGTGCTACTTGTGTTCTTCAACTAAACCAGCTTTGGGCATATCCATTAATTTTGGCCCACTGTCGTTCATTGTCAGTCAATGTGTATCAAGCCTTAAACAACAGTCAATAGAAGCATAGATTAAACTGAAGAGGAAAGAATAGGTAATGTGTAAATGTTACCCGTTGGACTCTCTCGATAGTGCAGAGTGTGCCGACGGTGTGTTATGTTGCTCGGCCATAGACGTCGCTGGGGTACACACGCGGCTGCTTGTGTGGGGCCTGCGCAGGCCGCCCGCGCGCGCTACCTGGCCGGCACCATGCCCGGCCCGGCGCTACTCCGCTGCCTCCGCGACCACAGACACTCGCACACACATCACCCACCGTCGCGTCGCTATCTGTTCTGCTCTCTTACACTCTCACTGCACTCGCGATCCACGACACTGACACACGCCAAAGGTATCTGGAACAAAGATGAAATACGCACTCAATGATCTGAACAATGCTGCGTTACATAAACATTTTAACAATTAATTACCACTACCTGCCACCGCAGCAGGCGACCGATAATAATAAAACAAACGTTTCCGATATTGCGTTTCTGATAAACAAACAAAATCACTGGAATTTCTAAATGATTCAAAAGCACGTTTCGTTGAAATTATTGAAATGGATGACACATCAAGGACGGCTATGATTTTCGAGATATTTTTCAATCCATTCCACACAGCTGGCTGGCTGTGGCTGTCACATATAAAGTTGCCAACGTAAAACTACCAATGCTACCAACGTTTGTCCTTGCTATTATTGATTTTCTCACTCGAATGTGCAAGGAAAGAAAACGAGACGTGGAGACTATTGGATTTTTTTTTGACATAATATATTTAGCTCGGAACTAACTAACAGTTATGCTACCAGCCGCTAGAATTTTCCAGAAAAATTACTGAAGAACATATCATTCAAAATCAATCCCTTCAGATACTTAATATTTTTACAAAGTACTTGTCAAACGCATTTTTCTTTTACTATTTTTGCAGACTCTCGCAACTCCCTAATAAAAAACATTAATGATAAGTGCACTAACGCTATTAAATTCCTTTGAACGTCAGCGCACATTTCAAACAATCTGGATATCGGTCCCGACCAGTTTTTATTATGGAAGTCCCGACTCTTACAACGTAGTGAGTTACATCCTCTTTTTTTTATCATTTTTATTTTTCATAAATCTGTACGATTACGATCGGAACGATTTGAATTAAGTTATACCTGATAATTTGAGTAATATTTTTTTTTAATTTCCACATAAGTACTACCTACGCCATCTATTGAATTTGTTTATACCAACCTTTGAAAACGCTTCAGTGTTTATACTAGATCGTGCGTTTACTTTTAGCTCAAAAAGTTACAACGTGCCTTTCAGATAAATCGCAATAGGGTATTTAACATCTGCTGCTTAAATCTGCAACTCTTCATCGGACGTCAAAACGCGCGATTTGTGTTATACCATAAATTGTACTAAATACGCTCTTGTGACGTAGTCTACGTTTCATTACTTTTATAGTTTGTCGTGTAATTAAAAATAGTAAGTTTTCAATCATAACATTACTGAAAATGCGAGGAAAGCGTAATCTTCAAAATTTAAAATATTTAGGGCCTGTTTCACCATTTCTGGATAAATCCTTAATAACTTATCTGACAGATGGATGTCTGTCAGATAAGCTTTTAACTACTTACAAGAACTTATCTTTCAAAAAGAGTCACTTTGCAACTTTTGCCGCGAGCAGTTGTCTTTCGCGTGGTTCAAGTTTGAGCCAGCCACTAGGCTCCACAATCCTTCTCAACTGCGTTTTTCAAAGAAATCCTTGAGATTGGTATAGAGACTCCCACAAACCACTTTTTAATTTATAAATTAAAAAACATTTCACGAACTTGAAGATCACACACAGCGTCACATTCAGCGCTCACAAAACAGATACCTACTCGATGGCAAAGTGCAAATATATCTCAAAATCAATGGGGATAGGAAATTTCTATATTTTTTGTTTATAAGTCCATCTTCGTTGAAATTATTGATTCAAATAATTTCTACTAAAAACGAAAAAATCATAAATACTTGCAACACCAGGAAAAAAAAGTTCCAACATAAAATATCAACAGCAAAGCAACGCGAAAGAGAGAGAAGTACTTATACGAAACTGCGACATGTAAGACAAGGGCAACGCTAATGAGATAGGATAGAGAGATAGATAGAGAGCAAAGCTGCTTAATTAGGGCTGCCTGTTTTGTTTATTTACACAGTGGGAAAGAGAATATTTACTAAATTCACAGCTAGTATAAAGGCTAATAGGTGGGGCTGCCTAGCAAGTTTCCTATTGTGGCTTTTGAGTGTTCCGTACCCAAAGGGTGAAAACGGGACCCTATACTAAGCCTACGTTGTCCGTCCGTCCGTCCTACCTGTTTAGGGCTGTAACTTTTGAACCGTAATAGCTAGACAGTTGAAATTTTCACAGAATATGCGTTGTTATTGCGGTGGATTTGTTAACTAAAAATTTCAATAAGTTAAAATTTAAGGAGGGTCCTCATACAAGAAACTAATTTTTATCAACGTTTTTTCTTCTCGCTCTATCGTAAAAACGGTAATGCATACAAGCGTTAAACTTGTTGTGATTATAGAGCAAACTCTACAGTATAACAACAAATAATAAAAACCGGCCAACTGTGAGTCGGTCTCTTGTTGAAGGACCAGGACAAAAAAAACATTGTTTTGTTATGTGTGGTAAGGAACCCTCGGATGCCAGAAGGATTGTATTAATATAGCTATGGGACATGACCATGTCCAGTATCAATAGTCCACACTCATTGAAAATTGTGGTGGGCGCGTTTGAAACGCTTCCTTATAGACAGACTGGCCAAGTCAGCATAAAGGTATTTTCAGGGAAGAACAAATATAAGTCAACAATTTTTCCCTAAACTAAAAATACATCAACTGGATTGACGAGGAATTGGGAACTAAATATTAACTTTAGTAAACATTCAAATGATGCATTATTTAATACTAGTTAGGTACACAGGGCTGCAATCGCCTGAAAATACTGAACTGATTTTGATGAAACTTTTTTTGTTTGATAGCTTATGATCTGACTTAAAATCTGGTAACAATATTATAATTTGAGAAGACGAAGTCGCGGGTTAACTCTATTACAGATATAATCTAAATAATTTGAATTTTTAACCGACTTTAAAAAAGCAGGAGGTTCTTTGTTCGTTTGTAGGTTTTTTTTTCATAATACCTACCTTGGCCTAAGTAATAAAGATATTTTTCGGGAGACCTGCATCTTACCAAAATAAATGAGCTAAGTAAGTGTTCCAGAAGAAATACGTAGAGGTTAGTCAGCTGGAGAGCTTAGGACTATCATCACAGCCTCTATATCGTCCCCTCTGCAGTGGCAGGCTCAAGGAGTCCCAATGGGCGCGTGCTTAATGCGGATTGTTGGAAAGTTTGGGACCGATTCAGAGAAATTATTAGCAAAACAATACCAATAAATAACTTTCCACTACACTCACTCCCCTCCATTTATTCCACTCAAGCATCAAACAATTATGTCAGGCAATCAGTACATAATAATTCGACGAGGAAAACGCCAACTAGAAAGAACAATTGTCACACACAATACCATGAAATACGCAGTTATCGACACGCTCTAAGATTTACCCAGGTTCTGAGATGAGAGCTAACGGTGAGCAAGGCCGGACGCGCTATCAAATGAACGCTCTAGCAGATAGTTTGCTCAGTATTACACAGGGTGTAAGTGACAGCCTAGCAAATACTGAAACGGTGAACTCAGACCATTAAACTGAACAACTTTCACTATGGAGCGTACCTCAGGAAACACGAAAAAAAATCTGCTGTCCATACATTTCAGTGTGGTAGGTACAGTAGTTTTGTATGGGACAGCGGATTTTATTTCGCGTTTCCTGAGATAGGCTCCATAGTTGAAGTTGTTCAGTTTGATGGTCTGAGTTCACCGTTTCAGTATTGTCTAGACTGTCACTTACACACAGTATTCTTCGAGAGCATAAGGGTATATTACTGTTGGCGTGCTCCATACAAACGAAGTCTGGTTATATTTTCAATACTAACCAGTTAACGTCATTGAAATTTTTCAGAAACAATCTCGAAAGTAATTTCTATGCTCGCATCTTGTCAGATTTTCGTTAAACTGTATTGTTTTAAAGTTAGAGTGCCTCAAAGATTTCCATACAAATCTTAAATTAATCCTAGCAGTGAAACTGTATATTTAAACGAAAATCGGACAAGATACAAGCATAGATATTTGTTTCTAGGTTGTTTCTGTAAAATTTCATCGACTTTAATTGGTTAGTATTGAAAATATCACCAGACTACGTTTATATGCAGCGCGCATTTACGTATTCAGAATAAACTTCTCTTAAGAGGGTAGTCCTTGCAGAGCGCCCGAGCGCATTATAAACAAAGTAAGATCCTATTTTCAATACTCCTAGTATTGAAAATAGGATCTTACTTTGTTTATAATGCGCTCGGACGCTCAGCAAGGTTTTCTAACCAATAGAAATCTTTGAAACTACATATTAAAGAAAGTCTGACAAATCACAGCCATAAAGATTAGTTTCTGGATCGTGTTTAAAAAATGACATCTACTTTTATTGATTAATATCCAAAATATAATTAAACTTCGTTTGCATGGAGCGCACAAGAATCTCTTGACAAACACACATAGTTTTCTTCGTATTGGACACTAACATAAAAACAGTGCATACGAGAATTGCGTATCCTAGTTTTTTTCTTTTTTTTAAATTGTAAACCTAGATGCTTTGATTCTTGAAACATCCACTTTACGAGTACTGATGGATTTGTTAATAGCATTCCAATATGCAACAAGTTAGAGTCAATCAAGGGCGTCTTTGTGTGGCTTGACCTCATAACCGAAATCTACATAAACCTTCGCCTAGTCGATAAATGTTAATCATTGTTACGTTAGTTTTTTATTATTGTAGTTTTATAACGAGTGTATGGAGACAATTTCGCACATCTTACATGTGTAGTTTTGGTTCCAATTCAATTGAAAATAAGTTGATACTGAGCACGAGGCTGCATCTTAAGAGAAGTTTATTCCAAAAGCGCTAATGCGCGCTGTATACTAACGAAGTCTGGTGATATTTTCAACACTATCCAATTAAAGTCAATGAAATTTTGCAGGAACAATCTAGAAACAAATCTCTATGTTTTTATGGTGTCAGTTTTCAATGCTAGGCTTAATTTAAGATTTTTATGGAAATCTTTGTGGCACTGTAACTTTAAAACTATACATTTTAACGAAAATCTGGCAACATACAAGCATAGAAATTTGTTTCTAGATTGTTTCAGAAAAATTTCATTGACTTTAATTAGTTAGTATTGAAAATATACCCAGACTTCGTTTGTACGGAGCGCGCCATCAGTAATATAACCTTAATCCGATGCCCCGGAGCTAAGTATACTCTTCATTCGAAAATGTTGTCTCCATCCCAAAGCTTGGTGGACACAAAAAAATCCTTTGTCACAATTTTATACAGATGCCCATTTTTTCGTTTCACCATAAGCAAAAGGCAAAAACTAGTTTGTAAATAAATACGTGTTGGTAGAGTACAGTGCGTACGTAAGTGTATCGAGTATGTCGACCGTATCGCAATCCCGTAGGCAGGGCAAAGGGCCAGGCGCTGGTGAACGACCGCGCTTGATGTCGCTCGTGGTGTCCGGTCTGGTCCGCCTGCCCTGCCTGCGCTAATATGGCATAGCTATTTTGGATATAAACATAAATGAAGCCAGTATATTATACGATCGAGGTGCTATGCAATAGTTAGTAACATTCAATTGAATATAAATTGAGATCGTTTTAAATTCTGAATTGTCTAAGATACTACGAATATAATCATTTTGTAGGTAACTGGAATTTGTGTATTTTGGCCTCTTGATAAGTAACATACAGTGGGGCATAGTCTTTTCTAGTAATATAAAGCAACTGAACCAAAGACTGTGACCCCAACGAACGCACGCACCCCAGGAAATAAGGATCGATGTGTATTGCTAATGAATATTTATATGGCCTAAGTGACAGAACCGTTGTACATGCATAATACAAAGTTGAGGAAATGAAAGCAAAAAGGTAAAGGAAAATGGTAGGTAAAGGTTAGGTAAATGTTGAATT
The DNA here is from genome assembly GCA_963924505.1 of Agonopterix alstromeriana. Lineage (NCBI taxonomy): Eukaryota > Metazoa > Arthropoda > Insecta > Lepidoptera > Depressariidae > Agonopterix > Agonopterix alstromeriana. The sequence goes on along the minus strand of OZ004665.1, from coordinate 12,309,733 downwards.
CTTTGGAAAAGTTAAAAACAGGAAATTTACCTACATTATAGGTAGAGGAATACTATTTCATAAAATATGAAAAAACGGTCTATAGAAGGTCCTACATAGGTACATCGATAGATAATCTGATACAGTAAACGTGATCGATCCTTTAAAAATAAACCTGCCCAGTTACAATTCAATCGTATCGTTTGCGAGATGAAAAATAAAGCAAGAGAATCGGCAGGTGGGGTTGCTATGCCAGGTAGAATCTTTATTTATAAAACACGAAACTATTGTGACCAAGTCTCTGAGATCGACGTATACATCGATATATTGAGAATAGAGGTACAAAACTACAAACTTTATAGGTCAACGGCATATCGGTGAGACGATGGGCTCATGTATCTCGAGTTTCTGTTCCGGTAAGGGGAACGGTGTTATTAAACTTGCTCGTGAGTGGAACGAGTCACAAAAAATAAATAATACAAGGCAAATCTGCGGCGTCTCCGATTTGTTATTCCAACGTGACCTTCCTTGACTCCGGGGCGTTCCACTCGTTGCTTCGCCGAAATCGAACCACATTGTTTTTTTTTTGTAGGTGAATACACACTATCTGAGCTCTCCTAGATAGCCCTGTTATTTAAGATAAAAGAGTTGTTGGAGACTAAAATGGAATCTAACATGTCAATGGAATTTCTACGATTCGAAATTGATAACTGATAACATTACAACATTCGCAATAGCATACTAGGCAAACAATCACAGAAATATATCCTTTGTGACATTCCTGAAACTAACCATAACACATTGCTTGGTTAATAGTTGTAGCTTGTAGCAAAGTTTCTGTCCACCCCGAACTATAGACGTGAATATAATGTGTCTATAGTATAGACAGAATGCATCAATTGGTCGTATATGTTGCATGAAAACTTTACAATGTCTATCATAACATAACATAATCTGACATTTTATTTCAGAACCATTATTTTATAGTCTTAGTAGGAAACTTATTAAACCTGTTCATTAGTTTCTGATGATGTGAATGTGGTTTTTTTAAATGCAATATTTGTTCGCAGCATAGTAGTACAAAACCACAAAACTTAACATTGTCGAACATCAGTATTCAATACTGCCAAGATTGACTTGGCCATGTTTTATTTTACACGGTTTTTGTTCAAATTAAGATTTCGGGCCGACACGTGAAAGTGTGCTTTAGTTGGTAATTTTTAAGGTTTACTATGGTTGTTTTTTGGATTGGTAGAGGCGAGGGGCTGGGATTCAAGGCCGCGGGTTGTCGACCCGGCTGTGCCGCTGCAGCGTTCACGTGCGAAACTGGCTCGCCTCGACAACGTCGCTGGCTGTGAGCACCCTATCACTGTCGGCGTTAAATGCCCACCGCCTCGCTCCTGAACACGGTTATGCCATCCACCAAAATTATCTACAGTACTTGGCAACCGCACACCGCTAGTGTTGACATCTTACATTTTTGCGTACGTACTTGACTTATCTATGTTGCTTATAACAACATTGATGATTAGGGATTATTTTTTTAAAAACTAAATTTCATAGACCGAAAGTGCCAATAACACAATAAAACAGAGATACTGCCAGTTGCACATACGTTAATTAAAGTTAATCCTCCATTAAATCTCTTGCTGTCACTTTTTGTCTTGTTGACGTAGAAAAAGCTAGCAAGATATTTAATGGAGGATTAATATTAAAGAACGTACGTGCAACTGACCGATAGAGAGATAGCTTTATTTTCCTTAATGTTCTCCAATAAAGTTAGGCTAATTGTCGAGTACCTACCAACTATTAGTATGCAGAACAGATGAGTAACCAAAACAAATCAAGTTCAGAGAGAAGAGAATCCAACGAGAAACACCAACGACATTGGAAAAGAATACCAACCAGCTGATGTTTTGTTGTGAGACAAACAACAACAATTCAGCAAGGTGTGTTCGTAATGGATGAATGAGCACTCAAGGGACAAAAAGGGGACGTCAGCTGTTTCCAGGTAGAACTTATGGATTGCTGCGATACGGTACGGATGTACCTTTTTTCTATTGTCAGAGACCCTGAATTTTGATGTGAAAAATCTTATTTTTTCTATGCAAGGTGTCCGAAATCTACTCGTGCTTATAAATGCTACCTATATTGAAGAGATATAAGAAAAAGTAACAGTACATGAGCTGTTTAAGGCAGGTTCTGCACCTTAAAACCAGTTTGCATCCATTTCACGTTCTAAAGAGCCCATCATTTTAACAACACAAACCGATGTATTCATGTCATTGTTACACACTGTTGTATTGTTACATAAGGTGTCCAACCATGACCGATGACGATGTTGTGCCGTACTTTAATGACGAAGTATGAAAATAAGGCTGGTAAAGTGCAGTTACTACATATTTGAATACATGACACTTATACAGTTTTATCTGTTTATTAATTAGGTACCTCGACGAAAATATAAAGTATAGTTATAACAAATCTAGTCAAATATCAGCGGGAGTGCATCGAAATCAATCTGCAGTAGAGTCGGGTCGGGGTGCACCCCAGGGGGAGTCAACGACCGGCCCAGTGCGCCCGCGCCCCCGCTCCGGCGACACACGCCAGTTCTCCGGAGCCCTACGGGTTCAACGACCTAGGCTCCGACCCTTCCACAAAGCCCCTGCAAATATACACCCAGACAGATCGCACTCTCGAATTAATATTAAGTTTACCGAACTTTTATATGTCTGAGCAGGTATGACACGGTATTACGTTTTAAATCTCAAAGCTTTTCCAAGTCTCATGCTGTCACTAATATTTAGCCTACATTTCGGCATGCATTGCACACTTCACTTCACGATATTTATGTTTGCGCACAAACTTATCGTGTACAAAACTAAAGATAACACATATGACTGAACACATACGTGATGTAAATGTAGGTGATGATAGCAATAGCAAACAATGCATTTAACTGAACACCACTAACAGTGCGATTCAAGGGATCAAGAATAATTCTAGACAATGCTAGTGGTTCAAAGAATAAACTCGAAGACTGCATCAATGTATGACAAGTGCAACGCCTTATTGTCTTAAAATGTATTGCTTTACTAGAAGACAGCTGTAAAGGTAGCATAAAACAGTCGTTTCAAACTGTGAGCTTGTTGCAGATTTAAGCCTTTACTATTTTTATGCGGTAGCGTCAGGGACACGCCAGACGAGAAATAAAACTGGTGTTGACCGAGCGCACTATAATAAACAAGTTCCTACGTTCAGGTTTTAAACTACAACATCCAATGAAGGTGTGTCAGTTTGGATAGCTGGAGGCTATCGCAGCCGAGCAGCGTTGTAAACATACGAACACGATGTTTGTATGGAAGGGAGACGTGGTGTTAGAGGACAGATGCCAGTCTGCTCGAACCTCGGCAACACGTCGACTGCAACACCGCACGCGACCGAAATACACTACGCTGCGCTCAATGAAATCGATTTGTGCATAATCAACTGTTGCCAATCACTTAGAGGCAAAGTTAACACACAGCAACACGTTCTTGACTACGAAAACGTGCCATTTATAATTAGTTTTAATTTTAATAGGCGAGAAAGCAAAGGGCTTTCTGATGACACAAAGCATGCACGTGTGACCCAATTAACTAAAATAAATTTTAAACGTAGTAAAAATAGTATGTTGCGACTGTTGCGAGAACAAAGAGTGCTTTCCGAGCGAGGTAGAACGGGTCGAGCGGAGGAGAAATGAGGGTGCTTTTGTACGTATAGAATATAATATGTACACATAGCTAGCGCCAATTTATGCTACCCTGTTAGCAATTTCCCGCTGTGGACATTATTTTCTAACTTTACATCTGTGTGTCTGCACTGCAATGTGGAACATGACTAAAAAGCCTTTACAGATTGGGAACGGATTCAAAGCTACAAGAATCGCTTTCGTTTCGAATCGAGAGGAGAAAGCTATGGTGTCGCAAGTACCAGCGACGTGGAGGCAAAAGGTTTCGTGACGGCCGTCCGTGCCTCTTGCATAATGCCCTGCGTTCGCCAACAGAACTGCGTTTTCACGGATTAACACCGAATACAAACTGTTCCACTAATTTCGTCGCGTGGATTATCGTTTGGTAGAGCGCCGAGCGATATCACTCAGCCAGCATTATTTTGTCAATTTTCAATACTTACCATTAATATGATGACTGCGTTTAGTGAACTGTAAATGTTACCTTATTAAGCTAACTAGCTAGCAGCTAAAAACAATCAAGCACTATATGTAGTTAGTTACCTACCGAGGCGAACTAAAAATGTCTCATGTATCCGTTAACTCGCGCCGAGTTAACGGAGCTCCCGTTATTTGTATAAAACCCATATAGCTAAATAATTGACAACCCAATATATTATATATATATGTTTCAAAATGAGAAAGAATATACTTAGTAAATATTAATCCAATGTATGTCAGCGGAGGAGAGAATGAGTTCAAGTCTACGGCCGTTTACGCAACATGCGCAACTAGGCCAATATTGTATCTCATTCCGTTCATTGTGCACTTCGTATAGCTCTGCTCTGCTCATGGGACTTTGCGTTAACACGGTTTATAACATAGTTATAAGCATCATATTTTATTGTAGGTTTCTCGATCATGCTTCATTTGCGATGATGAAATGGTATTTAAATGCGGTAGTAGGTAAAAACCTTGACGATTTTGGTAGACTTCAGTCTGCCTGCGTATAAGCGAACTAAATAATTTACTACTCCATAGCCAAACGTCAAGAAAGACTTCTATACCCTAGACATACTACATTACTACTATTGGCTTCAATTCTCGGTAACAAGAGGATCAACATGTTTGCCGTTCACACTGGTATACTGGGCTGCAATCGCGGTAAATATTCGGTGATTGAACCGTGATTGGACTACGTAGGACCACCACGACTAACCATAACATTTGACACATTTGGTATTGCACTAATCGCGGTAGTAGCTCTTGACAAGGTTTGCTTTTAAGGAAATAATGTATATATTTTTGTCAAAGAGTTTTTTGCAGTGCCCGGTCAGGGTTTCACATAGGACCATAACTGTATTTGTAACATCTGTAAAACTAGTGAATGCAATAAATGATTAGAATTATGAATTATGACAGCCGTTAGAGCCGTATTGACAGATCGTTCAGACGTTAAGGGCTGTCAGTTACATAGAGTTTAGCGCGATGCGGAATTCATTAAAGTTGAATAGTAATTGGATTGCAATGTAATTAGAACTGAAATTGGATAAGAATAGAACTTCGATGTTGTAACTTAGCGCAATCGGGTTCCTGGTATTAAATTATTATTGTATTAAGTTAAATTGAGCTCTTCTTTGTAGTAACATTCGACAAGTGTCAAACACAATGCTTGCCTAACAACTAACAAGTGAGTCAAAGCAATTTGAACGTTTGCTATGGATTTATTTGTACGAAACAGCATCGGGCATAAAACACTAACTCTCGGCTTCAGTGACTGTAACGTGTTTATGGTCCACTTCGACATCAACTAAACTGTTCTTCAATCAATTAATTATACTATAAAATCAATACACCTATACAGGGTCCTTCTTAATATGCTGACACTTTTTTACGGGGATGATTAGACCATCAAACTGAACAACTTTCACTATGGGACCAACATCGAAATCGCAAAAACAAAAACCAACTGTCCCACACATTTGGCTCGAGAAGGTTTGCAGTTTTGTTTAGAACAGCTGATTTTTTTCTCGCGATTGTTATGTTGGTGCTAGAGAGAAAGTTGTTCAGTTTGACGGTCTGATCATCCCCTTAAAAATGTGTCAGCATATTAAGAATTTTATTCATACTTAGTTCTTATTTCATAACTCGAATAAAATAAAGATATTCTCCATGTAAAGACAAAATACACAATGAGTTCTCTCTGGCATTCAAGATGTCACTGCAAATATTTGAATTGTTAACTACGCTTGCTTTGTACATTTACAGCAACCAACGAAGGAAACATATTCCTTTGGGAACACGAATCGATCTAGAGATAAAAGAATCTTAAGTTGTGTCATGGTTATGTATTATCATTTTGTCACAAATTGCACCGAAATCTATACAATATAGCATGAAAAAAAGGTCAAGTGCGAGTCGGGCTACTCGCGCACCGAGGGTTCCGTACCACACAACATTTTAACTTCCAAAAAAGTTTTGTTTTCTCCGGGACCTTAAGCCCGATACCGACTCACACTTGGCCGGTTTTTATTATTTGTTGTTATACTGTAGAGTTTGCTCTATAATCACAATAAGTTTGACGCATGTATGTATTACCGTTTTTACGATAGAGCGAAAAGAAAAAACATTGATTAAAATAGTTTCTTGTATGAGGTCCCCCTCTAAATTTTTTAACTTGTTGATATTTTTATTAAAACGTATATTCTGTGAAAATCTCAACTGTCTAGCTATTACGGTTCAAAAGTTACAGCCTTAATTATGTAGGACGGACGGACAACGTAGGCTTAGTAATAGGGTCCCTTTTTCACCCTTTTGGGTAAACAGCCCTAAAAACTATTTCTGCTTTCTATCTACCTCTCTCTTGTAGAGTACTAGAGAGATAACTACTATATAGCTTATATTCTGTTATTATTATGAATATGCTTAAGACGTGCAATAAGTGACGCGGGTTTTAATCTATATCGCAAAAGATAGCAGCAGGTAAAGATAGTAACACTAATAATGTTGGGATACATATTTAACTTTTGACATGTGACGCATTGCTCAATGACGAAGAGATCCAGATAAGATATATCAGTGAGTATATTGTATATTTACAGGACCTACTTAGCCGGCACATTTCACCACGAGTAGGTATGACAGCGGTGGCGTGCGCCTATTTCTGTACAAGTCCGAAGTTACACAAGCAAAGTTTGTATAAAGACAAGCCACGTGCTACCAATACCATACTGACTGTTACTGTACCATTGCATTGAGAACAACATAATGTTGCATAGTTGGTATATTGATGTTATTTGAGTCGAATTAATATATTGTTGTAGGCAATTAATGATAAATTGTAAAACCAGTTCTTTAACTAAAATTTTTAATTGTTTTTTGATAGATTATCGTGTAAACCAACACACTAGTAACAAATACATCTTTAAATATTTGTTGAATAGATAACTATGTAAGATTTTCCTGCCAGTCTCATAATACTATCCTAACTATTTCTAACAGTAAGTCTGTGAAAGCTAACTGCGTATACCTTCTGGCTTCCCTATTATGCTTCCGTCTAGACAAGAGCAACTAAATGCACCTTTGTCTTCTTCACTGCGATAGAATATATTTATTACAATGTATATTAGCCATATACCTGTTCCTATATAGGGAAGTGTTTTAGTAATTAGATAGTCGATACGGTAGATACTATTTGTAGACAATGTTCATTCGGTAAGTCAAGTTTTTTTTTAGTCTTCATATTTTTTACGCATAGATGACATAATTTTAAGAAACCAATTTAACATTTATTGTGATTCATCGAGTTTAACAATTTAAATTTTATTTTAAATTACTTTGATCTGTAATCTCTAAATGCAAAAATGGTGGATCGAAAATAATTCGACCTCCATGGAGAAAAACTACTTAGTGCTTTATTTAAAAAAAATCCTGCCGTCTCTTTCTAACTTTATGCTGGAAACAGAAACGGCGACATCAAATGTTAAATTCTGACACTGTGAATGTATTTTTTTTCTTAATGGCCAGTTATTTTAAGTTTACCAAGGAGTTCACAGGTTTTCCAGTGACGTCACTGAACGGACTGAAAAACGACGTTATTTCATTAAAAATATCTGTAATCCTTTCATTTTAAAATCTCTGACATAGAAAATATTATTATTGAGACAATTATGTCGAAATGGTTTTCGATTCAGCCCTCCAAAAAAAACTTGACATACCTAATTAAGAAGGCAGATAACATTTTAGACATGTTCAAATGACGATGAAGTTAAGTATCTTTCGCAAATTATCTTTAGGGCCGTCATTTCGACAAAGAGTATCTTGGTAACAAGGGAAAATATCTTCCTACGCATTTTTATCAATCACTGTTTACTGTTCACTCTTTTCTTTTATCATTATTCTATGAATAAATTAGTCTCTGAACATATCCTGAGTATTAAGTTACTAGAAATTCAAAAACCGATTATCGTTATTGTTAATGTCAAAAATATTCGATGGATTTATACCTGGACTAAAGGTTAGGTACCTATCTCGTTTGATATTGTTATTCGGTTTTTAAAACAATGTAGGGTTGTAACTATGTGGGTAGCGAGAGTTGGGCTCTCGGCCCGGCCCCGGCCGGCCCGACCGGATCGATACAGTCTACAGAGTACAGACGCGGCCCTGCCAACTTCCACCCCTGCCAGTTTAACATAGAACCCTTCACCGCTTTATGTTACATCGTACAAAACGAACTACGTCGCAATAGCGAAGGGTCCAATTGAAATGGTTACAAACTAACATCCTAAAAGTTCAATTGTGAAAATGAAATATTGACCTAATAATGTAATACTAGGCTTCGGGTTGTGTATGTTAACGACTCGCAATCCTCATGAAGAATACTTATACGCCACTTTATGTAGATCATTCCTTTGTCCCTTGTTTCCTTTTCGATAATAAAGAGGACTATGCTCTTAGTTTTTCTAGTAAGTTGATAACAGAACATTTAACTATATTATAACGACGTTGTATCATTGCTAGTATAGCTAATGATGACGTTAGTTGATAGTTTGTTAGCATAATTACCTTACCTACCAAGTTTAGTAAAGATTATTTTTAAATGCATTTTTCACTCATTCGGAACCATCTTTATTATTATGAACTTACAATAAGTTATGAAAGCATATACAAGCATGGACAGTTAGACAACAGCACAAATGAGTTGGAGACTTCATTAATTTTCCAAGAAGACTTTTGACGTTGTATTTGTGTGAATGGCTCGGTCCTGGGTTGATTTTATGGTTTAAATAAAATTAAATCCGTAAACACAGAGAGACAAAAAGTTTAACTACATAAATAAATAAACAGATTATGCCTTGCATTTTTCACTTATTTTGTTATACGTACACGTACACCAATTTATGTGTGATTCCTTTTGACCATTCTACTAAACCAACTAGTGGTACACAAGCAGTGGAACCAACAGTCCGAAACCACTGTGAATGGCTTAAGGCGCAATAGTAGGACGAAATACTTTGGAAGCATCTTTTATTTTTCATTTTTCGACTAGATTTATACAATTTACCGAAACTAAAGTCATACTTCAGTATTTTTTGATAGATTATCTAATGAAATCATTTATGATTTCAATTTATTGAATACACGATTGGAATTATTTCACTCGATAGAAAATCGTCTCAAAGATGACGTACTTTCGGACGTCTTTTTGGACTTTTGGTCTTGACGGATTTTTAAACATTTTTCTCGTTTTAAAAGAACTTATAATAGTTTCCGATTTTTGGTATTTTTACTCACATATTCACCATTAGTTTATCTGGTGAAATCATTAAAAAAAAAGTACTTTGGTTAATTCTTTTTAATCGAAAATACGGCACACGCACGCACTTTTCGGAGGGCTGGGCAATCGCGTTTCTAATAGAAAATAATCGTCTGAACATACAGACCCTTAATAGTGTAAAAAAATTTAACCTTCGTAAGATCCCCACAAACACCGTAAAGTAGAAGCTATCTACAAGTATGTCATCCTTCATCATCACCATACACCATCATACATTATTTATTCCTTGATTGATTGTTTGTTTTGATGTCACAGTGAGCTGTTTATTAGTATTCTGTAGTAGCTTAGACAGTATCTTTCAATTTCCTAAAGGTACCTATAGCACTATATCGATAATTTTCTATTATAGACTTATTGTTGACATTAATTTATTAGTTTAGTACAATCGAAGCAATGAGACGTGAAACAAAATGGCTGCACTCGCGGCGATACGTTATCGGTCGGTATTACTTCCATGTCAACATATAATTCGCCAGTAAACGTAACAAAGCCATGTGAAATGTAGAGGTTTTGAGTAATGCAGCTAAATGGAAAGTGAACAATTGGGAAATATATTTGATAAGTCGATTACAACATGTAATGTTCTAAAATTGAATCTATTTCAAAAAGAAAAAAGTTTAAGGATGATATAGATAGAGATATTGAGAGTGGTATGCTTAGATGGTTCGGTCACGTAGAGAGAATGAATAAAAGAAGACTTACGAATGAAATATATCAAGCGAAGGTGAAAGGAAGTGTTGGGAGAGGCCGTCCGAGGAAAACATACCATGATCAAATCAATGATCGTTTCCGAAAAGGACAAGTGCGTAGCACCCTCAATTGACGGAAGTGCATGAAAAGATGTATGGATGTGAATGAGGCTAAAGAGGTGTCAGAGTCGTAGCGTGTGGCGGTCAGTGGTCTCTGCCTACCCCCATGGGACAATGGCGTGAGCTTATGTATGTATGTTCTAAAATTTTTCGCATTTCATTTACTAACTAGATGCATACTCAATTTTAAGGGAATATAATTAGGAGCGTGCTCCATACAAACGAAGTCCGGTGGTATTTTCAATACTAACTAATTAAAGTCAATTTTTATTTCTGAAACAATCTAGAAACTAATCTCTATGCTTGTATGAACTACGAAGTCAGATTTTGGTTAAAATTTACCGTTTTAAAGTTACAGTGCCTCAAAGATTTCCATACAAATCTTAAATTAATCCTAGCATTAAAACTGTATATTTTAACGAAAATCTGACTTTATACAAGCATAAAGATTAGTTTCTAGATTGTTTCTGAAAAATTTCATTGACTTAAATTGGTTAGTATTCAAAATACCACCAGACTTCGTTTGTATGCAGCGCGCATTTACGCATTCGGAATAAACTTTTCTTAATCGCACAAAACCAAGGCTAATATCTAAGCCAGACTTTGATTCATTTCTTGCCGTGGGTTTCGTGTGAGGGATCTAAGGGAAAGATACTAGGTAACCACTTGAATTGTTATTCCATTATACATTTATGTATAACAGTGGAATACTGGGTCCTTCTTAATATGCTGACACTTTTTTAAGGGGATATTCAGACCATCAAACTGAACAACTTTCTCTATGGCACCAACATCGAAATCGCGAAAAAAAAATCTGCTGTTCTATACAAAACTGCAAACTTTCTAGGGCCAAATGTAAGGGACAGCAGGTTTTTATATTGGGATTTCGATGTTGGTCCCATAGAGAAAGTTGTTCAGTATGATGGTCTGGTCATCCCCTTAAAAAAGTGTCAGCATATTAAGAAGGACCCTGTATATTAAAAGTGAATAACGACTTATTAAAAAAAAGTTAACTGATTTAGTTAAACTAGTTGTAATCCAAGTAAAAAAATAAGTATCAGTAAATTTCAATAACTATGGACAAAAAGAACACAAACACACACACACACAATACATTTCATTTAAAAGAGACAAAGAAAAAAATGCATGCAAACAGTGCAATCATTTTGAGTAAATACACATTTTTGTACATACAATATGCAGTGATAAATGTACCAAATGCCGTAAGCCAAGCTGTACATACACATACATAAACTCACAACCGTAATCCCTTTGGGATTGTTCAGAAACATTGATACAAGTACAAACTTTAACCAAAGCTGTAACAAATATAAACCTCTGCCAATTTAATATAACACTAAATTTACCAAATTAAATAGGTATGTTGGTCAAGGATATCATATGTTACATTATCTTGCTTCTAACTTATCACAATGATAAAATTTGTGCCACTATTTTGTGTTTATTTCATAATTTCATAATGTTTATTGGATTAATTGTATAATAAACGAGCTTTTACCCGTGCTTCGTCCACATAGATTACTTTATAAATATAGATTTAAATAATAAGTACTTTATTGTTCTAATCTTGACAAATTTTAATTTAGCCCTGAATGATTATGCATACAGCGACCTTCTAAATATGCTGACACTTTTATAAGGGGATAAGCAGACCGTCTAAATGAACAACTTTCTCTATGGGACCAACATTGAAATCGCAAAAAAAATATCTGCTGTCTCCCATACATTTGGCTCGAGTAGGTTTGCACTTTTGTATCGAATAGCTGATTTTTATTTCGCGATTTCGATGTTGGTGCCATAGAGAAAGTTGTTCAGTTTGACGGTCTGATCATCCCCTTAAAAAAGTGTCAGCATATTAAGAAGGACCCTATATCTATATGAGTGTAGCGGTGAATGTGTACATAATGCCCATCATTACAGGCTGTATGAGTCCCACTGCGGTACAAAAGACTAGTCATCACACAAATAAATAGAGATGAGAGGGAAGACTACAAGAGCCTCGAGATTTAACTTGGGAGCACAAATACTGATACCTAACAGCAGTGTCTGGGTCTGTGACCAACTGCTTAGTATATCCATGCCACTATTCAATTAAATTAACAAATAAAGCCCAAAATTGTTAACTCAAGATTAGCAAAATTGTTCTAATCAATTATAATTTTAAAATTGTGGCATCCGGCGTCCATCTTAGTATTAATGATTCCAATGTCTAGTTTAAACATAGATTTTAAATAGCAAAAAAATTATGTTGTATGGTTATAAATATTTAGAAACATCAAGGGGTTTTACTATTGAGCCACCATACAATTAGAGCTTCATTGTAGGCCAGGGAGTAGGCAACCAACACGCGATTACCCAATAGCAGACGTACAACGCATCTCTCTACCATAGTTGTTCACTGAACCTTAAAAACGATTGCCAATATGAATTACCTAGTAGACAATACTCAGGGTAGACAAAAATACAGTAAAACCCTAATAATTTCTAAACTAAAAGCATTTTGTTTACTAAATGACTTTTAATTGTTTAATTACCTGTATTTAAACAAATCAAAGTAATTAAGTAAACATAATGCTTTTTAGTTTAGAAATTATTCGGGTTTCACTGTCTTTTTGCCTACCCGGAGTGCAAAACTGTAATAATTTCTAAACAAAAAGGCAATGACTTTGATTTGTTTAAATACAGGAAATTAAACAATTAAAAGTCATTTAGTAAAACCAAAATGCTTTTAGTTTAGAAATAATTATGGTTTTACTGTATTGGTGTCTACCCTGAGTGCACGCCACTGGTAGACATTTATAGAAATTCTTTCTGCTACACGTTGAAAGTGTTAAGTGGGAGACATGACTACTAGTTTTTACTAAAAACATTTGAATGGAAACATTACCTAAATAAAATTTTCCTTTAAACATAATGTTCTAAGCAATTAACAAAGTAAGTAATTGAAACATTTTGTCCAACTTATGCAATGTTTTTCTGACAAGTTAATGTCTTAACATTTTATATTCACTCAACACAGTAATAAAATTTAATGAAACCCTTAGGCATAGTAACAGATAGCAAGATTGCAGTAGGTTATAGTGCCAATGATAGGAAACTGACAAACTGGTTTTGTAACTTTGTTTTGATCCAGAAAACTAGCTTTCTCTTTGAAATGTTATGTTAGAAACGTAAGTATGTATACATTATATTGTATTAATATTACATTGATCTACTATGACTATAACATATCAAATATCAACTATTTATGATCGAGGTATAAGATAATGCATTCCGTTTGCAGTATTTTTGTATGCAGTACTTTTTTTTTATAATTAATGAACTTCTTGCTTGTGCGTTAGTACCACTTCCAATCTCGAGGATTGTTTTAGAGTAAGAACACAAAAGAGAAGGATTGTGGAGCCTCGTGGCAGGCTGAAACGCGAACCGCGCGAACACCAAGCGAAAGACAAGTGTTCGGGGAAACCCTGCAACGTGACTCTATGCTGTACTTGTATTATAATATCTGTGGCTGTACCTTGCTTACAAATGGTATAATGCTTAAAAAGGTACAAAGAAGTAGTAACGATTGTGACCATCCCAAAGACATAGTATTTTATTTGGGAATCTAAAAAAATTCTTAAGTATGTTAATGAATGTACAAAGTTATCAAGTCACGACCCGGCTTCACATAGGTTTGTTTTTCAAATAAAATATAGCATAGCATTCTAATAGTGAAAGAATTATACAGATCGGTCCAGTAGTTAGGGCCTATTCATTACAAACAAACAAATCTTTCCTCTTTATACTATTAGCTTTGACTATTTATATGTGGACTGGTTACGCGTGTAATTCTACTAACAAACATTTCTGCCACTTTTTGCAGGGGGTGAGGTAACATGAAATCTGCAACTTTGGATTTTATTCCCCATAACTTTAGATTCTAATTTTGAATGTTAAAAATCATGAAAAGTAGTCTCGTGTGAACCCCAAACGTTCTAAGTTCGAAGTTATTATTTCGCAATTATAGGCTGTCTTGTTTAGTGATAAGATGTAAAATTGAATGTATGGACGGAATTGGACGGTATAAGCACAATTGATCTTGTGCATTTACAAGATCAATTGTGCTTATACCGTGGCTGAGGGGAAATGCTACCGCAAGGATAGTCCTTATAATAATTAGTCAAAGACTAATAGTGTAGAATAGTATAGATGTAGACTAGGTATTTGGAAGAAATATTATTGACAGAATTAGGTAATCTTCTTTCTCCTATCGGAGGTTAGCTATCATTAGGGCTATTCGGACCCTGGAGACCACAGCCCTAAATAGTGAGGTAGAGTTCATATTGAACCATTCACGCAGGTTCTTAAGCCAGGAAGTCCTTCTTCTACTAGGCATTCATCTTCCCAAAATTTTCCCCTGTTGAATAACCTGGAGAAGTTGGTTTTTTCACTTCTCATAAGCATTGGTTCCATAATAATAAACAAGTTCTAACAGAATATAACATTAGTTTTTGTTGGCACTTTCATATTTGGACCAAAAATGTATGAAACTCGGATAATGTCCTTTCAGTCATTTATTTCTTTACAAATCACTGAAAGGACATTATCCGAGTCACACAATGACTAGATTCAGATTCAGGCAAAAGAAAATGCATCCCATTCCATTATGAAATTAATTTTTCCGGTATTTTTCAAATACTTGAGAAATTTCTGTCAATTTTTATATAAGATTTGTAGGACATAATCTCCAAGTGGTTTTCGAATTTTGGTACCTTTAACAAAATCAAATATCCATTATAACCATCCCAGGTGACCTATCATAAAAAAAATACAGGACAGTAGTTTGATCATTCCAAAAATGATCCATTAAGTACCTAAATAAGTTAAGAATCAGCTTCAACAATATTGTATAAACTGAACCCATGCCATGCTATTCATTTATGTTAAAGAAAATAGGCCAGCCATGTTTTTTCATAAAGAATAAATCCCTTTGTGGACACAAAAGATTTTGTGTAATAATATTCGAACAAAGAAAAATGTTTTAAATCTCATTTCTTCAAGCAAACCAGCTCCTCTTTCTGTGATTTATAACTTGGTAGAAAATTGTTAATGTTAAGATCCCAGCATAAAACAATCAATTGCACGTTAAAATGAGGAAGTTACTCGAAACCACGGAGTTGCATCATGACCTTCTAATAAAAATAGGGTAATCTTACATTACCAAGAAACGTAATAGAATACCTTGGTGATCAATACTTCGCTTGATTTTACTTTGTGACTATGCAACCTATAAAACTCACCTTTTGTAGGAATATTGCAGTATCCAGCAAACTTCGCCTGTTGGCCTAATTTACACACATTGTAAGTACAAAATGAGACGTAATAAATCGCTGAAAACGTAGTCCATTTATCGCGAGTGGTGTTTGACAAACCTCGAATCGATTACTGTTTCTACACTACATTAATTTCAAAGAATCCTTTATTTTCACATCAAGTCCACAAATTGTCACTGTTTCTAGAAGAAATGACACTATTCAATTTTGATCCATACTTGATTTTCACTGATTTTCAAGCACACAGTTGAGAACAAAAACAGCTGGCTGTTCATTGTTTTTTTCTCGCCCACAAATGCAAGCGCACGCTCACCACCGATGACTGCTGAATTCTACGATAGGGTTTACAAAAACCGGTTAAAATTAAATCGTTTTAGCTTTCGATTCGATCGATTATTTCAAGTTGAATACTTTTACGAGACTTTAACGATTTTCTTGTGACTTTGTTAACAAGTAGCAATCAGTTTTTGAACATTGAACACACGAGTGCTAGCTGTTTCTCATAATATCGTCATTAAACTAATACCTAACTGCAAAATTATTCTATGGCAAAATAAAGTAAGTAGGTACCGTAAAACCATATAATTATAGTCCTGTAGTGCAAGTATGGTCCAGTTTTCCTGCGGTAAATTAAATTGCTACACATAACGCCATGTAACAATTTTAAAGCTTCTATTGTAGACCAAGATAAAGATAAAAATAAAAACTGTTAATATGACGTTATGTTTCGCATTTGGGTAACTGAGTAGTGACAAAAAATTGGACCATACTTGGACCCTAAGGCCGAGATTCAGAGACAATTTTTTAGTCTTAGCTCGAGCTAAGCAGGGCGAAAATGTATGGATTTTGACATACGGGAGTTCGAACTATGACTTAAAAATCGTCTCTGAATCTCAGCCTAAGACTATAGTTGTATGGTATTACGGTACATAAATAATAGGTCATTAGAATAGGCAAGATTTATTTGTTTTAAAATAATTTAAGCACAATAATTTTGGAATATCATATTTCATGTCAGTTATTTACAAAACAGTTACAATTTTATCGAAATTCATTTAACTCTTTACAAAGATCGTAACTATTTACATTCTCAGGATCTTCGAGCATTCCAATATTATAGTCTTCATCCTTCGACAAACAGAGGTTTTTCAATATCTCTGATGGTGAAGGGACATTTTTATCCGCTACTGATATAGAGTCAATGAATTCTCCTATGCTTGCATCAAATAGTTCGGTATTCTGTGTTCCGTGTGCGACAGCGATTTCATTGATTTCCGATTCAGAATAACTGGTGCTTGGGATAGCATTGTGATTATTTTCGGTAAACGCTTCAGCTATGAGAGTAAAGTTTTCTGAATCCATGTCTTCCAAAGACAGTTTAGCTCCTCTGCGAGCCAGCTCTGCATTGGCTTCAGAAATCTGAGGGTAACTCGTCACGTCTGAGTTTGCTGCTCCTGATTCAAACGAATCAGAATTTGGCAACGATTGCTTTTCACATTCTAATTCTTCATATGGATTCTCGTGTTTCTTCTTGAGTTTCTCAACAAGGTCACCGGCTTGTCGTACCACAGTTCCTGGTGGTTGAGCTTGGCATTTGTGTGTGCGTTGTGAAACCTAGAATCAACGAAAAGTTTGGTTGAAAGTAAATTTAGAACAAATCCATGATACATGAACAACTTGATAGGTACTTACTTTATAACGAAAACTTTTCTCACAAGCTGTACATTTGTATGGCAATACACCTGTATGAATACGACGATGGACCAAGTAGGAAACTCGTTGACGAAAACATTTCCCTGAAAAAAATTACATTGTACAATATACCCACTTTGGTATAACAGGACAATATGCTTTAAAGTGAATCTTATCTAGCCACACACAAGCAAGGGGAGTGGTGGCTAGATACCTAGTTGAAGCATTTGATTATGTCTGACCACCCGACCCGAAATCCCATACGATCGTGAAATTTCGCTCTTTTATAAACTTACCACAAGTTTCACACGAAAACGGTTTTTCGCCTGTATGAATGCGTTGGTGATTATGCAGGGTCGATAATTCTTTGAAAGCCCGACCACAGTAGCTGCACGTATGTGGTTTTTCATCGTTGTGATACAAAAGATGTTTATGATAAGATTGTTGAAATGTAAACGTCTTGTTGCATTGCGAGCACGCGTATGGAGTTTCACCTGTAAAAAAAATTTTTTTAAATAAAAAATTGAGTTCCTTTTTTACCACGCGCTCTAAAATATTCAGTGAAAAGCTATGTCTGAAGCTTGTACAGATATTTTTGTTAAAGTGTAAGTAAGGTAACTTTAATTAAGAGCAAAATGCGATTCAGTCTATGAGACTGAGTGTACCTGATAAAATAATATTCTAGTAAAGATTACTCTCTGTTAGTATAAATTACCTCCAAAACTAACACCAATTGTTTTAACCTGTATGAAGCCGTTTATGTTTCTTGAGGAAGTACTTCGTTGTAAAACATTTTCGACACACATCACATTGCCATTGCTTGTTATCATTTCTCTCCAAATTACTCAGCTTATCATCTGGAACCTGATCCGTATTTTTGCTTTCGGAAGTAGATTCTTTATTAGGATCACCATTTTTCTGGTTACTGGAAGAAAATCCGTAATGTGCTACTCTCAAGTGAACCATTAATGATCCCCTCATTTTAAAATGTTTCGGACAAATATGACAATGGTAACGTGTAACAGTTTGATTAGCGTTATCATCAATATTGTGTATTAAACATCTGTGCATTCTTAAAATATTTGCATCAACAAATTGTAAGCCGCAAACACTGCACGTTGTATTTGTTTGTGCAGCAGATGCTTCCGTTTTCACAGTTGTCGGCAAATAAATAGAATTACCAGGTTGAACATAGTCTTCTTGCCCACCTCGCGATATATCAATGACTGGAACTGTATTTAGAGAAATAACTGGCAGCTTTGGATATATCTTTACGAATTTCACAGGTGCATTTGTGGCAGTCGACGGCGTTTTATTTTTAACTCCAGACGATCTCGGTTTCTTTTGCTGTGATTTAGCCACGACTTGATTGTCCAATTTTGGCTTATTTTTTGCTTCCGATGGACCACCTTTATCTAAACTTCCTTTAGTAGTTATTAATTTGACATGACTAAATAAATGTATGGTAAGTTTATCCAATCCCGACACTTCTTCCTGGCACACTGGACACGGTATTTTATTAGTTGATACAGATATTAATTTGTCTCTTAGCGTTTGTACAGAATCGAAAACTCCAGTATGTGAACATACTGGACAAGGTAATGATGCTGCATCACCACTCATTTTGGAAATATTTACCAAGTATGTATAGAAAACGTTAGTAGACTAGCACATTCGCGTGAAACTGAAGCTCAGGAGGGCTATTTTTGGAAGACTACGTACTTATTGAGTTGGCGTCTTTTCAAGTGATTTCAAAACATAATCATTCATTTAAAACTCTGATAACATACCAAATAATACAGAAAAATAATACTTTAGTAATACTAATCAAAAAATTTGATAAGAAATGTTTAAATAAAAAAGAGAAAAAATCTAGCCATTCTAACCTACGGCTACGATATAGATTTTATTTCTTTCATTCAAAAACTATGGTTGATTCTAAAAACATTATCTTAATGTTATTTTTATTTTAAATATACTTTAACTACATTCCTAACCTACTAAAATATGGAAAAAAAAATAAAAAACAAAATTAATTTAAACATGTTCTTTAATCGTAATCGTCAATTGCATGATTTCTCGATTTTAAGTTTAATCATTAACGATACCGGTAAAGAACGGTTTTAGCGCTCTAGATTAACTGTCAGCAATCAGCTGTCTTTTGTTTTGAAAAATGGCGGCATGTTTGTTTGGCAAGAACGTGATATTTTGTTATTGTATTGATCTAATATTTTCTCGTTTCTTTAGTAACGTTTGTTAGAATTATACTTTGTTAATATTTTGGTATAATTTGTAAACTTAACCATGGCGGAAGGACCTGTGCCTCGTTATATGGCACAGTTGTTAGAACAACTGGGATGGAATCGAGGCACCAGGATTCCTCTGGCAAACAATGAAAATAAAGAAGCAGAAAACCTCTTGATATCCAGGTATACTTTCAAATACTACTTTAAGGTACCTGTAGAATTTTCCTTTGTGTTACAATAATATAATAGCCTATCTAAAAGCTCTCTTTCGAAAACTGCTGAATACTTCTCTGAAAGAAATCTCTCCAGAGACAAACTCCCTTTTTGTACTATATTCCATTCAAAATAGCAACGAAATTTTAAGGCTATTTTGCATTGCAGAAACAGAGATTTGAAACACTTCCTCGCTTATTCTTAAAACAGCTTTAGTATCGTCCAAGTTATGTCGGATAAATTAATTACATTTGCAAATCAGAATTGGCCAGAAAGCTAAATAGGAATCGGAAAATCTCGTCTTCCTTATTTGGAATGAAGTACAGTCGACTCTGTATTATTCATCACCATATGTACAATATAGTGTTAAAATAAAAATGATTGGTTACAGGATAAAATTTCACTATCCTGCGGCACGAATTTAGGGGGTAAAGGGGGACACACCCTTACCTCTCCCCCAAAGTTTGGGGGTAAGGAACTACCCCGTTTTTGAGAAAAAAAATTAAAAAGTCTGCGGCTCTTATACTAAACAGTGGGATTTTTAGTATACTGCGATCCAAATTCAGGAGGAGGGGCTTAGGGGATCCCCCCTCCCATGGGGGAAGGGCAGAGTAACAGTTTTGTTACTCTGTCCACTGTTTAGTGGGGATTTTTAGACAATTTGTTTGTGTTTTTCTAATCTATATTGTACGCTCTGCCTCGATTGTGCTCCACCTGGCTCTTCTCTTCCCCTTTTTGAAAACGGAGAGGTTCTTCACTCCCCCCTTTGGGGCGTGGGATGGGGGATCACTCCTAGCTCTTCCCCTCCTTAAATTCTTGCAGCAGGATACTAAACCCGACCCTTCGTATTTACCATTAAAATTTGTCAAAACTCCATTATCTCATACCCATGTAATCAGATTCTGAATTGTTATTGTTACAGACAAAATGAGATCCAGCGTCTCAAAGAAGCTCTTATTTTGCAAAACCAAAAACGAGATGACCTCAACAAGTACATGAAAAATGTTCAAACAGAATATCAAGAAAATACTGTGAGTACTACAAGAAGGAAAATATATCTGAAGAAATAATGCATTTTTAAATTGTGATATCCGCAGTTTTAACTCTAGTAAACAATAATTTTCTTTACATATGGTTACTTTTTAAAACCCTAACCCCTTTATGAATTAAATGAAAATCTGTTGACCTAACTATGGCTGCCACTCAAAGTGAACTTCAGTCACTTGGAGGCTGAGATTCAGATACATTTTCCAAATCTTTGTTTGAATGGCGGTACGTCTCTATTCTCGGTCTAAGGCTCTGAACAGATAACTAGACTGTCCGCCGGTCAAAAATGTTGATTGGGTCTTCTAAAGTTAATTTCACAGATGAATGTGTCGGGCGGACAATGTCCGTCGTTTGCTCAGCGCCTTATCACATTACGGTGGTGTGTTAAATACACATCACTGTAACTTGGTTAATTATAAGGTCTTGTCAACCAACACCACATAACATAATATAACATAATATAAATATTCTTTATTTGCACACCAAAAACATACAGCAACAAAAACAGAAATTTTATTAAATTAATAATAGAACGTAAGGGTACAAATGGCGGTCTTATCACTAAAAGCGATTTCTTCCAGATACCCATAGGATGGAAGAACTCTTAAGTAAAAAAACTTGCTATGGCGGTGTAATAAATAAGATATAAAATATATATATCTGACAATACATACAAGTATATTATACATAAATATATACATATATATCTTTTATGACTCTCAGAACATATATTCTATTTATGTAAATTTCATTCAAATCACAAATATAAATTTGCGACTTGTTTATATTTACAGCGTCTCCTGTTTGCCCACAAGAATCAGTTGGAGCAAGAAGTTAAGCTCCGGCAGCTGGCCTTCAATGAAGCGGAGAGACTCGATCGAGATATCATCAGCAGTCAGAAACAGAGCAAGGATGTCCAGCAACGAGTTGACAGACTTCAAAGTAATTATTAATTTACTCTAAATGCCTTGCAAATGGAATTAAGGCATTTATTCATGACTGAGGCACTGACTGGTCCACGATGTGTGACCGAGTATCAAATGCGAAAAGGGAAAAATGTGCATCAGCTTATTCGCCATAAGCCAGTGAGATCCAACAAGGAGAAGTCATATAATCGGGCTATAGCCACTGCTGTTTCCTTCTGACTTATCTGTGTTCAGAAACAGGAACACAGAGCCTATCTGACCCAGTACCCAACCAGTATTATCTTATTTGTGTTTTTATAAGCCTGACACTCAATATAACTAGTGGTTCAATTCTGTTTGGTCTAACTCTCTTATGAAAGTATGGGTGAGGATCAGCATGTTAAGAGAGTATACCTGGCCAACGTCCAGTGGGTCGCACTAGTTATCGCTGGAACGACGTAGTAGCTGCTGATGAAAGACTGCACAGGATTAGGAAAAGTGGCGCTCTCTGCTTTCGGAGGCCAAGACCCACTTTGTACGGGTTAGTACCTTTGCCTTAGCATTTAAGTTGAATAAAATATTGGTCTCTTAATTTTGCAGACAGTATCGCGCGCTTACTGAAAAAGGCGGATACTCTAAAGAGCGAAGTTTGCGGCGAGCGCGGAGCCCTACAGGAATGGCGCGCGTCACTCGAGCGCGGCGCTTGCGACATCACCGCTATAGAACAGTTTACGAAGCAGGATGTATCGAAAGCCAAGGTATGTTCTGTTTGGATGGACTCAGCCGGTGGTGTTAATGTACTTTGAGGGTCAGCGCACACCTAGCGGAGAACGGTTCGAACCGTTTTCATTGACAATTGAAACAGAGTTGAAAATAGTTACTAGTTGAGTTGAGTATAGTGTGTTCGTGTTATCTCTTGGAGACTGTTTTCGACTCTGTCTCAATTGTCATTGAGTTCATTATCAATTGATTGAAGAAAACAGTTCCAACAGTTCTCTTCTAGATGTGCGCTCACCCTAATGCACCCTAAAAGACCGAAAAAGCTAAGTAAAGTTTTTGTTTTGCGTCTTTGATTGAATTCCTAGTCATTGATGAGTAATCAAATAAAATAGGTAACAAAATAATAATGTATGCTTCTGCCAAACTACATTACAGTTTTAACGTTTTTTCTTATGCAATCTGAGAGTAGGTACAGGGCAGAGTTTGGACATCTAGTGAAACATGCATATTCTGTTTATGCAGACAATATCGCTGACTAGGGTCCTCCATTCCTGAGCTTATGCAATAGTAAATTTGAAATTATTTGCAGGCAATGGAGACAAAAAGGCAGAAGTTGAAATTGGAACACGATCGTATGCACGAGCAGCTAAGCGACCTCGTCTCCAACCTCAGTGCGGAGGAGCGAGGCTGCGAAAGGATCTCTGTTCAGGTATAATATGCGTCCACAACAATTGATATTGAATTATTAATAAAAACGAGGTAACAGAAGGGAATACGATCGTTGCTTGTACATATCATAAGTGTATTTATTTAAAACTAGCAGCCCGTCCCGGCTTCGCACGGGGTAGACAAATAAATTTTAAGACTCATTTTTCTACACCTTCGGTTACATTGTTCAAATTTTACCAAGGATCCCTAATTTTTTTCAAAATGAAATGTAGCCTATGTCAAATTGGAAGAATGTAGCATTCTATTGGTGAAAGAATTTTTTAAATCGGCCCAGTACTTTTTGAGCCTATTCATTACAAACATACAAACATACAAAAATAGGTACAAATCTTTCCTCTTTATAATATTAGTGTAGATTAACACTTTATTTATTGTATGTACGCACTCGGACTTATTAATGATAAGAACAGAGTAGACAAGTTCAAAGGGCGAGCTTATCTCTAAAGAAATTTCTTCTAACTGAACCAAGACAGACAAACACCTTTAGGGATTGGTAACCTTTCCAACCAGGTTTTGCATTTCTGTCGCAGCGTGCGCTGCGATCGATTTGACTGTTCCCACCATGCACATCGCACATAACCATAACTGGATTACTATTTCTTACAGGTGATGGATGGTATGGAGGAGAGAAAGCAGTTGATGACGATGTGGGCGAATGCTGTGGAAAATCTGCGGCAGCGTGATACGGACGTCAGACATATTAGAGAGGTATCTACAATGGGTTGCCATTTCACCACAGGGGAGGCTCTTCAATCTATAAACTTAGTACAGTAGTATCAGGTTTATAACTCTCCCCGATGTACCTGCGTAGTTGACAAATTTTAATAGCGCGCGAAATTATATTGTCTACTCATAATGTGCAACCTTCAATCCTTTGCCACGATTGGCTACTTGTTTTCGCGCCCTTTTCGCTGCTATCCGACTTTGCACCCTTTGATTACTAAACGACTTCGGGTTTTGTCGCAAATGAAGATTGATGAGGTTAATTATTTCCTGATCGTACTGTACTTATCTGTTGACGTACATCGATAGACTAGGCTTGTAAATAGGACAGGTGAGATGTCTTAGCTTCGTTGTGCAAGCGAGTTACTTTTGTTGATATTTTGATGTAAATAATTAAAAAAGGACTTTATAAAAACTTCACTACAGGCGAGATTCGAATAGTTTTCATTTATAATAACTCAATTAAATTTAAATAGCGTGCAAGCATCGTGTAAGAGATAACGGGAACACACGCCACCGATAGCTGTCTCTTACACGCTATTTTCAATTGTGTTCATTACCAATTTATCAACGTAAACTGCTCGAGCATTTTTCCGCCTGATGTGAACTTACCCTAAGGGGTACAGATATGAACTAAATACTACGGAGCCAAACTGCATTGCATTTTATGGGCGAAGCGCTCATAATAAAAACATTTTTACCTTACGATCGTGACACAGAATTTTTTTGTATGTTTGACAACAATTATTGTAAAATTTGTTAATGACTCTAGGATTCCACTGCAGGGCAAAAACTTATAAGCGTGAGAGGCTATACTCCACTACGCGGGCCCTGTACGGATCGTTGGAGGGAAATTAGTAGTCGACGAATAGTTCCTGCTAAAAATGTATCTGCTCCTCCCAAGTCCACTTTGGCAACAACACTTTAATCTGTCAAGGTGCGGAAATATAATGTTTTACCCACAAAAAGATTTATATTGTAGATTTATGCACTTTTATTTCAGGACTATGAGGTTCTAGATAAACAAGCAAACCACGTAGCTGAACTATGTCGGGAACAGCAAGCGTTCTGCGATCAACAGCGCGGTAACAACGCGGACGCGCAGAGAGAGAATTTAACTCTTGCGTACAAGCTGAGTCAGATGCGTATGGCGCACCAAAACATGGTAGATACTAATATGACGCTGGATAGCGAGGTGAGTGGAATAACATACTTTATAATGCAGGGGTAGTGTACAATATAGCAGAGAGGTAATTTAACTCTTGCGTACAATCTGAGTCAGATGCGTATGGCGCACCAGAACATGGTAGATACTAATATGATGCTGGATAGCGAGGTGAGTGGAATAACATACCTTATAATGCAGGGGTAGTGTACAATATCGCAGAGAGACAATTTAACTCTTGCGTACAAGCTCAGTCAGATGCGTATGGCGCACCAGAACATGGTAGATACTAATTTCACGCTGGGTAGGCAGGTCAGTGGAAACTTTACCTTATAATGCAGAGGTAAAAATTCCTACACACCACATGAACCAATTTGTAATTTAGTCCTTCGTTGAATCTTATTACAGAAAATTATTTACTGCTGTTTTATAGACGACTAGCAGCCCGTCCCGGCTTCGCACGGGGTAGACAAATAAATTTTAAGACTCATTTTTCTACACCTTCGGTTACATTGTTCAAATTTTACCAAGGATCCCTAATTTTTTTCAAAATAAAAAGTAGCCTATGTCAAATTGGAAGAATGTGGCATTCTATTGGTGAAAGAATTTTTTAAATCGGCCCAATACTTTTTGAGCCTATTCATTACAAACATACAAACATACAAAAATAGGTACAAATCTTTCCTCTTTATAATATTAGTGTAGATTTATGACATTAATAACTACGGTTGTGACAAGGTTCTAAGGTGGACTACATTTCAAATTGAGTGACTACCTCAAGACAAGTCGTGCGTGTGGATGCGAATGTTCATATCCCTCCGCACGTGCTACTGACGCTCTGAACAATGTCTGTGTCTAAAAATCGTGCTTCTTGCAGGCCAAGAGTTTGCAGCGTGAACTTAGCAACATGCAGAACACTCTGGAGAAGTTACACATGGAGAACCGGCACATCATGAACGAGCAGCATCGCAAGGATGTCGGACTACAAAAAATGAACGAAAAGGTACATTTTACTTTGACACTTCTTTTTGGACGGGTAAAATGTTGTCATTTTTTCTATCTGAAGGATTGTCACTGTACCTATAAAATGCAGTGTGCATTTTACCATAAAGGTGATGACTGTGATTCTACATAAGAATTGTTCTGACATGACTCTTTATGTGCTAATATTATAAGTGCGAAAATAGCTTGTTCCACGCAACTTCTTATGTGAAATGGAGTATAGAAGGGATGTTTATAATCTAATGTACTTAGATGGAACAGAGTTCCAAGGTATTCAGATCTCAGTATAACTTTTTGTTAGTTAGTGGATATTGTGAATACGGTATACCTATTTAGAATATCACTTGGGGAATATACCTAGTCGTGAGCATATTTAATTATTATTTCTCTGTGACCCTTGCCCAAAAGTGGGACACTGAACAAGCTACGTAAAAAAAGTTGATATTTATTAAATTAAATTTAAAAATTATGTACTACACTAAAACACGCTTAGTTACATTGCGGTTCGTTTGACATCAACACGGGCCAGTTTTAAAGATACCAACGCCCTCTGAGGATTACAGTTTGGTGTGTGGATAGTATGTTTGTTACAGGTAAGTTTATTGTGATTGGAAGTTTTGCGAGAGGTCGTCCGAGGAGAACATACCACGATCAAATTAATTATCTTTTTCGATAAGGACAAGTGCGCTGCGCATCGCCTTCATATCAACCGACGGAATTGCATGAAAAGATGTTTGAATGTGGATCAGTGATGAGGAGAAGCGAATATACGAGTTATCTTCTATCTATCTAAACGTGTCAGAATTTTAGCGTGTGGCGTGCCGTGGTCTGTCTACCCCTACGCTATGGGACAAAGTCGTGAGCTTATGTAAAGCCCGAAAAGAAAAATAAAAACCTGACCCTGTTGCGGAAAATCATTGGAATTAATTTGTACATAAATTAATGTACTCAACAACATTTTCACAGAATATACGTTTTAATAAAAATATCAACAAGTTAAAAAATTTAGAGGGGGACCTCATTCAAGAAACTATTTTAATCAACGTTTTTTCTTCTCGCTCTATCGTAAAAACGGTAATACATACAAGCGTCAAACTTGGTGTGATTATAGAGCAAACTCTACAATATAATATCAAATAATAAAAACCGGCCAAGTATGAGTCGGTCTTGCGCTAAAGGTCCCGGAGATTTTTTTTTTTGTAAGTTAATATGTTGTGTTGTGTGGTGGTGTGGTAAGGAACCCTCGGTGCGCGAGTAGCCCGACTCGCACTTGTCCGGTTTTTATTTATATTTTCTGGTCAGGCTTTCTTTACGTTATTATTTTATTTCCGACTGGTAGTCCTACTCGTAAATCGGGACTCTGACCTTTATCATAGCGTTGTCACAGGTCACAGGTAACATGTCGCGCAACGCATAATGATCACTCAGCGAAAGTGGGAAGAATGCTCACGCATGTTGATGACGTAATAATCGGCTAGTGGTGTTTGCGCGACGACCGCCTCCCGCTTTCCCCCGCCAAATAAACCCGATATTTGATTTCTGTGCATTCAAGGTCAGCGCTCATAAACCGTTGCGCGGTCTTTAACTAGTTACTGTTTATGTATAAGCTTTGTGTGCTTTGTTACAGATAAAGGAACTGAAACAAAAACTGACAGACTCTCTGGACAAGAGTAAGTCGTCCGAGAAGAGAGCTCGGCAACTGGAAGACATTTTGAACGTAAGTTACAAATTCTCTTTGTTCAGTTTGATGGTCTGATCATCTCCTTAAAAAATGATGATGATGAAGAGATCGTTCTATGGTGTCCAAGGTTTAATAAACAAAAATGTAAAGGGTGTATTCAGATAATGAAACTAAACAACTTTCCCTAAGGAATAAGGGCCGAAAAATTAAATAAATGTTTGGATCTCTTATAGATAATCGATCGGCTGAACCGCACTTGTGTATGGAAGATCCAACATTTTTTCCCTTAAGATTTAATAATTCTAGTAATAAAAACATTTGTATAATGTTTAAAGGATGAAGAAAAGTATGCGACGAACCTGACGGTGAACCAGCAGCGGGCGATGCACTGCTCCTTCGTGGAGCAGCAGAAGCTGCTGACGCTCAAGAACGAGGAGAAACTCTTCCACATGCAGCTCAAAGGTATATTACACACACACATTATATCACTTTGTAATTCCAACATTCGTTACACGAACGAAAAGATGGTATGGCGTAGCAAATACGTGGCTGTCTTTGACTATTTATATGTGGACTGGTTACGCGTGTAATTCTACTAACAAACATTTCTGCCACTTTTTGCGGGGGCGAGGTAATATGAATTCCGCAACTTTGGATTTTATTCCCCATAACTTTAGATTCTAATTTTGAATGTTAAAAATCATGAAAAGTAGTCTCGTGTGAAACCCAAACGTTCTAAGTTCGAAGATATTATTTCGCAATTATAAGCTGTCTCGTTTAGTGATAAGGTGTAAAATTGAATGTAAATGCACAAGATCAATTGTGGTTATACCGTGGCAGAGGGGAAATGCTACCGCAAGGCTAGTCCTTATAATAATTAGTCAAAGGTGGCTGTTCACGTTCTCTATGTTCGCCAAAAAATACTGCATAAGAAACCTTGCCCCTAAGTCACTTCGTACGACACCAATCTGAAGAAATGTGGTCTATTCGAAACCAGACCCACACGGGCTCGCACGGCATAATAAATTCGTTCTTATCGTATTATTATCATATTTTTCAAAGCTTTATCTGAAATGTATAGGATGTAACGTTATTTTAGAATGTTTCTCTGTCTCCAGTTACTACTATGAGCTTACATACTTAGTAAGTATCATTTGCCCGAGTCCCGACTCGCATTTGGTCGGTTTTTTTTTCTGAGAAGATACAAATTTTACTGTTTATGTTTTGGTGTAAAATGAAGTATATTTGATTAGATCTTGATTTGATTTATGCAGTTTACTATCCAATTAAGTTGTGATTTAAAATATGCAGTTAACTTTCCAATAAAGTTGTGGCGTAAAATATGTGGTGTATGTTGTTTTTTTGACAGCTTCCAAGGCCATAATGAGCAAGTTGGCCAGCAAACAAATAGCCATGGAGAAGAACCTGCAGAGTCAGAAGGAGTCCTTTTACTCTATTGTGAGTAGCTTCTCATATTCTACACGATGTAAGTGTTTACAGTTGCATTACTTTAAATGGATATATTCGCCGATGTGGACGTACCATTAGAGAATAACTATCAAGAATTGAATTCATTTGTTAAAAAGAATAACTTTCAGGAATTGAAATATTTCAAAAGACATCATCCGATTTGGTCCAAAATGCGAAAGTGTCGGCAAAAAAAAAATTATGTGGTACGAGTATTCTGTTAGAACTTGTTCGTCTAAGCATTTATTATTATGGCACAAAACTCTTGGTTTTATTTGGGTTTAAAAACCTGTTATGTATTTCATAAATTTTCGATGAAATTAGCTAAGGGTATATTCTGTTAGAACTTGTCCGGCTCAGGTATTATTAGTATAGCGCCAAAGCTGTAAGGCCATTATCGTTGGTTTTATTTAAGTTTGAAAATTCTGCTTTTTCATACATTTTTGATGTAATAAAACTTACGGCTTTCATGCCATAATAATAAATGCATAGACAGACAATTTCTGACGGTATACAGCATTCGTTTTTGTTGGCCGGCACTTTCACGTTTGGACCAAAATGTATGAAACGCGGATGATGTGTGTGTTATTGTCCAGAGTTACCAAGTGGAGACCATTGGAGCTCGCGTCTCTCACATGGAGGGTGCACAGGCAGAGAGGGAGAGCTCTGCTGAGAATGTGGAACACGAGAACAGGTAGGGCATTGAGACTTATTAGTGTCCACAAAATACTCTCGGAATCGTATCAAGTCGGCAGCCTAGTAGCGAGCCTGCATGTTTAGTCTCTGGTTACGGTTTGAAATCCGGCAAGGTATGTTTTCTATTTATGTAGTCATCATTATACAGGTCTAGTAATACTCTGCCACAATATCCAAGATATTTATTTTCTAAATTATTAGGTATGCCTGCGGCTTTCTAAATTATTAGGTATGTATGCAGACGCGGCATGGGCGACTATAGCCGTTTCAAATATGGCGTCGCGTCGTCACAAAATACAGTCATAATAGTACAACATACATAATACCCACTCCCTGCACCTCTCTAATACAACATACCATTCCTCACCCCTCACTTCGGTGTAGATGTAAGATGTAAGGCAGCTGAAAAAATCGGCTGATCAGCGGGATCGAGTACCCATTTTCAAAGTTGTTCAGTTTGATGGTCCGGAGCACCCCCTATAATATGTTACGGATTTAAGTTTACACCCTGTATAATTAGTTTGTTATTATTAGGCTAAAGGACGTGTGTGCACGTCACGCAGCGCGCGTGGCTCTGCTGGAGCGGCACTCGGCTAAGCTGCACGACGACATGCGCCGGCTCGCGCGCGAGCTGGAGACCCACAGCGTCGCCCATACACATCTGGTTACTGATTCACCTTTATCTAACTCCTTTAAAAACATAACGTTTTTAGACTTCCGTAGTGAACAAGGAACCCTCCTACTTTCGTTCATTCTGTCTGTCTGTTAATAAATTTTTATAACATTAATGATAAAGACATGGTTCAGGCATTTTCTGGCAGCAAAAGTAAGTAAAGGAACGATAAATGTGCATGATGTTTATTAGTCTTGTTTATCACTTTTGAAAAACAACCAAGGATCACAAATAAATAATGTTAGTAACCTGTGAGCACCTATTCGAATCGAAATTTTACCAACCCTGAAACAGAAATGTGGTAGTTAAGAAGAAGTTACTAAGTCGTCTTATTTTATAGAGTTTCTGGCCGCATCTTTTCTACGGCGACAACAAATTCCGACGCGCTGATAGCTTCAAAAAAAGATTCTACGTTTAATAAATGTGTTTCAAGCTCCTATATTGAACAAATTATGTTGACATTGGCACACAATTTTTTCGACCCTTCCCATACAAAGAAAATAGATTTGATTTATGCAGTAGGGTAAACAGTTGAATTACTTTAATGGGTGATTGTACTCATGATATTTAACACATTTCCCAAAGACACATAAGGACAATTTTTATTCGACTTTTCATACAAACGTTCGATCAGCTGATAGCATTTAGTATGGAAAGCCCAAATTTTTATTTCCGAATTCCCCATAGCACTCTCAGGGAAATTTGTTCAGTATTATAAGTACAATCACTCCTTAAAGCAATTCAACTGTTTACCCTAACACCCTGTAGTACCTCTCTTAGGTTAAATTTTTTCATCTAGTGTCTTACGAAAACTATAATAGAATCCCGATAGCGCCCTATTTTTAACCAGTTCTAGCGTAGATTGAGGAAATAGCACCACTGATAGATGCGTCAACTTCAGAAAATGACCACGGTTCTTGTACTTCAGTATTTACTGTAACATTTGTCTTACGCACAGGAAAGCAGACTCAAATCAGAGATGTTGTGCGTAGAAGGCAGCGAGAAAGAAATGCGAACAACGCGTGTCCTCTGGCGGCGCGACCGCGTCGAGGAGGCGCTGATGCGGCTCAAAGTTGCGCACGCGGCGCGCGCTGTGGCCGGCTTCGAGGACACCGCCTACACGCTCGACAAACAACGCTTGCAACTAGACGCCGTGAGTTTATTGCATAACAAACTGAGCTGTGGTTTAGCTGATAACTGTGGCTCAACTAAAGAGAAATTACACGCTCCCCTATGCCACATGTCCGGCACTTCAACAAACAACGTTTTGGATTGGACATGATGGCGTTCGCACATACGCACTTGGTGCAAATTATCTTTGACATTTGTGTAGGGTTGACTTACCACGCATCGTATGCATATCTTCTAAATTTCGTTACTTTTTATTGTTCTTTCTGTTATTAAAAATAGTATTTGAGCTAAAGAATTACTGAAAATGTGAATTTAGCGTTATTTTTCAACGGTTTTTATGCACTGAAAAGACTCAATTTTATGAAGTCAAATACTACGGGTACGCGCGCCTGACTGCATCCCCTTGCTAGATTTCCCTCAAGTTTCCCAGAAAGTGTGAGGTGAGGTGGGGGATCTGAAGTCAGATAGGGGCGGGGAATGGCCGTTCTGTATATATAACTATACGCTATTACCTATTCTGTGCCTATGCTCAACACTGAATTCTGACGTGAAACGTCTTTCATTTCGCTCGGTAGGGTGCAAAAACCATATGTTACGAAATATGTTAAGACAAGATCGCTTATTACTTTCGAAGTATAACACCTACCGGCATTGTATTTATTCGGTACATATTATTATTACTCGGTACATGACGTATTACGTACTCCACTGCGGCTGCGGCCATGATACAGCCTACCCGTTTTTTTATCTTGGTGTAATATATATGAAGAAAGAACACCGGGGTTTGCCCGCGACTTCATCTGTGTTAATTGTTTTATGCTACGTGTTGATAACATTCTGTGCAATCGTGGAATAGGGATAAAAAGTATCTCAGATTTTAAGTTGTATCATAGGCTTGAATAACAGTGAAGACCACATCAAAATCGGAACATTGTGAATTTAACTTTTTTGTTTACGCTCAACCAAACAAAAAAAAGTTAGTTTTGCATTAAATTTTGATGGGGTTTTAAAATAAGTTATAGGTAGTTTTGATCTTGATAGACTGTTGATAGCATGGCTGTGCGTTCACAACAAAGCCTTCTCTCAAGGCGCAAGCAGCCTTCACCTTTCTTAGCCTTATACTAAGTCCTCTGGTGGACCGCTGACATTTTGATAAGCGCAGATCCGTGAGATCAGATTTGATTGAATGATCTTTTGATAGGCTATGAACGAGCGCTTGATCGAGATAGCGGCGCGTCGCGACATGTTCGCGGTGCAGAAGCGAGCGCTGCTCGAGGACTGCGGCAAGCTGCGCACAGAGATACGAGAGCGGGAGCAGCGCATCGACCAGCTCATCAAGAGGTCTCTAGTGTTTACGCTTTATTATCATTATCATCATCTCTATAGCGGCGCTGCTCGAGGACTGCGGCAAGCTGCAATTATACTTTTTCGTTTCGTCCACAAATAAATACACAAAAAGAAATCTAGCCAGCAATGAAATCTATCGCTTTATGTTTCAGATACGATATATTTATCGCTTCATTGGGAAAAGACGAATCAGGAGAACAGTTGTCAGTAACTTTCTTCAAAATAAAGGTATGTATAATTATAGTAGGTACTACGTATCTAAACAATTTGTTAACATTCTCATACTGTAATAATGTTTGTATTTACTGAGGTAATGATTGAGCAACTATGAATAGTAATTTTTCGAACGATTTCCGTAAAAAGATAAATTTTTCGTAAGTTTTATAAGTATATAGGCAATAAATTAGATGTCAAAATTTAAAGAATATTCGAGAAATTGGCAAATAATAAAAACGTTGTGAAGCTTGAACTTCAGTGAACAGTATGTTTGGTGAGGTCAGTTCGCGGCGGAGCGTGCGGAGCTGCGGGAGCGCGGCGCGGCGCTGGACGCGGACATAACGCGGCGCGAGCGCGACGTGTCCGCGCTGGAGGCCACGCTCCGCGTCGTGCACGCCGCCCACCAGCACTTCATGCACCACATCTCTCCGCTCGCCGGCGACTGTACGTACTACATACCTATACATAGCGCGACGTGTCCGCGCTGGAGGCCACGCTCCGCGTCGTGCACGCCGCCCACCAGCACTTCATGCACCACATCTCTCCGCTCGCCGGCGACTGTACGTACTACATACCTATACATAGCGCGACGTGTCCGCGCTGGTGTCCTGTACGCCGCCCATCTATAACCAATCCCATAATCCTAAACTTTTACATATTTTTCCCAGCACCCGAAATAGAAGAGCTAAACCAACTATCGGGCGTATACTACGGCATGCGTGACGAACTGAAAGAAGTTCGCGTTCAGATCGCAGACCTGGAGCAGATCGTCTCCGACCAGAACGCAAGGCTCACCGTCTTGCAGGACAAGACCAAGCAGCTGGCGGCTAAGCAGTTAGTTTTACACACGTTTTACAGAACCTCATCATTTAATCGCTTTTTGAATGATCAGGAACTTTGCTATAACAACCTATTGAAGTTTTCGTCAGTTGTGTTTGGTGTGACGTAAAGTATATTTAATTCATTCCTTCAATTCGGTATGTCATGTTTTTTTGGAGGGCTGTATTGAAAACCATTTCGAGATAATTGTCTCAATAATAATATTTACATACATACATACATATACTCACGCCTGTGTCCCATTGGGGTAGGCAGAGACAATTGATCGCCATCGGCTACGATCCTGACATACCTCTTTTGCCTCTTCCACAGTCATAAGTCGTTTCATACAGGCAGGCATAATAATATTTAAGATTTTAAAATGAAAGGATTACAGATATTTTAATAAAATAACGTCGTTTATCGGAGTGTCCAGTTACATCACTGGAAAACCTGTGAACTCCTTGGTAAACTTAAAATCTACTTAAAATAAATGGCCATAAAGAAAAAAATATATATTCACAATTTCAGAATTTGACATTTGATGTTACCGTTTCTGTATTCAGCATAGAATTAGAAAGAGGAGGCAGGTGATTTTTTTTTAGTAATGCAGTAGTTTTCCTCCATGGAGTTCGAATTATTTTCTCTCCACCATTTTTGCATTTAGAGATTAAAGATCAAAATAATTTAAAAATTAAATTTATATTGATAAACTCGATGAATCGCAATGAAAAATGAAATAGATGTCTTAAAATTATGTCTTCTATGCGTAAAAAATATAAAATTAAGTCCAACAAAAATCTTGACATACCGAATTGTTGTATTTTTTGTATAAATTGAGTAATATAGGTTATTTACTTGTATGTTTGTAGAGCGGACACGGAGGGAGAGCTGGACAACGCGCGGGAGCGCGTGTCGCGGCAGGAAACGAGGCTGCAGAATGCGCGCGATATCGTGCGCCACAACGCGCGGCGTGCCAAGAAACTCATCGAAGGCGTTGACGACTGGCGCATCTTCCAGGTTCACTACACTGTTATTATATTAGTAATTTTTTACCCTTTTTGTGCCATGAGATTCTGGTATACCCAGAACAAATAAGGGTCCTTTCATCACGCAGTATGCTATGGAGTTAACAGATCAACTTTGGTATCAATAGTTGCTCTGTTTACAAACAGATGGCGCTATGGGTGCGTGACTACGCGGAAGCAGCAAGCAATGCGCTGCACGCGTTGTACGAGCTAAGCAGCCAGACGCCCGAGGTTGGCAAGCACTTCGCGGCGCTCGTCTCCTCCACCGACATACAGCGCCATCTGTCCCGGCACCAGCGTCGCTTGCATATGCTTATTCAACGGTGAGTCCAGCTATATTAGCGACACGACGCGGCGTTTTCTTAAGGACTCTATACATCAAACCCGCCGGCACAGCCAGTCCGAAGATACAAATTTTTCTTTTCTTAATTTCGTCCATTCTGTCTGTCTGTTTGTCTGTATGCCCCACCTTAATTACTAGCTCATTTTTTTCACTTGTTGAATCGAATTTTGCCACGAAGTCAGATAAGAGTAACCCAAAAACAGAAATGAGGTAGTTATGAAGAAACATTTTTTTTTCGATATGTTCGTTTGGAAAAATATAAGTTTTTTTTTATAAATCGAGTGAGGTGTCGTTAGATAGATCTTGTCAAATGGATCAAAACTCCCATAGAAACTAAGTCTTTGTAATGCTTCGGTCTCGAGATATCTGTGCTCAAAGTCAAAAATAGGTCCTATGCAATGGCTACGGAATCCTATCATGAGCAAGACCGATACGCTCATGGCCGGTTTTTTAACTTTAATTTTTAAATAACTCAATAGATGGCATGTACTTTGCTCCATAGAAAAGTGTGCCAAATCATGTCAAGACTGCCAGCCTTTTTTAAAGGCCAAGGGATAGAGCCCATAAAGTCATGTCAGACGTAGACGTTAAAATGATTCGTAAATAATTAAATATTCCAAAAGATGCGTATCTTTTCCCTCCTATAATATTGTAAAGAAATACATTTTGACTTTTCCTCGCTAATACCGTGGTGCCGTCTAGCGATCTCCCAGAATAACACTGGAAAGCTCTCGGCGGCTACGGCTTGTCGACGGGTGTGGTGTGTAGAGTCCTATACTGTAACATCACTGGCTTTTCGATACAGAAGAACATCTTGAGGATGAAAGTTTTCAGACAATGTTTCCCTTAACAAAAAAGTCTGTAGTTTTTGCTCCAATTTCGGGGCATTATTTTATTTTATCCACTGTCCATTAATGTGGCAACAGGGTCAAGAATAGTGGCTTAGAGTGGGCTTCTGTCGCCCGGGCAAAATTTTTTTATTAGCGATTTTACCGCCCCTTACCTTTATAAGAAGACCTACATCAAAATAAGGGATGAGCTCGAAATTTTTTAGTACAACTACTGAGGTAGTGGTGAGACATTTTTTGGTTTATCCATGCAAAAATAGTAATTTAGAGCAAGCGAAGCAAGCTCAACTTTTCTCCTTACTACGAATCAATTAGAGTCAGAGTTCTTTCTGTACAAACCTTGTGCTTATTAGGACCACGTCGTTTTAGCTGTGGTCAGAACTCTTTAGGATGCGTGTACAGAAATTAAAACATAAACTTGACTGAGCGAAGCGGGCTCGTCTTTTCTCCGCTCTACTACTCGGTTATACATAGAGCTCTATTAATCTATCCGGGTGAACTCCGAAGTAACATACATTAAGTATAATTATTTACAGTGTCGTGTCTAGTGCAGCAGCTATTACGAAGGAAACTGGAGTCGGAATGGACGGTACGTTTTTCAATTTAGAGCACAAGCTATTTTTGAAGAGAAGCGAGCCATTTGTGTGACAATGCCCAAGATATTTATTATTTATTTATTTATTTATTTTCAAACTCGGCAGGAACAATGTTCAGATAATGTTCTCTGTTCAGAATCAGTGTTCTCCACGTCGTCGGAGTCGATAAGGAGCGGAGTGAGCATCGCCAGCGGCTACACTCAGCGACTCACCGGCTTCCGCAAATCTCTTGCTTCTAAAGTACAGGAGCACGCTGTTAGTACCTCAACTTATAGATAAATAAGTTTGAATGCTCCTCCATAGAAAAGGGAGGCTAGGAGGGATGCCCGGGGGACGGCCGGCCGTGGTCATCCATGTTAGCCAGAACTTGTTTATTAATACGAAAACTTCGTTACCGCATCGTTCTTACGAGCGGCCGTAATGTTGTCTCTCTCTCTTGCAAGCCTGTATCACAGTATAAGAAAGAGTAAAACAGACACTCTCATCGGATCGAACGATTCGATTTCGGTTGTTCGCGAGCGATTCGAAGCGTCTCATCTTGCGATTTCACGTGTGGTTATTTATTTGTTACGTGTTTCTTACGTCTGTAGTAACGGCCACGAACTCTTATAACAACCCAAGAGCCCGTTCACATTACTATGTTGCGGCGCCGTCACCGGGACACGGCGCGGCGACGTACTTTTTCACGCCACCGCACCGTGGGAATTAAATACGCGGCGCCGTTGCTGTTATACGTGTGTTTTCCCTAAAAGAATGCCCTCGGTGGAAGGACGAAACACAACACGATCGCACTGTAACTTTTCACGACACGGCGCCGCTATATCCTTCAAAGCTTACGATGCCCGCGGACACCAAATTCATCAGTACATTGCTTTATTTACGTTACCTTTTTAGTGAAAACCGTATAATGCTCCAGGAATGTAGCTCCAATCGGAGGGATAGGATCTGAAGGTGTAGAGAGTGCTTAACGACAAGCCTGTCATGGAATGGGGAAATGAGGAATTATTTCCTCTATTACATTGATCTGCTATCAGCAGGAGTGGTAGTTTTGAAATTCAGCAGTGGAACAATATCATAATTACTATGGAGATTATGCATCATTTAATCATAATTTTGAAAGTGTGAAATTCAAAAATAGCACTTCAGAGGCCTGTTATATAATCCTTCTATTGCATTTCTATGTTCTTATATTATGCTAAAAACGCGATATAGCCGTTCGTTCGCTCGCAAATAGAAAGAGAGCTAAGGCGCGATAGCACACTGCCATGCTGAGCCGGCTGATGGCCTATCATGGTAGCTCGACATAGCGTTGTCGTGCTTTAGCTATCTGTGCACATACGAGCGAGATGAAAAACGCGACAGAGCTGTCCGCTAATATTTATTTTTATTGGTTTCAGTTGATCGACGATATTCCTGAACAAGGTAAATATTAATACTTTCAAAACGGTTCATATCATATCAGCTATGAATGAAATATACCTACATTACACATAAACCATAGCAAATTTGCTTATCAGGTTACAGTGTAACTGATATTGATATTGCTAGATGTTGTGTATATAATGATAATTAGTGTGACGTTACGTGATTGGCAATAGCCGTCGATTCATACTAAAGGTGACCAAACACGGCGGCTATATCTTAAAGTTGAGGTTGTACTCTTCTAACGCACGCAAAATTACATAAACACGTCTCGTTCCTGTGTTTTAAGACCGCCGTATGTTAAAGTTGATGAAAATAGCGCACCGTTATGTTAAGACGCCACAAAGAGGTTCTTTATGAACCTTCAGAGGGTTTAAAAAGCTGGGATAGAAATGAATGGAAAGCGATAAACTGATGGGTACAAAACGAAATGTATGGGCTCATTTCTAAAAATTGGTTGCTAAGTATCTGACCACCCCAAAGAGAATGCGGTCGTGAGTAACGTTGTATTGTAACGCATCGTAACATACGAGATTGCACTATCTGTGACGATAAGCTTTCAAGCACGTCTACGAAACTGAAGTCGATTGCATCACCAGTCACAGAATCTAGGTGATTGAACAATGTCACATCGACATGATTTTGTAACTATTCCTTTTGCTTCACCAGCTCGACGTTCGACGGTGTCCCTGCGCGTAGTAACCCTCGGCATCGAGGAGTCTACAACTAAGATGGCCTCGGCGACGAGCGCAAGGTCGCGCAAGTCTCTTCGTTAAGAACAGTTACTACTAACCTTTGGTAGTAACATTAACAACTTTAAAACGGTTTTATACACGGTTTTACATTGTTTACCACGTCATAAAATGTTGGTTGTAATAATAACATAATGGGGAAACTAACGGAAATTCGGAATAAGATAGGTTCTATTTGATCTCATAACATAGCAGACCTTAATTATGGTTAATATGAATTTGTAAACTTAATTTTATTTTCTAATTCATGGATAGTTGGTGTAGAAATTACCCTTCTGGTCTGAGCTAAATATAGTCATGCCATGCATGATTTTCAGATCTATTCGCAACAAAACACGATTTTAGAAAATAATCTGCCTAGTTTTATACAAATATCTAGTCCGCTACTTTGTAGAAGAATATTACAATTATAATGACTAAATAAATAGCTGTGTCAGTTGTTTTTGTGTTCACATTCGTATTTTCCTCGACCTACTTTGGCTCGCCCCGCCGACATGTTACTGGCGACAACCACTCCATTATTAATACCAAGGAGTACTATATTACTGCCGTTTAATATAGTGAAAACAAAGACAAGCGAGTACGACGAAACCTTATTGATTGATAAACTAGATAGTTCTACTCGGGAATGGCTGGCGAGCTGTAAGAGCCGAACCGCTTAGACGCCGCACCGCTGCCGCACCGCGCCGTGTGGTTCGGCTCTAACGTATTTACGATAAGCCCAGCCATATCATGATGTGAAAACGTAGAGCAACACGGCACCCGTCACTCCGGCCGGTGATGACGGGAGCCTTGTTGCTCTACGTTGCCACATCATGAAGTAGAGGCGAATCACGAAATGCCCAGGCAGATCCGGATATGCTCAATTCTACGAACGGACACAAGCGGGAGAGGCGCTATTCTAGATCCTTAGTCATATAATAACTAATACACTATAGAATGGAATCTCCTTTGTCAGTACTCCAAACGCCGCGTTATAAACACCTATTATCCCCCTCAGCCCGCAACGCCCCGCTGTCGCCCACAGAGGCCACCAGGGCTTAACAGCTTACCTTAAACTTAGGCTGTTATTTACTTCGTGTTTTATAGGTACGTTATCAACGGTGTATTTAATTACATGTTACTAAATTATTGACCGAATTAAACAGAAGAAAGAGATTCTATTTCACGATCATTCATTTTATTTCATGATTTTCAGTGTAATATTAATTCGTCTCAGATATTCGTCATTTTATAGACCCAAATACTACAATAAGAAGGCAATAATTAAAATCAGTCGGAACGTGCACGAGTGAGCGCGAGGCGAGTTGAGGCTATCGACGCAAGCCCTGACCGACTTCTCTGCTCAGCAGACGGTAGGCTATACGCCGGGTACGCGGGTATATATTGTACGCGTCTGGCGCGCGAGTTTCGATTCTATAGAGTATTAATTATTCTTATGCCTTAGTATCAATAAATGAAAAATACATTTTATAGTATCTTTATATTTAAAAAATTTGACACTCCAGTGACATACACATCTTTTACTTTTGAAACAAGAATTAACAGAGTGATTCTGTTGGCAAGATATTTGAGTTTCACACTATTATAAAAGGTGGGATAAAATGTTATTGTCGAATGTAATCGTTTACAATTAAAATTATCTATTTGCACAATTATTCACTACACAAGCTGTCTACCTCTACTCTACTCATGCTACAATTGAATTTCAATGTTAAGTAAATTAATAAGTACATCATTAATTTGTTGTTTACGATAACGCGGGGTATGTATGTAACCAACAGGTATGTTGAACTGAATTAATAGTTTAAGGTAGAGATAATTCTCTACCTACCCCAATGGGATATTGGAGTGAGTTTTGTATCTACAGAAAAATAGTGACGCACATATTCTTCATGTAGGTAAAGTAAACCATTTAGCCTCAATTTTCCTTAATACAAGTGTAAAATGAGAACTATCCTCATTATTTTTTACCATGCTTCCTAAATAGTATTTAAACAGTGCAAAATGTACTGATACAAATCACAATCTACAAATAAGAAATGCTGAAGGCACAAGGAATTTGAGATTATCAGACTACTAACTTCAGCCTTGCATTGCTACAGTGAAGTGACTAATCAATTATCTCTATCGATCCACAAATTGATATAATAATTGTTTCCTTACAATCAATCATACATTGCTTGTCATGGGTGAAAATGCCGTGCCAAGATAAGTTATAATACAATCATAATCATGGTAAATTTGTTATAAATGTAATCAGGCCAACTCAAATGACTTGACTAGTTAACAGAGATAGTTTGGTTTCCAATAAATCACGCAGTTCCCCACGAGATTTTTTTACCTGGTGAATTAAAGGAATAATTGATAAATCAAAAACCATAGATCTATAAGCGAACAGTAAATAAAGACATTGTAGTAAATATTTTCTGATCAACAGGGGTGGTCCCTATTCATTTATCAGAAAATGTACTGGAAACTTTTCAAGTCAATCACGCCTGTATCTAATCACGACATATCTAATTAGGCAGATTAGATAGAGGCAACCATTTTCGTTTTATGACTTCATAACAAAATTTAATAAATAAATACATAACATACTGTAAAGTTATAATCAACATCAATAAATAAATAAAAATAGTACACACGTAAGAAAAATTAAAATACATTATTTGACATAATCAGTAAATGAGCAATTTACTACACTACAATTAATATCTTACAAACTTTGCAGGTTCCAAAATAAATCACATTTCTGTCTTTATTATAAATAATGTTTATTTACAGTCTGACAACTATATTATGTGGCTTTATAATAATTTATTAATGGGCTTTGACTGTTTTATCCTTAATAATAAAAAATAGGTAAATATTATAAAAGATTTACAAGATAATTTAATTATTGTCAGACAATAAAAATAATAAGCAATAAACGTTTTGCAATGTTTTACATGGCATTTCTGATAGATAACAAACAAATTATTACTTCATTTTAATAACTTAATTACATTCGATTAGCAGTTAGACAGCCAGATAGCCAAGTTAAATGTCTTGTTAGAATTGTAAAACAGAACATAAATGTTCTTAATACATAAATTTTTAAATAAGATTACTGGTTTTTTCATTCTAACACTGCCAACTACTTTCATACTACGACACAAGACCATTCATAATTCACCACCAATTTAGTACATCTACAACATCTAGCAATTTAGCTATTCCACAAACAGGACACAATGGCTGGAATAGGAGCTACCCAGACCAAACAACATGGGGAACTCGATGGTGATGAGGCCGGGCGCCGCGGGCCGGCACCGTGCCCCGCGCCCCGCCCGCCGCGCCCGCCCACGCCTGCCCTCGCGACGCCATATCTGCCTCTCACTTATTTCAAACAGTGTTAGAATATCAAAGCGTCATAAGTCAGGGAACCTTAAGGGGTCCTCTACAAAGTCCTCTGGTATAGTAAAAAGATCAGATGGTATATCATCACGAAAATCAAATTTTTGAAAGGTGATTTTGGCTGTAACTGTAGGCAAGATAGGTATGTCGATTTTAACTGGAAATCCTTTAGGCAACTTCATGGCTACAAATTGACGTAATTTAGCAAAATGTTTGAAAGGAGCTATCACTTCCAGTACGTTCAGAAGCATGTCAACACTCAAGGGGAAGTCATCACTCATTGCGATAGTAGCACGAAAGTTTCTGGAGGACTCCTTGTA
Source organism: Agonopterix alstromeriana (assembly GCA_963924505.1). Classification (NCBI taxonomy): domain Eukaryota; kingdom Metazoa; phylum Arthropoda; class Insecta; order Lepidoptera; family Depressariidae; genus Agonopterix; species Agonopterix alstromeriana. Next base: position 12,266,884 of record OZ004665.1, on the reverse strand, counting down.
AACAAGTTCTCTACCGAGGCCGGGGTACTGCCCGGCTGGAGATGATATGTATGCAGCCCAGTCCACTTCACTCACTGGTGGAGGGTTCAGTGATGCTCGTCGGGTTGGCTCACCATTTGTATCTAAATTTTGTGTGTTGCCTTTAGTGAGACTTTCAATGATTGCTTTATTCTTCTGCAAGTCGTCTGTAGATAAATGCTCTCTCCTCTTCCTAGACTCTAGAACGAGACCTGAAATAGTGTAGATGTCACTCCTGTAGAGACCGGCCACTGTCTCCTTGCGGTCCTCTCTGAATATCCAACCGGACTGAGCCCTCGCAAAAGCTATGCCTTTAGTGGACATCTGAGCTGCCAAGATGTCACTTGACATAAGAATATCCACTTCATCCTCTATTTCACTCTCCGTTTCCTCGTAACGAACACGCTGATAAACTTTCGCTTTATTATCTAGGACAGTGAGAGACTCACTAGGTGGTTTTTCTCCTTGGAAAATAAATGATATATCACCTCTCTCCCATTTCATATCAGTGAAATCAACTAACGTAGTGTCTAATCTGATTCCTGAGCCGGATTTATATATTTTGCAGATATCAGACGGCAGTATTCTTGAGACTAAAGGTACCCACGAGTGAAAGTCCCATTTGAGTTCCATGTAGAAGTCTTGTATTTGAGCTAGGGCTCTAATGAGGTCGGGTCTCCTGACTTCCATTTGCTCCCTGGCTTGCTGCTTGAGCTTGCGCACGAGCGACGAGATGGTCTGGCGGTCGCCGTAGCTGATGGCCTCGGCTAATGGCGACCAGCCGGCCAGGTTCTTGACTTTGACGGGCGCGGCGTGCGCCAGGAGCAGCTGCACGCACTCCTTGCGGCCGAGCATGACGGCGAGGTGGAGTGCCGAGTTGCCATGCTTGTCCTTCTTCGTGACGTCGTGCAGCCGCAGCAGGGACGACAGCTTGCGCACGTCTCCCCCGAACACACACTCGTGCAGAGGATACCCCTCATCGTCATCACTACAAGTCGAATTAGACATTTCGCACATGCGTGTTCCTCTTAATCATCACTTTCAATAGTCATCAATTATATCCCCAACACTCGACACGAAAAAGCAATTTGATTATTTATCTAATCAATCAGATAAGATACATTTTTCAGAGAAAGTTGTAGTTTCATTTCAGACGTTTGTTTATTTCGCACTGCGTTCATTTTAATCAGAATTTGAAATATTATAGATACTACAGTATTTACTCCCATTTACAAGAGACTAAAACCACGGCTTTCTTTGATTTATCCATTGTAAATCCAACCCAGTGTTGCAAAAGTGACTGTCATAAAATCGGTATAATTCACGACTAAAAATCGGTAGATATCGGTAGATTGTCTAAAAGCGAAGAAATGTTTATAAAGTTCTTAATAATTTTGTTACCGAGCCAGTTGCGTATTAACCGAAACTTTTAACTTGCGTAAAGTGATAAATTTTTGTATCATTTTAGTTGTATCGAAAAATATAGTTCTCGGGGTTTTCTCCGCAGGGATTTAAAAAGCTTGAACTTTATGCCATAACTTTCAAGGGAAAGTCCCAACTTTCTAATAAGGTATTATAAGATTCATAACTAACCCTAATTTCTTAGGCCGAGATTCAGAGACGATTTTTTTAGTCTTAGCTCGAGCTAAGCGTGGTGAAAATGTATGGATTTTGACATACGGGAGTTCGAACTGTGACTTAAAAATCGTAACTGAATCTCGGCCTTAGTATCTGACACAAGAAAAAGGCGAAATCCTTTTAGATTTAGCTAAAACATCTGCTGTAAATAAACCGGTAGATCACAACCTAAAATCGGGATATCGGTAGACAGCACTCGTAATCGGTAGATCTACCGATAAATTGGTAGCTTTTGCAACACTGATCCAACCAAAACTAAAAAATTGGGTCGTGTAATTATGTGAAATGTCAAAGTCACCATTTTTTTTTATACAGTTGTCATCTGAGCGCGGTTACGTTGTACAATTTTTGCACCAATCAATAATTTTTATCATCATCATCTCTATCATGATAATGTGTCCTCCTTCCTCCATGGCAATACCTTTTTCAGCTTCCTGCCTTCTTCAAAGGCTACAGGTCAGACTCGTAGTATGTTGTGCGTGATACGGCTATATCATGCCTTTTATCTCATTCTTTCGCGCGCAAATCGAAAGAGAGTGAAGACACGATAGCGCTGTATTTGTGTATGCTTTGTATGTATCACGCATACTACGGGCGCAGCGCAGGACACATTATCATCATTTATGTTTTTAAAGGCGAGGATTCTCGGCGAGTAGAGTAGAGACTTCGAATTGACAGGCAGGCGTAGTGTGGGACGCCCTGCGGCCCGCTGGACAGACGACCTAAAAAAGATTTCTGGGAGCGACTGGATGAGGAACGTGTTGTGGCGGTCTTGGGAGAGGCGAAGGCCTATGTTTAGCAGTGGACTATGATAGGCTGATGATAATATTGGATGAAAAATAAATAAACGACCAATTTTCACGATAATTTCTGATAGGTAATTTTGAAGTACAATAGGTACTTCCGCCCCCTACAATTTTGTTATTCTAAAATGTTTGATTATGTTTCACCTACAACTAAGAATAAAGAAATAAATCGTAGGTTTCAAGGAAGCTGGAAAAGGTGTTGATTTCACCCTATACAATATTTAATAAATAAAGATTTTGAACATTTAATCAACATATTATTTTTATTAGTAATGATTTTCTAACCATACATAACATAAGTAAATACCGACTATATATTTTTTTCTTTTGTTAATAGTATTTTACAAACAAATTTAACGTTTTTATGTAACCGAAAATGTTAATTATTTTTTATAATTATAATAAATAAATAAAAAATATATACTTATATTAAAATAATAGAAACAATAGGTACATATTACAACACGTACGTAATATAAAATGCTATTTAGATATGCTACGTGTTAATGAATAAACGCAAAACTAGAAAAATGATTGTTTAGAATCGAGAGCAGAATCGCATTATCAAGGTTTCAACACAGGCAAAATTTTTTCAAAATATTAAATAATTTGTTTGTATAATTTAAAATTTACTGAATTCGATCTCAACCCACCGCTCGCCCTACTTAATACTCAAACAAGATTCTTAAAATGTATCCATGAGCACGTTAGCGCTTTCATTCCTTGCTGAAATGATAACAAATCATTTTTGCCTCAAAACTTAAAATGCAAATAACTTTAAATTTCAACTATCAAAATAATGAAATTATTGTTTCAATCTTATTATTTTCTTATAAATCAGTTGGGGTGTATGAGGTTTTGCGCTTTTTCATTAACACGTTGTATAAGAGTGATATAACAAAAGTTTAAAATGCTACTAGCATCCGCATCCTCCGTTACCTCCTAACAGTAATAAAAGGAGGATGGGGAGGATATCACGGTCACTGCCACCACGCTGCTGTAGAATAATTGGAGGAGGTGGAGGTGGACCGTATGATCCCAGGGCTCCTGCACCGTATTGCTGGTACTGGCAGCTCACAGAGCATATCTGTTGACAACAGAAAAACATTATTTTCATCAGGAATAAGAATCATAGAAGAACTTAGTAAACAAAATTATTTAAAATATAACCGGTCAAGTGCGAGTCGGGCTACTCGCGCACTGAGGGTTCCGTACTACACCACCACACATGATATTAATTATATTATATTTTGTTTTCTTCGGGACCTTTAGCGCGAGACCGACTCACACTTGGCCGGTTTTTATTATTTGTTGTTTTACTGTAGAGTTTTCTCTATGATCCCACTAAATTTGACGCTTTTATGTATTACCGTTTTTACGATAGAGCGAGAAGAAAAAACATCGATAAAAACTGGTTTCTTGTATGAGGACTTGATGACCCCCCGACATTTTTATCTTTTTGATATGAATGTTATTTGTTAGCAAATCCGCCATAATAACGCACATGAATAGGGTCCCGTTTTCACCCTTTTGGGTACGGAACCCTAAAAATGTAATGGGATTACGATTACAAACTGGGTAGGTTACAAACCAATGAATAACTCAAGAATTAATCGAGAAAGAAAGTAAGTATAGGTACGTACGCTGAGAGCCACGATAACGGAGACGCAGAGAAGAATGGTTTTCGATGCCATTTTACTTATTTGCACGAACTTCTGTAAAGAAATACGAGGAGTTACAGTTTTTATACTCCATCCATTTGCATCATGCTGCTTATTTGTAATACATATTGCGGGAATATTTGTCTTATCTATCACTAGAACAACACACAAGCACGTATAATAGTATTACGAAAGCATTTAAAAATTAAGTTATTTTTATACCTTTACTCTATTTAGCACCACCTCCTTTTGATATGAAATAGTCTTTCGTGAAGATCAAGATCATTGAACCCTTCCTGTGAATCTCTCTGTTGGTCCCAGTTAATATACTACATGGTCGTGATGTTAATGATGAACGTTCAGTTTAACTGACGCGATTTCACGCGACTTGTTTTAAATAAATAAATATGATTGGATTATGAACGTATATTATTTTTAATAGGCCTAATATTTTGTATGGAAAACCGACAACAATAAAATGTTTGTCGGTTAGATGTTAGATTATTTTTTCTTTTAGATTTACTAACTTGACAATAAAACGAACAGGACCAAATGTGAGATATTCAGTGGTTTACGATTGCTTAAACTAGATGGCGTTGAGACCCTTGTTTTGAAGCTGATAGGGAAAAAATGACAGCTGCGCACAGCGAAAGCGAATTGAACGCCTTTTTTCACTTTTCGTCGGATTTTGTCTGAAAATAGTAAAAGTTGTGCTTTAAATCGAAGTATTTCTGTGCAAAATGCAAAAGTGAACATTCCTTGTTATATTACAGTTGGCTTAAAACTTTTACTGTAGTCCTATTATCAAGAAACTGCACTAAAAAAACTGCATTCAAACTGTTGTATCTTTATTATTTTCAAAGTATAAAAACACTATTATCGATTGCACTTTGCTTCAGATTGTAACTTCGTCATAGTTAATTGTCCCAGATATAAGAAAATAGTCAAAAGACAGTGTTCGAATATGTTTTTCCTATTATTTACAATTCCGTTTTTTTGTGTGTGAATCTTGCGGCGTTATAAAAACATAATTCCATGGAAGAGACTTTGAACAGTTAAATTTTCTCACTACAGCAGATTTTGCAAGAAGACGACTACATCGCATATACCAAAATGTGAGTACACTAAACCTAAAGTATTTTTCATAGCCTCCTTCTAGTGGCGCAGTAGCGGATTATGTCTTCTGCGTTGTTGACCTCATAAGGTAAGTATATTTTTACTGTAAAAGTTGTTTATGTCGGCGATAACGTACTAAAGACCTACAGCTCCTGAATACTTTGTGTTAAAATGTGAAATTACATATTATGGCATTCTAAAAATTAACTAATAAATCCCTTAAATTAGAGGCACTTGAATGAAAATTCGTAGCAAATTACGAACCTTTTATAACTCTACGGTGATGCTATTAATTATTTAACTAATAAATTATCTAGCTAAAACATAAGGTCACCTGAGGCATTTGTAACCTTGAACTATTGCATCCTACTGTAAATTAGCTTTTCCTATAATTTCTCATACTGTAGGCTACCTCTCTGCCAAATTAACATTGAAATTCATTAACTCGTTTAAATTATATAGGGTCCAACTTAATATGCTGACACTTTTTTGAGGGGATAAACAGACCATCAAACTGAACAACTTTCTCTATGGCACCAACATTGATATCGCGAAAAAAAAATCAGCTGTTCTATACATAACTGTGAACCTACTAGAGCCAAATGTATGGGACAGCTGATTTTTTTTTGCTATTTCAATGTTGGTCCCATAGAAAAAGTTGTTCAGTTTGATGGTCTGGACATCCCCTTAAAAAAGTGTCAGCATATTAAGTTGGACCCTGTATACACTTAAAATAAAGGAAGCAAACAAACCTAACAACCATACTCATTCAACTAATTGAATAGCCTAACCCTGGTCGAGCCTGTACCAAATACCAATTACGCATGCATCATTAACACATCAAATAACCAATGGAGATACATTGGATGAAAAAAGAGTAAGAGTCATACCCCTCTCCCACACCCTGCGACCCAAGTCTTTTACAAAAACGTTGGTCAACTTTTCTAATAAATCTCTCAAGAGAATTTGGTACAAAGAAATAACAAACAGGGTCTGGACTGGTCCTCATCATTCCTCACTAACACTGTAACTTTAGTCTTACCTACATTAACTTTCTTTCTTTTCTTAAATGACTCTTTTCTTCTAACCCTTAATCACTTGCATTAAAAAACAGACGAGTCCGAGAGGCACTATCCCTCCCAAAACTATGTTCGATGTTGGTGTGCCTTTAAAAAATTCCAAAAAGCCCTTATTTAGGAAGTTACCTAAAAGATCAAGATGGTAATACATTGAAGACCTAAAGAAATATTAACATTTGATAAAGCACTAGGGTCTCGGACATCAGATGCGAGCAATTGACAACATTACATTTTTTAACCACCTAGCATGCATAGCATGCATGCATAGCATAGCATATGCTCACAACTGTATTCCCCGAGGGGGTAGTCAGAGATATTCTGAAAACTCAGAACATCCACGTTTCACCAGTAGTACCGAAACTCTGTCCAGTGTGACGGGGGTGAGCCCGTCGCCACATAATGGACAGTTTTTAACCACCTGTTTTAATAAAAAATGTAAAAATAAGTTAAAAAATAAGAGATACCTATTTTTCCGATTTTATTTTTGACCGATATTTCAATTTTCAATTTACTTTAGAATTTTCTGAAAAACTTAGGATTTATGGCCAAGATACCCTGGCCCCAATAACATTAAAAATAAAAACTATCAAATACAATAGAAAAGCCAAGCAGGCAAAGGAATAAAACCTCATTCAACCTCTATTATATTTTTCAGTATTTTTCAAATAACTCTAGAAATAATGGATAGAAAAATCTGATAATTTTAAGCTTTCAATCAGATAAATCTCCAAATGGTTTTCTTATTTTGGCACCTTTCTTAAAATGAAATGTTGTCAATTAAGGGTGTATTTTCAAACTTTTGGGTTTCTAAAATATTAGTTTATATTTTGGGTTAATAACTATAATTTCTTATTATTTAACTGTAAAGGCTGCGAGGAATTTTTATGCCTATGGCTTTCCTCAGGGTCCAAGCTATCTCTATACCAATTTTCAATGAATTAGTTTGTGGTTTAGCCATAACGGAACAGACAGACAGACTCTCACATTTATAATATTAGTATGGATGTTCTATTTTCATTACCAGAAAGCAAATTTTCTTAAAGGGACCCATTATGAGCCCAGAATTTAGAGTTGCAATTGCAATATCATGGCCTATCTAAAGTAAGCAATCATAATTAACAATATTTACAGGGTGTGAGGAAAAGTATCATTAACTTTTAAACCACATACTCTACCCATCAAACTGAACAACATACCATAGGAGCAAACCTGTCAAAACAAAAAAAAATTTCAGCTGTCCCATACATTTGAATCGAGTAGGTATTGCAGTTTAGTATGGAACATGTGATTTTTTTTGCTGACATGTATGCTTCCATAGTAAAAGTTGCTCAGTTTGATGGCTAGAGTATATGTTAAAGGTTAATGATACTTTTCCTTACACCGTGTATAAGATTACTACTGAAGCATGATCCTATCTACAGAAACTTTGTTCATTAGACTAGTGTGTTTTGTAAACAGTTATCTCAATTTAATAATCCAGTGTGATTGTGTATGTAGTGCCAGTATTCTGGTATGGTAGTGCCATAATAAATGATGGTTCCAAATGAGGACATATCCTATGTAGTTTTTAGATTTGACCTTTGATACCAAGCTTCTCATCCCCTGGGCTGCGTGCCTGTGACTGAATAGTGCCATATTATATGCACAGAGCTAACAGACTTTACATTATCATTTGGAAATTTTGTGAAATTACTTAGTTCTGAACGTTGTCAGAATAGATTTTGCATATTATTTTCTGTACATACTTTTTGGGAGTATATGAACTAAAAAGATATTTAAGTTTAGATAGTTAATATTTATTTCAATTTAATGCTATTTTGAATAGAATAGTGACAATTGGGCGTAGGCAGGTGAATAATTTTACATACATACATATACTCACGCCTGTGTCCCATTGGGGTAGGCAGAGACAATTGATCGCCATCTGCTACGATCCTGACATACCTCTTTTGCCTCTTCCACAGTCATAAGTCGTTTCATACACGCTCGTCGGTTTCGGGTACATTGAATAATTTAATATTTTGAATAATTTAATATAATTTAATACATGAATAATTTTCCAGGAAAATATTTTACATAACAGGCATATCATTTATTTAATCCTATAATCTTTAATGCATACAAGTGATTTATACTTGATGCAAAGTAAAGTGGTTCAATCTTATAATACTTGCCTTTTTTTCATCTAAATCTGTTTGGTAGCAAACTAAAGTAAAGGGAATAAGTGTAGGAACTGTGAACATTGAACTGTGGTACTGTTTGGTAGTTTTTATTACTTTTTGGTAGGTTCTAGAACCTACCTAGTTCTTTTGTTTTAGTTAGTTTTTGAGTTTTTATTGTTTTCTCTACCAAAATCTACCAGAAATTTCCATAAACTACCAAAAGAACCATAAGTTTCGAAAATCTACTAAAAAAAAATGAAAACTACCAAAAACGACCCAAATCTACCAAAAAGAACCAAATGTACTGAAATTTAGACTTTGTTTTTTATTTTGTATACTCTCGTAACGTTATACACATGTCTGACCACTAGACGCACGCGTCCCGCGTTGTGGTCGCTTAGGTGTGCACGGCGCCATAAGATAACCACGGCAGCGTCCGCCGCGCGGCAGACGCTCCCGCTTCGCAGTCGCTTTGGTCGTACAGCGCTCGCGGCATGGTGCCTCGATAAACGTTTTATCGCGCCTGCTAACTTCGTTCGTTCGTGCGTAAAAAGAAAGGGAGCTAGGGTGCGATAGAGCTTTATCGTGCCATCATGCCGCGGGCGCAGGTCTGGCCGAAGCTTAACTTAAACTAGACTATAAAACTAAACAACTTTTACCATGGCAAAAAAAATCTGCTGTTCCATAGAAAATGCCAATGGCTATGGCTCCATAGTGAAAGTTGTTCAGTTTGATGATCTGAACTCTGAAGTACCCTATAAGATATTCTCATATTATACATCCTGTATAATCCATTTTACGTTGTTTAGCTCACTCTTTTAATTTTTTAATGTTTATGTTGATGAAAATAAGTGGAGAACAAACATGTTTATTTAATGACCAGATTTCAACATTATCTGTAAGGAAAAGGTTATCTTAACAAGTTACAAATAAAGTTATCAGTTAAATGTTTTCTTTAGTGTGACAGTATTGGTCCATGTCTTCCATGCCATGTATCTATCTAGGTGTTTGAAGTGACATTCTTGTTTATTTTTCATTGAAAAGTTATGTGCTCAAAACATTACCCTCCTTCTGGAGCAGTCCGGTAAAAATTAGTAAGGATTTTTTGTTTAATAAGCTACATATACAACGTGTTAATGAATTAACGCAAAACTAGAAAGTAGTTTGTTCAGAATCGAGAGCAGAATCGAATTATCATGTTTTCAATATAGGGTTTTTTTTTTCAAAATATTTAATAATTTGTTTGTAAAATTTAAAGTTTACTGAACTCGATCTCAATCCACCGCACGGGCACACACACCCTACTTACTACCAAAACAAGATTCTTAAAATGTATCCACGAGAACGATAGCTCTTTCATTCATTGCTGAAATGATAACAAATCGTTTTTGCCTGAAAACTTAAAATGCGAATAACTTTAAATTTGAACCATCAAAATAATGAAATTATTGTTTCAATCTAATTATTTTGTTATAAATCAGTTGGGGTGTATGAGGTTTTGCGCTTATTCATTAACACGTTGTAGAGTTAACCCGCGACTTCGTCCGCACAAGTAATATACCAGATTTTAAGTCAGATCATAACCATAAGCTACCAAACAAAAAAGTTTCATCAAAATCGGTTCAGCAGTTTTTGCGTTATGCTGTTACAAACATACAAACAAACAGACAAACAAAAATTCTAAAAAAAAGTTGATTTGGAGTCCGAGATACTTAAAAACCATATCGTAATCTTTTTCATGTAAATATCTTCAATGTACAGACACACTTCTGTTACAGTTTTATAATAGTTAAGATTATACAGCTTAAATAAAAAATAACATCATCTTGGTCAATTAAAATTATAAAATTGAAAGAACGATGGTAACATTTAACCTTAGATGGTGATCGTCTAACTTTTAAAATAAATAATAATGTGAAAATAAAAATTATTTATTTCAGACAATATTTTTTTAGTATCAACTTAGATTAAATTAAAATAACGGAAGCAAAGTACATATAAGATATAATAGGCGCGCTTCTAAGAAATCGCGCGATGCGACGGCGATGCGACAAGATGGCGGCCATGCTAAGGGTTGTTACAATCATGTTTAGGGGATATGAAGTAAATATAAGATAATCAATATGATATAAGTCTAATCGTTAAATATTTTATTAATTTGTAGTGATCATAATATCTACCTAGGTATTTATTTTTGTTATGAACTATTATTTACGTCTTTAATTCAACGTTTTGTAAGAAATACACATTATTTTTCAATTAATAACATGTATTATGTATAAAAACAATTATGTAGCAGCGTAGCTTACCTATTTATTGTATTACCTGTAGTTTCAAACGGTATCTACAGTAAAAACAACAAAGTTTCAAATCGCATTAAAAATGTTTCAAATCACTTTATTTCCAACAAATCTTTATTTTGATTCAATCTGGGATCACATCCGTACACAATACAAGCAGTTCGAACCATTGTGGTACGTGCGCGTTCGCAAGTATAAATTTTGACACTGCTGCCGGCGCGTACCCCAAGTCTCTGTTGACGTAGGGTACTGCCCGCAGGCAGAGCGGGCCGAGACGCGCTCCTCCCGCGCCCCGCACCCCGCGCACGATAGACCTGTCGCGACCCGAGAGCGCGCTCACTATTATTATTATATTCACTTCAATTCACGATTACGTACTGGAACAATGGATCTGTTTTTCATGTACTTACTACGAGTGAAAAATAATTCCGTGTGATTTGTTTTTTCTTTTTGAATTATTTGTAAAAAATGTAAAAGCACACGAAGGCAGTACCTTTATTCCGCCTAAAATAAGAACTATCTCATTCACGAAATTCCACTCGGATTGCGACTAAGTCAATTAGGCGACGGGGGCTCAATTTATGCGGTCCATGCGCTATAGCTAGTCACTATCTTCAGCTTTTTAATTTAATCAAAGAGTATCAAACTTAAATAACTATGTAAATACAAACACTTTAAAAAGCCTAAATAGGAAAAATAATTTGAAGCATAAATTGAACTAAACATCTGTAGGACAGTGATTGAGATATTGAAGATATATTTATCCTTATTGTAGATAGGAGGGTTAGGTAACTTGGCCGCGTTTACTATCAGTGATCGAAAAGGTAAGCACTTTATGATAATAATTTTACAAGTTAAGTATTTGCACTCTGTGCGAATGTAATTATAAGTACACTAAAGCGTCTATACACTTATAAATCTGTAGAAGAGCTGTTTCTGTACATTATAGATATGCAAGGAAAAAAAACTCTATTTAAACACTTAGGGTAGGGTTCTAGTCTAGGGACCCCTCCTTAATATAAATATTCCGTGCCTGAACCTTAAAATTTTTTTTTGTATTTGTCTTATCACGCGAATTTAATTATAATACCACTTAATCGATTTCAATGATTTTTTAAACATGTTAATAAAATTAAGTCTTGACCCGCACTCTTCCAAACCGGGGGATTGCATTTATCAAATTTCGCCACCGAGCCCACTACCCAGAGAACGAAACACTCACAACACTTTTTTCACTTAAGCGATGTTGATGAGATTTTCACTGATTGAAAACCTTCGTTCAACATACATAGGTGTCTTACTTATCCTGTATTTCTCCCGGATCAATGCGGGAACCATCAGTTCCACGCGGTCGAAGTCTTGTGCAAAATTAAGTCATTCCGTCAGATGGCGTCGTAGGTCAGAGGCCTCTGAAAATTCTCAGACAGCAAGTTGACCACTAACTTGCCTCCACCAACGCACTGGGCCCGCGTGAAGTATGGCCCACTCCCTATCACCCTTATTCGTGGCTATAACTTACTTTTTATAAGAATAATTAAGTTATTGTATGGCGTTAGGTCGATCGTGAGTCACAAGCGGGGCCGGTCCGGCCGGCTCTGGAAATTGAGATGACCAAAAATTAAATCCTGAATTCACCTTTGCATAGTTTATTTCAAATTCATCTCACAAATGGGTATAAGTAAGGTTGTATGGAGAAAAATTTTCATTTTTGTTTTGATTGGTTAGTAATAAAACTTACATAGGTTTTTAGAGGACCTTTCAAAATACATTAAAAAACATCACATTCATTGTTAGGCTGCAACGGAGCTGTGCCATTTAAGGTACAAATAACTTCTTAGTTTGTATGGGAGAAATCGCTTTTTCGCTAAGACCGCCTTGTTTTGTATCTTCTGTATTTCCTTACGGTATATTTTGCTGAGTAGGTAATATACTTCGATTGACTGATTGACAATGAGTTGATTCCTTAAGAGTCAAATATCTCAGCTCCGATGCGAGCTCGGCCATAAATGTTTGTTTACAATATGTTTGTTTTTTATAGTACTATAATTATATAATATTTTGATTGGTGGCCGCGACTGTTAAAAAATGTCAATACCTTTACCCATACCCATTTGGTCGTCTTGCGAGATACAAATGTGTAACTCTGACTCTCGTCATCATGGGCAGATTCACTACCAACCAAAACTATCGATCGATTGGGATATAGGAAACGACCATTTGTCTACTATACTGTTTGATCAGCGAACTGTTCTACCTAGGAGGTACTATAGTTAAATTAATAATAAATAGTAATAAACTCGTAGTTATTTAGTTTTATAAAGATTTAAAGCAAACTCCCAGTCATAAAGTTACAGTAGACATTACAAAGATAACAGATTTATTTTAGTCCGTAACAAACATCTCTGTTCACATATGTCTGTCAGATGAGATGATTGTGTTATCTGCCTTCTGCCTGCCTGCCTGCCTGCCTGGCTGCCTGTGACAATGTAAACAATACTTTTTATGTTGTTTTGATTATTAATCACTAGCGACTCGCCCCGGCTTCACACGGGATATAGACATTCCTTGTGAATCAAAGAATACAGTATTCGTTTATTAGATTAGCCTATACGGACAGACAGCATGATAGGAATACGCGGCGGGGGACTTTAATTTGTAACGTACACGTAGTGATGATAAACTTAAAACATCTTAACGGAATAGTACGTTATAAATATTATAATTATAATACAACTGAGCTATGTTGGTTAAAGTCGAGGCTGGATTGCAGTATTTGCAGTACGAGCGGCAGGCGAGGGCTGTAAACGAGCCGAGACTGTAATGACCAACGCTCACGCGTCTCATACAACGTTTATCAACGTACTTGCGATAAATATGATTTCTCAAAAAGGTTCATAGACGAATATTTGTGAAAAATGGTCCACAAATTTATATTTCCCCGCGCCGTGTGCCGGTGATCGAATTAGTTATGTATGGGCCCACACTTGTAAAGTAAAACGCACGTGTCTTTTATATAGACTGCATCTTATCGTGTGGGCAGCCAGCCCTGGTGTCAGAGTTATAAACTGTATTATGAACCTAAAACCGTTGCGATAAGAGCCACTTTACGAGAAAGTGTGTTGAAAATATAGTGACTGTTATGCTTATGAGCTTGTAAGATTTGGCTTTTAAAATGTGAATGAATTCATATAATATTTGATAATTTTATATAAGTATCAAGGATAGGTGAAGTCCGTTGTTAACCTGGATAGACCGAAATAATGTCGAAATATCTTCTTTAGATGTTGGATTCTTTAGACCTTTGAGAGGGCCTTAGTCTTTATGTTGACGAAGCGTGTTGCAGATTTAGAATGTATAGGATTAATATTTTGTCGACACGTGTTGCAGAGTTAGAATGTATAGGATTAAGATTTTGACGAAGCGTGTTGCTGATTGGAATACAGTTTATATATTTATCTATGACGAAGTATGTTGCAGATACAGAGATTTTGCCATTTTGACGAAGCATTTTGCAGATTTGAAGTTTGTTCTTTCTTATGCATTTAATTAATAAATAATTTTAGAAGTGATATCGAATTATATATAGATTTCCCTAATGAACTTAAAAGGGGAATATAAATACAGATTAGGCGTACAATAACACATTAGACTGTACCTATAGTTATTCAATAACATTACTTTGACTTTAAAATGTTTTATCTGTAAAATATTATAAGAAGAGAGGAAGTTGTTTCCTTGACCTCATGAAGCTATTTTACATTTTAGTCTAGGAAAAATAAGGTTTGAGATTGCATAAAAGACACTTTAGTAAATTCTGTTTGAAATAATATTAGGTACTGTTAGTTTATAACATTTTTGTCAAGATTTCGTGGTTATATTGGCTCAGGAACCTGAGAAATACCTTAAAATCGATATAAATGTACAAAGGGCAAGCTTATTTCAAAAGATATTTCTTCCAGCATACTAGCAAAAGACACAGTTAATTATCACAAGGCAAATTTAATGTGTCCAAACAAACAGTAAATAAATTAGTTTTGAGGTTATAATTTTTGAAGACTTACAAAATATTAAATATCTACTCGAATTTACGATATTAACCGGTGTTATAAGTAAAAAGTATTGAAGCAAATCCTGTACAAAATCACCAGTTTTCTATTTTTTTGTTCATACCTAATTTTATGTTTTGTAAATGTCTTAATTATTAAATATTACACAATAAAAAATCGGGAATTATTCAGAATTTATGTTTTTCAGGTATTTATCTACTATATTCCAAATTATCACCAAAAGTGCAGTTAATGCAACCTTCTCCATACAAAAATCCGTAGATTTCCCCGACTATTTATGTTTCATATCTACTCTTTTGCAACGTTAGCATCCTCTAAATAGAGATTTCCGTAAGGAGTAATAAACAGGGCGGGATAATCTTTTTACACTAGTTGGAGCCGTTGGAAATGGGCCAGCTTAAAATAAGTTCGTTATGAGACTTCATAGGATTATATAGTGGTGCTACGAAGCATGATGAAAACTTTTAAATATCGATGCTGCTCGCACTATCTTTATTATGCTGCTCCTTAGCATGCCGCGTGCAACCCGGATTTATCTCGTTTGGTCTAACCTATACACCATTCAAAATAGCAACGAAATTTTAAGGCTATTTTGCATTACAGAAACAGAGATTTGAAACACTTGCTCTCACTAATTCTTAGAACAGCTTTTGTACCGTCCAAGATATGTCAGATAGTATATGTATCCAATAAATTAATTACATTTGGTAATCAGAATTGGCCAGAAAGCTAAATAGGAATCGGAAAATCTCGTCGTTCTTATTTGGAATGAAGTATAGAAGAGCGTATCTTTCTATGAGAGTCTAACGCAGTGACAAAAACAGCGAGCTGTAACGAAATGTTTATGCAAGTTGTAACAATTACGACTGCATGGTTATAAGATTATAGGAAACTAGAGTTTACCCGCGACTTCGTCCGCACTAATTATATACCAGATTTTAAGTCAGATCATAAGCTAAAAGTTTCATCAAAATTTAATGTTTTGCGTGATGCTGTTACAAACATACAAACAAACGAACAGACAAAAATTCTAAAAAAGGTTGATTTGGCGTCCGGGAACGGGATACCTAAAAACCATATCGTAATCTTTTTCATGTAAATATCTTCAATGTACAGACACTTCTGTTACAGTTTTATAATAGTTAAGATCATTTATTTTAAAATTTATAAAGCAGAAATGTTAAAATAAAATAATAAAATCACTTTCAAATCAATCTTTAAAATCTTAATACAATAGTTTTTTTTTAAAAGATTTTAATCAACTCTTCTGTCTCGCTTAGTCGAATTTTAATATGTTTACAGCCACTATTTCCATTCATATTTAGCTTACGACCACATGAGTAAAAAATAATCCAAAGAGACAAACCTTCGTTTGTGGACAACCTATGGGAGGAGACATTAGGCGAGCGCGTCACAATTAAAGGGAGAAGTGATAGAGGTCGGAATGTGTTTTGTCATATTCACTCAATAAGAGATGCACATAGCAAATTCGCTATGTTATACGCGGTTCATATCTAATTTTCTTGGTCAATGGTGTCACATGATTTGTGTGCTCCTGGCCCCACCGAGATAAAGCTTTTAGAAGCGCACAGAATGATCCCCTGTCTCCCATAGATTTTCCACTAGCACGCTTGTTCGAAGCTTTGTCTCTATGGGGTATTTACTCATGTGCCACGACCAGAGATTTGTCTTCTGAAACAAACTTCTTGTGAATGCGAAGTATACAAACATTGCTCCTTGCAGTAAACAGTTGAATTGCCTATTAAACTTTTACTACAGTACATTTCGACAACAATGATGAGCTATGAAAGTGTCAGAATAGCAATAACTCTGATTTATTTGTACTTAGTGCTCATTTTGCTTTGGCATCGTTATTGCAAGAGTGTAAATCTTTCAAATGTTATAAAACTGTCATTTGTTTAATATTCCTGATATTTTGGTTTCAAAGAATAGGCGATTGCAAAACGTAATCCGAACTTATTTGATGTTGTGTTGCTATGTTGAAGGATATTGCTTGTTCTTTATCGATATTTCATTTGCAGTAACCTTAATTTGCTATTCCCAAAAAAAAAAAATGGAATTTGAAGCTTAAATTGCAATAAATGGGTGTTATACAACGTGTTAATAAATAATATAATAAGCGCAAAACCTCACACACCCCAACTGATTTATAACAAAATACCTTAGATTGAAACAATAATTTAATTATTTTGATAGTTACCATTTAAAGTTATTCGCATTTTAAGTTTTCAGGCAAAAATGATTTGTTATCATTTCATTTTCAGTGCTCATGGATACATTTTAAGAATCTTGTTTTGGTAGTAAGTAGGTTGAGAGTGCCCGAGCGGTGGGTTGAGATCGAGTTCAGTAAATTTTATAAACAAATTATTTAATATTTTGAAAAAAATTACCCATGTTGAAACCCTCTCGATTCTAAACAAACTACTTTCTAGTTTTGCGTTAATTCATTAACATGTTGTAGTTGTAACGCTCATATTCCGAATTGATTTTGATGTGGGTCTTTTAGGATGTGTTGAGATGGTTCTCGTAGGTATATTAATCACTAAACTATGACCAAAGAGCTCTAAACATAGAATGAACCGCGGGCAAAATAAACATAAAAAAGCAAACTTTCCATAAGTCGGTATTGTACAGGTGCACGGTGCCCGGGCCACACAGCCAGAACATGGGTCAAGGTTGCCGACCGGAAAACGATGTTCCACTTTACAAAGTGAGTTAACTTGATGAATGTTTACTTCTCTGGAAAAGAAATTACTGTTTAGTAAACTATGAAAGTAGATATTCAACAGTCTACTCACATATTCGGAACATAAAATGGTTTGGATGTTTTCGGAACAAACAGAGTAATACGAAAACCATGTTTTAGTAGCTTGTGATAAAATTGCGATAAAATGACGCATCCTGACGACATTATATTACATTATGAGTTCTTTTCAACTTGAAATAAGTGCGAACAAGTTTGAAAATTGCGTCTTTCTCAACGTTAAAAGCCTTTTAACGATGTCGGACGGATGAGACTTCAAAGCCTTGTTTTACTCGGATTACTTCTAGTCTTTGTACTACATCTCAGGTATTAAGTACAAGTTAAATAATAAACTGTGTAAGAGTAGATTAAGGATAATCTCTTGAGAAATGGGTACTTGGAAAGCAAATTGTAGTTCTGTTGTAAATCAATATTTCGCTAGGACGGAAATAAGGCTGTGGAAGACTATGGCTTCATAAACATTTGATTAGCTGTTGGTGGAAACTAGTTCACATCAATTTTCCAATCGATAAAGAAGCTATAAATCCATGTTAAGGCTACATCCACGACAAGACAAGCACTTATGCAACGATAAGTCATCATACGTTCATTTAGGTACTATAACAAACAAACAAACATTGTAGTACTTTATGTTTTACGTAAGTATGTTTGAAATTGTATTTAAAGAAAATATTGGAATTGTGGAGGAACTACTGTGGAAGGTTCCTGCGATGAAAAGGGAAGATCTTCCGCCAGGCTAGGTGTGAAGCCGGCCGTGGTCCCACAGATCTTAGTTGGACCTTGTATATATATCGAATCTCTGTGATTATTTCTCTTGCGCGTTTCATGTCTAGTATCCGATTGTGAACCTTATGTGTAGCGGCTAACGGGTTACCAATGTGACGTCGCAAATTGTCTTACGTACACATTTGCGAGTGCGACCGTAGCGCCATCTGTTAGCTTCGTTGCTATAACTTGTGGGTGTTGACATCTGTGACAAGTCCCCACAGAATCAAGAAGAGGAAGTAGATTCTTCTGAGACACGTATTATTACTATTATCCAAAGATGGAAACACCACAATGTTATTTTAGACCTTTAAAACATTTAACGTAAATGTTGATCTTAGTCATTTTGAGGTTTCGATCATGTGTTTGATAAATTAAAGCCAGTCAGACCTGCGTTAGAGTGACCTGGTTATTCATGTCAACCTGTGTTATCTACTCCAATCACGCGATCCCTAAAATTCGTTTATTGTGTCACCCAGTCAGAAGTGACACGACACTCCGCCAATGTCTAATCGATTTATTGATATTTGGTATTTAGCTTCCAGCTGGGAAACCATCACTATTTGTTAGGTCCCAGTTTTGGCTCCTTAAAATCAACTACAAATTGAGTATATTGCCTATTCAGAAATTTAACGGATGCCATAAGTCAACTTGTTATTCTTCTATGGCAATGATTAATATCCTCATAATCACCTTTATATGGTTTTCCGATATATTGCAATGGAATAGGTGTCGAAAACCGTCCTGTGATTATGTGAAGGAGCGTGGGGGTGGAGGCCCCGTGGTGGGCGCCAGCGTCGTGCGCCGCGCACCCCGCGTCTGCCCCCCACCCCGCACCTATCTCTACATCAGTTGCACGCTTCCAGTCTTCGAAGCCGATCGTGTGCGCGTTATGCCGTATTACCTTCCGTCTGCGCTCCTCCACACCAATCTCGTACTTCCTCTTCGGTTCGTTGCATCGATGCATGGACCACATTAGATGCTTTTCTGCACCTTTATCATTACACTCATTAGTCATGACGACGACACTGGTCAAAGTTCAAAGCTGTCATAATCATCTCATCATAGGAATGTTAGATTCATTGTCATCTAATAGTGATGGTAGTTTCATCTAGACGTATGTAATCATCAACGGTTGATTGTGGGCTAGATAAAGAGCACATACGTGCTATTTTTGTTTCTAATTTAAAAGCTCAATACCATATAAATAATACAAAGTGTTTTCTATGAATGTATTAGAAAGTCAATGTCATAGTGATTTTTTAATTATTTGGTAATTAGACCAGAAATTTGCGCAAGCGAATTATCGTCATTCAACGTTTGATTCTCCTAAATTGGATTGTCATAGGCCTTCTAGTGTTCTGAGAACCCCCCGGGGGCAGACAAGGGAAGGTTTTGTTTTGATCCTCCTAGGTCTTTTATCGACTTCTTTAATGAGAATTTCGAATTTCTTAATCAAACCAACGTTGCTCATTTGTGTTTATGGCATGCTCAAATGTAATAAAATTAATATTTAAGAATATTATAAAGGCAGTCCATGTAACAGTAATAAAGTCGTTAATAGAGTGCATTGTTGACAACGTCGCGTGGAGTTTTAACAGCTGATCGCAGCCCCACGCTGGGCGCCACTATGTAGCGAGCAGGCGCGCTGTGCCGCGCGCCTCGGCCGCAAGGTCGCCCATATCGAGCGGCTCCTGCCTAATATTCTACGCGCCTCACTTCTACATGCCGGATCCCTTCTATTTAATTATATTCTCAAACTCTAAATCACTATTTAGAATAAATTATTTTTTCTTAGTTATCCTTATCACGGTTTTTTTTCTACTTTCACATTGCTTCGGGAAATGTTATGGTACGATAGAGATGATGTGACAAGGAACTTTGCAACGCAAACTCCTTCTAAAGGAAAGCAATTACATGAAATATTCTAAAGTAAAATAATGTGTTTAACGTGCGTTTCGAACTATTTACCGATTTAAATTACCACGAAAATTACTGAATAACACTGCAGTATTTTTTTTTATGGGATTAGAGAAACATTTTCTAGACTATATTCCCCTCGGTCAGAGATATTCTGAAAACTCAGAACATCCACGCACATCCACGTTTCACTTTCGTTCGTTTTCTAGATTGACAATAAAAAGTTAAAATATTTCTTATGCACGGGTAAAGTAACTTCAAATATGCTAAGAAGTTCTTCACATATACCTACATAATTCTAGTCAATGTGAGCATTAGGAGAGCGCGCTTCATGCTTCCCAGCTCCTAACCTTGCCCGGCCGTGGCGCAGTGGTACAGCGTACCTACATCTATTGTTCACATTCTCTCGTGCTCCCCGTCCGCTTCCGTCTCTGCGTGCTTCCCTTGCTTCCCGGTTAGGTGAACAAGACCCGCCGGATACGAATGTAAAGGGAAAAAGAAAAAAGCTCTTCATTAAACGAGAAGAGGGCGGAACCTACTTTTTGTTGAAATTGGAAATTTTATGTTGGTATTCTGGTACGCAGTGAAATGAATTATTGGTCGCTCCGCTGCTCGTATTCTTATTGCTCGGCCCATTCACGTTACAGCGAGATTTTTCGGGGCTTTAATCTATCACTTGGTACCGCTGAAATAGAGACATTAGACAGTTAGCAAACGGATTTATTAGGGCGTGTCATGTTTGTGTTAAGACTCCTCATTCTTCCCGTTTTATAATTCTGTAAAAATGTTTAATATGGCTGTATCAACAGCCAAGAACTGATATAATTTGCATAGTACTAGTACCTACCTGACATTTGAATCTGGACCAATGCCATTTCAACTGGCCTATTTGATGTATGATTTATCGAAAGGTATTTATGCTAAGAGGCGTGTCAGATGATTAGGTACATTTATTGGCAGGTGGAAGAAGGGTCAGCACGCTAGAGGAAATTAACATGTCAACTTGCCATGGGGTGTATTGAGGGCAGTACTGCCGGATAGCCTTTCAAGAAATAGGCAGGCACTTTTCCGAACTGCAAAGAATTGTCAAAGGGTTCTTATAACTCGATTCCTGTTAACTAATACTTAGTTGAGCAAAGGACGTAGCTTTGGTAACGACATTTTCTAAATAACGAATTACTTACTGCGAATCAACCGAAAAAATTCCACGAAAATGAAGCACTATAATATTATGACGACGCGACTCCTTTAGGTGGCATAATAGTAACTTCAGTATAAGACACAACATTGTAAGAAAGTTTGATTTTTTGTGTCAGATTCTACTCAGAAAATTAGTAACCATTTTGCAGCTTTTGCCTCTTATTTCCATAGCTTCCAACTTTACCTTTATTAACTATGGTTTTCTTATATAATTTGCCTTTTTCTCTGTGAAAAGTGGTTGTAAAAATAATAGTGTTTACTTAACAAAGAAGGCTAAAAGGTTTTTATAATTTATGGATTTACATAAATGTGTGAAGCTATTAAGACTTTACTATAGGTGAAAAAAGGAATAATAGCAGCAGGAACAAATTATATTGTAGCGAATCATTTGTGGAATTGTAATTAGAACACGTATATTATTTTCAGCTCAGCTGTGGGTATACGAATGATTGCTATTGATATTCAAATCTTATTAACATAGACACTACTGGAATACTATTAGGTACTACGCTACTCTAATGGTTCTGAGAATCATAGTCTACCAAGACTTGCTATTTGTTTTCGAACTGTGACTTGTTCTGTCTGAAAATTTAGGAGTTTGGACAAACTCTAGTTAGAGGTGATCTGATGTTAACATGGTAAAATACAGAGCAACAATAATTCTCTTCAGTAAAACGCATTTCAGATTAAGTTAAATATAAAATCGAGACTATGTAATTAGTTTTCCTGTGGTTACGGACAACGGTCAAACGGCAGCCGTCCAGGACCGCGTGCATAGGGCTCGTCGCCAAGGTTACAGGGTGGGTGCGATCAGCTGGACTTACGTAAGGTGTGCGGGGCGAGGGGAACCACCCCGGCCCCCCTCCCGGCCGAAGGGGGGGTTAGGGCCGATCGATAGTTGCTTTCGCCTCTTGCTGTTACCCTACCGATGCCGTTTCTGTGTATTCGCTTTCAAACTTTACGATCTGATCTTGTTGGAAACTTTCCTTGAACTATTCCAATCGTTGCTAGTAGTAATGATGGTCGATTGGAGACAGACAATGTGTTAGCATGATATTATTATGATGATATTCTCTCTCTGCTAGATATAGTTTGGAGTTTCAAAATGTTCATGTTATTTTATCCAATCACTACAATAAATTCTACTTATTGTACATGTCTATAACTTATAATATACCTTATAAAATCTTTATCAATCACATGGATTCCCTTCAAATTAGGTCAAGGTACTCACTCTAACTCGGAAATAATGCTAATTCGATATTTGGTCGGGCCTCCAGGGGAGTAATCGCCGGTTGATAGACAAACTTGGCTCGTTGGCTAATAATAATGTGCTCCTCGCAGATTTCTGTTATCGCAACTACTTCAACGTTGTTGGCGTTGATGTTCTTGGACTTAGGGTTTTGGCTAACATATTACAGCTAGTAATGAGGCTTCTTTTGCCGTTCAGTGGCGCCCTCATCAATTAAGAAAGCCTAAATTAATAAAAAAGGGCTACTCCAATAAACTACAGCCTTAAAGGTATTTTTATACAAGGTGTAACAAAACACCCTAATAATGCTTAAGGGCGTGCTTCAGACCGTCAAGCTGAACAACTTTCACTATTGAGCCAACTTCGAAATCGCGAAAATACATCAGCTTTTGTATGAAACAGTTGTTTTTTTTCACGTTTTCGATGTTGGTTCCATAGTGAAAGTTGTTCAGTTCTGAAGCACCTACACCCTGTATACTTTAATAGGTTCTAAACATTCTACTTTTAAGAATATTGAAATACGTAATCATTTATTTCGATATTCTTTAAAGTGACCGTATTTTTTTGTTCATTTCAATTTTGTATGTTTAGACCTATAAAAACTTAGTGTACAAAAATAACTTTAAGACTTTTGTAGAGTATCACTTTTTAATGTAGGCTTTCTTTAATTTGAAATCTTTAATGTTATGATGAGGGCGCCACTGAATTGTGAAAGGACTCTTGTTTATTTGAACAAGTAGGTAGGTCGTGGATCAGAGGTGAGGGTGTCCACTGTCCGTGTTTATTATTAGTCCAACAAATGCACGCGACTCGAGGAAGCGGAGACAGATAACCCTTTCGGAAGTCACTGACGTTGGCTTATCCGTGCCATGCTCTGTGGGTCAACTTGCATAGTATTAGGCATTTAAATGTTTATTGGTATTGATACCGCTACCAAATAAGACGCTATTGATAACATTATATGGAAAATAGAGAAACATTTATTTCCAAAACCGCATGCACTCTGTAGGTACAGTGAGTAGATCGGCAGCCTGCACTGGGGTTTTCTGCCTCATAGACTTCTTTTCAGAAACAGCTGCAAAGATTGGAAAGTAAAATCCTGTCCGTTTCATTTGTTGTCGACTGACAGTCAATATAAATGCATTTTCTAACTGCTTCTAGGAAAGGAATCTTGCCATTGGGATATGTTTCCGGGCACATGTTTTAAGAGACGACAGGTGACCTATGTGACAATGTTAATTATGTTATAGGACCTAGAGCATTACAAGTAGGTACCTAATAAAACAATTACCATTTAGATTGAGAGGAAGCGGAAGTTTTACGTCATAAACTGATTAAAATCTAGAACTTGACGGAAATATTGGATACGTTTGTATCAAAGGAATCGGGAAGTCAATTCGAGCTCCTTGCATTAGCTCGTTTTAGTTGCAATTTGCATAATTGCTTTTTGCCATGGGAAATTGTCGGCTCAGAGTGCACTTCACTTCTAGTAATTGATGTATTATTTCATTCTAGAGATAGAAGTCGCTTACCTATTTATAAATCAACAAAATATTTGTTTACACTAAAGAATCTAAACATGTGTCGTATCTCCGTTGAACTATGAATTTGTTGTAATATACGAGGTACGAGACGGAGGCACATAGGCTCAGCTCAGACGTGCATAATTTATTTTTCACACGTTCCACGTAAATATATTCCAAACCACACCTCTCTTTAGGAAGTAATTACTAATTCTATGCGCTATTTATTCTTACGTTATCACAACCAGGAAAAAACAAACCTTGTAAACACTGCTTCATTATTTAATCATTATTTCCAACGATATCTCTGAACATGTCTATTTTTGTATTGCTGGTGCAAAGAATATATTTTGGTTAATCCTAAGTCATAGGATCGGTAGCGCAAAGGTGATGGAATTAGATAAAACACCAAATATATTTACGTCTGTAGCTAGCGTACGGCACATCTATTGAATGCGACTAGACTGACAGTTCTATTATTCTGTAGAATGGGCACAATCCAAAGAGGCGTCCATCATACGCCCTTGAGAGATACCCCTAGTCTCGGAAATGGACACAAAATCTGTCATTTTAATATTGTCAGTGGTATTTCCTTTCAAAATTAGCACCCGCATTCTGTAATATTTACCTAATTATTTCTATGTGATTTCGCATCACCAATTTCTCTGTGATTTTAAATATTTTTGCATAGATTACATTTTAAAACTTTAAGAGTATAGAACTTTATTCAATTCCCTTCAAAGTATATTGTAACTTTTCGCATAAAAACGCCTGATAAAGTTATGTTGCCCGGAGTTTTGTTATTGCCAATAAATATACTAAGGCGCAGTGAACTTCAGTGTGCTCGACTTTTATTTTTCTTTAACATTATTTTATACTTAAGAAAGCTAGCAGTATATCATGCTAGTATTCTGTCGTTTCCTCGTTCTGGAATTATCTTAGCAGTTGGTGGTGTGTCTAAACTAATTGATAAGTTTTAAATACAACGTACAATTAGGTACTAAGTATGTTTTGTACATATGTGTTATTTACTCATTTGTATAAAATACTTAGAACAGGGTCAGTCGTATTTGCTCAACTAAATTTAATTAAATCATTATTAGAAATGCACATTGTGGCACATTCACTTAACATATACCACGAGTATCAGCTATGCTACGCTATCACATAATATGCCAAGTCTATGTATCCCACAATGTACCTTATCCCAATGTCGCTTTCTTATTTTTAATTTTTGCCAAATCGTTGTTGTAATCGCTTTGCATTTTTATTTACGTGGCTTTGGTTGTCTTTGTTGTGTTGCAGCCCGCGTTAGTAAGTGGTGATTGGCGGTGAAGTGGTGTGATGTTGTTGTGCGTGGGAGGCTGGTAGAGCCCCGCGATGTCGTCGCCGGCGCGTGCGCCGCCGCCCCCGCCGCCCTCCGTGCCGGCCGGCGCGGGCATGCTGCCCCCGGGGCCGGGACCCTCGCGACAACGCTCCCTCAAGGATCGCCTAAGAGAAGGCTTCACTGGACCCTTCCATTGGCAGTGAGTGCTTTTTCATTACTGCACATAGTTAACTCTCTTTCAGGAAAAACGCTGCAGCTGGGAGTTACGAGTAATTGCATGATAATTCGCTTACCACAGAGAAAGCATGGCTTTTACTTTTTGCCGCATAACCATAAATGCAATTTGAAACGTAATATAATTATGCTTTTTGCGGCTATAGTTTGTATCAAAAGTGCGTGTCACAAGACAAATCTTGTCTTCGCATCTCACGATTTTAAGTTGATTGCGTTTTCGCGTGAGCTCGTAGTCTTTGTAAGCACGTCGTTTTGTAAAGTTTCATCATTTCTCACTGAACATACATTATGTTGGCGAATGGTTGCCACCAAGTTTCACGTTGCTTCTACATTGCTGAGGTTTATTTGAAAACTTCAGGATAAACGGTCTAGTCTAAAAATAAACTATATTATGCATTGTTCAAGGAAACAGACTATGGAAACAGGTTGTTTTTGTTTCCCTTTGAATGTGCCTCATTTGTCATTTGATGCCTACGTTGTATTTATAATTATATTATGCTACCTTTACGGCGTTTTAAACATTTACGCCTGCCACGCACATACGGAACTTCGATCCGGAATTCAGAATCAGAATAGAATTCCGTACGGATTTTCTCCCTCCAGAATTCCGAATGGAATTCCAAATCCATACAAAATCGTAATTCCGTCACGAATAATTCCGCATGTATGTGGCAGGCCAGAAGTCTGTAATTTTTTTACTTTAACCTCCCAGATACGTTTACAATATTAGTTATCTTTTAAGAATTTTAAATACAGAAGTATCTATTATATACCGTAACTCTTCACTTCCTCACAAGTACTTAGTTTTAAATACCTTATCAATGGAAGATTGCAATCAGTTAATATAAAAAAAACAACTGTATTTTATTATTTTCTAGATTGTAGTCAGATAGTATGTTATTTAACATGAGCCTAAAATGTCTACAGGTTGTTAGGGTAAACAGTTGCATTATTTTAAGGGGTGATTGTACCCATGATACTAAATAACTTTCCCAAAGAAACCTATAGGAAATGCGCAAAATTTTTTTTCGACTTTCCATTCTAAATGCAATCAGCTGATCGAACGTTTGTATGAAAAGTCAATTTTTAAAAAAAATATTTCTATCGGTTTCTTTGAGAAAGTTGTTCAGTAACATAGGTACAATCACCCCTTAAAGTAATGCAACTGTTTACCCTAACACCCTGTATATTAAATGACCTTCGGTATTATAATGACGATAGGATCAGTAATTAGTACTAATTGAGATTAAATAAAAGTTTCGGGACCGTGTTTAAGCCGTTGTTATTGGATTTGAACGGATCAATGTTGGGCCTACGATAGTCGACATAGTTGTAGTAGGTGTGGTTCTTATAAATAATCGCTGATACAGTCGCCAACCGTCTTGGCCTCTCGCACGGGTCCGCAAACATCAGAGCCGTCAAACCTATTCCCCGGGTTGGCTTAGTTTTTCAGTAGGTACCAATACGGATCATTGCTATAGATCCTTGATAGACAGGAGTTCAATTAGTATCTCAAAATAAGATAAGGCCAGTAGGCTATAGTGAGAGCCATATTTCCAAATATAGCGCCCTTGGGAAAATATATTTGGCCGCCTCCCATAAATCGAGCCTGCCAGCTTTTAAAAGAATTTTTGATTTGATTTCCATCGAAATCTGGATCGAGCGAAGCGACCTTGGTATTGGCGTGGCTATGATTGCAAAATGAAAAATTTACCGGCAGCGTTTTGTGTCGGTCACTTTTTTAGCATTATGGCTAGATTATTATCCCTTGTTTTCGGTAATGCTCCTTTGGATCCTTCCGCTTTTTCGTACCTCTGACTATATTAAAATTTCGTTGGGCACCAATACGTGTGCTCGCAAGGCCGCCCACCCTAACCCAACCGACTTTAGCACTTGCCCATTTTGCCTTTTGGAGAATCCGCCCCTGGTCTCCGCACGTAGCACGCGTATATTTTCATGAACTGAAATTTTCTCCGCGGTCGGTCGAATATTATACGTAGATACTCGGGATTGATGTAGGTATAGGGTTGTTTCGCATACGAATATTTGGAATTCGTAACGAGTAAATGTGGAGTAACTCGATTTTCGCGACTCACGCTATGCTGACACACAACTCGGTAGAATTTACGTCGGTGCAAATCGAATTTGTCGCAAAACCGCGGCAGCATGTGCTTTTCATTTCCTTCATTCCGTCTTTCTGATTTATTCGGTATTTTTTTAAAAGAGGATACTCACCGCGAGCATTCGTTTCACGAATGGGATTAAGTCATTCTTATTGTAAGCTCTTTATTGTTAAATTCTGTACAAGTCTACAGATGAATAAAGAAAATCTTGTTTTTTATGTGCTTCAAAGAAAAAAGTTCCTGAGTAAATCTTAGTAGATGCTCGCTTATCAAAGTTTGCTCAAAACGAATGCTCCCGGTGAGTAGGTAAAACCAAACATGTCCCCAATGCAATTCAATCGATTTATTTCGGAACACTACAAATTCACCATTGACAAGAATGATGGCTATGATGTGTCTTCTAAAAAGTATCGCCATTCTTTGCGATCGTTGTTAGATGAGATCGATAGAACATATTCATAAATACCTACAAGCATACATTATGATTTATGAAAGTACAATTGTGTTGTCATTCCTTTCAGAAAAATACCACTAACAGTACTCGTGACTCGCTGAAAAATTGCTTTATAGTATGCATGAACTCAAAATGTTTCACTAAGTAGGTATGTAGTTACAGCTTGGTAGTCTTGGTAATCGTAATTCTTCAGAATTTAAAATTTCTGACGGTAAACAGAAACCTCATTATATCGTGAATTCGTCATGTCATTCGCAGCACGAGTTAGACTAATAACTTTTTAATTGAAATTCGGTGAACTCAGAAATAAGTTATTTAATTATGGAGGCTGAGAAGCAGAACGGTGAGTTAGTAACTTTAACACCAGTCACAGACCTTTATTTCAGATGATGACGTAGTGACAGACGATTACAGGACACACTGTATCTATCCTTACTAGATTTAAACATTTCACCACGCTGCTACTATAATCGATCTTAAAAAATGTGAGCGCCAAGACGTTCAACAATATTTTTCAAAATTTCGACGTCATTGCTCATGAGGTGAATGAATTGAATCTAACAAACAAAGAGATAAAGTGGATGTTTTATCGATGATAGTTTAAGCCTACGATGCTACGATCCATGATAACGACAAGTCATCAGTTGACATAAAGCTACTTTTTAAATACAATACTAGAATAGAAAGTGGTGCAGAACGTTATGTGAACGCTGATGATACCTAAAACGATGCATTGCGTATTTCTAAAGCGATTTTGCGCGGACGACGACGAGCTTTCGAACAGCAGTAAAGTTTTATTGCTCTCTGACAGAATCCACATTAAAGTGCCAAATCGAGTGTGACGCGCCTCCTCCGCCTGTCATGTCACGACTCACGAGGCAAGTAGTCGGCACGCGTGAAGCTTTCAAGAAGGGACCCTTATTAAATACTTTCCGTACGAGCCGAGAATTTTGACGTTCAAGGCTTTTCAGATTTCCTTCGAGAACGGGGTGCGAAAGATATTTGAATGTATTTCCGAGGCTGTCTCGAAGCCAAGTATTCAAAGCGAGTAGACGTTGCATAATCAATTAAATTCCGTAACAAAAATGTACCCGATTTTACAGACGACTAAATCTAAATCTTGGTTTGAAAATAAACTTAGTTTATCCATACGATTTTTCTGCCTGAGGAGATAAAGGAACAAACTCAATAGCCGATAGGCGCACAGTATTCGATTTGCAGGCGTACGTACAGGCACGACTGGTCTACGGGAATCGAGGATGTAACAATGTCAAGCGAGCGGACCTGTGCCCTCGACATAGGGAATCCAATTTGCTTCCGAAGAACGTACAACGAGACTAGTCTCGAACATAAATGTTTTACAATATCGGGCTTACAACGTGATTTTCTAGTGACATTTGAAAACATGGTAGTGCCTTTACTCGGACGCGCAATTTATACGAATGCATCCCGGATTAGCCGCTTGTTCCCGGAACAAGCATAACATATACGTTTGCTCTAGTTTAATTCTTGCCTTTACGTAACTGTATTTATTTGTGCTAACAATGGTGCTAACGTTATGTTTATTCTTATTTTGATAAAATCTTTTATCCAGAAAATGTTTGCAGTTTCAGCTAATATTATTTTTCCGTAAAGAGTTAATAAGCACGCTGCCGCTGTTTAAATATTAGCGCTGTGCAATATTCCCTATCTTGGGTGTGTGCATTTAACCTCAACTCTACTTATTAAGAGTAGGGTAGCTCTTATCTGGCCTCGAGCAGGTTCAGCGGTCCCAAACTAAATCTTGCTTGTTTACCGCGCCCCTTTAGATGGTAATTTAATTAAAAATCATATGCCTCACTTATGTATGACATTCAAGATGATGCTGGTCGCTCACTGAGGGGCTCATAAAAAGGCACAAAGTTATTCAAAGGGCAATAGAAAGGGCTTTGCTCGGAATTTTCCCTGCGAGATCTAATCAGAAATGAAGAGATTCGCAGAGTAACCAGTGATAACGGTAGTCAGAAGAATCGCTAAACTTAAGTGGCAGTGGGCGGGAAACATTGCTCGTAGAACAGGTGGCCGATGGGGCCGAAAAGTTCTCACAACATGGCGACCGCTCGTACCGGTAGGCAACTTTATTTACGAAAGTACGCCTTTGCCCAACAATGAGATCTATACGTGCTAATGAATAAACGCAAAACTAGAAAATAGTTTGTTTAGAATCGAGAGCAGAATCGAATTATCAAGGTTTTCACATAGGTAACATTTTATCATGAAAATTTAAAATGCGAATACCTTTCAATTTTAATTAATAAAATAATGAAGTTACTGTTTCACTACAAATATTTCGTTATAAATAAGCAGGGGTGTATGAGGTTTTGACAGTCTGCAGCCAGATGGTCGGGCGACATCTGTAAAGTAGCCGACAGTGGACGAACTAGCGCTGGAGACCGATTGCGCTAATTAAAACATCAAAGTTCTATTCTTATCCAATTTCAGTTCTAATCACATTGCAATTCAATTACTATTCAACTGTGCTGAATTCCGCATCGCGCTAAATTCTATGTAACAGCCTTCAACGTTTGAGCCGTTAGAGCCGTTTTGACAGATCGCTCAAACGGCGGTCATGAACTGTACCGCGATTAGCGTACTACCAAATGTGTCAAAAGTTATGGTTCGTACACACGGCGACACATCAAGCTACACAAAACCAACATAAGCTGGTCGCGCGGATGTTGCATAACATATAACGTCGCGCGGCCAGCTCATTTTGGTTTTGTGTAGCTTGATGTGTCGCCGTATGTACGTAGTCCAGTCACGGTCCAATCACCAAATATTTACCGCGATTGCAGCCCAGGACTGTTGTAGGTGGCGTGAGAATGTAGAGGCCTGTTTGTATCTAGTTGTGGAGTTTACTGGACCGATGATGATGATACACTCATTAAACTGACTTTATCTCCGTCTGACAACTGATACCACAAGAAAATAAATATTATAAAGTAAATAAATGCTATAAGTTAGATGTGCAGAAAATATGCTCGTGGGATCAAACTTTATGATTTCAAAGAACAACATTATTTAGTTTCATTACATTCTTCTGCAAGACAGCAATCGTAACGTGAGGATTTTTATGGTGTAGATTACTCAAAGAAAAAGCGACATTTTATTCTTGTGTAGGGAATAATGGTGTCATCCAACTAGAAATTTGAGAAAACCTTTGAAGGTTTTATTATTTTTATAAAGATAATTTTGGTCCGTTTTATTTGTTTCCCAGCGCAGGTATTTGGTTGTTAGGGCTTGGTCAGTGACCAATAGCTACCGCGACCTGGACAGATCTATTGTAGCCTGTATAGTATCCCAGCGCAGATAGGATTCGTTTGAACTTTTTTCATGAAACGTCAGACCAGTGCAACTTTCCTCTGATCCATATGAACGATAAGGTCTTGATTTTGACTGATGGTGGAACTTAGCCTAGTTTCAGTTTAGTAATTAATTCACATCGCGGCAGGGTTTGCACTGTTCTGTTCTGTTATGCACGTAGCAACGCGTCCTTGGCCGACATAAAATGTTTAGGCGACAACCGTCGAGAAAAAGTGGGCTGGGTGGAGGGTGGATCACCCCGCCATTGCTTCCAGTGTCGTACTATCTATAAAATACCTACATGAGAGCACCAAGAGCGTTAACAGATCACAGACGAGCCTTTTTTTGTACGTAAGTAACCCGTACTAAAATTGGAAATTATGTTCGAGATGCAAAATTTAGCTATTAATTTTTTGACATAATAGATATGTATTCTTAACTTTTTCGTCCAAGCGACCCCTTTCCCAAACACAAATAGTGTGCGATATAGGTTGTTTGTTTATTTCAGCTCAAACCATTTCGTGTCTAGCAGTTATACATCTGTGATCAGTTCATGTACTCGGCGCGTGTATCATCGATCAGCCCGGGCCAGAATGGCCGCTTACGAAGGGCACTGCGTCGATGGCAACTGACCGGATGTCCGAAGCCGTACATGAAAATCAAAAGGGCTTTATAGCTCTTTGTTCGCACGCATGGTAAGGTAACCAGCGTGTAATTTCTCGTCGTAATTATTGATTAATAGTGAATATTTGATTGCATGTCACCTTCGGTTGCAATTAGGTAATTCTTTGGTGACTTACTACTTATCAAAGTTTGTTCTAGACAAATAGTTCTAGTTGGGCCGAAGTTTATAATTCAACAGCGACGTTACCATCACAGACGACAATGACCAGAATGACAATTGTCCAGATCGTGACTAGCCAGTGCACGAGGTCTCATCTCATCTCGTCGACAGCCGGGGCGGCGTGCTGACTGTCACGCGCGACCCTCCGCGCACAAAACGCAACGCCTTGTCGTCGAATCGATTTCACGCCCACGTTCGTTACAGGTGTTATCTATTTATCCTTCTCATATTTACATACGAATGTAGATAGTCTATTGGATGATGTGCCGTTTTCAGCGGATAGACGTCTCATTGGTCTCTGATTGATTTTATCTGACAGTATCGAGGAAAATGGAGCTTCAAAATGTTTTTCCGTTTTCGTTTATTTATTTGCATAGAAATAATCTGATTAAATGACGCAATTCCGAAAAAAATTGTTATTCTATCTGCAATTCAGTAGAAAACTTTTTATCGAGTAAAATTTGATGAGACAAGCATTATATAAGTCTCAAATCTTCACGAAATTCATATCATCTGTTCTCGGAACGCAAAAAACAAAGTGACAGAGGAATGTTATAAATATAATCCGTAAAGAATCGTAGATATTATCCCTTTGATCATATCGCGCATCTGGTGGTCTTATATGATAATAAGAATAGGATTATTTCTCTGCGATTGACAATAAAAATCAATTCAACCAATTTGATCAATAAGAGTAGGTACCTATTAATTACCAACTTAAAGTTAGATTTTGTGCATAATTATGTTGCTTTAAAATATGAAGCAGTGCAACCACCAAAGCAACCAATCGAATTGCTCAATTTTCCTCGCTTGCCAGAATCAAGCTATTTTATTGGTTTATATGTAAATACACAACTCCGCTCCGCTCTGCTTTGTTGGCCTGATAGAAACCGCTTTTAAGTATATTTATGTAAGCTCATCCACCAATCCACTCGGGGCCCGCTTGGTACAATCAGCTTCTGAGAAACCTGACGCCTCTATTATTATTATTCGGTGAATGGCGCTTTAACAGACTTACCCCTGTGCCACTTCGACCATCGCTGATCTTTTGTGAACGCCCTTTTTACAGTTCCCTATTAATTCCTATAGCAGTTAGAAATCGCAGTAGGTTTTTAACAGGGAGGTTTTGTATCTCATCTGGAGTCAGTACCTGTCTGCCAAGATGAATACTTCGTTTGTACATTAGTGGACCACAATCGCAGAGAATATGCAGGGGAGTTTCCATTTCCTCCCCGCAGAACCTGCAGCAGGTGGAGTCGCTTAGTTTCAAGGTGTGCATGTGTTTGTTTAGTTCGCAGTGCCCGGTAAGTGACCCACTATTGTACATAAATTGTCTTTTTTAAGAGCCAGAGGCAGTAGGCTATTCGTATGTTTGCGATGATACCCTTTGATAAGTCCTTTGGAATGATTTAGGCCTGGAGCATTTCTCCATGTCTTAATCGCCTCCTTAAACTTTTAGGGATGCCGAAAAGGGTTCGAGGCCTATGAAGTGGTTTTCTGTCCCCCTTCTGGCCAATTCGTCCGCGTTTTTATTCCCTTCTATGTCTGAGTGTCCTGGTACCCATTGTAGCGTCAGCTGATTGTGGTTGCCCACAGCATTAAGCTGAGCTATGCAGTCCTTTACCAGCTTGGACTTTATCCAAGTGAGTCCAAGGCTAGTAGAGCTGCTCGGCTATCTGAATTTATTATGATGCGTTTGTTCGTAGCTTTTGCGCGGATTAAATCCAGTACAGGGTGTGATGGTGTAGACCTCAGCTTGAAATATGGTGGTTACCAAGATTTTGGCACGCTTTTATGCTAGTTCTTTGGCAATAAATCCCGCAGCCGACGTCATTGCCTTTCTTGGATCCGTCAGTGTACCAAGTTAGGCAGTCTTTATTGGGGTGTATGCGGTTTTGTAGCCATTCATCCCTTGAAGGAAAAGTAACTTCCTGTAAGCTCTTCATCCGCTTAGACTGCCAGTTACGCTTATTATTTGGGTTAACTCTGTGTAGGCATGCTTTAGCCTCTCCTTGTGCAAAAAGGTTAAGGTACTATTTCCTACTCGTATGTAAACTGAACTAGGCTTGCTGTGCACCCAGTAACTTATGCACAAAAAACATGCTTACACTCAGGTTTATAACGTGTTTCTTATCAGAACAATAAAAAGCTGTTAATTGCGCACTACCAGTATGACGACTTCGTTTTTAGCTAACTAACTAGATTGCAGTATAACGAGATAAAGACCTCATAATAAAAACAGACGAGCCGACGAGCCCCCTGTCCTTTTGTTTGTCTGACTTGTCACCTGTCCTCGTAGTTTAATCAACAAAGAGAGAAAGGATAAGATAGCATTGTTGGAATACTTTTACTGGAGGCGTAGAATAATCTTATAGGATTCTGATATGCTGTCTCGCTTTGGGTAGTCGTGACTATTAATGTACCAAGTGTTTCAGTTGAAATTCGTAGAAATGTAGTTTGTTTAGAATTTATGAACAGTGTGAAACTATCTAAGGCTCGTATTAATAAACCAAATTCCAACGCTTGTGCGTTCTTAAGTCACCTCTTACTAAAACATGAGCATAAGAGTTTGGAAACGCATGGGATATGACGTTTACAATACGGGCCAAAATTGATCTTGAAATCTTTGGTACCTAACCTAAACCAAACATGCACTAAAATACAGACACATTTGATTTTGTTTGTGTTAGGTCGCCTAAATTAGAAAATGCTTCGAAAGTAACTGCATATATACGTAATCAGTTCAAATGGTATGAACAAGTTGTCCTAGCTAGTATTCGAGTTCTAATTAGAGAATTAGAGAATTTCCGCACAGTTCGTACATTTAGCAATTGAAGTATTATATTTAGTGCATTGAAAACAACGTACGTAGGTACTCGTTGGTAATTGAATGATTGGCTGCGGCGCCATTCCGACACCTCTCAAGATGATGCTGCGCAGACCTGCATCCGTCCGCCTGGCCGCGTGCAATGCATCACATCGTTACCCATTTGTGTAACTGCGAGTGCATCCGTACCTTGTACTTGACTACACGGGTGTGTTTGTTTTAAGAGATACGATTAAAGAGATGTAGCATTTGAACATTATTCGCAACATCTAAAAACAAATACTAGATCCTAAATAATTGTATAGCTGATAAGTTAATGTTGAGTAACTGACTACACGCGGGCCTCCAGCGTTCGCTCCTACTTTTTCTATCAAATTTATCAAGTCCCTACAAAATGTATGATGAATGACCGCAGAGGAGTCAATGGCCATAATACTATTTCCTGATAAAAAAATACATCTTTTGCATAGATTATTCATACGCCATCTATTGCGAACGCATAATAATTTGAAATATCCAGCGTTTCTATTTATTCCTTTTAACGTTATCATTATCAACCTCTCCGCTCCGCTCCTTTCCTGACTCATACAAATTGGTTCGTTGTTTTGTTCTTTTTATGATTTCATCCGTTTCATTAATTTCAAGTTTTATTTTCATTCCATTTAATTTGTGATCAACCTGTGGGGTATCATGTATTTACGTCAGAAGTTCGATTACCATGTGCTTCAGGATTATGAATAAGATCGTAAACGTTTCAAAATTCAAAGCATTAAGATTGCTTATTTAAGAAGCCTCACTGCGGAAATTGGTTCCTGCAGCTTCACCTCGCCTGACTGCTTTTGTTGGTAAATAAATAACAATGTTTACTTTTATTTGTTAGACAAAAGAATTTTCTTTACACGAATCTAGTAGGAAACTCTGAAGAAATGTGTTAGTTTCAGTCACGTCCACGTCTTGCCGTTATCTTTTTCATTCGAACAGGGTTTTCAGCTGCTTTATGTTTTTGCGCTGACTACAGTCGATCTCGATGCATGTTTTAATATAACATTGTATGGATTTACCTATCTAAGTCTCGATGTCGGAATAATTATAATCAATTTCCAATCTATCTGTCCTCATGCCTTAATTGGCGCGCTTATCTGATAAACAGAATATTTTGTTTCGATAATGCTTTAGCAGTTGAAACAATATGTCACTAAAATTATGTATTGTTTTATCGTATTTTAAGGTTATGATTTTGATATAATATTTTTGGTGAAAAACAGCCCAACGCTGCACAATTATATGATGATTTCCTTTTTCTTTGGGTATGTACGTTTTTAAATTTGTATTATTTTACTTTTATAGGTAATAACGTCATATAATACCGACAGACAGTATTAGATAATCGCTCTTTGAAATAGTTATTTGCGTAACGAATAACGAGCACAAATGAAAATAATAAGTTATTGCCGAAGACCTGACAAGCCGAATTCTGATTAATTGAGCGAAAATTAAAACAAAAGACTTCGTGATAGACTGCTCAGTCGGTGAATGTGCATGTTGGATAGTCGCTTTCATGAGTCTGTGCTATTGAAAAACATAATTTATGGTCTCAATTAAATCTTTCTTTGTGAAGACGCAGCAGGTCTGACTTGAGCGGACCATTTTGTTTCAGAAATAAATGGTCCAAGTTGAACAACTTTTTGCAGCGTGGCTTAACTTTGTTACTTTAGTAACATTTTCAATTATCATTCGTTTTTATACGAGCTAGTTCCTTTGAAATTAATTTGCGAGTGTTTACTTTCTTTTGTACAGAAATACAAAATATAGCTCCAAATGGCTATTGAAGGCATATTTTGTTCTTTTTCTGGGGCGTATCGATCTCGGTGATCTACGAAAATGAATATCGAGGAGGACGACGAAATTTGGAGTACTGAGATCGAGTGAGTTATTCTTTTCGAAATATTTTACAAAGATCCTTTTCTCAAAGAGCCACTCGCTAGCTTTTGCTCACAATCTTTATTGACAGGTAACCGTAGCCCTTCGCCTTTAACCCCATTAAGAATGACACATGCACCGAGTGATCTTGACGTTCCGTGGCTATCCGTCGCCAATCGAGGCGAAGCGAAAGCGAATGCCTACCTTTCTAAGACCTCATGAGAAGTGAAAATGACACGTTGATAATGTTAGCGATTCCATTTTAACATTATTATACCAACAAGTTTCTCGGAAGGCGTGTTTGCTAACATCGTTAATGGCGACACTGAAATAAGTAAACCTGTCGAGATAACAGTGAATGTTTGTACAGAGCGCGCTATTGTTCGGAACTAGGCACCGCAACTATATTTTAGCCTCGTTACGAAAACAGTTTCCAAGCTAATGTTTACATCGTAAAATAATTTTTTGTCAAAATTTAATGATTTATTTGTATGACATAGGGAAAAAGAAATTGTATCGTCAATGGTCAAGAATATCTACTCTAAATATAACCATATCGCTCTTATTTATACAGATGCAGAAATAAATGAGGATGTTACCTACTTTCAATATCTTGAAATCTTGATACCAAACTCTTGACTATCAATAGGTGTCATAATGCGACAGTACATTGACATAATATACATTTGGTAGATGCTTAGATGAGACGGTGTCCTGACTCAGTACGTTATCAGTGAACTCATTGTCATATGATGAACAAAAACGTTCACGTGTTAGCCTGTTTACCTCATTAGCTTTCCACCAGCCCTGATTTGTCATTCACGCATTCAGAATGAGGGTTTTTTTCCTATAAAACTCACTCCATAGACAAAGTGTGCGAGATCATGTCAAACGCATGTAAAGACTGTGTCTGCCTTTTTTTCAAGGACAAGGGATCGAGCCTATACAGCCATGTCATACCGTAGACAGTTTCAAATTTTATATTATTCGTAAGTAATAAAATATTAGTTTTAAAGTTTTAAAAGATGCTTTTGCATTTTTTGGTCATCTTTTCCCTCATTATTTTAAAGAAACACGTCTTAAAACGTTATCGCGCCATCTATCGATCCCTTAAAAACCATTGAAGTTATAAACCATCCGTCACTGGTGATCTGAGGCTGAATTGAATTAGATTCAATGTTGTAAGGCGAGCGAGTGGCGTCCCTTTTTCACGGTAATGAAACCAAAGTTTGTTAAATTTTCAGTTATGTAGCTCTGTCGCCGCCGCCCACGCCGCAACCGTCCCCGCCTGCGTGGATCCGCCGCTCTTCTAGCGTAGCGTACGTTCTTCGCTCTCATGCATATTCATATCATCAAGCTTTTCGCTAGCTAGGTAAGCTACAAATATTATTCAACGAAATGAATAATATATAACAGTCACACTGCCTTTATAATTCTTCTGCCATCTATAGGGTACAATTTTCAGTGACACAATTTGATTTATCCTGCATACCAAATTTCCTACGGTTTTCATGCGTTCACCTTCTATTATAATGTCCCAGTATTTGTGAGTTAGACGTTTTGACACATTGATGGATTATTTTTTCGCTCAGGGTATACTTTTATTATTCCGGGAATTGCTTTTTGCGAGAGATTGAAAATTTGTTTCAATTATGCGGAAAAGATAAGCTGAAAATAGGCATTTATTTACGTAGGTGATGTAAAGATTATAGCGAATGCAAAGGTGCGTTTACAGTAGAATGTAAACAAAATGATGTGCAAGCGCACAGATGACTAGCAGCCCGAGTTTGTTTATCAAACATGCTTGTCTTTCCTCCTCGATACGTATGCGATTTACGAATGATTTACCAGATACATACATAAACACCTTTCAGGGAGGTCACTGGTCAGTAACTTTACTACAACCACTATCTTTTTAGATAGCAAATAACCATTTAAAGTCAATGAAATTTTTTAGAAACAATCTAGACACTCAGATTAGTCAGATTTTCATTAACATTTTAAAATTACATTTCCTCAAAGATTTCCATGCAAATCTTAAATTAGTCCTAGCACTAAAACTGTATAACTTCTCTTAACCGAGATAATGCACAGTGCTAAAATATATGCAAACGAAGAGATAGTTAAATGTTATTATGGAACAACAAATCGTTTCGTGAATATTTCCCGGTCTAAACATTGGCATTATAGTGATCAGACCAATAACAGCATCGTCTTCATCACTGTTATAATATTATCAAAAGTTTCGATTTAGACGTTTTGATAGGAGAGGACGGATAGCCGAAATTCACTCTTTCTCCCGACTTTTCTTGCGCTCCCGGTAATCCCGATAGATGGTTTTATGTCTTTTTGGGTCTGATCGGCTTAGCTCAAGACCACCCCCTACATCATACATAAACTCACTACCATAATCCCATGCGCGGTGGTCAGAAACCTCTTTACAATGAGGCGTTTTCCAAAACTAGCAATACGAAAAATCACTAGATGGCAATAATAAAAAGTTCTGAAAAACGTGTCACATTGACAGTAAAAAGTACAAAGTAAAGTAAACTAAGTAAGTTTGTCTATGGTTTCCATAAATAGGTGGCGTTGGTAATGGATAAATTGTTTACTACCAATAAATACGCAATAACACCGAAAATGTTAGTTTGTTATACATAAATGAACATTCACTGTAAAAAAACACGATGAATTCAAAGTATCACAACGTCTTTCATGTTAAAACCATCTTAATCTTATTAATAAATCAACAAATTGCTCCCTTAAAATAGGGAATCGAGAAAAAACACTGATAACTTTCGAGCTGATAGATAAATGAGCACGATTGTAACGCCATCCTTCCAGTGTTTCTGAAGTATTTTTTTTTTAATGAAAGCTTCTCATTATCAACCATCTTTTGAATCGTCCAGCTGTTGCAAGGCTCACTTTTAGCATATTGTTTTCCGGATAAAATAACGTATCAATCCTGTCCTAGTTGTTCATGTCACGCTAACATCGCAATCGATTAAATGTTATTTGGTTATTGATTTTGTAAAACGATTTTCATGTGTTGTCCCTTCTACACGATAAGTCGCTTCATACATGCTCGTCGGTTTTGGGTACATTTAATTTGACCCTATACAAGGTGTTACAAAAGTAAATATAAACATTTAAAACTTTTAAGAGGGTCTTTTAGACCATCAAACTGAACAACTTTCACTATGGGACCAACATCGAAATAGCGAAAAAATAATCTGCTGTCCCATACATTTAGCTCCAGTAGATTTGTAGTTTAGTATGGAACATCATTTTTTCGCGATTTCGATATTGGTCCCATAGAGAAAGTTGTTCAGTTGGATGATCTAAACCACCAACTTACATGTTTATTTCTATTTTTGTAACACCTGGTATATAGTTCTCCTGAATATGCTGTTTTTAAGGGGATGATCAGGCAACTTTTGCTATGTAACAAGATTTCGAAATGACGAAAAAAAAAAAACTGTTCCACACAAAACTGCAATCCTACTCGACCTGAATGTATGGGACAGCTGATTTACTTTTCGTGATTTAGACTTTGGTCCCATCGAGAAAGTTGTTCAATTTGATAGTCTGGTCCTCCTCTTTATAATATTTTTATTTTTTACACTCAAGTTTACCTACTGGCATGATCCTAACCTTAGATCAAAGATCGAAACCGAAGTTACAAACGTATTCTCAGCGAAACGTTCTTACGGTGATTAACCTTTTTGGGGCTTAGCCAAAAACATCTGCAGGTTTGATGAGGCGCGATCTCTAATTCCGGCACTAATTAGTGAACTTACACGTTTTATTCCGACTCCATTTTCCTGCTTAGTTGTGATAAATTACTGCTATTACGAACAAGATTTTCTTGATCATTTTTCTCACACAAACTTTCGCAAAAATGTTTAACATTGTAACTCGTGTACAAAGGGTGCTGAAATATAATTCAGCGAACAACAAAGCGACAGTTTTGCTAGGACAACAAGCAATTACGTAATTTGCCTGCCTACAACATGTTATTATAATGTTGCCAATTAGGTTTATTACAATAGTAAGTAATGTTAGGCTTTAGACATTTTATGATTGCGTTGCGTCGACTATACGGAGCTCTAGTTTTATTCATAAACCTACCTACAGTTGTTATTAACAATTGTCCGTTTTATTGAAATGTTATGTACTTCCTTGACCTCTTCGGTTGTGAAAGGCTATGGTTATAAGTCATCGATAACGTTAATTGATATGGTAATAGTGTTAAAATTGAATGCCCTTTACCCTGTCGCTCGCTGTTGAACTTTTAGAGCCCTTACACACTAGCTATTTCCCAGCGAGGCGAAAGCGCTCTACGATTTTAAAGCTACAGCGATTTTTGAGATATCGTTATAGGTGAAAAGTTGCTAGTGTCAAGTGGCTGAAAACCCGGCCTCCTAATTTTATCCTAATATGGGGGCTGGCAAGCCTTCGACCCAATTGTGACCCCTACATGTTTACTATCTTCACCCTAAAAAAAGTGGTAAATGAGTCAGGCAATACCGTTCATAGGAAGAAACCTGTAATCTCCCGGTTTTGGGTATCCATCTCCCAGGAGGCACATGCGTTTAGCCACCAAGACATCGCAGTCACAACATAGGAATATTATATGGTTTCCTCCTCCTCTCCACACGCTCGACAGCTCGGCCTCCTAACGCCGTTCGGCTA
The DNA here is from genome assembly GCA_963924505.1 of Agonopterix alstromeriana. Classification (NCBI taxonomy): domain Eukaryota; kingdom Metazoa; phylum Arthropoda; class Insecta; order Lepidoptera; family Depressariidae; genus Agonopterix; species Agonopterix alstromeriana. The sequence continues at coordinate 12,224,826 of OZ004665.1, read as the reverse complement.
AAAATCAGGAATTCAGGAACGTGGGACATGTCCCTTTTTTATTTATTTTGGTGTTGGTCTGCTGCTGGTCTTACATCAGTTCTACTTTAAGGAAAACTTTTCAATAATTTACTAAGAGCTGTTTTAGCCCAAATTAATAAGCGATGAAAGGAAGCTCAGACACTAAGAAGATATTTCGTCCTTCATGAAATTAAAATCATTTGGGCAGAAAACATTGTTTTTTTTATTTCAACTCATTGTATAGGATATAGTAGCGTATTAAATACTTCGATTTTACTGAATCTATTTAATTCTGTACATAATTATAAGGTACGTGCAGAATTACGTTTTTGTATAATAATTGAAGAACAAATTTGATGTGGGCGGTGCTTTATTGGCCTTAAATACAATGTGAAGGCGGCAATGAATTTTCCTTGACGACTTGTTCGTAGTCTATCTTTAACTATATTACAATAAAAAGAAAACGACATTGCTTTCCATGACGTTTTTCACTTTTAAAATACCAATTTCTCCAGAAACTAGAGCAAATTTCAAGGCTGCGTTGTTCTTAGTTCTTACTGTCTGATTGCTTTATACATTGTAGATTGTTAAATGTAAAAGCGTGAAGATATAATAATAGCTCAAAGTAGTTGGTGGTCCGAGACGACCTCATTAGTTTGACGTTTTGCTACAATCGGAGTACCGTTGCGAACACTTTCTTCTATCGTCGGTCGCGACCTACCGTTACTCATGATAGGTACGTGCCTAAATTAAGATGCTTCTAGCTAAATACAATATTTGCCTTCCTAACTTACAGAACTGCCGAAAAACTACATTCAAAACGAAAAGCTATATCGTAATATTCCCCGAGGTAGTCAGCGATCTTCTGAAACCTCAGAACATCCACGTTTCACCAGTAGTACCGAAACTCTGTCCAGTGTGACGGGGGGTGAGCCTGTCGCCATTTATAATGGACAGTGGGTACTATATACAACGTGTTAATGAATTGAAACCATGATAATTCGAATCTGCTGTCGATTCTAAACAAATCACTTTCTAGTTTTGCGTTAATTCATTAACACGTTGTATACCTCGAAATAGAAGCATGCAGGTTTCCTCACGATGTTTTCCTTCACCGAAAAGCCATTGGTGTTACAAATCGTACCTACATAAATTCCGAAAAACTCATTGGTTCGAGTGGGCCTGGACGGGGATTGAACCATCGCCTCCTGCATGGCAGGCAAGGTTATTCGCCACTGGACCTGGCTGATTATTATTTAGTACCAGCGTTATTTTTGTATAGTTAACTAAAAGGAAAAACTGACAGAAATGACATGAAACATTATAGCCGTGCAATACGCCAATGTGGTTTCTAATCTACACTATCATAAAACTGTAACAGAAGTGTGTCTGTTCTGTACATTAAAGATACTCGTATTTACAAAAAAAATATTACGATATGATTTTTAGGTGTCCCTCCAAATCACTGACTGACTTCAAATCATCGATTTTTGAATTTTTTGTCTGTTTGTTTGTTAGAGCATCACGCAAAAACTACTGGTCCGATTTCGATGAAACTTTTTGAGTTTGAAAGCTTATGATTAGACCTAAAAACGGCATATATTTTATCACGATACAATAACAGGATCCGGTACGAACGAAGTCGCAGCCAAAAGCTCGTAAAAAGTAAAACTAGTATTCCTTATGAAAATTCGCTATGGAGTAGTGTTTAGTTTAGTCACAGTACTGAATCTTGATCAGACAGTAAAAGTTGGAATTAACATAAATGAAATATATCGAAGGTTCTTGCGTCAAGTCGATATAATATGTCAAGATCGTGCGGAAAGGGCGGATGTTGTGCAAACGGCCGGCGTGCGACTCCGCCGCGCCGCCTGATGACCTGAAATGCTGAGCTAGGCTTCCGTACTAGGGTCGCAATTCTATCACTTCCCATCAACCTTTATATGGCTTTTGTATAATTTCTCAACGACAAGGTCGAATTTTTTACACCTTTTATGGATTGTTACTAGTAGCTATTATACCTTTTGATTAAAACGCCTAGAATATACGCTTACTAATTGAGCAACGAAATAAATCTCCATGTTCTCTGTAATGGTTTACGAAACATCAATTATCATGTCCAGTTACATCAATTGCGTTTGCTGTTTTGGGCCAAAGTTAAGTTTGTTGTTTTTGTGACTCCGTTCGTTCCACTTTTATTTATGTCGCAGATAGCGAGTGAGATCTTTCGGTCATTGTGACTTTTTATCGGCTCAATAGTGTCATTTGTGTTTTTGCAGTGCTAGTTTTTCTACCTGACTCACAGATAAGATTGGTGTCGATTTGTTTACGATTATTTTCTAACTGACTGAAAATATAAAAATATTCACGCGGTTTGTATTCTATTCTCGGTGGTGAAAGCTCGAAAATCAATAGGTAGCGAAGTTTTCATATTGTTTACCGTGCTTATTGAACCATCTTTAGTTACTGAAAATAGTATTCAAAGCCTAATTTATATAGCCACAATATGGGGATAGTTCTACATGTAAATACTGATTGATATGTATTTTATCACCCAACTTTTGTTTATTGGAGAGAGAATTGTATCGTTCGGTATCACAGTTGTATTACAACTCAATAATGCTGCCGAAAGCGGCTGCCCTGCTGTAGGAGGCTGCACAAATACAAGTAGGCTTAATTTGAATACAATAACAGCAAATTAGCGTAGGATGTTACATTACATGTCGTCAGTTCTGTTGCGACGTTTAGAATCTGTTATGGATTTTATGATAATCAATTAAATTTGAATTTCCGAATGAATTATAATGTAGGTACAAACAATATTTAATTATTGACGCTAAGCACTAACAAATATTATGAATAATTGCTGAAAGGTCTTTTAATTTTTTATTTGTTCTGGTAATCAACAGCGTTACAGAATGTGACTTTTGTTGTTATTAAGGCTTTTTCTTTATCGATATTATTTTCATTAAATGGAGGCTATCGTTCGTGACCGAACGATAAAAAAAAACATATTTCAGGCCAGTAGGGTTACAAAATTAGGCTTTAACTGATAAGGTGAGGGGAGGAGAATGATTGAAGCTGTTATCAGAGGACGAAGATATCCAGGCCCCTCCACCGGCCGGCGCTGCGTCCGTCGCCCATCAGTATCACTCCCAGCGCCGAGCGCCTCGCACGCCGCGACACGCGCACGCGCATTTTTGCCGCAGTGAAAGTTGCGCGCGCAGGTTCCGCTACGATTTCGTGCGCCGAACCTCATCATCTAGTTATTCTGTTTGTTCGTTGCGCCAGTGCAGCAGGGAAAGGAGGCCGCTGCTTGTGCTCGGACACGACTCGTAAGAACAACGCCGTTGTGCCGTCAAATGTTCTTTTTAAATCGATCCCGATGTTTGTGTGGCAATTATCCCAAAATTTCGTAATGTTCTCGTAATTGTCAGAACTCTGAACGTTTAACGTTCGATATCTTTTTCGTCGAATAACGAATCTTGTTAAATTTTTCACGTTTAAACATTTGTTTGTTTTGATTAGGTTTGTCAGTAGTTTTATAGAAGTACCCTCGTATCATATATATTTAGCAATTATTGTCGTCTAAAGAAAACCAAACGCGCAATTCAACCCCATCAATAAAACCCATGATTTCTCAATGATCGTTGCTACGAGCTACGAAGTTCGTAGCTACAACATACCTAGATAGAGATATCTCAATCAAACAACTTGCTGAAAGTTGAGCGCTGTCAATACTGTTGGGGAACAAGTAAAGTGACAACAAGCAAGTGGCAAGTTTTGCGATCAAGTTGCCACCAACTACGGCTAGACTACATGGCAAGTTGCTAGTTGCATTAGTTGAGTGAAACCGAACGCGCGGCCGTGACCCCACATGCCATTTCACTAAATTACAAACTGATTCATGCTTACTGCTTTTAAAAGTTGATCTAATTTGGTGGAATACATTTTTACTACTCACCGTATTTGGTTCTATTTTACGTTTTAAACAGTTGTACTATGGTTTGTAATTGTTTTCGTTTTGTTTATTTATTTTCTTAGTTTATTAATCGTATTTGTTATTGAACAATTGAAACTGATCAGTGTAGATGCAATAGGATTGGACAATCGCACGAGCGGGTTGTCCGTATATGACTAAATGAACAAAAAATTAACAATTGTATTATAAATAATTATGATTAAAGATAACGTTTGTAAGAAATCCTCAAAAACAAATGTCTTTGTTTTTTGCCAAAAGGATTCACAAGTTTTGTTGTTCTTCTCATAAACTTTATAATAAAATCTTATGCCTAATAAGATTTTACAAATGCGTTATTAACCCACACTCTGAGTCACTCTTTCAATTTGATATTAAAACAGTAATTGTATGTTTCCTCAATAAATATTATGCATAATTATAGGACTAACTTAATATAGTCATCTTTTTATGAAAAAAAAATGTTTTGATAACATTGCTACAATCAGGGCTCGATTCATCATTATCTTTCATCGTTCATGTATGCACCTTTGCCACACAACATATTAAGTTACAAAAAAGTTTTGTTTTCTCCGGGACCTTTAGCGCGAGACCGACTCACACTTGGCCGTTTTTTATTATTTGTTGATATACTGTAGAGTTTGCTCTATAATCAAACTAAGTTTGACGCTTGTATGTATTACCGTTTTTACGATAGAGCGAGAAGAAAAACTTTGATAAAAACTAGTTTCTTGGACCCCCCTTGTAATTTTTATTATTTTTTAGCAAATTTGCCATAATAACGCACATTTTGTAAAATTTAAATTGTCTAGCTCTTACGGTTCAAAAGTTACAGCCCTAAAAAGGTAGGACAGACAGACAGACGGACGGACAACGTAGGTTTAGTTATAGGGTCCTTTCACCCTTTGGGTACGGAACCCTAAAAAATATTATATTACTAGTACCTGTCTGAATTTGATTGTTGATAGCGATTGTTCGGTCACGGTGCCATTGTGCAAGTCTCACTACGCTTTGGAATCGGATACGACCTACATTTTTCTAGCTATAGACGTAGGTAACTTGAGCTGCAACCTGCATTGTACAGGTACAAATACTTTTATACCGCAATGGTCATACAGCCATAGCCAAGAACATATAGTTGCCTATCTACACTAACGTGGACATAAACATTAAACACACGGTGAGAAACATCTTGTAATACAGGGTTCTTCTTAATATGCTAACACTTTTTAAGGCGATAATCAGACCGTCTAACTGCACGACTTTTTCAATGGACAAACATCGAAATCGCGATAAAAATCAGGTATCCCATATCTTCTTCTTACCGTGTGGGCAAGCCCTGGTGACAGAGTTTTTTCTGACCGCCTTACGGCCTCTGACGTGGTTTTTATGTAACGACTACTACCACGAGACCTAGTAGCCGGGACCAACGGCTTAACGTGCCATCCGAAGCATGGAATGATCTTTCTTTTCAGATAATCAGGTGATTCGGCCTGCAATGTTCTAACCAACTGAGAAAAAACGCACAAAGTGACATATCACTAGGTGTCCCCAGTGGGAATCGAACCCACGACCTCCGTGTCAAGAGCCCAATGCTCTTAATCATTAGACCACGGAGGCAGTTATCCCATAAATTTGGCTCGAGTAGGTTTGCAGTTTTGGATGGAACAGCTGATATTTTTCGCGATTTCGATATTGGTAGTGAAAGTTGTTCAGTTTGGTGGTCTGATCATCCCCATAAAAAAGTGTCAGCATATTAAGAAGGACCCTGTATATGTGACATCTATTCATATTAGCAGACTTTACTAGAAAATTTGTTGTTATAAATCTAATTCTTGTAGATTTTATTAAATACTTTTACAACAAAAATTAGTAGTCTGCTAATACAGGGTATTAGGGTAAACAATTGCATTACTTTAAGGAATGATATTGAACAACTTTCCCTAAAAAGCCTAGGAAATACGCAAAACAAATTTTTAACGTGCCACACTAAATTCAATCAGCTGATCGAGTATGAAAAGCCGATTTTTTTTACCTATCGTTCCTTGGGGAAAGTTGTTCAGTATCATGAGTACAATCGCCCACTAAAGTTTGATGGTCTGAAGTCTGGAGCCTGTTCCGACTCCAAATGGACCCTGATTCCGTGTATTATTCTCTGCGTGCACGATTGTCCTGCGCTCGCTTCGATGATAATATACAACACCACAATGATACGTACTCAAACGGCGAACAATTGGCTTTAAATATAACAATCTGTGATTGCCTTGTAATTTGTAATCTGTGACGTTATCTGGGAAAAGATTCCTTAATGTCGCTCGTCTTCGTCCGTCGCTTTCGATGATTATCTCAGTTTCCATACACCGACGCCAAAAACCGATATAAATTATCGCTACTCATTCGTGATGAAATATCCATTTGAATAGCGGTTAGTGATTTGACTAGATACTTATGAAACGTCTTCATGGTTATATTTTGTTAAACAAGCCTCGGTTTTGGTGTTGGTCAAGGTGTGTACTCTTGACCAACACCAATGCTTTACACTTTACTAGACTGCATATTAAAAATGATTTTGTTTCTTGTTACCTCTTATGTCATTCACCGTAGTGTAAGCTGTACAACGGCAAAATCATTTTTTTTACGTAGGGATACGAATACGACTATCATCATCAAGTAGGTATAAATTATGAAATTTCTTCTACTTAAAAGAATATTCCGAATGCGTAAATGCGCGCTGCATTCAAACGAAGTCTTGTGATATTTTCAATACTAACCAATTAAAGTCAATAAAATGTTGCAGAAACAATCTAGAACCTAATCTCTTTGCTTGTATGAAGTCAGATTTTCGTTAAAATATTCAGTTTTAATGCTAGCATTAATTTAAGGTTTGTATGGAAATCTTTGAAGCAATACGTTAAAATTTATAGTAACTATAAATTTTAACGAAAATCTGACTTCGTTCAAATATAAAGATTAGTTTCTAGATTGTTTCTGAAAAAATGTCATTGACTTTAATTGTTTAGTATTGAAAATATCACCAGTTCGTTTGTATGGAGCGCGCTCCGAATTATATTCCCTTAAGAATTTGAAATTTATCTTCTCCAGCTTTGACAGAATAAGTGTTATCCTTTTCTTTTTTAGCATTATTGGCTAAAAAAATCAACAGATGTAATATTCATCGCTCCTTAGAGAAGTGTGCCATTTCATGTCAAGACTGCGCCTGCCTTTTTTTTAAAGGCCGAAGGATTGAGCTCCTAGGGTGCAAGGGCACAATCCTTAGGCCTTTAAAAAATTCTGGTCGTTCGGTCCAGTTATCTTGGGTCCGTTTGGTCTAATCTTTCCGTTACGTCCGATTCCGGGATAGTCAAATCCTCATTGGTCTAATTCCCGTTTGGTTAAATTTCCAGATAGGTAAGGTCAGACGTAAACAGTTTCAGATTTTCGATTAAATTATTTGTAAACAATGAAATATTCCATTAAAAGACCTCTTTGTCTGCATTTTACACAGCATGCTGATTATATATTCTGTATTGTAATGTGCTATAATCTTGTATGCATAGTACGGCAAATAAAGAATTACAAAATTATGTAGTACTTTGTTATTTCTTGGGTAGACAATTTTAAAAAGTGTGCTCTTTGGTTTCGCGTGAACTTTTTACTCGTAATAATTCAGTGTCGCCCATTTCTTTCGGACATGTCGATATCCTTGGTTTACCTTACATGGCCATGTAAAGGGCTACCTTGAGATGTGTACAGTACATTCCATTCTTGAGTAAGTCGTTAGGTAACGCATGTATCAATGTCGTGTGAATCAAACCTCTATCATTTTATTGACTATTCTCAATTACCACGCTTGATAAATTTTCTCTCATACTCATAATTGTAATTCACAAAGTTCTTGGTAGGTAAATAGAATATACGTAACATCAAAACTTTACTGAACTCATGAAAATAAAACTACTTCAAGTCTGAACATTTAACTTTGCAGTACAGGGAAAATACGAGCTAACAAGCAATGTAAAAAACGGTTTATCAACTTTTAATTAAACTGTTAACGATTTCTTTAAATTCTATAGCAAAAAAGTGCATGATGAATTTATTTATTTCTGCTAAAGATGTCGGGGCTTCGATCTTGTTATTTCAGTATTCTCTTTAATTAAATCACTTATTTTGTTTTGTGTCGCAATCGGGTCACAGCGCACAGAGCGGCTGCAAACGGCGGCCCCTGTGATTAATGAAACATTATTATTTGTATCGCAGATTTGGGAATATTCCCAAACATAAACGCCGTCATGCGCGTTACATTTTGTTACGATGTCGCTTACATTTAAAATAAATGTATAGCAGTATACAATGTGAGGCAAGAAAGATGGTCATTAATACCTGCCATTTTACAACTGGATGATGTAAAGCGGCTGTCGTTCACATCATTCATTCCGCTTTCTGCATAACTACGATGGAAACCGGAATTGCGAACATTACAAACAATAACCTACAAGTACATATCCAGTAAATCCTATACACACATATTGTACACATATGTTTGTTAATGTGTGTTTGTTAATGTAGCGGAACCATCGCAATGATACCTCGTTAGCTATATCAATAGCAAAGTCGTAAATAGTATTTAAAATTGAAAACAACTCGTAGAGATTAGCGTTAATTTATAATAATAATACACAATTTAGTGTCTGTTACTTTACATTAGTGCTGATATTATTTTATTAGTTAGGTGCCATAATGTATTGCCTTATACACTGCTTATAATTTTTATATACAGGGTATAAGTGACAGCCTAGCAAATACTGAAACGGTGAACTCATACCATCAAATTGAACAAGTTTCACTAAGGATACACGCAAAAAAAAAATCAGCTGTCCCATACAAAACTGCTGTACGTACCCGTCTCAAATGAATGGGACAGGTGCTTTTTTTTTGCGTTTCCTGAGGTAGGCTTCATAGTGAAAGTTGGTCAGTTCGATGGTCTGAGTTCACCGTTTCAGTATTTGCTAGGCTGTCACTTACACCCTGTATATTTAAATTATAAACTTATTTTTGTACGCGCATGCGATTTTATATTTTATTTTAATCTGGAAACTTAGTTTTTGCCAGGATGTGCTATTAACACATCTCATTTTCATGTCAATAGTTTTATCTTGTTTTCATTTGTAGAATTACTTACTTATTTCATCTTCAACCGACACCTGCACTTGTAATAATCTAAATTTATAAATTGTGTTTATTTTAGACTGCACTATTTTTCCAAACGTTTTCCCCTTTTATGTTGTGTTTTATTGACTCCCACTCAACTTCAATCACTAATCTCTTCATGCTTTAATGCGACACTAAAATATCTGTACGACTCTTTACTTTACATATTTACCACAAAATATAAGTCGAGAAAAATATAAAACCTTCTTTCAATAAAACACAAATATTTGTACATTTTACGTGTTCATAAATATGTAACTTTACTTCGTCAATAGTAAAGAAGACAAGTAATATCGAATTTAGTTTGTCTATTTGTAGATTGAGCACGTCTGAAACAATTTTCGTGTTATTGATGGACATGTTGTCATCGTCTTAGCTCCGATATGCGACGCATCAAATTATTTCTATCTTAGCAATTTAGATCAATGTATCTGGTTGGTCACTCTGCCCTCCTTGATTTTAATACCCTGAGTGACTTTGCTGCTCCGTTGTTCCCAAAACTGTACATCTCACATTATTTTTCACGTATCTGTGACGTCATAACTCTATGTAGGGTATGTAGGTAATGAGAGTGTTTTGTTTTTGTTCTGCATAAAGTGAAAAGCTCGACCAATAGTCGTCACAGTGAATTTTCTATTTATAGAATAGTTGACAAACGAAAGCAACGAATGTGTTGTCGAGTCTTTGTTCGTTGCAATTGAATTAATGAGGCAGATATCTTCTTTGTCCGTATAAGTGTATTTGCTAACAATTAATCTGTATTCCGTGCGCGGCTGCCAGCTTCTCATTACCTATGCCTTGTTTATGTTGTGGACAGTCATTGTTCATGGATGTGTTATTGTTTCTCGCTTTGCTCTCGTTAATGTATTCCCAGCTTTATCGCAAACAAATGACCCGTTAAGTCACGTAAAATGACATCAATCTATTACTTTGAGCTGGGCTATTTTCTACGCCTGGTCATCGTAATGTTTATGCAAAGTACACAATTAACCACGATTTTTTCCTTTATCTAAGAAATAGGTTAAATAATCGGATCATGCAGGAACTTTTGCTTCTTGCATTTATTCTAGATTTTTCGTCGATGCTAAACGTATTGTCATGATTGTCGTGGTTCGTGTTTAGGAAATTCGCACGTTTCTCGAAAGGGCACCAGAGATTGAGATCAAATTGCCCCAACTTGATGTGTTTTAAAGGCATCAAAAACGCATCAAGATCTTTTGATTTCACAGAATACCAAATTGTCTCTGGCTCTTTATCGTTTCGTAGTTTCATCTAAAATTACTTTTGTATTTTATGTGTAAATTATAGATACATTTGGGCTCACATTAGTTGATGATGTATTCTGGGCATTACCTTTCGTTGGAGTTACATCTAGCGATAAAATATTTGAATTATGCAAAATTATTTTTTAGCTTTTATTTTGACTTGCTGTTTTAGTTCATGTTTCAGAACCAATGCCAAAGTTCAAACTTCCGATGATCTTATATACTTACGAGAATAAAGTGTCCTTGTCTCGATCTGTGTTCAATATTCAGCGTTCACGTTTAGGAAACTAACAATCATCTTTTATAACGGCGCGTATATCGCTAATGGTCTGTTAATGAATGTTTCCGCAGTTTTAATTACAATCCCCATAGATAATTCTGTGAAATTTTATCACCGCTTCCAGTCGAGTGTTGAATTTTGATGTCGATGCCTTAATATGTTTGATTTGTCTAAATCACTGTTTTTAATATTTGTACTTCTAATTGAAGTAGATCTTTCTCCTTGCGGCGATTCAAAGTGTTACAAATGTATGTAGTAAGGAAATAATGTGCATCCTTGGCACTGAAGTAGAATTTAATACTTGCTACGTGCGATAACTATAGAAGAACAAGTATAGTAAAGGTGCCAGAACATTTACGAGCGATTGTGCGTGCTTTATCACCATCCAGCCCATTACCATAAACCACGTAATGATTTAGAAACTGAACGTTTTACAATAAGAATATGGTTATACGGCTATTACTCTGTTGTTTTCAATTCAAGGTTCTTCTGTCTCTTTTATTTAAACTCTATAAGATTTAAAACGTTCATTGTTTATGCACGACTACGGCGACAGTGTTTAGTACAAACCTAATATTCAATCTCTCGGATCAAATCTGCAGATAGCAAATAATTTGAATTTGACTGTGGCTGGGTCTTATGGTCTACTGATAGCATCTCTCTAGATACAAAGGCTTTTCGCAATGATATGGAATATCTGCAGGTAGTTAAAAACGAAGCTAGTGAGTGTTGGACCTCGTGTCGTGTAGGATTCCGTAGTCATTATGACGCAGCGCAGTTGTGCCTGTACAGACAGAATTTTTAACAGAATTTAACGACTCTTCCTCCACAACTCAAAATCATCACAGGATCAGGATTTTAGAAATTACCAGGGGCAATACATTATTAAGGTCTTTTTCGGGGAATCTCGTTAACGATACGGCTGGTAACCAAATGTTGTAATAAAAAATACTGTCTCATTTGAAAATACCTCTTCAACTATTAAAACAACAAGAGAGGTGCCGATACAAAAATGTCAATCCCATACATATATCATACAGTCTCCATACGTATACCATGTATGGAGATTCTTTAATAGTAGGTATATAACTATATTAAAGACTTTTATTTTCTCAATAAATAGAGATCTACATCTAAAGTAACGTCCGTCGTCCCAAATTTCATGCATTTCGGTGCGTAACTGTAGAAGCTATGAAGCTGTAACAAACTGGGACGGACCGGATGATCATAAGGGTACCTTCTTGTACTACGGAACCCAAAAACGAATCAGATCCCATCAAACGAAGTGAACATCGTGAATCATCAAAGCTTTTGAATTCAAGAAGTGGAGACGAACATGTTTACCAAATGTGTCACGGATGCTGTTTAGCTTCCTTTTAATGTTGCATTTTGTAAACAACGTTAATTTGTAGTAGGTACGTCTACAAGTAGCAATTTGGCGTGTTTACTCACGGAGACTATACTCCATTCCAAATAGCAACGAAATTTTAAGGCTATTTTGAATTATAGAAACATAGATCTGTAACACTTCCTCTCACTTATTCTCAGAACAGCTTTACGAACGTCCAGGATATGTCGGATAGTTATATCTTTCTGATAAATAAATTATATTTGCAAATCAGAATTGGCCAGAAAGATATAATAGGAATTGGAATCTTTTCGTCCTTATTTGGAATGAAGTATAGAGAGCCATTGGCTATCTAACATACAACGGATTATCGACAATAAATCTTAGCTAGTTGGAAATAAATCCATATGTCGTGTTTTACGATGCCAGTTCGTTAAGTTAACTATACTTAATAATAAAGATAGTGTAACTAGAGTGCACGTAGTATCTCTAGAACGTGGCATGGAGGGGGTCGTAAGTCAAGCCCTCTCTAGAGGTTAATCTCCTCGGTGACATTGGGAGGCCGTTTCTCGCTTTGCTTGATTGACGTATATGGGTTACCTCCTACCACCTACTTCATTGACTTAATCACGCATTCGGTTAAAATTTCCTTTTTTGCTTTTATACGCGAGCTTGGCGCATATTTGTCTGTATTTAACCCAGTTATTTATTACAGCAGCTTTTCTATTAGTGTTCTCCCTTTTAATATTATGAGAATACAACACTAGTTTTTAATTACTAAAAAAAATTTAAGGCTGTATTCAGTCACGGAAATTAAACAACTTTCCTTAACGAATATTGGTCGAAACACGAGAATTTTTTTGGACTTTCCATTCCATACAAAAGTGCGGATTAGCCGATCGATTTTGTATGGCTGGCCCATCATTTTTTACTTTTTTCGACCCATGTTTCTTAGGGAAAGTTAGTTCAATTGTCTGAATACACCCTTAAATTTTTAGTAATTTAAAAACTATACTTCATTCCAAATAAGGACGACGAGATTTTCCGATTCCTATTTAGCTTTCTGGCCAATTCTGATTACCAAATGTAATTAATTTATTGGATACATATACTATCCGACATATCTTGGACGTTACTAAAGTAGTTTTAAGAATAAGTAAGAGGAAGTGTTTCAAATCTTTGTTTCTGTAATGCAAAATAGCACTAAAATCGTTGTTATTTTGAATGGAGTATAGTGGTGTATAATACGGTAGCAGTAAAGGTTTTTGGATTTGTTAGCTAGTAAGTGGGGAGTATTACTATCAATACATATAAATTGATTGATAATATATTGATTGAATTACTTGATTTAAATACAATAGAATTTACGGTTGCCAAAGGATATTTATTGTATGCAATATCTAATGATGCTGTTTGATCCTCGAGTGTTGTCTGGATTGGTTCATTGGCTTCATGCTTTTTGATCTATTCGTTTTAATGTGTACTGTAAGCTCAATGAGTGTCAATTAATTAACTCAATTGTTCAACGACCTTGGTAACGAATGTGGACGCGATACAACTGATTGTGTATATATCGCAAGTGAACAATAATACGAACGAAGCCAATAAAGTGAGTGCCTCCAACAACATTCTTACAGACTAGCTTTATAGGACTGTAGGACTTTTTAATTTTCAAAAAGATTACCGATTGCCGTTTAGATATTGTTGTAAGGTGCGAGATTACAAATATAAAAATCTAAATCTTACAGATACAGGTTTTTATATTAGTAATTTCGAAACATAAAACAATATCAAAACGCCAGTCGGTAATCTTTTTGGTAATTAAAAAGTCCCTGGGTTACAGTACTATTAGTGAGGTTATAATTTGTCTAGTTAAAGTATGAGTAAATGGACGTCGTTGGACACTTTCCAACTAAGATTTATAATGTAAAGGCCACAGGTAACATCGAATTGTCATCAAATAATAACGTTATCGACCATAGTCGAACGAGACGGCAATTTATGCAAGACAGTAGCAACTTTCCCCGCTTGACTGCGACCGGGCTCGGGGCAGTGGCAAAGTATATGTATAATAGTAGAACAGCTTCTAAGAACCCGTGCGATGCCCCGACGATTTGGCAAGATTGCGGTCATGCTACGGGTTATCACAATCATGTTCAGGGGATATGATAAAAATAAAAGATAATCAATATATGGGATAAGCCTAATCATTTAATATTTTATAAAATAGTATTGATCATAATACCTACCAAGCTACCTACTTATTTCCAACAAATTTTTATTTTATACGACGTGAAATCATTCCCGTACACAATACAAACAGTTCGAACCATTGTGGTACGTGCGCGCTCGCGAGTTTTAATTTTGACACTGCTGCCAGCGCGTACCCTAAGTCTCAGTTGACATAGGGTACCGCGCGAGGGCAGATGGGGCCGGGACGTGCTCCGCCCGCGCCCCGCATCCCGCGAACGATAGACCTGTGTCGCGACCGCTGAGCTGGGCTACTGTAAAATTTATATACTATGGCAGCGGGCAACATGCGCGGGCGCGTGAGTCGTTGACGATGCAGTGCGGTGTAGTTACGAAAGCTGCACCACCTGTCTGCTTATATGGCATAGCGCCGACACTTGTTACTACGATTTCTTACAAGTCATTAGAACCGTAAATAGATTCACTACTGTTTTACTTCCACTTGGTTGAGTGAGGAGTAACTTGCTATTTATTTTTGTCATTGTACCAAAATCACCATTGTAAAAGTTTACAAACCTTTTCGGATTGGCTGGAGTATAGTTTGACACAGCTATAAATTTATCGCAAGTGGTTCATTGAGGATCATTTCTAGTAAATAACTTATTGTAACTGAACTAAGTAGATTTTTCGATCATTGCAAGCAGAATCCGCAAAATTCTCTGCGTTGTCGATTTTGGCAGTGAACTAAACTGATGCGTCGGACCATTTGAATTTGACTCACCGCTGCCAATTTCTTGTTTGCTCTCTACTCCCAAGGTGAATGTCAAACCGTAATAATGGTAATGATGTTTAATAGTAGAATTAACATTTTTTAAATACACAACATCAAAGCTTGGTCTACCAAAGCGCTACACGATAATCTTGCGTCGTTTGAATTAAGTAAAAATCTCTGCGCTCGCTCTCCCCACTGTTTATTTTAATTTCCTTATTAAGTACGCAGCGGGATTTTAATTCAAAAGCTGTGCAAGTTTGTATTGCGGTACTTGCTTTTACTCACTTTAAAACGAAAATAGTGTTTTCATAATTATTACGTTGTGTAGTATTTTGAACAGTCACGGTTTTGCTTTGGATAGATTTTGCCACACGAATTTGTTTTGGGATCGTTTTTAAAATGAATGCCTCGTTATGTTTTCATTTGTTTCATAAATAGGCTGTTTTGTGAATGAAACTACAGAACAATAAATACTCAACAGTATTTTTAGTGTTCTCGAGGTTTTCGGACAACGATATTCGAAAATGGTGGAGCCGTGATTGAAATGCTGGCTCCATAAAGTGAAGTGTTTGAACAATAAGAAAGTGCTTGTGATATCGTAACAATGAGTAGCAGTGAGCCCACACTGACGGAGTCGCCGGTGCCGCTGGCACTGGCGCGGCTGCAGGGCCGGCCGGGGCGGCTGCCGCACGGGCTGCGCACCCACCGCCCCAGCCTGCCGCTCGCCAGCCTCCAGGAGTCCGCCGACGAGACTCCGCGCCGCTTCAGCGACGAAACTTACGGTCCCGATACCGACGACGACGAGCCCTTTACTGACCTCTCCATTGTCATGGGCACACCTCCGCGGTCGACTGCCAACGGCCGTAGAGCTTCCGATGCGGCTTTCGCTGAGCGATACAGAAAGCTAAATGAATTTGATGGACCACCGCCTGAGGCACCTCGCAGGGCGTCCGTAGCTATCGGAGTGGAGGGGTACGGATCCGGAGACAAGGGTCGCAGGCGCTCATGGGCCGCGCGGCTGCAGCTCGAACGCAAGAAGAGACGGAAGTCGGGCGGAGGCAACGATACTGACGAGGAGAGCGACACTCCGACCTACGTGCGACAGAAACGACCGTCCTGGTGGAACGTGTTCGTGCCTGATAACATGCTGAAGAACAGGTATTAATCTATTACGAGCAATTATCACTTATTTATGACATCAGAATTATGATTTCATTCAATTCACTACGATAGACTAACGTTGTCGTTTTTTACATGTTAGTGTTTCTCAATCAAACGTTCTTCATAATTTATCGACTAATTACCATTGTTAAGATAACTTATATCATGCAATGCTTTATAATGTTCACATTCCTATTTTGTATGGGATTAGAATGGAAATGAGTAAATAAGACACCATGAAACTAGATTTCCTTGACTTAAAATGTCCAACTGCGAGTCTGATTGTTAATGTTAGTAAACTGGGTGTGCTATCAGGGTCACCACATACTGACACGATCAATTAATGTTTATTTTTTTATCCGCATAATCGTCTATACTGACCTACGCTGAATTTATAAGCAGTCACATGACTGAATGTAGTGTTGGGATTTCCTTCTTCCGTGCTTCTAAGGTACTTTTCTTATTAGAGCTTGAGAGAAGTTTATTCCGAATGCGTAAATGCGCGCTGCATACAAACGAAGTCTTGTGTTATTTTCAATACTAACCAATTAAAGTCAGTGAAATGTTTCAGAAACAATCTAGAAACTAATCTCTATGTTCGTATAAAGTCAGATTTTCGTTAAAATATACAGTTTTAGTGCTAGGATTTTGTATAGAAATCTTTGAGGCACTGTAACTTTAAAACTACCTATACATTTTAACGAAAATCTGACTTCATACAAACATAGAGATTAGTTTCTAGATTGTTTTTGAAAAATGTCATTAACTTTAATTGGTTAGTATTGAAAATATCACCAGACTTTGTTTTGTTTGGAGCGCGCTCCGAATTATATTCCCTTACTGCCAGTTGCACGTACGTTCATCAAAGTTAATCCTCCATTAAATCTCTTGCTGTCACTTTTTGTCTTGTTGACGTAGTAAAAGCTAGCAAGATATTTGATGGAGGATTAACTTTAGTGAACGTACTTGCAACTAGGAACGCAGGGCCTTTTACGAGTATGCTGACTATTTAATATTAGTTTTGGTCTATTTTCTTCTCGGGGCGAAACTACATTATTAAAAATGTTATTATATAAGTTTCATTTCTGTTCCGTCCTTTACTTTATCTATAAAATGTTTTAAAAAATTCCACTAACTCATAATCCCTCAGTTGTTGTGTGTAAGTAATGTGTACGATGTATTATGTACCTACGTGACAAATTTATGATTTTCGTATACTTGATAAATCTGTAGAAGGCGCTATCTAGATATATGTGGGCATTACTTTTATCAGGGGAAAGAAAATTTTCGTACTTGAAATAACAATATTTATTTAATTTATAACGGAGTTATTATTTAAGTTATTAAAAAAGTGCTACTCCTATAAACTACGAAGGCTTTTGTAGTTTATAGGAGTAGCACTTTTTTAATTCAGGATTTCTTTATTGAGAAATCTTTATTATTGTGATGAGGGCGCCACTGAGCTTGTAATAGGCCTCTTAAATCTCTTGCTAGCTTTTACTATGTCAACAAGACAAAAAGTGACAGCAAGAGATTTAATTTACTTTAATGAGCGTTTCTGCAACTGAGTGTAAAACATTAAATGTTAATTTTGACTGTCGCCGCATTTACGGATGAATGCATAATTACATGGGCATTTAATCTATGAACTTACTCAAAATATAAGCGATATGATATTCTTTATCATTACACACGTTATCATTCACGTTATCGTCTCTAAGGAACCGTCCCGATATCGAAAATTCAATTTAGATTTTATCGTTTTTACCTCGTGTTACTGAGATTTTTTTCTTATAAAACATTTTTGAGAATATTCCACTGTGACGATTGATACAGATGACAAAAGAGAAAATATGGTGTTTCCATCACATTCTTTGTGATTTTCGTGATTTATCATAAAAATGGTTTCCATTCGTGTCTTATAATTCCGTGAAATTGAAAACTGTAACACGTCTACGAGTTGTTAGATAAATATAAATATGAATTATATAATAAAATTTTATGATTGTCCAACTAGTCATGCTACAGCTCGGCTCCTAGATAAGTCAGCCTAATATTACATAAATACTTGTTATAACTGATACTATCTATAATAGTGTAGCCATTTTTTTAGACATCTTTAAGCCACTCCGGTAGAATATTCTCAAATACACCTTTAAAAAATCGTAACTTATAAACTGAAAATCGTGGAACTTACATGGGGTATTTTCGGATACACCTAGGCGAAAGGAATATAAAAAAAAATTTTGGACGTCTCCGTTTGGACCACCCGGCCTGTATATTTTGTAGGGATATGTAGAATAAACAGAATTGAGCTTAGCTGAAATATTGAAAATTCTCGACAAAGTTAGAGCAGACCGGCATCGGCAGATCACATTGATGTGCAAACTTCAAAGTATTCCTGTCGCTTAAATATTCCATATTGTACAGATAGTTACTGAAATAAGTCAGAGTTAACACATGGATGATAATTTAACACTGAGCTTATTTTCAATTCCATAAATTGTTTTCAAGGACATATCAATTTTCCTGATTTGTATGAGTTTTTCATTTTAACATTATACCTTTGATTAACTTAAAACAGGAAGATAGGTGACTGGCCTGCAGCGTATGGACCGCATAAATTGTGCCCCCGTTGCCTAATTTCTGTAATTGCAATACGAGCGGCATTTCGTGCTTGAGTTACTATTTTTATTTTAGGTGGAATAAAGGTACCACCACAATGCCTTCGTGTGCTTTTACTCGTTGTACAAATCATTCAAAAAGAAAAAACTAATCACTCGGCATTACTTTTCACTCGTAAGATACATGAAAAACCGGTCCATTTTTCGAGTATGTAATGCAAGAACTTCACCTATCTTCCTATTTAAATTTAATCAAAGCATTTTATCCAAAGGAAAGACAATCCGTATTATGTGCTTGTGCATTCTTATAAGCACTATAAACTACTCCATACATCTTCAATAATAATTGTTATTGAAAATCTTGGATGTTGACTATTTAACACTTACGCAAAATGATTTGCTAACAGGATTTTCAGTATTTAGCACTTCCATCACAACATAATATTATCACGATTTCTTAAGATAACCGCAGCCGAAACGTGTATAGCTTATTTGTATGTAAGCGATGCGCAAAATATACTATTTTCACCTTGACACTTTTGCTATCTCTTTATAGAAGGCACGTACGCACATCCAGTCACGTCAAAGGTCTTGCGCATCGACTGGTAACTTACTGGTTAGCTCTCTATACCATTCTACAGGGTGTGAGCGTAGACAGGGGTAATACTTTAAAGGGTGATTGTATTGATGATACTGAAAATTGGATTTAACGTTAACGTTTATATGAAAAGTTTACATTATTTTTAGCGAATTTTCCTTGTGGAAAGTTGTTTCGTGTCATGAGTGCATTCATTCACCCTTTAAAGTAAGTAATGCAACCATCTACATTTACAGCCTGTATTTTGTACAAAGACTCCGTGCTATTTATTCCGATGGAATCCAATTGGAACCCAGTACTTTGTAGATCAATATCGAATAATGTCAGACCTAGCTTGATAAATTGTTTGAATTTGTATCCCCAAACGCTGTACCGATCGTTTAGACTCGAAGGAAAGTACCATAACTTATTCTCATGCATAAGAATTAGCCGATTTTGCATTTTATTTCCATAACAGAAAGAGCGTTTAGTAAACTTGTTGCAAATTTGATTGTTGATTGTATCGACCTTTGGAATCTACCCACTTCTAGAATAAGTTCCGCAAACAACCTAATCTGGATAGTCTGAAGATCAGCAGTAAATTATAAATGCCTACGTAGGCGATAATCGTATGTGATCTTGGTCACGCAGGAAATATTTTCATATGAATAATACTCCGTTAACAGCTCGTTGCAGCAATACATGAGGTATGGCCGCGTCATCGTCATGGGGCAGAATGGTTTCGTCACACAGAGCGGCGGCGGCGCACGGTGGGCTGAAAATCGACTTTCATAGACATAGGGATAAAAAAAAATATGTGTCGTTTTTTTCATGGATATGGGTTTGGTTTATCATTTCTATGCTCAAATATTCACAAAAGGTTGATTTAGCATATAAATGGATGACTTATAATTTTTATACGAAAAATTTGTATGGAGTTCGTGTGAAAAATCCGATTATCTTTGGAACAGCAAGTTAAACCGTAATATCCTTACAGGGGGTTTTAGAACTTATTATTTATGATTTATTGACATACCGCGTATGACGGTTACTGCTGCAGAAATTAAGTAAAAAAATAAAGAAATATTTAATTTTTTATAATTCTATAACGACTCATTTTAAAGCATCTTTTCAAAAACCAAGTATTAATTAGCTAATAAACCTAAATAAGTGATATTTAATTATTATTATTTAGTACCATGACCATCATGCGACAACACAAAACAATAACTATTGATTGTGATTAGGAGTTCTAGATGAAGATTTTCAAGAACTTCAGCCAATGCATCTTTAATGAGCGTAGTTAGCAAAGGGAAATCTCTAATGAGGGTAGATTAACAAAAAGTAAATTTGCTAATCACTATAGTTTTAATGATCAGTGGAAAGCAATAAATAAGCTAAATTTGACTTTAATAATTTAGTGTATTCCAAACTTTTGAACTACATACGTATTCTGTGACCGTAAAATATTATTATAATGGAAAGTCTAACCACCAACTTAGACTTGTTTGTTTTTCTAAGAAGTGGGAGTACTTCATTTGATCATGAAGTATTGTTCAGTGCAGTGGTAGCTCGTCTAGGTGATTGCTTCTCTGACGAAGACCGTGTAACACTCAAGGAATTTTGTCGAAGATTTACAAGAGCTGCTTCACAGAGGTGGCAGAAATCTCACCGTATCCTTGATACATTCAGAAAGCAGTACGAAAATTGGCTTCAGGCTAATGTCGATTGGCCAAGTTGTGTGCCAACCGGTTTTGTCATCCAAGAATCAAATGATGAGAGACCTAGCGCACATTTAATCTCTCCAGAACCGTCAACATCGTCGTCTATTGGTACTATGACAAAAAGACCTCGAAAGTCATTCGAAGATCTGGGAAGCAAACAGAAGAAGAGAAGGTCTGAAGATCATAAATGCGAAGATCCAAACGAATTGGCCAGTTCAGCTGCATTACATTTAGAAGAAGATGGTCGTGAGGATACCGCATTTGTTATCAAATATATGCTGAAAAATCCAGAAGCAGCTGCAAAAATTAGAGAAATGCTTAAGAAACCAGTTCAAACTTGTTTATTTACACCAGAAAAATCACTAGGGTTGCTCCTTTCATTGAAACTCTCTAAGTGGCAATACATCACGTTGCGAGAGACGGCCATTCGGGAAGGTGCTAAGGATATTTACCCGTCTTACTACAAAGTGCAACAAGCTAAACTACAATGCTATCCTCCGAAACAATCAGTCACTGTAATGGATTCTTCAGCTAGGATTACACTTCAAGCATTACTTGATATCACGGTGAAGAGGATCATTGAAAGTCTTTCTGAAAATGTGCAAAATAAGGATTTGAAGCTAGTATCTAAGTGGGGATTTGATGGTGCTTCCAACCAAAGCCGATACAAACAGAAAATGGAGGGGCAACAAGATGATTCCAGTATATTTATGACCTCGTTAGTGCCACTCAAGCTGACTGCTGGAGATGATACTTTATGGACGAATCCAAAGCCATGCTCAGCCTTATATTGTCGTCCAGTGCAGTTCACTTTTATAAAGGAGAGCGAAGAAGTGGTCATCAGTCACAAAAGGCAAATGGATAATGAAATTAAGGATCTTATCCCTACTGAGTGCGGTAGTAATAAGGTGAGTCATCAACTTATGATGACAATGATCGATGCTAAAATTTGTACATATCTTTCTGAAGCTAGATCAAACGCATCGTGCTACCTGTGCTTAGCCAAACCTACAGAAATGAACCGTTTAGATGTTGTAACATCAAAGACTGTGTCAACTGGCGTATATGAATTTGGCTTGTCATCACTGCACGCTCGTATAAATTCTATGGAATGTCTTTTGCATATTTCATACCGACTCGACTTCAAAAAGTGGGCTGCAAGAGGCAATGAGTACAAGGCATTGTTAGAGGCAAGAAAAAAAAGTATCCAGGATAAATTTAAAGACGAGCTCAATCTTTTGATTGACATCGTAAAACAAGGCTCAGGAACCACTAATGACGGGAATACGGCAAGAAGGTTTTTCGAGTTTCCTGATAAAACTGCAGCCATTACTGGATTGGATGAAGAGCTTGTTCGAAGATTTGCCGTGATTCTGCAAGCAATAACATCTGGGGAGCAAATCGATGTCATCAAATTTAAAGATTATGCCCGCAAAACAGCAGAAAAGTACGTGGAGCTATACGACTGGTACCACATGTCTTCAACCGTCCATAAGCTTTTGATACACGGTGCAGACATAATCGCCAATAACGATATTGTGCCAATCGGAAGCCTTTCAGAAGAAGCCTCGGAGGCACGCAATAAAGATTTTAGAAGGTTCCGGGAACATCATTCGCGGAAAAAAAGCAGGCAAGCTTCCAATGAGGATATCCTCAATATGCTTGTTCTTTCGTCTGATCCTTTGATTAGTGCACGAAGACCTAAGTTAGATACTAAGAAAAGCCAGGATCTCTTTGCTGAAACTAAAGAACTAATCAAGTGCCAGGAAACTCAGTTCGAGTTTTTGGATGTATCTAATTTGGATCCTGATTCCGAATTGGAATCCGACGATAGTGATGTTGAATATTAATAATTATGTTTTATATTTTTTTTGTAAATAAGTTATTAAGTTATTTTTAATATTATTTAAGCTTTTTTATTATTATTTAAGTTTTTTAAGAATTACGCAAATACTAATATTTAATATATTTTAATACAAATATCAAAAGAATTTTTTTTTATTTTGGTTTGGTGCATTAAAACGAGTCGTAAAAGAATTTAAAAATACAATATTTAATACTTTTATTAATCACTGTAAGTGATTAGCAAATTTACTTTTTGTTAATTACCCTCATTAGAGATTTCCCTTTGCTAACTACGCTCATTTAAGATGCATTGGCTGAAGTTCTTGAAAATCTTCATCTAGAACTCCTAATCACAATCAATAGATATTGTTTTGTGTTGTGTTGTCGCATGATAGTCATGGACTCATGGTACTAAATAATAATAATCAAATATTACTTATTTAGGTTTATTAGCTAATTAATACTTGGTATTTTGACTAGACGCTTTAAAAAGATTCGTGAAAGAATTTAAAAAAAATATTATATATCTTTATTTTTTTACTTAGTTTCTGCAGCAGTAACCGTCATACGCGGTATGTCAATAAATCATAAATAATAAGTTCTAAAACCCCCTGTAAGGATATTACGGTTTCACTTGCTGTTCCAAAGATAATCGGATTTTTCACACGAACTCCATACAAACTTTTCGTAAAAAAATTATAAGTCATCCATTTATATGCTAAATCAACCTTTTGTGAATATTTGAGCATAGAAATGATAAACAAAACCCATATCCATGAAAAAAACGACACATATTTTTTTTTATCCCTATGTCTATGAAAGTCGATTTTCAGCCCACCGTGCGGCGGCGGCGCGGCCTCCGTGCGTTTGTTTCCGCAATCGTGCGTTCACCTCTGCATTTCTATATTGCTGGCTTATTGCAGGCCGCTTACCTGCGGATTGTTCAGTACACTATAGAATAAACATCTTGTCTTTATAAGATATTGTATTACTCTACCGTCAAATCCGCCAATAATCGTTTTATTAGCGGCGTAAATATCCTGATTGAGCACGAATTTCGTCAGCCTTGGTTAATAATACAGTTGGATTAATAGCGTAATACTCGTAAAGTATTGAAATTAGGTCAAGTTCGAGTGATTTTCATACCGGCGAGTGTCAGTTACAGTGACGAGTGATGACTTTGACGAAGTATTGTAATTTCAGTTGAGTAATGTTTAAGGTTTCTGCAATTCGTTTAATAATAGACTTACAATACAAGTTTTGGTCCTTCGAAGGGACTAAGATAAATACACTTTTAATATAAAGTCACATCCTTACACTGTAGTTGAACGATATGTACCTTGGTATTAGATCTGGACCAGACGGGCTCGCTAACCGCATGTTATCTGACGATGTCATTTAAGAAGATTTAACACCTGCGAGCTTTCAAAGCGCATAAACATTCGTAAAGATCACATATTTCCAAGTTGTGTTTTCGTTATAGTTTTCTGAACATAATTCATTGATATTTACTTATGTTTCGTGCCAGAAATTCTGTGTAATGATGTCTCATTGAATATTCAGAAAATTATTAAAATTCTTGCGCATATCGCGAACCGGTCTGGAGTAAATTTCTAAAATTACTTGTTAAGTAGTTTCATTTGCAGTCGACATTGACTAATAAATTTATGGTTTATGGAAATATTCAGTATTCAGTGTCTCGTTTAAGTGTTTATTTCAATGATTATTGTCCAGAGTAAAGTCTCGGAAGCTTGCCAGCTCGACCCACACTGTTTATACCATTAATAGCCCAGTCATTTCACGGTTTGAGCCAGGACTAATTAAAAAAAGATTTTTTTTAAGGTGTACCATTTAAGAGCCAATTTGAGCCTAGAAATATACCAAAATAAAAAAAAAATCACGTCCGCAACAGCCCCAAATTTAATATATAAGGTCCAACTTAATATGCTGACATTTTTTTAAGGGGATGATCAGACCGTCAAACTGAACAACTTTCTCTATGGGACCAACATCGAAATCGCGAAAAAAAAATCTGTTGTCCCATACATTTGGCTCAAGTAGGTTTGCAGTTCGTTCTACAAAAACCCGACGGTAAAATTTTTTTTCCATTTTTAAGGCTTTACCATTATACATCCTTCGAACACGGAATAGAAAGCTTTGAAAATTATATTTTTATTTTCAAATAAAATAATTTAAAGAAAAAAGAATAAAGAATTTTTATCTTATCTTATCTTTTTTTGAAATTTCGGTGGCTATTTTATTGCTCAAAAGTCATTTATATTGTTGAATCTAATTAAAATGAGTGCATTGGTATTAGAATTATTAAGTTTATAGCTTGCTGGGAGGTACAATTTTGATTTCTATGTTGCGTAGTAATTTTTTTTAAATATGTTTTCAGGTAGACTTTTGTCACTAAATGATACCGGTAACAGTTTAAAAGTACAATTTATAATTACTCCCTACTCCTAACAAAACTCCGTAAAATGACTGGGCTATACCACGGGTTTGTACACACGTTATGTGCGTCTCATAAAATTAATATGTTTATAACATAAGTTTAATTTTAATAATATTAATATTTACGTTATTCATCGAAATCCTGTGCAATAAAAAACATAAGTCTGATTAAGATTATAAATAAAAATGTTTTATTACAAAATTCAATGGCTATTTTAGACTAGTGTAAGTTTTAGGATGCATGTGGGAAAACAATGTTTTTTTACAGTTGGCATGCGGCCAGGCGAAGACTAAGACTACATAAATAACATTAATACAAAACTTTATTTACATACAAAAAACCATTAGCGTCTGGCATCTGTCTGTCTAGCACATTTGTTTTGTCGGCACCTCAATTTATTATTTAAAATGTCATTGATTCTGTCAATTTCTGACTCCACTTCCTAAGATAAATATTAGTATAGATTTGGTGAAACGAGGGGTTTCATTTTGAAAAACCCTTATTAGCGAACACACAATTATCATGGGTGTAAACTTAAATGCGTTCCATATTGAACGTGTTGCAATTAGTGCTTCAGTTCAGTTCAGGCCATCAACTTTCACTATGGAACCAACATCAAAATCAAGTCAAGGGTGACCCGACCCAAAGGTTTACAGGGTGTTATGCAACTGTTTAGCATTACTTTATGGGGTGATTGTACCCATGATAATGACCATACATACATACATACATACATAAGCTCACGCCATTGTCCCTTGGGGGTGGCAGAGACCACGGACCGCCACACACTACGACTCTGACACACTTCTTTAGCCTCATTCACATTCATACATCTTTTCATGCACTTCCGTCGATTGAGGGTGCTACGCACTTGTCCTTTTCGGAAAAGATCATTGATTTGATCATGGTATGTTTTCCTCGGACGGCCTCTCCCAACACTTCCGCTCACCTTTGCTTGGTATATTTCATGATAACGACCAACTTTCCATAAGAAACCTATAGGAAATTAGTAAAAAAAATTTCGACCTTTCATACAAAAATTCGATCATCTGATTGGATTTAGTATGGGAAGTCCAAAATTTTTTTGCCTGTTTCCTATAGGTTTCTTAGGAAAAGTTGTTCAGTATCATGGGTACAATCACCCCTTAAAGTAATGCAACTGTTTACCCTAACACCCTGTAGAATAGCAGTTTTTTTTCGCGATTTAAATTTTGGTCCCACACTGAACAATCGTTTGATGGTCTGAAGCATCCCTATAAGTATGTAATGAATTTAGGTTACACTCTTTATACTAATGACCGTTAACTAGAACTCTGGATGTATTATATTTGAAAACTAAAATTGACGTTATTTTGATAATTTTTATAGCAGAAATTAAATATCATATTCAGTATTCCTCTACTAAATAGAAGTGTTCCATTTTACAGATCGTAAAAACTCATATGTGTTTCCGAGGCTGGAACCGACTCCTCAGAGACAGATATAGCATGTTTACGGCCCTGGCCTACCTCTCAAGCTTCCTACTTATTTAATAAATCAACTGACACTGTGTCATGCTCTCTATTTACTTACCGCTTTTAAACTAAATGTGCATTTTACGTCCGCGAAAATTTCCCCTCAATAACTTCAAAGGAAACGGAAACGAATAAACTGTTTTTATATTGCATGTTGTTGTTGACCATGATCGCGAATTTGGATGACTTTACCTCTAGTTTCATCGAAGACCTTGTGCTATCGGAAATATATAGTATACTTATATCAAAATGGCAAGGATGTGAGCAGTTGGTACTCTATATTCCATTTGTGTATTTCTATTTCTCCGTATTAATTCTAGCCAGTTGAATCATTCAGTTTATTGATCACACGTTGGCACTGCAAGTTCGTGATATCAAAACATTTCAATTTATATCGTTCGTGTTTATAATTTACAATTTAATAGTTCTACATTTTAGAACGATCAATATAATATAATTTGAAATCCTTTCCTTACTGGATTTTATAGCTAATATAATACTGCTTTGCTGCCGTTTAGTTGTAATGCCCTTATTAATGTATCAATGTAGGTATCATACTACTTAACAAGCAACGCTAAGTACGGAAGCACTTTGTATCCACGTCGGTGTCCTGTCATTTCACCGACCGTCAATTTGCAAATTTTTACTTGACAACCAACTACTGGCAAAAAAATGAATCGTTATTTCATCTTTACACAATTACTGATTTTACAAATTATTCAAGTATTAAACTAATCACCTGACTTATTTTCATTTTGCGACATATCATTTGACAAACGATTCATTTATCATTCATGTTATTTAAACAAACAACACTTGGTGTATTGCATTATTTGACATGTTGCATTATTATTAGGCACACATTTTACTAATGTCAACCAAAATAATTAATAAAAAAAAACATCATTATCATTCGTAATTTTAATAAATCAACAAAAGTAAAAATTAACAACAGCCTATTTTAATTTCAAATGGATTGCTAACGATCTTAATAGTTTTCCAATCCAAAGTAAAATATATTAAGTCGGTTAGATTAGGTTTGACTTGCGACCACGCCGCACGAGCCGAGCGAGCGGAGCGAGCGTGCCGCGGCAGCGGCCGGCGAGTGCCAGAACCGAATCGCTCGTGTTAAACTAGTTTAGCCGACTCCACTAGGCTATCCAAAGTAAAATATATTAAGTCGGTTAGGTTAGGTTTGACTTGCGACCACGCCGCACGAGCCGAGCGAGCGGAGCGAGCGTGCCGCGGCAGCGGCCGGCGAGTGCCAGAACCGAATCGCTCGTGTTAAACTAGTTTAGCCGACTCCACTAGGCTATCCAAAGTAAAATGAGTCGGTTAGGTTAGGTTTGACTTGCGACCACGCTGCACGAGCCGAGCGAGCGGAGCGAGTGTGCCGCGGCAGCGGCCGGCGAGTGCCAGAACCGAATCGCTCGTGTTAAACTAGTTTAGCCGACTCCACTAGGCTATCCAAAGTAAAATGAGTCGGTTAGGTTAGGTTTGACTTGCGACCACGCTGCACGAGCCGAGCGAGCGGAGCGAGCATGCCGCGGCAGCGGCCGGCGAGTGCCAGAACCGAATCGCTCGTGTTAAACTAGTTTAGCCGACTCCACTAGGCTATCCAAAGTAAAATATATTAAGTCGGTTAGGTTAGGTTTGACTTGCGACCACGCCGCACGAGCCGAGCCAGCGGAGCGAGCGTGCCGCGGCAGCGGCCGGCGAGTGCCAGAACCGAATCGCTCGTGTTAAACTAGTTTAGCCGACTCCACTAGGCTATCCAAAGTAAAATGAGTCGGTTAGGTTAGGTTTGACTTGCGACCACGCCGCACGAGCCGAGCGAGCGGAGCGAGTGTGCCGCGGCAGCGGCCGGCGAGTGCCAGAACCGAATCGCTCGTGTTAAACTAGTTTAGCCGACTTCACTAGGATATTCAAGTTAAATGAGTAGGTTAGGTTAGGTTTGACTTGCGACAACAATGATGCCAGAAACCATTTTTGTTTTTAGAAAGAAAAAAAAACTTTAGTACTTACTTACCTGTAAATTATTTGGCCCAAATGGAAATTGCAACCGTGCAGGACTGTGTTTTCAAAATTTTATCGCAAGCTTAAGATAGCTGCTTTTTCAAAGTCTAATATGCAGACTTTTGGTTTGAAATCAATGTTATTTTCTGTTCCATATTCTATAAGCTATCTATTTTGTTAATACGTGATTTTGTAAAATAGTAACAATATTACATGAAAAATACATAAAAGAAAAAAATACATTAGGTACATTTGTAAAGACAAGCTTTTGCAAAAAATATTTTTGTTAAGCGATTATTTGTAAAATGATCAATTTGCGGAACAAGGTGTTTGTAAAATGAATATTACATGAAACGTTGCTTGTTAAGTAATAATTTGCCAAAAAGTTTTTGGACAAACATTAGTGAACCATCCACGTCACGTGGATGGACTAGATGTTATTGCTATTTATTCTTATAGTTCCGGTAGATACACATAACTTATTATTTGCACTTAATTGAACACGACTGCTGTCGGATTTGGTTGAGCGTTTGGGAAAACCACTTGATTTGGTTCCCTTTTTGTATTCTAGTAGGTATGTACTTATGTTTAAACTTGACTTAAAAGAAAATGGTACTGCAAAGTTAAAGATCGGGATTATAAATCCGTTCTAAGTACCACTTGCGTCGATGCCTCCATTGTGTTCGAAGATAGGTGTGCCACACCGATACCCACACCCATACATATTGTACAGTACACGGTCACCTTACTGTTTCACTTCTAATCTAGACCTTATCCCATTCATATACTGACGATATCTGCCTGCGGCCGGACCAATCAATACCGAAAGTATCCGAACACGAGAGGGTTTTGTGGATAGCCTATAGAATGCATTATGTGCGGGCAACCCAAAATTAATCCATTCAGGTTTTCGTATAAGCGCTCATCGTTGTCCATTAATCTAATAGTAATCCTATAAAAGCCTATAATGTCAGTGTTTCAGCGAAGAAACTTAAATGCCTTTTTCTGTACTACCTTGATACTTTAATGTCTACTTTACATAACAACGTCAGAGTAAATATTGACGGAAACCTGCAACAACAGGCAAGTTACGGTAATTAGATAAATAATGACATTCACGAAGCACATTTACGGTTTGTTTGCGATGAACATTACTAAAGATTGTCTTTTCATCTGTTTTGTTTATCGACTCTAACCCTGTCTTCACGATCACATGTTCCTATTGCCAAGATGTCATTGAAGTAATTGCGTGGCTAAGCGGCCATATCAATCAATATTTCTGTATTAGGTACTTCCTTCCGATAAAGAGGGCGATTAATAGCAAGCTAAATGTAGCGACAATGTAGTCATGCGCAAGGACGGTCGCATTCATGCACTCGTTACGATCTCGCTGTATGTCGCGTATTTATATTTATTTTATTGCAAATTTATTCTGGTCGCAACCACCATGCGGTTGCACTCGTACTCTTATGCGCCTGCGTTCGCGACCAAATGATTCCTTATTTTTATCGCTTTGTGCCACCACGCTACTCATAGCTACTGCTTATTGTCTCTCTTATACATGGCGACATCGAAAGTTTTCCTTTTCTGTAATATATGCTTTTCGTATCGACATAATACGTTTAAATTTCCAATACTGTTTTGTGTTTAAAAGGGAAATTGAGATGTAGCCAGTGCGGGCGGACATTTAAAGCCTAGATAGACCATCTGAGAGCCTTTAAATCACCAGCTGTATCTGTAGCTGTGATCGAAACCGGTCATGAAGCATCATCATCATCATCATGTCACGTGTACCACGTCACCTTCGTGTGTATCCTATTACGACTATACTTACACAATTATGATGTCACACAGTAATGCAGGTGTGTCGATACGATAACAAAATTACCTCTCATTGATTATAGTCCATTCAAATTCATATTTTGTTTCTCACAGTGCATTCTAGGCAAAATGTCTCGTCAGATTATTATCAAAACACTGAACCACATTCGATCCGATGCACTATGGGTGCATATGTGTAGGTGTCCGAGGATGGATGGGCATTTCCTCCCCATTCCGCCAATTGCGCTCGTTTGCGGATGGCACTGGACTAATTGTGAAGCCCCGCAATTAGAGCACGAGTGATGGGCGAGTGCACCTCGCGACAAATAAAGACACATCTTGCATCACGTTCTTCCAATAGCTATATTTATTCGTGGAAACAAATGACCCTGTTTGACAATCGAAATGTCTTCATTAAAATTCTTCTTATTTTATTTTTTTATCTTTGGGTTCATCGTCCCAGCTTTTATTGTGATTCTCAATACAACTCGTTATTATGTAAATAATGTAAAGATTTTCTTTGATGATTGCTAATGCGGTAAAAGTGGCAGTTCATTTTGAACATGCCAATTTTCTTGTGTATTTTTTCTACTTCTCCGCACTCATTAGCATAACATGGCTATCTCGTAATGTTAATAAATAACGCAGATGCTAAAACCTGACCTTTGAGATCGGACCGCTGACAAACCGTTCTGTACCGTTTGGCACGTTTCAGTTTCTTGATGACGGTCGGTTGGACGCTTGTTTACCGAGACACGAACAAATACTTAATGACAGAACCAAAGCGGCCATTAATTTTCTTATAGAAAACTTATTGCATCTAAGCACATGTATCGATTAATGGATTTCGCAAATTTTCGTAATTAATTAAGATTACCTTGCTATAAAGTTTCATGATTCATGTACGCATTGTATGTATATTTAAGTCTTAGGAAAAAATTGATGTTCTTATTGTTTATAGCGCAATAGTTTTTGTAAAGAACTTGTTTCTACATTTTTTTATTGCGATGAATTCTAGGATTTAGCAAAACTTAATTACGGACTATCTCATGGGATCAAATTATCAAAAGACCACATAAACAATCAAGACTTTCCTTCGCATGATCTGGAGTAGATGCTAATGATGGAAAAATGTGTATCAGATAATTAACATCAATCAGGAGAGGCGTTGAAACATGAAGCGATGTTCCTGGCTCCATACAGTGAGGCTGTGAGTGACAATGAAAATGATTAAATGAACATTTACAACCATTGGTCGTTGAATAAGGTGTGTTTTGATCTACTGCGTTTCTTCGTTTGTCCTTTTACGATGCAATAGAAGGCCATAGAAGTCATTAGGGTCAACTAGCTCTAAAACCAGCAACCATATAGTTCTTCTATGATCACTCACGGTCTCGAGTATACTTAACCATTAAGTATCCACCTTGTAGTACTCTAGTTAAGAGTCTAACAAAATAGCAATATCTCAGATGTAGGCACACTTAAGTTAGCGCAATGTGTTACACATTCTAACTGCATTTGTTAAATAATTGTTCAATTATTTTCATTAAATTACTTTTAAGTTACTCTGAAATAAAATGGTTGTTGTTTCATAATAAATATGTGTAATTTAATATTGCAAAGGCAGCCAGCGAATCCGTAACGCGATCTGTGGCCGGAATGATTAATGTACGGGTATATACGCGTTCAACATTCATAATTTTGTGTACATACTCTTATAAAACTAATAAAATTATTTGTTTTCGCCTACGTTTTTGGGCTAAAAGTGTCACAGCTTTTGATATTGCTTTTCTAAGATAAGTCACCATCAGTCAAGATGTTGAATCTAGGTCAATTATGTCGCCGTTTAAACTAATTAAACAGTTTAGTCTGTAACTTAACGAGGGAAATGGAGGTAGATTAATGAAATGAACGTTTCTGAACTGAACTCGTGGAGGTCGTTGGCTATTGGAAGAAGCGGTTGTGCAACTCAACTCTTGCGCTTGCTCTACGCTGCGCTCCGCTGCGCGGGCGCACTGGCCACTGCCACACCCACCGCTGACGGCTCTGTTGACGCCGCGCCGTCTAAAAAAAGAATACACGAATGTATTTTAATGTTAACTAATTACGTAATCATCGGTCGTGTGAACATTAATCGCATGTATTTATCTTATTATCTTGATAAGGTGACAACCTTGGACAGAAACCTGAATAAATGTCAAAAAGTAGCCGATCTGGGACAGCGGTTAGTAGGTACCCACTTCGTTGATCGTTTACAAAGCAAAGACACAGGAATCACACACATGCCATTTCTTATCATAAGTTTGGTAAACAAGAAAGTAGAGAAAATTTTATTTTTACCCGACTGCTGCGCCGGAAGGAAGGTTATGTCTTTCGAGCGTATGTATGTATGTCTATTTCTTTGGCACGCCCTACAGCCTAAACTGCTTGATGGATTTTAACGTATGAGGTGAATAACTAACTAAGAGGTAGGTTTTGTAATTTTTATATTCCCCTTTTGCGTTTGTAATTTTTCATGTACTCGGGCTTTTTCGGATTGTCTTTTAAGTATTTCGTACGAAAGTAAGGGAGACCGTTAGTTCCAAATTGGTTGTTACCTATATTTATGATTTGCATGAACCAAATAGGACATATCAATTTTTATTGCGAAATTTTTGAATTCCCTGTTTATCGCCGTCCTATACTAAAATATGTATAGTTCCTACGTGCATGTCTGCGCGTACGCATCTACGGTTTCACAATCTTAACATAAGGCCGATGACCTCGTCGGGAATGGGCTAGTAGGCAACTCTAACTTCCTCACTTCCTAAGTAATTACTATAGCAATAGATAATAACAGTTATCAGTAAACAAACCATTAGAAACGACCAGAATTCATCCTTGATATCAATGAGTTCCGAATAATTGTTTATTTGTGTAATGTAGGTATATGAATAATTGTGTATTAGTGGTTCTGTAGGGTAATCCTTCCCTTTTGTCTGCCAATATACGTGTTAACAGTGAGACGTGTTTGATTTGCTTCCTAATACTTTACAGTGGTGACGAGACAAAAGAACAGTGCGCGTGCAGTTAAAATAAGTAAAATCACAGTTTAATCATGTCGGTCGGAAAAATGTCGGAATTTAATATCCATAAAGACAATTGGCGGTTGTACGTCGACAGACTGGAGGAATATTTTATCGTAAACAAGGTAACGGATGAGCTCCAAGTGTCGACATTAATAACTTTAATGGGTGCAGAGTGTTACGAGCTTCTAGTGGACCTGTGTACACCGGTGAAACCTAAAGAAAAAACTTTTAAGCAAATTGTCGACACTTTAGAAAAACATTTGCAGCCGAAACCAAGTATTCTAGCGGAAAGGTATAAATTTCGTCACAGAACGCAGAAAGATAATGAGTCTATTTCGGAGTACATCGCGGTTCTCATGAAAATGTCAAAAACCTGTGAGTTTGGCAGTTGGTTGGAAGAAAGTCTGCGTGATCAATTAGTTTGCGGTCTAAGGAGCGAGACAATCCGACAGCGACTGTTCGCCGAGAGTGTATTGGCATACACAAGGGCTTATGGTTTAGCCATAAGCATGGAAGCAGCAGAAAAAGATGCTGCACTTGTTGAAGGACACGGAAGGTCAACAAGCGATGCACCAACGACAGAATGTCAGGCGATAACGGGGGAAAGATGGCGGCCGCGGAGAGGCGGGGCAGCTACGGCAGCGGGAACGCGTGACGTAGGCCGAGTCGGACAGACAGTCGGCTCGCGCAGCTCGCGCGGAAACCGGTCGCAGGCGCCCCCTACGACCACGCCAACGGAGCGGGGTGGGCAGGCGAGAAACTTTCAGCCGTGCCGCGCCTGCGGTGGCTCACACGCGAGTTCGACGTGCAAATTTTCACGCTATGTGTGTCGAGTATGTAATCGGGAGGGTCATTTACGTCGCATGTGCCCGAATGTAACGGATCAACACTACGCGGGTGAGGGAGAAGGAAGCGACAGTGAGGACAGTGAAGAGGTAATCTGCATTGATTTTAATCAGTTAACTTTAGGTCAGTGTAAACCAATTATGATATCAGTAAATATTCAAAACAAAACAGTGGCAATGGAATGTGATACCGGCAGTGCTGTTTCATGCATTAGTTTTGAATTGTATAAACAATGGTTTAGTAGCTTACAAATGAAAAAGAGTAAATTGGCATTGAGATATTATACGGGTGAGGTCGTTCACCCTATAGGTGTCGTTAAGCCCCGTGTATCGTATAAGGATACGACTAAGGAATTAGATTTATACGTAATGGAGAATGCGAAAAATTCGTTATTGGGTAGACAATGGATCGCAGAACTTGATGTACAGTTGCCAAAATTTGACTATGACAGTGTAAATGCATTGAACGTTAATGAGGAGTTTAATTTAGAGGAATTTAGTTCCAGATACTGTGAGGTGTTCGCTGCGGGACTGGGCCGGTGCACGGGGCCGCCGGTGAGCGTGCACGTGCGGCAGGGCGCGCGGCCCGTGTTCCTGCGCGCGCGGCCCCTGCCGTACGCCCTACGCGAGCCGGTGGAGCGCACCCTGCGCGAGCACGTGAGGGACGGCATCCTCACCCCCGTCGACCGCTCCGACTGGGCCACCCCCATCGTGCCTGTCGTCAAGAAGGACGGTAACATTCGAATCTGTGCCGATTTTAAATTAACTCTAAATAAAGTTTTAGAAATTGACCGTTATCCACTACCCAGAGTAGAAGATTTATTAGTGCGTTTACACGGGGGACAGCGCTTTAGCAAAATTGACCTATCGCAGGCTTACGCTCAACTCGTTTTAGACGATTCAAAGAAATACACTGTCATAAATACGCACAAGGGGTTGTTTAGGTATAATCGGTTAGTATATGGTTTGGCTTCGAGCCCAGGAATTTTTCAACGCCGTTTGGAGGAACTGTTTTCAGACTTACCCCTCGTAGGGGTCTTCCTCGATGATGTCATTATAACTGGAAAATCGTCAAAGGAGCATGTGGAGAATTTGCACAAGGTATTTCAGCGCTTAGAAAGAAATGGGTTGCGTGTGAAGAAAGAAAAGTGTGAATTTTTTGCCGAATCAATCAGTTACCTGGGCCACGTGATAAGTACGAACGGCGTCCATACGTGTCCGAATAAGATTAAGGCGATCCGCGATACGCCTGCACCATCGAATGTATCCGAGCTTAGGTCGTTCATAGGTATGATTATGTATTATTCGAAATTTATACAGAATGTAAGCACCATATTAGCACCACTTTATGAATTGTTGAAAGTTGGGTCTAGTTTCAAATGGGATGAGAGGTGCCAGAACGCGTTTGAAGTAGTGAAGGGGAAGCTGACCAGCAGTGAGGTACTGGTGCACTATGACGGGAAGGCGCCGGTGGTGTTGACGGCGGACGCGAGCAGCGTGGGCGTGGGCGCCGTGCTGTCACAGCTGACGGCCGACGGCGAGCGGCCTGTCGCGTACGCCTCGCGGGCTCTCTCGCCCGCCGAGCGCCACTACTCGCAGATAGATAGGGAGGCACTAGCCATTACTTATGGCATTCGTAAATTCCATCAATTCTTATACGGTAGAAAATTTACTCTTAGGACTGACCATAAACCGCTAACATATATATTCGGAGATAAAGTCGGTATACCGGTGATGGCGGCGTCGCGTTTACAGCGTTGGGCAGTACTGTTATCGGGTTATAGCTACGATATACAGTATGTAACGTCAAAAAAAAATTGTGCCGATGCCCTGTCACGACTACCGCCGGCCCGCAAGGT
Organism: Agonopterix alstromeriana; assembly: GCA_963924505.1. Lineage (NCBI taxonomy): Eukaryota > Metazoa > Arthropoda > Insecta > Lepidoptera > Depressariidae > Agonopterix > Agonopterix alstromeriana. Next base: position 12,188,272 of record OZ004665.1, on the reverse strand, counting down.
TGAGCCTAAGGCACGTGTTGAGGTCACATATGTTAACTTCGTAGAGAAGTTTTTACCTATAACGAACAGTGAGGTGAGACAAGCGACAGCCAAGGATACACATTTGAGTAGAGTAAAAATGTACGTAGAATCAGGCTGGCCGGCGGCCTGTCCCAATGACGAGATAAAACCATTTTTTAATCGACAGAATGAGTTGTATGTAGAAAGTGGCTGCATCATGTGGGGGCACAGGATGATAATACCGTCGTCATTGAGACAGCTAGTACTAAAACAGTTACATAGTAGTCACATGGGGATAGTTAAGACAAAGTGTTGGGCGCGGAGCTACGTATGGTGGCCGCAAATCGACCAGAATGTGGAGACCATGTGCCGGGAGTGCGAGACCTGCGCTTTGGAGGCAGCAGCACCACCGAAAGCTGCTCCACAGGCTTGGTTTTACCACGAACAGCCTTGGGTCCGACTTCATGTAGATTTCCTTACACCTTACAGGGGTAGTACTTTTTTGGTGCTAGTTGACTCAAGTTCGAAATGGTTAGAAGTACAAGAAATGAAAACGACATGCGCAGCAAGTGTTATTAAAGTGCTTCGAGCTATTTTTGCTAGATTTGGTCTACCAGTTGAAATCGTATCCGACCAAGGGCCACCCTTCACAAGTTTGGAATATAGCAATTTCTTAAAAAATAACGGTATTAAACAAACATTAACCCCAGCATATCATCCTTCATCCAATGGTGCTGCTGAAAATGCTGTGAAACTGTGTAAACGAGCAATAAAGAAGGCTTTTAGAGATAATGTAGATATTGACGCGGCCATACAAACATTTTTACTAACGTACAGAAACACAATTCACAGCACGACCGGCGAAACACCCGCGATGATATTACAAAAACGTTCTTTGCGCACCCGATTGGACTTATTACGTGGAGGCCGAGCGATAGAAGAAAGGGTACGAACTGCTCAGGATAATCAGACTAGATACGCAGGAGGATCACAACGTGATTTTGTACAAGGCGAAACGGTTTGGGCCAGAGGTTTCGGTAAGCAGGACAAGTGGGTTAAAGGTACGGTCCAAAATAAAGAAGGTTCTCGCAGATATAGTATTCTGGATAGTGGTAATGGTCAATTATTAAAGAGGCACGTAGATCAAGTACGGCGCCGATCTCGGCTTTCGGATGTTACGTGTCCTGACGACGCAGAGCCAAGAGAGGCCGCGACCTCATCACACCGCGATACAGAGGATGTCGTTCCCCCGGCCGCGGTAGAGACGGTGGTGGATGGGAGTGGTAGTTATGGGCAAGTCGATGAACGTCTTTCCCACTCTGATCATGGCGAGAGTGTAGTCAGTACCCCTCTATCACCCCATGCACCACAACTGCCAATCGCGTCCCAATACCCCAAGCGAGATCGTAAACCGGTTCAGAGATACGGTTTTGAATTTGATTAAAATTGTAGGTATGTAACCATGTAAGTAGTTTAAGTTTAGATATTGTTGTAACCAAAGGATATATTTAAAGATTGTTTGCAAATGGGTTGTTTATAGAATAGTTACCTAGTTTATTATTGATGTGTTTATATTAAGGTAGAAATTAAGTTTCAGATCTAAGTATGTTCTGTGTTATCTAGTGAGTAGGATCGTGACGCCTAAATTAATGTCGGAGGTGTAATGTAGGTATATGAATAATTGTGTATTAGTGGTTCTGTAGGGTAATCCTTCCCTTTTGTCTGCCAATATACGTGTTAACAGTGAGACGTGTTTGATTTGCTTCCTAATACTTTACAATTTGTTTTTGCGCACAATTATAACAATACACTTCCATTATAAAATATTCAACGAAATCTAACAAGAAGTGTACGTAATTGCTCTTGCGTGATTATGAATTATTGTTTAATAACATATTTGTTTTGTTTTCACGTACCAATTACGTTCGTGTAAGTGTAACCAATTGAGTGATTATACTGGTTATGTAAATTTGTGCAAATCATTTCAGTAGATAACTTTTTCCTCTTTGAAATTCTTTCCGGAACACGAGGAACTTGTAAATGTTATAATAACATGTGTATAAAATAATCACAGGTATTAAATATCTAGTTGGCCGCTATGTAGGTTGATTGTTGTAATTAATTGTCCTTCTCGATCACGTTGATATTCGATCGCTATTTATTTTGTAATATCATTTATAATGTACGTGACAGTGTGATTTATGTTATTAATATTATGACGAATATCCAGCTTCATCAATGTTCAGTTAAGTCGGTCACTTTGCGAAATTTTAACTTGATTTTGTATTGTAATACATATAATTACATACAATAATATCCTTCTGTAATATTAGTCGATTTCTTGAATTTAAAGATTTAATAAGATTTAATAAAGAAAATAGGTACATTATAGGTATTTTATGAAATTAATTAACATTTTGTAGGAACTTGCTTCCAAGCGTAGATACTACAGCTACGGCCTTAACATTTTGTATTTTGTTTACGGATGCAGAAAGTATCACAAGTGCACCATCATAACCAGTTTAGTTATATGATAAAAAGCTTTTCAACGCCTAGTATGGATATGTATAATATCGAGTGTTTACTCTTGAGACAAAGTCGCCACAGTTCTACATCTTCCAAATAATTTGACTCACAACACAATACGCCGCGGGCTACACTTAAAGTATTCCAGAGTATTTCGCCCGCATTTAGTTTCAAGGTCTGCGTAATACAGAAGAAGTACACAACAGTGATATTAATTTGTATGCCGTACTTACACGTGCTCCAGCTTACGAACTGAGCTGGGACATTAATATTATTCAGTGTCAGTATATCACATGTAGCCATGTAGGGGATCCTGTTTCGGTGCGAGTACTTACTGTGCGGTTAACATTGTTCTTACGCAAACAAAACAATTCACGCAATATGTTTCGTTTGTATAGTACCTACCTATTACTTATATAACAGCAGGCTTTCGTTGCTTTTTCAATTCATGAAAATCTTGTGTACGGAGACATGAAAGACTATTGTGCCCATTTTGGTGCTACGTTAATTAGGTACTCGTTACTAGTGAAGTTTTTATAGCTATCTTAGTTGAATCTACGGAAGGAAATAATCCGTCCGCCGCATATTAAACTGTTATTAAGTGATTAATTATCGACCAACCAATCCTTATCATTATTTAATGATAAATGAAAGTCATAGACTAAACAAAATAATGTTGGCAAGCAGACGCCGATTACTGCGGTGTGTTGGTAAATATGCGAGTACAGCCAGCCCGCCCCAGTGTCAAGGGCGCGCCCCCCTTAGCGAGGCTCGATAGCCTTCCAGAGTAAAATGATCTCTGAAACACTCACGCACTTACGTCACGTAAGAAAGAAGGAGTGAAACGTCACGGCTCACTTGTGGCTGGAGGCATTACACCCCGGCCAGAGTTCCGGGTGATGCTCCGCTTGCACTCCGTTTATGTAATGTAAAGCGCTTTAACTTAGAGGTCTTCTCTAAATTAATGATTATAATTTACGTAATTAGGACCGTTTCGTCGCAGGCTGAGGATTAAATTTAGTCCTTTAATTAAGAACACCGTTCCTTGTAACGCACTTTCTTTAATACTCCTTTTTCAATCTTGCATGTATGCATGAATATGCTCACAACTATATTCCCCGAGATGGTAGTCAGAGATATTCTGAAACTTCAGAACATCCATGTTTCACTAGTACCGAAACTTTGTCCAGTGTGACGGGGAGTTAGCCCGTCGCCACATGTAATGGGTACAATACATGCCTAGAAATTTAAGCATGCAAGTTTCCTCACGATGTTTTCCTTCACCGAAAAGCCTGTGGTGGTTTCAATCTTGCCTTTTAAGGGGTGAATCTCATCTGCCAGCATCGCGTCGCATTTTTCGCATAGGGACGTCATTTGCTAGAGCAAATAAGATAGCGGGAACGCGACCGCACGTGGCAGCACCCCGCGTGCGATCGCATTCCCGAAATCTTTCTCGCCATAGCAAATGACGTTCCTGAGCGACAGAAAAGGATAGAGCGACGGAAAAATTAAATGCGGTGCTAGCAGATGAGGAAAAATGTATGGTCCCAAAATTCATTTTGTCCATTTAGAATTTTATCTCGATGTTGTGTTTTATGGGTTAACTCTTGTTGTAGGTAGGCGATGACTGATTCTCCATTATCTTGGTACATTTCAGCTGTAAACATAAGCATCGATCAAATTATCTTTGACGTTAATTTGTTTGCAGACGTATACAATCGTGGTTACATGTACTTAGTGTATCATAGTTATGTCGTGTAGTCCACTGCTCTAAAACAAATTATCTTTTGACAGTGATATGATTTCTTAAGCATAGCCCTTTGTTCATTTAATTTATTCTACTTATCACTTCCGAAGACAATGAACTAACTGATTCATGATTGAGTAATTGTTATCCTTCTATTAGAGCAGCAGCAGTAAAACAAAGCAAGTACCAGATCAACCATTGAAGAATTTTTCTTATAAAAACAGCTGTTTATACTACGTTTATTTACGTTCTATTGTAAAGTAAAATGGATGAACATATGCGCAAGTTTAAAATCAGATTATCCAAGCAGAACGTTCCAGTTTGTGTAGTACTTTTTATATCACCGGTTAGCTACTCAGAATAAAATTTTTAGTTCCTTAATCGTGACACTGGAATAGAACCATTGTCAGCTAAAGTAGGATTAGTTCGGATTTAACTTCATTCACTTTTCATCGAGGAAAATGGTCAGCGATAAATAGCAGTGAAAGCGTTTTGTGCTCCTTCCATTAGATGTTCATTATTTCGCATTGCATGTCAGACATTCAAATATCGACCCATCGCATGAATCGATGTGGTATTTACATTTTATTTGCTGGTTTATTTATTTTATCATGCAATATTTTATTTGGTTTGCAAGCCACATTTTACTGGTGTTTTTATACTGGCTGGCAGAATATAAATAAATTTATTACATAAAGTCTGTAAAATACAGACAGGTTAAAGTAATTTACTCATAGCTATTTAAATTGCTGTGCCAGTGTGAAAATTACCACGAGAACCTTACTCGGATAATTCGAGCATACAATTTGTAAAGAACTTGCAGAATGCTGTGCAAAGGTCAATGTGAGTTATTAGAGTAAGGTGAATGTATATTGTTTGCATGGTTCGCCTGTAGCTCGTGGTCTCTGTTGCATGCAGGTCTAGACGCGCCTCACAGCAGCTGTCCCGCAGCGCCGAGAGCATCGACCACTCCTTCAAGAGGTAACTATGCACATTTCACTTAATGAGTATGCGAGATACAACACTGTAACATTAGAAAGTTTACACACCATTACACTATTTTGTCGACACAAAAACACAGCTTAGTATCAAGTTTGGAATGTTGTTTGTTGAGTTTCGCGTTACCAACTTCATAGCAGTAAGGCTGTTATGCTAAAATATTAAAATTATAAGCATGTTTACAAAGGAAGCAGCGTAACAGAAATAGTAGTTCAAAGATAGACGGGCACGCTATCCACGCGTAGCTCATTGAAACTCATATTTTTCTCTTTTATTTTTATAATGGAATATTAGTGTGTCCAAAATCTGTTGCGTAATCGTATCGTTTGGCCGATAAGCGTTGACCCAATTGTGTAATCCCATAATCCCAACATAAGACGCTTTGATACTGAAACTATGTGTTTCTCGTCTCACTCAGCTCAGATTGACCTTTTTTACGATGTTTACAACAAAACTCACGTATATTTGAGATACATTTAGCCGTCCTAACTAAATAATGTTTTAATTTAAATTATTACAATTAAATCTGCCTGAATCTGGTAAAGATATTTTCGTGTTTTTCTTCAGTATTTATTTTGTATAGGTGTGTCAGGCAGTCGTTGAAGCTTGTTCTATTTTTATTGAGAGTTATTTAGGACGAATAACTTTAGGAGACGACAATTACTCGAGCACTGACCCCGAATGTTTACTGTTTAGCGTCATTCTACCAGTCACGCGCTAAGTGCTTTCGAAGGGTTCAGACTAGGGTTAGATTACAATTTAACACCTCTGTGTAGTGGCATTAGAGAGCTGAAAGTTTTGTTTTAGTTAGACGAAGAATTTAATAAAAAACTGACAAAAATTGAAGTTTAAATACGAAAAGAGTCGTTGGTGCAGCTTTCAGACTCACATCATGTCATACACTCTGTATATGTTGCTGTAGGTAAACTTGTAGCAGTCATTAAGATAAAGTTGTAATTGTAATGGGCTTATCTTAATTTTTACATTGTATGTTACAGGTCTAAGAGTCGATCGGTGGACCATGGGTTCGCAGCCCCTTTCGACCTGGAGGCCCTACGCTCCAAGGTCGAGGGCAGGTTCGATGCTGTTCACAGAGGTAAGACCATAAGATTTCATTCTGACAGGGAGACAAGTCTAAGGCTTGCACCAAAAACTATTTAGGATTAAACATGTTTAAATTATGATGCTATCACTGTCATCAGTATGATCAGTGTGAGAGACAGAACGATCACTAAATATGTTTAAGCCTAAATACTTGTTGGTGCAAGTCAGCCTAATTAGGTATTTGCTTAGGATTGCAAATGCTGTATTTAGGTTGCTATATTTATCTGAAATAGGAAAGCTTATTCAAAACTAGGTAATAAATTCTTCACAAAAAATCATTTTTACAGAATTAGTAATAGCCAAAACTAATAATTATGTTGTTTTTATAAGATTTCTTACTTCGTAGTCCATAAAATTTTGTAAATTTTCAAAAAGTTACTTGTCAATTTAGATTTCGATATTGTCGATTAGCTATCGAATTAAAGATTTATTTTAACTTTACTTTCCTGTGTTCAATACAAGAGGTAAAAAGGCTAGTTTGTTAATTACTATTGCTCGACGATTAAGTTCCTTGCGCTAAAACGGGTCTCTATTCTAAATAGATTTAATCAGAACCCTTTCGAGCACATCGAATACTCAATTACCTACCTACATGTAGTCTCGTCTAGTTGTATATTCAAAAGTCAGTACGTAGCATTTAATGTGACTAGTGTCTGAAGACATCCTTGAATTAAAACATAAATGGAGTTGACCCATGTTTCTTAGCCTGTTTAAGACAGTCTGGAATTAACAGGGGTGCACAAAACAGCCCGTTATACAATCCCCGCTAATGCCACGATGCTTGAGACAAATGTAAGACTTTGAACTTACTGAAACGTTTGTTCTAATGGTTTAAAATGTAGTTGTCATATAGTTCTCACCCTATCTGTGACAGTCTTGTATTAAAAGGGATGTACAAATAGATCCAGTTAGAACTCCACTAAAGCCACGATGCTTATGACAAATTTCTCGGCAGTGTACCTACTTACTAAAACCCTATATTTTAGTGGAATATTAAGGGCACAATTTTCTCCTCGCAAGCTCCTGTCTCGGGATGTTTTCCAAATAAACAGACGAGTAAAGCCCGACCATAAAATGGTATCCGGCAGTAATGCTATAATTAATCCGTTTAATTCAGTTAAAACTCCCATGTTTATTTATGTTGTCTGCCAAAAGGATTTCAAGCTCGCTGTGATTTCTATTAATTTCGATGAAAATTTATGAAGATTATTTCGTGTGACTAAGCGATTAATTTAGAACAGGCTTATTCCACTTGAAATTTGATAGGTATTTTATTAATAATTCATCAGGGCTTTGTTTTTGATCTCTTAAAATATGTGTGTTGATATTTAACAGATTAAACAATTGTATCGAATTGAAAAATACGTTTTAAATATATTAATTGGATATAAAACAAGTCATAAAAATCATATCAAATCATATTATCCATGCCAGATAATACATATCATGGTGTAGTAGGCTAGTTTTAGATTTGAATTTCCATATAGTTTTACAGTTAAGGCTCCTTATACCGTTTAATGGCGCCCTCATCACAAGATTTATAGTTTCTAAATCCAGAACTTTTTTGAATGCAGGCCGCATTTAAAAAGTGCTACTCCAACTTACTATAAAAACCTATACAATACTTTAATCGGTTTTTTATAGGCCACAAACATACAAATTTGAAAGAAGAAAGAAAAACTGACGCTTTTTCATTTATTTTTATCTTAGATTTTTATATTCTCAAAAGTGGAATGTTTAGAACCTATAAAAGTATTCTATAAAAAATAACTTAGTCTTTTGAGTAGCACTTTTTAGTGTTCCGTACCAAAATTGGCAAAACGGAACACTTATTTATTTTGGGTTTTCATTGTTGAGAAATCTTTAATATTGTGATGAAGGCGCCACTGAATGGTAAGAGGACTCTTAAACTGTTTAAAAATCAAGGAATATTATTTAAAACCTTCTTTTTACAGAAAACCACTATATATTCCCAATTTTTTACATAACAGAGCGAAGTACGATTATTAAAAGTTATTTCAGTGGCTCGAATAGAAATGAAATGCGTCTTAATTTGTTTGATGTTGCTTTTAGACGTTTTATCGTCCGCAATAGAATTAACGCCCGCGGCTTTATTTGCGGCAACCGATGATCTGTCGTGTCGTAATCAACCATGATTACAAGTAGGCGTTACGAGTCTTTACTTATACGACATAATTGCGTGTTTGTTTCTTTTCGTTTTTAAGTAGAGTTAAATGCATTTATCCTGTTGGGTAGTATCCTTGACATAAAAAAAAAAATGGCTTAAATGGTTTTTTTCTTAAATGTTGTAATTCGGTAAGTTCTTTTTAGGGTTCCGTAGTAAATCAAGGAACCCATATACTTTCGTCCATTCTGTCTGTCTGTATGCCCCGCCTCAATAACTCGCTCATTTTTGCACCTATTGAATCAAAATTTACCATGAAGACAGAGAACAGTAACTCAAAAACAGAAATGTACTATTTCTGAAGAAAAACATTTTTTTTAACAAAACCCCCTCCCAGCATCCAATAGGTATCAATAATATTTCCATTTTAAAATCTGTAACATAGAAAATATTGTTATTGAGACCATTATATCGAAATAAACATGTCATACCGAATTTCAAATTTTGTATTAAGTACACAACTTTACTGTTGATTTGTACTGTACGCAAATATGAAGGGAAAATTTTCAGCAAGTTTGATGTAAGGTATGAGTAAAATGCTTTGAAAAATGGGACCAGCATCGGCAGGTCCGACAGTTCACACTGGATCTTCTATGTCATAAAAGGGAATCTTTGGTAAAATGTTGCTAGCGTGGCCTGGTACATAGGACTATTTCTTAGTGTTATTCTTACAATATTTTCTAGTGACATCGTCTTTCTGTACTTCTACAATTTCTGTACTAAATTACCCGCCACATATCTAAATTTTGTTTTTTTTTGTTACAGATGAGGACGAGCAAGTTAAAAGGCTGCCCCCTCCACCGCCCATCAAAACGATGACGCATACGGTGAGACATCATTATGGCTCCTTTTACCGTTCAGTGGCGCCCTCATCACAATATTAAAGATTTCTCAATAAAGAAAGCCTAAATTAAAAAAGCGCTACTATAGAAGCGGACTAAGGCCGTCTGAGGCTCGGGCGGAAAAACTAAATGAGGCCTCCCGATCGTTCCACACATTGATTTCTATGATTTTTTAGAGTCGTGGCACAAAGTTTTTATAGGCGCCCCTCCCTCCTTTGACGTAGATAGCAATCATTATTTCCCAGGGAGTTTGTGGTCCAGGTCCGTTTCGCTCGCTCTGGATTATACTAAAATATTGTTCGGTCATTGCAAACCTTATTGCAAACCCCGCAATACGATCTACATCCAATGCGTCTCAGATACAATCGTTATCAGGAGCGCGCGAAGCGAGCTCGAGTTTTTAATGCAATCCGAAAAGGTCGAAAACCAGGAGCGAGCGTAGCAAGATCGAGATTTTACTACAATGAGACTAGGTCATTGCAATACAATTTAAAACGAAGAGCGATCTAAGTATGCTGAATAATTTACTGGAATATCATTGCAATGTGATATAGAACCAGGAGCGAGTGAAGCGAACATTACAACTCTATTTTCAGCCGAAATTAAAGCTATTCACTTATTAAACAAAAAGCTGGAGCGAGTGAAGCGATCTCATGATTATGCTAATTACATAATAAGATGATTGGGTAGCTCTTGCCGAGATCGAGTTGATTGATATACTAACACAATGTGGATGAACAATCTGAAATAAATAATTTTTAATTTTAATTTAAAGCTATTTTCATAGAATACATTCAACTTTTAAGAATATCGAAATAAATGTAAAAGTGGCCGTTTATTTATCTTTATTTATATTTGTATGTTTCGACTTATAAAAACCTTTAAAAGTATTATATGAAAATATCTTCAAGGCTTTTAAGTAGTTTATTGGAGTAGCACTTTTTAAATTTAAGCTTCATTTATTGAGAAATCTTTAATTTTATATTGTGATGATAGTGCCACTGAACTGTAAAAGGACTCTTAAAGATAATTGAGAGAGTCTAAATTAAATTACATGCAGATGTAGTAAAGACAGCTTACAATTTGAAGATGAACTAGACTCAAGACAGATAATGCTGGTTCACAAGGTTCTAGTTAGCAATGTCTACTTGTTAATTGACGTTTAGGCTTACGTGAATGACTTTTAACAAAGGTCATGTTGGGAAGACCAGCTGCATACATTTTGAAAAGTTAAAATGACTTAAGTTTACCTCCTATATTTAGATAAACTATTAGTCTAAGAGCCCGTGAACCCCAGACCTTCGTTATTTTATAAAAGCTGAAAGTTTGTCAGCGCATGCTCCCAACACAGGTAAGAACGATGGACTATTATGAAGTTTGGGTTACCGTGGCTTTGGCAGGTAAACGGTACTAAAGGTGTGTAAAATACCGATCTAAATTCATCAAATAATAAAGTGTGATTTTTTGGTATTACCTTCAGAATATTATTAAAAATCACGTTATTGATTGCCAGACACTTAACATCGTGGCAACCCCTTGCCAGACACCCCTAATGTTCATGAAATTATAATAATTCTACTTATGTTATAGTATAAAAGCTGATTTTTATATATAATACTTAGGTAATAATTAGATGATGTTTCCTCATCAGCCAGACATTTTTGATAGTTCCAACCCCTTGCCAGACAATGATGTAGGGTCGCTGTAAGAGCGAGCGTGAGACAGTATATGTATGGTGGGTGCGAGTGAGATGGCGAGATAGGTCTATCGCGATCTCTCAATAACAGATTATTAAAAAAAAACAAATAAATAATACTCAAAAATTTAATTAAAAATCTATTAATAACATTACAAGTTATTATAAAGCATAAAAAATAGATAGATGACATTACAGATTATTATCACGCTCGCTCCTACAGCGACCCTACATCACTGTCTGGCAAGGGGTTGGAACTATCAAAAATGTCTGGCTGATGAGGAAACATCATCTAATTATTACCTAAGTATTATATATAAAAATCAGCTTTTATACTATAACATAAGTAGAATTATTATAATTTCATGAACATTAGGGGTGTCTGGCAAGGGGTTGCCACGATGTTAAGTGTCTGGCAATCAATAACGTGATTTTTAATAATATTCTGAAGGTAATACCAAAAAATCACACTTTATTATTTGATGAATTTAGATCGGTATTTTACACACCTTTAGTACCGTTTACCTGCCAAAGCCACGGTAACCCAAACTTCATAATAGTCCATCGTTCTTACCTGTGTTGGGAGCATGCGCTGACAAACTTTCAGCTTTTATAAAATAACGAAGGTCTGGGGTTCACGGGCTCTTGCTCTATATATTGCAATTATATTTCAACATAATAAATGAGATTTTAAAAGTCAACGTGTAAGACGGATTTCCCCTGTAATTCGGGGACCCTGTATCTTTCCTCCACCGCCTATGGACCTCAAATATTATTTAGAAAGGGGACTTCTGTCTCTGCCTACAATCATCATCACCTGTAGAGTCGATGTCATTCCATTGAGTACCTACAATGAAATGTCTCAGAACAAAGAACAAACCAGAAAGAACACCTTAATAATCTTCATTGTATACCGCGCATTGTGTCCAAATTCTATGAGAAATCCTCGCACATGAGGCACCCGCGGACTCAACAAATCGGCCAAGTGCGAGTCCGGCTACTCGCGCACCGAGGCGAGGGTGCCGTACCACTACACAATATTATTAAATAACCAAATATTTGATTTATCCGGGACTCTTACCCTTAGAGACTCACACTTGGCCAGTATTTGTAGTTATAATGTAGAGTTTGCACTATAATCACACCAAGTTTGTCGTTTGTATATATTACCGTTTTAACGATAGAGCGAGAAGAAAAAAAACGTTGTTAAAACTAGTTTCTTACACGAGAACCCCTAAATTTTTTTACTTTTTGTTTTTCATTATTTGTCATCAAATTCATACATATTTTGTAAAAATTTCAACTGTCTACCTATTACGGTTCAGAAGATACAGCCCTCTGAAGCTAGGACGGACAGCATAGGCTTATGAATAAGGTCCCGTTTTCACTCTAAGAAACCCTAAAAACAGTAACTACAACCATAGAATAACTAATACTACAACACATACCAGTTACGATGAAAAAAGAAATTGGGAAAAATTATTCGGTATTAAACTACTCCTTTTTGGTGTTATTTTTTGTGGCTTCAACTCGAAGCGCGTTTCTGGTTTGTGTTGTTTATTCTGAGTGAAATGTAACAACCTGATCATAACTATTATAAAACTGTAACAGAAGTGTGCACGGCGCCACACTACAAAACCAAAATAAGCTGGCCGCGCGACGTTATGCGTTACTCGACCGACGCGGATCCAGCTTATTTTGGTTTTGTATAGCTTGATCTGTCGCCGTTTGTACATTGAAGATATTTACAAAAAAAAGATGACGATATGGGTTTTAGGTGTCCCTGACTCCAAATCAACCTTTTTTAGAAATTTTGTCTGTCTGTCTGTTTGTATGCTTGTACGAGCATCACTCGAAAACTTCTGAACTGAATTTTGTTTGATAGCTTATGATCTGACCTAAAATCTGGTATATAATTTGTGCGGACAAAGTCGCGGGCTAACTCTAGTTAATCATAATATTGTGTGCTATCCACAGGTGCGGGACCGCGACACTCTGACGTCACTGGCGGCGCGTTTTGACACCACCCCGTCGGAGTTGACCAAGTTAAACCGGCTCGCTACCCAGTTCATTTTCCCCGGTCAGACCCTCCTCGTTCCTGATAAAAGGAAAGGTGAGCACCATAATGCTATTTAATAACATGGTGTAGGCTCTTCCGGCCCCCTTGCCGATGCCAATTATTTCGAATGCGTAAATGCGCGCTGCACATAAACGAAGTCTGGTGATATTTTAAATACTAACCAATTAAGGTCAATGAAATTTTTCAGAAACAATCTAGAAACTAATTTCTATGTTTGTATGAAGTCATATTTCCGTTAAATTATAAAGTTTTAGTGCTAGGATTCATTTAAGATTTGTATGGAAATATTTAAGGCACTGTAACTTTCAAACTATAATACATTTTAACGAAAATCTGAATTCATACAAACATAGAGATTAGTTTCTAGATTGTTTCTGTAAAAATGTAATTGAGTTTAATTGGTTCGTATTGAAAATATCACCAGACTTCATTTGTATGGAGCGTGCTCCGAATTATAATCCCTTAAGACCTAGAATCTAACTAGACTATATTAAGAGGTGGTTTTGATTATGAAACCGTCCATTCATAACGTGATACTTAAAAGGAGAGTGTAGGTAAGATACCTATTCATATGACTAAATGAGATTGGTTCAAACCTTAACACGCAATATTTCATAGATTCTGTCTCTTGTTTCTTTCTGTTCGAGTTCACAATTGTGTAATCGGCGTAAATCGGTAGCAGCCAATCAAATACAGTTTGCAATGCATTGTTACCGCTATCGCGATTCAAAGTTTGTTGTTACTAGTTGCCCTGTAATAATTCACCATTTAAACTACATACGCGTTTGGATTTAGAGAAGTTTTCCTCATTTAGTTTAGTTAAAATAACAGTAAAATTTTTAAGCAATGTTTTTAAAGGTTATACAAAGATGTTCTCAGTTAGATAGTAACTACCGTGACGGATCATTCAAATGAGAAATTTAAACTTGTGAATCTTCTTGTGGCCTTCAGTCTGCTTAATGCTTTACCAACTATAGACGTTGTTACATATACTTAGTAGTTAATCATCTATTATCATTTACGCAATTATGCTCGGAGAATCTATTGACAGTTTCTTGAAGACCGTGGATCTTATATTCTTCGAAGTGGACGAAATACCCGTATGTCAGAGTAATAGTAAGTGTTTTAGTTAGATTTGCATAAGTTATCATAGCATAGCATATGCTCACGACTATATTCCCCGAGGGGGTAGTCAGAGATATTCTGAAAACTCAGAACATCCACGTTTCACTAGTAGTACCGAAACTCTGTCCAGTGTGACGGGGAGTGAGCCCGTCGCCACTTTAAATTGTGGGTACAATACATGCCTGGAAATTGAAGCATGCCGGTTTCCTCGCGATGTTTTCCTTCACCGCAAAACCAGTGGTGTTACAAATCGTACAAAAATACCGAAAAACTCATTGGTAGTGTCGGTCTGGACGGGGATCGAACCATCGCCTCCTGCACGGCAGGCAAGGTTACTCGCCACTGGACCGCCACGGCTTTAAGCACGGCACGGCATAAGTTATTATTATAAGATGATAACGAATTGCGCATTAAGAGATAAAGCTTCAAAAAATCAGTAGAATTAATCAGGATCCTGATGTTAAAATAAGATATAAACGCACGCTATCTACATTTTAATGTTGTGCTATTTATACGCTACAGAATAGTTTCAATCGAAGAAAATAATAAGGATGTCTAAAGGTATACCACGTGATGATGAATAAACGCAAAACCTCATACACCCCAATTGATTTATAACAAAACAATTATATTGAAACAATAATTTCATTATTTTGACAGTTAACATTAGAAGTTATTCGCATTTTAAGTTTTGAGGCAAAAATGATTTGTTGTCATTTCACCAATGAATGAAAGCGCTAACGTGCCCTTTTATACATTTTAAGAATCTTGTTTTGGTAGAAAGTAGTGTGAGTGTGCGGTGGGTTGACATCGAGTTCAGAAATTTTAAATTTTACAAACAAATTATTTAATATTTTGAAAAAATTACCTATGTTGAAACCATGATAATTCGATTCTGCTCTCGATTCTAAACAAACTACTTTCTAGTTTTCGGCACGATATACAGGGTGTAACAAAATACCCTAGTCATAGTTAAAGGGGCGGTTTAAACCATCAAACTGAAGAACTATCACTATAGAGACATTGAAATACAAAACTGAAGTACCGACTCGACTCAAATGTATGGGTCAGCTGATATTTAAAAAATAATGTCGAGTTGAAAGTTGTCCAGTTTGATGGTCTTATCCACCTGTTTAAATATTAGCAGGGTGTTTTGTTACAACCTGTAGACTGGAATTACAGAAGATCAGAAATGAATATAGGTTGATGAATATCCTGAGATATTTCCTTATCTTAGTTTTAAGAACCCAATTATTTTCAGGGTTTACGATTGAACCTGAACCGTAAAGAATTATGAAGGATATTAAACTCGTAACGAATAAACTTGTTAAATGGAACCGTTTTAGTGCTATTTCTTTTAAGTGTTGCATACTAGCAAGTAGCATGATAAAACATATAAATAAACGAGCATGAATGTGTAAAATATACTACACGTAGACTTTTACGATTTCAACAAAGTAATAAATATTCAACTTTACTGCAAATACACATGTTCACATCGACAGTTTTGATTCGACTTGTTTTTAAAAATAAATTTGGCCAAATTTCATAATTCAATTAAGTTGGTCAGTTAAATTTTTCACTGAACGAATTGAAGTCATAGTGTGTGTAAAGAAAAGAAGTTGTATCAATAACATAGATCGATAAATGATAGCACGCTTATTTCAGCGTATACAGAATCCGTAAGCAAAACAATAACCTTGAAGTTATTCATTCATGTGTGACGTAGAAACAATTTTTTCTTCTATTTGCACTGCAAACAAGTGAAACAAGAGTTACAACATTACAGCTGTCGCGCGGCGTACCTACTCTACTTGTGGAGTACAGTGCAGACTCGGCCGCGAGCGAGCGAACATCGTCCATACACTTCTAATTTAAGCGACTACTCTATTATTTCCCCTCTATTCTTTAATTACGCCACATAAAAGTTAATTCAGTGGTCGCATCGCATCGGCGCCGAGCGATCCGCCCTTGCAAAGATATGAACCCAATTTTATCGCTCGCGATAACTCCGATATAATGGACTGTATATCATTGCAGTCGTTCAAGAATGTTCAGTTTTGAATTCCTGAAACGGTGGTATGGTGCGTTGTTTTCGCAATTATTCTAGGCTATGTTCCATTGTGTCGTGCATATTGCAGCCGGCGAGTCACGTGTTGGTAAATACGGTGTAATGAGTGAACATTTTCGCTTTACAGATGGAGATAAGGACTCGGATGGGCCGTCCGAGAGCGGCGACAATACGTCGGAGTCCACGCAGGGTGCTCCCAGCGAGCCCGCGCAGGAAAAAGGTACTAAAAATAATGCAGTTTAGTTGCACTGAGCCCATCTTAACCGGTTGTATGTTATTTACAGCTGTAGCGTCGACGTCGTGGCCTTAAACCTTGAGTCGTTAACATTTATTCAATACAGTTCACGTTTGTGGCGTGAATTCACTTTTCTTATCATTACTACACATTATAAGAAATCACCGGCCGCTTATCGCAAATTATAATACTAATTGTATCCTCACTATTTATATATTTGCACATTTGAGTTTTTGTAGATACGCTGTTTTAATTACTTCCGACTTTTAACAGAAATATTTTATTAAAAAAATATAAACGAGCCTATTCCACGTTTTGTTATAGCGTCGAAAGGTAAAAGTTTTACAATTTATGTTCTATTTTACGTTTTGAATTACCTACCCATGTAAACTTTTTCCGATCGCCATTGGCAAAATTTGTTACTCAATTATGGCACATGGTAGACGAATACCTAGTGTCGATAATTTATCGAATACAATTTGTGTAGCCTGGCTAGTACTGTATACTGTTAAACATTACAACACAGCTTGTATACAAATACAGATTTGATGCTACTAAGTAAATTTCCGACAGAATATAAGACTTAATTTATTTTTCTGTAAACAATGCACCCGAATATGAAATATGCACAATTTTGTATGCGTTAAAATTGCTTATGGGTTAGACAGTAAATATCGTTTTGTTAACAACGATATATCATGAATATAATATCATCAGTCCCCCTAGACAAAGTGACATTCTATTGGCGTCAACGCTAGTAGAAACGGACAAAATGTATGGATTTGACATTGGCGATCGAAACATTTTGATATTTGTTTTCGTCACCATACGTCAAGTCCTTACATTTTTTATGCTTTCTATTGTCGTTAACGCTAATCGAAAGTACTTTGTCTAGGGGCCCAGGTTCTTGATCTTTTTCGTATCGTTTTCCAAAGAAAACCTTATCAATATAGATAGAGGTGTAACGTGATATTACTTGTATTTGCAGAGATCCTGGACAGCCTGCGACCTGTGTCACCTGAAGCACCTGCCAACAACAACCCGCAACGGTTCCTCAAGATCAATGTTCGACATATCACTGATGGACAGGTAAACATTTTGTACTCTGTCTTACTTATGCAAATAAATAGTTATCGATCTATCTATTCATATAATTTTTAAGCTTGATCAAAATTAATGATTTAGAAAGAAATGCATTACAATGATTCATTACTGTGTGTTGGTTGTTCGGTCTCCTTTTGTTATCATAGCGTAATGATTCATATACAAAAACCTTCTTCGATACATCTTCAAGGTAACTTCATATGCGGATGGACAGGCAGAGGCCGAATTAGTGTTGGTGTATTAATTTTTAAATTAGAATAGAATATAAGATTTAATTTGGTGTGTAGATTTATATCGTTATAAAAGTTTGGACTAAAATAAAATATAGTTATGTTGAAAGGAATATTTACCTTTTTCTCAGTACGAATAACAATTGATTTGAACAATACGTTTATTTAAACAAGTGTTATGATTATACCTTATGAATAATACTTGTCAAAATAATATTTACTTTATTATAATAATATGTTTTAATTTACAGCTTTAGTTTATTTAATGACAGGAGGATCTTTTTGTATCTCAATTATATCGTATGAAAATATGTATTTTTCATACGTTGGGATGAAAGTTATGGCATACAATTTGCAAAGCATGGACTTAGAATGATAAAGTATAATAATCCTTCTTACAAGCATAGAAACACGAAAATTTGCCATAGCGGTCGATAATGTTCAACCTACTTCGTACGTCGATGTTTCAAATTTTGGGTTCGTTCCTTTCCATCAGAACAAAAATTTAATAAAAACTCTTTTTTTAATTTTCGTCGTTGGATTAGAAAGGGACAAACCAAAGATGACGATGATAACGTACGAAGAAGGTTGAAAATTACCGACCGCCAAGGAGTATTTTCATGTTTCACAGCTTGTAAGGCAGTCTGTACTCCAATGTATAGACAATACCTCGCTCATCCGGGAGAATAATCACACAATTGCAGTCTTTTCCAAAATTGAATTACTAATTAATGACACAATAATTAAGTGGATGTTTATCTGAAGGAATAATTGTAATTGTGCGGTTATTCCACCGGATGAGCGACCTATTTCCAGTTTCCTGGTCCAAAGTCATACAGTCCAAGTTTTCTTAAGTGGAGTAAAAAGTACTTATATCGTTATGACATTTATATTTTAAGTCTTATCTCCTGGGTATTTAGTTTTTCGCGATAAGGATTGCGGTCACATCTTTATAATGTATCGTCTTTATTTTTATGACGCCTTTTCATGCAATTTTTTTACCACATAATAAATATGACCTTGTAATTGTCTATGGGAAATTACACTGTGGACCTGTTTCACCACTTTTGGATATGTTCTTGTTAGCTTATCTGACAGCTTGTATGACTTTTTATGAAAGATATATCAGACGAACTGTCAAATAAGCTATCAAGAACTTATCCAAAAGTGGTGAATCTGGCCTTATGCATGAGCATGAATGACAATGTTAAAAAAGCGGTAATGCGATATATTAAACTTTATCTAAACAAAGTAACACTTTGTTGCAGAAACGCTTATTAAAGTTTATACTCCATTAACTCTCTTGCTGTCACTTTTTGTCTTGTTGACGTAGTAAAAGCTAGCAAGAGATTTAATGGAGGATTAACTCTAATGAGCGTTTCTGCAACTGAGTGTATGCCTTTTAAAGATCAATTATAACATTACTTTTACAGTCTAAACTTCAAAAGATTTTAAGGCTTTATTAACAACTTTGTACAATGTTATGTAACATCTCACATACACGTATCTCTTGGTTGCAGGGGGTAGTGTCGGGTGTTCTCCTAGTGACTCCCAACGCGGTGATGTTCGACCCCAACGTGTCGGACACGCTCGTCATGGAGCACGGGCCCGAGTCGTACGGCGTCATCGCGCCCATGGAGTACGTCGTCAACGCCGCCATATTCTACGACATCGCACACATGCGCACTCACGGACCGGACCATAACACACACAAGTATGTTCATCTGTTGTTTACCCAACATTGATTTAACAACTACTGGACGTCTGGTCCTTGACACCAAAAGCGTAACAAAACGCATAAAGAGTAACAATTACGCGCCAGTCTTCGTTTTATCGATCGACTACGCGCATGTCTATAATGCCGTGCCCGCGGTGCAGTAAGAATTGGCAATAACCACGCATGCATAATGAAAATTCTCCTCAAGACCTAAATCAAACGTTATATTGAGTTACATAAGTTAATAGACTAGGAAAATACGTTAACAAGATTAAAACGCTCGCTAATAGACGCTTGATTAAATTTTTGGCTAGCCTACACGCCTTCTGCGTATAAGTGCCCGAATCGGACGGTTGCGTATTGTCGTTATTAAAGCTCGATTAAAGTATTGATGAAGTACTCAAAGAAGAGTAGGATTACAACATTTTTTCCAATTTTGTTGTGTCGATTCATAAATTTGGTAGAAAGATAACTTGCAGCGTGCGAAAGGACATAGTTAATAATAAATAAATTACGAACAAAAGCTATTCCAAAATAAAATCGAATCATTGTAAAATGTTAATTCACAAAATGAAATGCGATTATAAAAGGTGTTAAAAAGTTAATTGAGTAACTTATTTTCATTACCCGCATATATCGAATTGCGCATTTATAGTGAAATTGTGCAATGCAATAGCAGTATTATTAATGTGTGTTTATCACGTTTCAGGGCCGAGCAAGCTGAAATATACTACATGAATAAATCTGAACATTCACCCGGAAAGGACTCTCTTCTAGTCAAAGTTAGTATTTTGCTTTATGAAAAATAACAGACAAAAAAACCGATCGCTTATGCTAGTGACATTTCGTAAAAAAACGCATCCCGATTGTTACGAAAATAGAAAACAACTAGTGATCGCAACAGGTATATCGTGCGTGGGTCGCGGGGGCCGGGGGGAGCGTGTCCCAGTACCAATTTACCTGCGCGCGTACCCTAACGGCACCCTACCACGGCTCCCTACCTCGCCCCCTATGTTGCTTCCATAGTAAAAGTGGTTCAGTTTGATGGTCTGATCCACTCCTTCAAAATTAGATAAATAATCCAAAATAACCTTGCAAACAAGGTGTAAAATTAAATGCGTTACGTATCGAACAGGGTGCTTCAGACGATAAAACTGAACAAATTTCACTATGGGACCAACTTCGAAAAGAATAATCAGCATTTTCATACATTTTGGTCGAGTAGCTGTTGACGTTTTGTATGGAACGGCAGATTTTTTTTCACGATCTCGATGTTACCTCCATGAAGATGTTGATCAGTTTAATGGTCTAAAGCAGTCTGTTTATTATATAACGTATTTTATTTTACCCTGTATATTGTTTGTATAAATAAACAGGTTCATACAAACACAACATTTCAAATCGTGTCATGTCTCGGTGGTGACTAATGGCGATGGTAATTGATAATTATCTCAATTGTGTTGGCAATTACAGCGAGATCTTTGGCCGGTAGTCAGAGATCATCATTTCATTGTTTTGTATGATAACTAAGTTGCCTGCCGCATGCTTTCTCGATGATACTTTGAGAAAACCGTACGAGAACTGTATAATTCAAGTACCTAAAGCATAAGCTTATGCTCACGACTATATAGAGTCCTTCTTAATATGCTGACACTTTTGTAAGGTAATCAGACCCATAGAGAAGGTTGTTCATTTTGACGGTCTGATCATCTCCTTAAAAAGTGTCAGCATATTAAGAAGGTCCCTGTATAGGTATTCCCCGAGGGGGTAGTCAGAGATATTCTGAAACCTCAGAACATCCACGTTTCACTAGTAGTACCGAAACTCTGTTCAGTGTGACGGGGGGTGAGCCCGTCGCCACTTATAATGGACATTGGGTACAATACATGCCTCGAAATTGAAGCATGCAGGTTTCCTCACGATGTTTTCCTTCACCGAAAAGCCAGTGGTGTTACAAATCGTACATAAATTCCGAAAAACTCATTGGTACGAGTCGGCCTGCACGGGGATCGAACCATCGCCTCCTGCACGTCAGGCAGGTTGTCAACACGGCTGTCATAGAAAAAGAAATCTGTATTAAACAACCTATCAAACATACTATACCACATATGGGTGTCTCTTGGCTCTAAAGCTGACCAGTGTCCTTCTAACAGGACAATTAAGATTAAAATACTTTAAACATCAAATTTTCTAAGTCATAGTTTCCCTATTTACCAGGACGAGACGTTCCCCGAGCTGCAGGCGGCTGGCGGGGAGGGCGACGAGAGCGCGGCCGGGGAGGAGCGCCCCGGATCCGGCGACACCGACGACCGCGGCGGAGCTGCCTTCCCCAAGGCTTTCGAGAGGGAACTCGTCACTCCCACCGCTTTACAGGTAACTGATCTTCTTTATAAATCCCTGTATATCCGTCTTAATTCGGTATGTCATGTTTTGGACGGCTGAATCGAAGGGCTGAATTCGAGATAATTGTCTCAATAAAAATATTATCTATGAAAGACATTTAAAAATCGTCGTTTTTCGGTCCGACGAGGTGACGTCACTGGTAGGACCTGTTATAAACTCCTTGGTAAATTTAAAATCAAAATTAAATAACTGGCCATTAAGAAAAAAAAATATGTATTCACAATGTCAGAATTTGACATTAATGATGTTGCTGTTTATGTTTCCAGCATAGATTTAGAAAGAGAAGGCAAGTGATTTTTATTTTTTTAAATGAAGCAAATGTTTTTCTACAAGGAGTTCGAATAATACAATTAAATTTATATAGATATGATAAACTTAATGAATCACAAAAAAAAAAAAATTATTAGTTTCTTAAAATGATGTCTTCTATCCGTAAATATATTTGAAGCCAAAAAAAAAATTACATACCGAATTAGAGGACAGTTAAACTTCCAAGGTGAGAAGGCACATTGCGTTGGAAAGATATTGCCATGTCCCTATTCCGCGTAACATGAAAAACCCGTTTACTTTGTAAGCAGATGCAAAAAAAAGGGATATAAACAAAAAAAATTTTGGTTTTCATTTGCTCGGCGCATTTGATCTTTATTAAGTACTTACAGTACTCTGTAAGTCTTCATTTCATGAGTTCATGACGTTGACGTTGTTAAGATATCGTTTATGACATCTTTAATGATATCTTTAATACCCCATTGGACATTTATTGATAATAAAAATAATTCGTTAGACCACGCTAGAGGCCGTAAGGCGGTCTGAAATAACTCTGACACCAGGGCTTGCTGACCACACGATAAGAAGAAGAATTCGTTAAAGTCAAAACAAGCAGTCGTCAGCACATGCTTCGTCAAAACCTTAGATAAACAGTTAGAGATCCGCAACATTCTTCGTCAACTTGCCAAACTAAAATTCACCACACGCTTCATCAGTAATAATAATGATTTAAGAATAACGATAAAAAAATTAATGAACGAAATAAAAGGCGTGATATAGCCACACCACGCGCAACATGCTACGGCCTCTGAAACAAAAACCACAGCTTTGAGATTTTATTGAAGTTTGAAATTCTAGAGTCAAAGTACATAAAACATGTAGTGGGGAGCTGCTAAGAAGTTGCGTGCGATGCCAGCAAGGCGGCAATATGACTGATAATAATCTATGGTTGTTAAAACGATTAACTCATTATTGATTGATATTGAGGTACCACCTTGACCCCGCGCGCCCCGCTCTACTGGATTGTTCTAGAGGTTGCAAGGATGTAGGCTATCATGTACTAGAGTTATCAAGCCCTAATTATTAACATCACATTACAACATAAAACAGTGTAAGTTGTTTCATAAATATGGATGGGATGAGATGACATTACAAAAAATTATACTGTTATATTTAACACGAAGGGAAAATTGTAAAGTCATACCGTTATTTTGCACAAAACATCAAGTGTTTTTATGCAGCTTCTTATGAGGGCAAAACTTTTTGTGTCGTGCGATTACCGTAATTATGAAAGGTTCTTTATATACATCATGTTAAATAAAACAGTATTCTCGAAGGTGATTCACAAATTTTTTAAGGAAGCACGTATTCTACAATGTTTCTCATTGGTTGTATGTATAAGAATAACAATTTTTACGTAGCATGTCGCTGATTGAAAATATTTGTATACTGTTTTTTTCGACGAAGCATGTTGCGAATATACCATTTTAAAAATCCACAGAGTGACATGTAGTTGCCACTTTTGAGAAAATGTACGATTTAAAAAATAATTTTTCTTTCCAGCAACAAACAACGGAGGAAAGGCGGAAATCCTTACTGGATCAACACTGGGCTATTCCAAGCAAAGATAGGATGTCTATAGATCAAGGAAGCGAGGTACGCTATTATTGTATACAGTCTTACTTTTAAATGCATGTCCAAATTAATTATTTCAAATGCTTGGCCACCATAAATTTTCACATACATCAAGCTTCACTTTCACATGTTATAACTTCTTTTTGACGATCCAGGGCCGGTTCACAAATTGTATTCGAAAATAAATGTTTAACTGCTCGGTACCCGGTTAAACTAGACATTAGATAACAATGGGTGGGTGGATCCTGGCTGAGAGCCGGCGGTTACCAAAGGATTATAGAATTTGTAACATGTGTGCATTCTCTTTATATAATTTTAAGTCAGAATTCGATGTAAATAAACGATTTTTATATTCCTCTATCCCGATACACTGCATTCTTCCACATTCACAAGCCTTGTAGTTCCTTAAAGTCGTGTCTATTGCAGGTATCATCGAGCGCAGATCAAGGCAAGGATGAAAGCCTGGACGTGTCTGTAGGGACCGTGGAAGGCGCCGAGCGAGCCGAGAGCGCTGAAGGAGGCGACGGCCCTGAGGACGCACCTCGGGATGACGCCCAACACCTCGTCAAACTGTCCTACCACGACTCTGGCATCGACATCCGCGATCCTGTGCTTCATGTCACTCCTGCGACTGCTAAGAAGGTTTGTTACGCTCAAATTTATGAGCTAAGTTTCCAGTATCACACGGTTCCTGGATATGCTTTGGGTGGCACTACAGTTGACAGGAAAACGGTGGTTTAACATTATTTATTTTTATTTTGCACTCACATTTCTTATTCGCCGCTATAATATTGCACATTAAACTCACTGTTGTAAACATTTGTATATTCCCATTGCACTAAAAAGCATGCTTTTCTAGGATCACATGTTTCACGACGATTATTACCATGAAATAGAGACTATAATAGAGTCTCCGGAACCCGACGTGTCGATGTACGACTTGCACTGTGACGTCACGTACGAGTCGAAGTTTCTCAAGTGTTTCGATGTACAGCACGACGTTGACATGATGTCCTGTGGGTCGCACGAGGAGGTGAGGAAGCGGGGAGGGCTCAACGTGTCGGATGATGGACTTCTTGGACTTTCTATACGTTTCTTCTGTTATGTACAGTCTTGGTCTCTTTGGGTTGTCGAGTTGTTTTTCTTTTGTGCATTTTTAAACCCTTTCACCGTCATAGACAACTGTAGTTTAGTTTTTGATCACCGATTTATATGTTTTCTACTTCGGTCCGCTTGGAATCGATAATGGGAGAAAACTAGAATAAGCAGTTTTTAAGTTAGGCTTTAAAGATTTAAAAAAGTATTAAAATCAGTTTTTGTGTGATGCCCGAACAAACAGACAAAACATTGAAAAGAATCTTGTTAATTTCAGAGACGCTTCTATACCTTATCCTGTCCCGAGTATATTTTAGAAACTCGACTCTTAGCACTTTACAATTTATTATGAAGTTAGTAAAATAAGTTATAGCCGGCACGATCCGACTGTAATACAAAGGCCTCCTCTCAATTTACAATACATAGGCAATTCTATAAATCGTAACCTTAATATCTTTGGCGGTCAATGTAATGTGAATTCGTCGGTGACTGGGTTTTCAATACCTCTTCTTGTGTCAGAGATGTAATATATTCTTCAAGTACGTCCAACATTTCCTCTCTTACTTGTTTCTTCAATAACTTGTCACTTTTTACATTGAAAATAACCAAACGTTTAATTCCGCAGGTATACAGCGATGCGGACATAGTGCTATCAGCTGAATGGGTACCGCCGGTATGCCTGCCCCGCGCCGAGCCGCCTCTGTCAGCGCCTCCGCTGGGTGAGAACGAACGAGCGCCGCGTAAACCGGCCTCTGTGTCCTTCTCACTTGATGGCAACACGCAGAAGGACGAGGTCGGGAAGCCGGATAAGAAAAATAAGGTGCGTCAATTGTTACTACGGGGAAACAAGAAAGTAGGATGGAGAAATTCTGAACTGTATGAAGTGCATTCATATTGGGTTCGCGTGGTGGACTAACGCCGGTAAACCCTTACCGTGAGGTTTGAGTTCCAGCCAGCAGCGGGAAAGACAGAGGATGATGATGATGACTTGGGAAACACTACAATCAGTATACATCATAAACTCACGACCTTTTGGGATGATCAGACACTGCTACAAATTTCTGCTTTTGTAGAATGACATAGCATTGTGTTAATAGACAGAAGAGACCACCTCAGTTGCCTAGTAAGACTGTGGAAGAAATGTGATTCTTGTAAATTATAATGACTGTGTTATCCGCTGATAAAGTGCGCTCAGGTTGCTTCATGTCAAACATCACAATTAGCTTCCTCCGCAAGAAACAATGAGCGTGCGCATCATTGTGCGCATGCACCGATTCCTACTTTACGGTCTTTGTTATTGAGATACCGAAGTATAATCTATATAAAAATATATAAGATAGTAGAGATACATAAATCGCCAATCAGCTAACATGCATAAGCATACATAGCATAAGCATATGCTCACGACTATATTCCCCGAGGGGGTAGTCAGAGATATTCTGAAACCTCAGAACATCCACGTTTCACCAGTAGTATCGAAACTCTGTTCAGTGTGACGGGGGGTGATCAGCTAACGTTATTAATATCTGTACAGATGCTAAAGCGGCTCTCGTACCCGCTGTCGTGGGTGGAGGGACTGACGGGCGAGGGCGCGGCGGCCGTCACGCAGGGCTCCCAGAGCTCGCAGGGCGACTCACTGCCGACCTCCGCCGACAGCCACAACTCTACCAGCGTCTTCTCCAAAGTATTCAACAGGTATGACTGACGTTACAATCGATTATACACTCTAATACATACGTAGTAAAGTACATTGGGACATGATAAGGAAATTGTTAACACATACAAGTGTAAAGTTTTTACATTTTACGATTTCTCGTTAAATCTAGCTAAGTATTAGGACAATAAAATATTCTTTGTAGTAAAATGCAGGTTGTCAAATGCGTGTCATATTAAAGGATGTGCTTCAGACCATCAAACAGAACAACATTCACTATGGAGCGAAAATCGAAATCGCGGAAATAAAACAGCTGTTCTCTTACACTATCCCATCTCTACACATTTGGGCAGTTTTCTATGAAACAACCAATTGTTTTGTCGCCATTTCTATGTTGGCCTTATAGTTAAAGTTTGATGATCTGACGCACCACGTTTAATAAGCAACGTATTTTATTGTACACCCTGTATAGTGCGGTGTATGGCAGGCGTGTCCACTTTTACAATGTTCGTGACACTTCATGGAATACGAGGTATAGTAAAATGTAAGAACTGTAATACTTACGCTCTATTGTACATTGTGACACAATGAAATAAGAAGGAACCTGTCTGTATACACAAGTGTAGCGCTATAAAACAATTATTTTATTGTATCATTTGACATATTGCACTTAGTTGACTCGGTGTATGATCAATTCATTCTAACGAACCAGCTAAGAATTAACAACATTGTAACATCTAAATTGTAAGAAATAAAAGTGTACGTCATACATGCGCTTGACTAATCGTAATCATGCAACAACACAATCGCTAACCATGTAAATATCTTTAAAACAGCTAGCGATCCACTCACTTAAATTAACATTGGCATCGAATTTTTCCTTTGCTACCGTGGATGCTTACCGGAATCAAAATAACGTATCGTTCACTGGTAAAGTTCGCCGATGAACCTAGTGGAGTTCGGTACGGGTTTGTTCCTGAGTAAGACGCCGTCGGAAGAGACGCCGGCGCCGCACGACGTGTTCTCGAGCTCGGGGTACGTGACGTCACGTCTGCAATGTCGATGTGCCAACGTTATGTGTTGCCTGTCTCCGCGGCCGCGGCTCCGACCACAACTACATTTGTTACACATTTTTGCACCTTATGTTCACTTACATAAGTTGCAAAGCTGATTGATCAGTTAGCATGTCAATGTATAACAATGTCGCTGTTGTCAATTTGTTTAGCATCCTTTTGTAACCACTCTTCTCTGTATTAGGCTCCACTGATAACTGTTTGTTATTTCGTGTTATGTGTTTCGCAATTATGACTTTTGGGCGGCTTATTAAGGAAGTAAACGGTAATTACCGGGTTTAGTCGTGTTTTTAAAAGGTAGAATCGGTAATTGTTTTTTATTTCCTTTATTCGTCCAAATTTCATCGTTGTTTCCTCTTTTGTGCTGAATGGCATGTTGTATTATGTGTTAGGAATATGATAGAAATCATCCTTATATTTTAGAGTTCCCTGCATAGAGAGGTTTCTAACATTATATATCATACATGTTGTTATCAAACGATCATCATAGGATGTTTCACGACGTGGTTCATCGTCACCGTCACACCATTTCACAATCATTTTAACTATTGGCACAATTTTTATAAATCAATTCAAAATGTTTTAAGCATGTTTAGCTTTAATACGCTGAGCTCTTTTTCAAATTAAAATTTTGGTAATGTGAACTACTTGTCGATTTCGGTATCAATAATAATAAAAAGATGGAAAAAATAATTCGAATTTGTTTTTACAGGTGCAGAAATTCTTTTGTTATTTTATACGATCTGTATTATTGTTTTTCCCGAGTTAAATGGTTTCTGATGGTTCTGTACTAAACTCTACACATTTACTTTCACCTAATATGAGAGGGTCCAATGCCACATAACATATGTGGTTTCTTTTATATAATATAACCACATTTATAAAACAAAATGGAAGTTAAACTGAACATAAAACTAAATTTTGTACTTAAAACTGAGTTCCCGATATTTTGGCAGTGTTACAATTGTAATGACCACGGGGTAACTGAAAAAGGCAATGACTATCGTATAATCAGCCCTACTATGAATGTAATGACGTGCGCAGACGCAGCTCGCTGGGCGGGTTCGGGCGCTCGCAGACCAAGTCGACGTCGAGCATGCCGACGCAGCCGCGCCTCGACTACCGCAGCATGGTCTCCGTGGACGACATGCCTGATCTCTTCGCCTCTTTCGATAGTTTGTATTGCTTTTTTCTTCATTTACATTTAGTTTCTACTTTTTAGTTCAACTAGGGTATGCTAAAAGTATGTGATATCGTCGCCATATCACCGCGAGATGGACGTTTTGCCGCGATATGTCTGAGATCAATCAGTGTCGCGGCGATAAACGTATAAGTTAATTTTAGTTGTGACGTAGTTGCGGTGCAGTTGCAACATCATCTATGCTTAAAATCGCTTGTGTTATAGGTCCCTCAGGCGCAACAAAGATATATAGCACTTTCGTGCTAGCTAGACCATCTAATAGGTTCGGTGTGGTCTTTCAAGTGATTATATGTTTTTTTTTCATCCTAAGAAATCTAGAGTTTCTATAGAGAGCTTGAGATCTCGCAATTTAGAGTCATTTGGTCCTATTCCCTTCGCATCCTAGGGCTCTAGCTTGATGTGCGCGACAAGAGTATCACATATTTTATCTCGGTCGTAAGATGTGTAAAAGAGAGCCCTGGCGCGCTATTTCGTAGTATCGTGCTAGACCATTTCTAATCGGATAGATGTGTGAGTGTGTGCTCTCCGATAATAATTCGATATTTTTTTCATCGCTAGAAGATAACTTATCGCGACCAAATAAATAGTCCTCTCCGTCTCCGAAAACGACAAGTGCCTAGCACCCTCAACCAACGCAAGTGCGTAAAGAGATGTATGAAAGTGGATGAGGCGAGAGAATTATGTCAGAATCGTATTGTATGGCGAGCCGTAGTCTCTGCCTACCCCTGTGGGATAGTGGCGAGAGTCTATGTATGTATGTCATCGCTAGAAACTAGAGTTCCTAAAGAGCTTGAGATCTCGCAATTTAAAATTAGATTTAATTGCCCCGCGTGCTTCAAATTTCATTAGTTGCACGTCCGGAACAAATTAAAACTCTCTCAGAATTATGTTTCAATTCGAAATTAATAAGCTTAATAGTCAATTGTCTCCAATAATAAGTACCGAAAAAAAACGATAATGTCGGTTCAGTTTTCATGCACAAATTACACATTTTTCAACAAATACAGACAACAACAACAACAACAACAACTGTAATTGAAGTTCGTAAGTGCGAGTCTACGTGCGAGTAGTCTAGAAACACGTGCATAAATAGTAATTATTGTTAATTGTGTGCAAATGACTGTCGGATTCGATTCACTGACTAATTGTAATTTGTTTACCTAGATTACTTTTTTACGTCGATAGAAGTGGCGGCGATTGGTTAACTTGCAATCTCACAATTTATAGGTATTATTTCTCGTTGGTAAAGAATAACATTGTGGTACTAGCTTATCAGAAAACCAAACTGGTTTTCAAGTTAATAAAGGTATTTCGGAATAATACATTTCCGCCTTTTATCATATTAAGTTTGTGCCCTGTTATAGTACAGTTACCTGCAGTTTTGCAAGCAAGCTACGTGAGACTGTACGTTAAAAGTTCACTTTTATTAATAACAGAATTAATACCTCGGCCGGCTCGCCCGAGCGACGACCCACCCCTGTACCTACGGCTGCGCATGGGCAAGCCCGCCGGCCGCCCACTCCCGCGCACCACCCCGCTCATGTCTTACGGACGCAAACGCATGAAGCCAGAGTACTGGTTCGGAGTTCCTAGAAATAGGTAAGTTATTTTACCACATGCATGCTTCTAATCCGCCCTGGGCCCGCATGGTGGAGTACGGTCCACTGCCTCTCACTCTTATTCGTGAGAGAGGGCCTTTGCCCTGCAGTGGGATTCTACGGGCTATAAATTTAAAGCTTACTTTTTATTTTATTATTACTATATACATTCATAACTGTTTCAGGGTAGTCACAACTATTGCTACAACTACAAACTGGCTTTCCAAGGTGTAACAATGTTTTGTTTTGTCATATTTAGAGTTTCAGGATGAAATTATGTATCAACGTTAAAGGGGGCGAGCCTATGGCCCGCAAGAAACTGCAACACAATAATTATTGGTTTTTGTAGGCAAAGTAAAGCCAAGTAGTGGCAAAGAACGGAGTATATTTATTTTCTATTATATGGGGTCCTTCTTAATATGCTGATACTTTTTAAGGGGCTGATCAGACCGTCAAACTGAACAACTTTCTCTGTGGCGCCAACATCGAAATCGCGAACAAAAAAACAGTTGTTCCATACAAAACTGCAAACCTACTCGAGCCAAATGTATGGGACAGCAGATTTTTTTTCGTGATTTCGATGTTGGTGCCATAGAGAAAGTTGTTCAGTTTGATTGTCTGGTCATTGCCTTAAAAAACTGTCAGCATATTAAGAAGGCTAATATACAGGGTGTATATTAGCTTCTCTATAAGAGCGCCACGATGTTCTTCCAAAGAATTTACCTCTTTCATCATCACATATCTCATCCGAGTTGTTGCTGTATTTACCAAAATCTAAAACAGAAATGTCAGTTACTGGACATTTTCGATTAAACCTTTAACTCTCTAAAATAGATGTTACATTGTTTACTAGGGTGGATGATCTCTTCAAGTTCCTAACACACTGGGTACCGGACCGGTACGGCCCGCTGGGTGACGTCACTGCGCAGGGCTACGAGCTCATAGACAGCGACACCGAGTGGGACGACGACGAGGCCAAGCCTCACAAGGTACGCATAACATATAACATACAAAGTACGCATACCATATGTAAAAAGGTACGCATATCATCCGTGTGCAACGTACGCGAACCGCACGTGCGTTAGATACGCGTAGCAAACGTGGAAAATAGTACGGTATCAACCACAAATAAACGCATCATATGTGCATACGCTACGCATATCCGCTCACGCATATCATAGGTCAACAAGGTACGCTTATCAATGATTCGCGTATCATAGGTGCAAGAGGTACGCGTATCATAGATGCACAATGTACACACAACATATGTGCGAAGAGTACGCAGATCAGTGCACAAGTTACGCATATCGTAGGTCAAGCAGGTACGCATATCATAAGTGCACAAAGTACCGTATAGTTCCGCTCATTTTTTTCATGTCATTTATCTAAATCGATGTTTAGAAATAATGTATTTTATAGACCAGTGAAATCAGAGCGAAAGTTAAGATCCCTCTAACATCGAATGCATTAATCACACTTTAGTTTACTTCAATACAAAATCGTGCCAAGTGTCAACAGAAGACATTTGCAACTGAATTCCTAATTAACATAAGACGTGCTATTTCCACCACAAGAATCTATGTCAGTAGGTACTTACAGTTACAGAAGCCCATTATATCTCATTGTCGCTAATGCCGCTCATGTTACAAACAGATCACTATCTAGTCTACCATCATCAGTCATCAAGATAACAGAGTTGTGTTGACATTATTTATGACAGTATTCCGCACCGTTATGTATGTTTGTTAATTAATATCTCATCTTCACATTTTGTTAACGTCCCTTTTGTATTTTAAAGCATTTGCTTCTTTAAGTTGGTATTTTGTTTGTTGGAACCTTATTGCTGTAACTTCCAAATGGATAGACAGCGACGCAAAAGGGGCACCGAGATGCCTCCAGGGCCAAGTGTCCCAAAAGTTAGAGCCGTAGTGAGTAAAATTGTTACGTTGTACCACAAATCTACGACTAGCAATTTAATAGGCTTCCGTTTAATTCAATTCAGTGTATTCCCAAGTTCCAAACTCGTTCTCGATCCTGATTTATGTGAAACAAAGTGCAAGGTTCTCTCGTTTATTTATACAACGTGTTAATGAATAAACGCAAAACTAGAAAGTAGTTTGTTTAGAATTGAGAGCAGAATCGAATTATCATGGTTTCAACATGGGTAATTTTTTTCAAAATATTAAATAATTTGTATGTAAAATTTACTGAATTCGATCTCAACCCACCGCTCGGGAACTCTCAACCTACTTACTACCAAAACAAGATTCTTAAAATGTATCCATGAGGACACTTTCATTCATTGCTGAAATGATAACACATCATTTTTGCCTCAAAACTTAAAATGCGAATGACTTTAAATTTTAACTATCAAAATAATGCAATTATTGTTTCAATCTAATTATTTGGTTGTAAATCAATTCTAAGTATGAGGTTTTGCGCTTATTCATTAACACGTTGTATATATTACTATATTTTGTTAAATCCACTTGCCGGGTCAACGCTAAACTTACAGATAGAGAAACGTCAGACAAATTAATTAATAAATGTCTAAAAATTCGACTTAGAATCGTTTGGATCCTTACAAAAAAACACTATTGTAAACAAGACACGGCTACAAATCAAGATATACATAACCAGCCTAAGCTGACCACGCGCTGTGATACGAGATACAACCTATGCGTAGCCAGCTCAAGTTGGTTACGTATCTATAGCTTGACATGTAGCCGTGTGTACACTTTATTTTATATTAATTTAGATAACTATTAACACACAGTATTGTTGCTAATAAATGATAAATACCCTTGTCTCAGGAACGCACCGGCAGCACGGGCGATGTCTCGGACATCACCAGAGAGTCGTGGGAGGTAAGATTCAAACCAACATAAACTGTTAACCGTTTTAACATTATTACATTACTCTTTATTACGAACACGTTCGTTTTGTGACTAACAACGCTTCTAACACACTTTTTTTATCGACGACAATGCATCTATTTCACATCCCACATTACAGTACACATTGAACATGAATGTTTTTTCCCTTTCTGGCTGCACTTCGAGTACGGTTCTTAGACACATTTATTCAGAACGAATCAAACGTACATAACTTTTTAATTTGTGAGGTTTGATTAGCACGCGACAGCGGTATAAACAACTTTTGTACTCTCCTTATCGGTATATAACAGTGGGAGATGTTTGTGTTTCTAATCAAGGCGACTTGGTGGCACTTTCTTTATCACAATATGTAAAACACTATGGCGCTAAGCACGTCATAAACTATGACGTATATCGAATCATCTATTTTAGACGAAAATGTACAGCTATCTGCCGCAGAGTTGTTTAGATAAAACCGATCAAATAACAACATAATTTTCAAATGTAAATTATTGTAATCGAATTGTATTAATGAAGGTAAACATTAATAATAACGCCACTGGAACAAATTGATTTCTATTAAACGTAATCGAAGTTGGTTGGATGGAGATTTACTTTACATCGCGTGGTTCACTTTTTTCTGCTCATTTCCTGTTTCCATGTAACTGGTTTCCTATGTAATATGTAAGGAAAACCATCTATAACAATTAATATTGTTTACCTTAACAGGTAATTGTTAATAGTTTCTTCAGTCAATTGAGTCAAACCATACCTATATATTAACTCTATAAATCTTTGTCTGATCAACATAACGATGAATGTTTAAAACATTAAAACATACACACGGTTACTATTAGTTTAACAATATCTCTTAAACTGAGAATATGATTTTCTCAATTTTTTGAGATTTCTCTAAGAAATTGTGAAACCCGCGATTATAGAGAATGAGATCCGACGAAACTATGAAAATTACAGTACGTTTATTGCGATGTCAAATCATTTCTAAGGCTGTTGTATGAGAAATGTACTGTACTTCGGTTACGGCGTTCCTCATTCTTTATACGTCGAGTTATACAATAACTGACTTGAATGGGATTGCGCATAGCTGCTGAAGGCGCCGTACGTGAAAGTATATTCGATAATGAAGAGCCAGGCAGAGGCGCTGGGCGACTCGCTGGGCGAGGAGCCGCGGCCGGAGGTACTGCACGCTCGCGGTTGTTGCGTTTCTGGACACCGCTGTTATTTGAGTCACTTATCTCTTTTTTTTTAAAGTTATAGACCGTAAAAGTACATTCGTTTGATTTACAAACGTTTGATTCTTGCGCGATACGAAATATAAAAAAATTACGGCTTTTGAAGGTTTATTCCGTCATCAGTTTGATTTAAAAAAACATACGGGCTATTAAAATTCAATCGCCTCTTGCGTACGTGATTCTCCGCACACATTTTTCTATTATACCAGAAGCGTCGAAGTGACACAAATAAATCGGTACTCAGTCCGTATATTAAGATGTAGCGCGAGTGTTACGCACCTTAGCGATTAGGAATACGCACTCAGAACTAGATACGACTGTTAGTTTACCAAAAATGTTATCTGTAGCTTTAGTTAATGTGAAT
This sequence comes from Agonopterix alstromeriana, assembly GCA_963924505.1. Classification (NCBI taxonomy): domain Eukaryota; kingdom Metazoa; phylum Arthropoda; class Insecta; order Lepidoptera; family Depressariidae; genus Agonopterix; species Agonopterix alstromeriana. Next base: position 12,153,192 of record OZ004665.1, on the reverse strand, counting down.
GCTGCCCTGACTGTTCGATTCAGCTTCCCGCTGATACAATCTATCTGAAAATACTGTTTGCACTTTAGCTATCAATTGTATGTTTTAGTGAAAATGCCAATGACACTTGTGAATAGTTTTAAGCCAATTGTATGTTAAGTAGTACAGCTATACCTTGACCGTTTGCAACGTAGCAAATTTTTCTTTAGGACAAACAATTCATTTGGACATGGGGATTGGACAATATCCGAGGAAACCTTATTTGGAGAACTGATGTACCGTATATTGTAGGATTATGTTATTAAGTTTTATTGAGTGAAATATTAGTCACTCGTTTTCCTGTGACCTTATGTAATTGAATGATGGATTATAACAGCAGTAAGTAGAGTAGTAATGAAGTAGGTGGAGGCGCACAATGAGTCGCAAACAATGGAGAGTAGCGGCTGCCGACGGACGGCGGCCGTAGGGCCGCCTCGTAATCATCTCTGGCCATTGTGTGTTGCGTAATGTTTACATTCACACACAATGTTACGCAAACCTAGTTTGAACTTTAATTTTCTTTCAGTTTTCCTATTGTTCTGATTTCCTAGCATCGCCCAGGTAGGATCTATAATATAAGTAAATATATAATACACATAAAATTACCGGAAAAATTACTGTTAAAACCGTTTCAAAATCCGTTGCATGGTTTATAAGAAGTAAGCGGAGAAAAAGATATGGTGAGGACTGACGAGTGATACAGGCGACTTCGTCCGCACAAATTTTATAACAGATTTTAAGTCAGATCAAAGCTATCAGACAAAAAAAGTTTCATCAAAATCGGATCAGTAGTTTTCGCGTGATGTTTGCACAAACAAACACACAAACAGACAGACAAAAATTCTAAAAAAGGTTGATTTGGAGTCAGGGACACCTAAAAACCATATCGTCAACTTTTTTAAAAAAAAATTTCAATATACAGACACACTTCTTATAATAGATATAAAAAAATCTTATAAAAGAGATACTTCATTAACACCAAATATGAAATGTATTAAATGAAAATATGGTTTCAGCTAAATAGAAAATCTTTATATTTTTACGTGGACTAAGAGGAAGGAACTATTGTTCTTAGGTTAATTTGTTAGATGCTTTCATAATTCGATTGTTATGTCTTTCGAGCAATAGACGCAATCTACATCAGAGGTTTACACATTTTACTTCATTTTACGAATCACTTTTGATTGGTCAATTGGCGATACAAAGCAACGAGTGTGACGTTATCAGTTTTATGCATAAGTATTTGCATACTTATTTAATTAAATGAGGTTTACAGAATAAAATCTGAACACTAATTAGCATTATTAGTACGCAAACGCGCCTAATTCGGGTGACCTTCTATTAACACATGCTCGCAGTCAGGTTTCAAAGCTATTTATTACAATTCTACGTGAATGTATTATTAATGTAGTAAAATGAATGTTAGTCAAGACGTTCTTTTTTTGAGTACTTAATTATACAGGGTCCAACTTAATATGCTGAAAATTTATTAAGAGGATGATCAGACCATCAAACTGAACAACTTTCTCTACGGGACTATTGTCGAAATCGCGAAAAAAAAAATCTGCTGTCCCATACAATTGGGTCGAGTAAGATTTCAGTTTAGTATGGAACAGCTGTTTTTTTTTTCGCGATTTCGATATTGGTCCCATAGAGAAAGTTGTTCAGTTTGATGGTCTGATCATCCCCTTAAAAAAGTGTCAGCATATTAAGAAGGACCCTATATGTATTTTGATGGTATTAGAAATGGTTCTCCTCCTGGACCTAGTCTTGGACCTTCTCGTTACCTCAGAAACAGCCGTTATTCGCACACACGGGCGGCATTATATTATCGATTCATAGTAAATCGCCTTATTCCGCGATAGAATTACGCGTTTACGCGATGAGGTTTTAATCGTTCTAGGAATGAAGGCTCAGTTACTTGTACCTCTAGAAACCTCAACCTACAGAAAGTTACTAAAGAAAATTCAATCACTTTAGGGTCAGGACCGTAGAGGGAGAAGTAATAGAGTCGGAACGTGTTTTGTCCTATTCACTCATTAAGAGATGCACATAGCTAATTCGCTCTAGTTAAAAAAGGAGATTGCTACCTTATCGCTGTCCTTATCGACGTAACCACTTTTTTGTACTACGGCCACCTGACTCCGACATGTCACTTAAAATAAATTGTATAGAATTTTACGACTATCGCTGTCTCATACGCGGTTACACTGACATTCCGTCTACTAGCGTAAACGAAAAAAAAATCGTCTATGGTCAGGACACATATAATAACTTTATGGGACACATTGACCGATGACTGAATCCTCTAAGACCGACGGCGACGGCCAGTAAGCTCATACAAAAACCACGTTTAGTATGGGAAGCCGTCCGCCTTCGTCGCCGCGTCGATGTGTCTCAACCCTTATTGATATAATAGAGGTCAAGACAATACCCATGCCACCTTCCTGAGATCATTGCTTTATTGAGAAAGATTAACTGACTCATCTTTTTTTCATAAAAAAATAATTATCCGCAACTATGATGTGTCAAGAGTAAAAAAATCAAATTGGCATGTCAACGTGTCAATCTCAAAATTAAATAAATGTACAATACGCGTAGCGTTTATTCTCTTTTAGTGAATAGAAGCAAACTGATGTTTATTTACTGTGATTATTTATTTCCGAGATAAACAGAAACGAACAAGAACAAGATCTAGTGTTTATTTTTCTGTAAAGCAGGCTGTAAAGTTATAAATAGGTAAGATTTGTATGAGGCAACGTCATTCAATTATTATCAGTTCAAAATAATTATAAGGAATCGAAATCATTAAACGTAAATAAACATTAAATATCTAGAAAGTACTAAGGACTATAATACTAAACTAATTGGTTTACCGATTTATTTTTTAATGTAGAGCGGAATATTTTTACTGCTTGCATACTATTGCAAAGAGATTACACAATCGTTAATGATAATGACAAATATATTAATGAACGCTTAAAATAGTTTGGTCAAAACAAGAATTTATATGTCTCGTCTAATATTGTTGAAACAATCATTGAAATATAACTAACTAGCTTTTGCCCGCGACTTCATCCGCGGGAAATTAGAATATCGAAAAATCCTTTCTTTAGTGCACCCCTACTTCCAGCGTTTTCTCGTGGATCTACTAGAAGTTCCACCAGGGAAACCTATTTCGGTTGGTCCTGGAGACCGATTGCGCTTATTTAGAACATCGAAGTTCTATTGGATAAGTCCAATTTCAGTTCTAATCACATTGCAATCCAATTACTATTCAACTGTGCTGAATTCCGCATCGCGCTAAACTCTATGTAACTGATAGCCTGTAACGTCTCAGCGATCTGTCAAAACGGCTCTAACGGCTGTCATGAACTGTACCGCGATTAGCACAATACCAAATTTGTCAAATGTCATGGTTCGTACGTAGTCCAGTCACGGTTCAATCACCGAATATTTACCGCGGTTACAGCCCTGAAGATGTGCTGAATCAAAAATGTACCTCATGTGTAAAAAAAATCGGCCAAGTGCGAGTTGGAATATAAATCTACCTCCTTAGAATCTACATTCCTAATTTCACGTTTCTATCTCCAGCTGTTTATGCTGTGCGTTGTCGGTCAGTCAGTCACGGAACTGTTTTATAAGTATAGATTATTACTGAAATTAGCAGAAACATCAAACAATTGAATTCCAGAAAAATGTTTTTGTGTCAAACTTATTTGTGAGACTATGGAAGAGTCAATGAAAAACCTAGACCCAGATTCAAAGATTGGGAGGTCCTCATTGTGAACGAATTACTTGATTGTAATGCTTCCGTCGATATTGTACAACTACTAGGAGTTGAAGAAAATACGAGGAATAAAGCTAACCCAATCCTTACGCTAGATATTTTAATCTGAACGGATGACAAAAATACTTCAATCAAACTGTCCTTCGTGACACAATATAGAGATTAAAGATGCATTAAATAGGGCATGTGCATTCAGCCAACAATAATGCCGGGATGTGCCGTGGCGTGGATAGACAACTTAATTTGACGTATAGACTTTGTCAGCAAAATTGTTAGCTATTTGTCATGCATGCAGTCAGACGAATGTTACATCAAGGACAACTTTGATAATACACAGGATAACAGTAACCGAAAGGCAAGATTATACAATGTTTAAGTAGATGTTCTTTTCTGTTTGAATACCAATTTCAGCGGAAGAGAAAGCGTTGTCCGTACTGTGCGTGCTGGAGCATATAATTTGTATGGCCAGTTAACATTTAGACATGGTTCGACATACATGCCGCTAAAGGTATAACCACACGTGAGCGACGCATCACTATGTATTATTATACGACACGCGTAGAACAGCATGGAACAGTCAAATCTGTCGATTATTAGATAGTCATGCATAGAGGGTAAAAAAAATCCGTTCGTGTCAAGTACAAGTTACAACCCGACCTTAATAATATCTAAAGTACTTATAACTCTTATTTTTTATGAATTCTAATGGTTTACGTGATGACGGAAGACAAGTAAGCAATGACAACGACTTGTGCCTGAGCCCTTATACGATTGGGGTCGACCGGTTTTGGTTCGGAATTGATTTGTTTAAGTATAACCTTGTCCCTCTTTTTTTGGGATTATTCCGTTGTTTGTTTCTATTTTGTGTGAAGTTATTGCTTCCTCAAAGATGTGCATGTAAACATCTTCAAGCCATTGATTACGATAACTCGGAATAAACCGAGTTATTAACCAACTCTTTAAACGAAGCTAATTGTAGATATCCAGTTTCAGTAAGTGTTAAACGAAACCGGCTGCATACTCTTAGAGCTAGAACGATCAGGTTTTATGATTATGATCCCCATAAATACTTCATGTCTAATAGACACGTGGCGACATAGCAAATGTATGGTGTTTTTATATTGCACTATTTGTAGATTTTTTTAAACAATGGATTCGGAGCTTGAACATGATCATTTATAAAAATGCGATGAGAGATGATGATTAAGTAGGTAGGTACTGTAACCAAATATGTCAGAGCGGACGGCGTCTCGAATGTTCTAAATTGTAAATTCGTAATCTTCATGTCATCCATCAGACTAAGGTTCCGTTTTTAAGCGTGAAACAGTATATGAAGTGAGATCATTGCAATTGTTAGCATTGGATCTGTCCTCTTCGCCCTTCTCAACCTTACACCCAGACAATTAATATGCATGTCGTCGCCGAGCGTTTCAATTAAAATCTTTGGGATCCTCGCAGTAATCGCTTCTTGTCTAGATGTTAATCGCGATTAATTGTGAGTCTGTCGCCTGCCCATTGTGCATAAAGTGTTTGTTGATTTATGCACTAGACTTGTTCTTATGAACTCTGAACGCCTGTAAGCCTCCACAGACCGAGCCTCGCCTCGTGCGGTAAGGTTATACCAGTTTTTATCTCTTCAAACCTTTCTAAACTAGACCGTAACGTCCCAAAATAAGTCTCAATTCTGCTTTGATAAATTATGATCGTGTGCAAATGATATTTTCAGCGCTCAATTAAATTTTAAGGAAATTAGTGAGACAGGAAATTCATCTTTAGATGCCTGAATGCCCTTCGTAAGTGACAGGTTTTATAAAGTCGGCTCATTATAATATAAAGCACTATAAATAAGGCTTATGTTAAGAAAAATATCGTAATTATAGAGTTTTAACATTGTTTGCATAATTCTAAAATACCATGTTGACCATGTTATCGGATATAGTAGATATTTAGGTACGGTTGCAGAAAAATCCTTGTAATAGTTACCTTAACATTATAAATAGTTAAATATTCAATTGAGTAAGCTTCACAAAACTGACAAACACTGAGATTTCAGTTGAAATTTGGACAACAATTTCTGTAACATGGTCATGCCATAAGCGGCGTGACAAAATGACTAGGTTACATGACAAGTGATGTTTTCTCGTTTGCTTAAACTTTGCTGTTATGTCTTGCTCTGAAAATTATGACGGATTTAATAACGCTTTTTATTTTAGCCGTTACGTTCTTAAAAACATTAAGAACAGTGTGTTTATTTAGAGGAGATGATAGGATTTTCATATCTATTAGAAATGTAAAGAATCTAAAAAATAAAGCTCGCGTGGCAATATATAGATAATTAAAATAGTAGTAGACAACTCGTTAATTTGGAAGTCGCCCGAATACAAGGTGGTGTCACCTTTATGATCGGATCGGCCGACGCGGTGGTACATTGACATTCGAACTTCCACCCTATTTGTATGTAGTTGCAAGTTTGTCACAATTATTCACTCATAATTCATTAATGTCATTGCATGCAATGCATTATTATATATCGAATATTGTATAATAGTGCTTATAAATCTACAACGTGTTAATGAATAAACGCAAAACTAGAAAGTAGTTTGTTTAGAATCGAGAGCAGAATCGAATTGTCATGGATTCAACATAGGATTTTTTTTTTCAAAATAATAAATAATTAGTTTATAAAATTTAAAATTTACTGAACTCGATCTCAACTGGGCACTCTCACCCTACTTACTACAAATACAAGATTCTTAAAATGTATCCATGAACGCTTTCATTCATTGCTGAAATGATAACAAATCATTTTTGTCTCAAAACTTAAAATGCAAATAACTTTAAATTTTAACTCTCAAAATAATTAAATTATTGTTTCAATCAAATTATTTTGTTATAAATCAGTTGGGGTGTATGAGGTTTTGCGGTTATTCATTAACACGTTGTATATCTATCTGACTGCAAAACCTTGATTTAATCCCTTCGCATCAAACGGGCATACTTTCAATAAGAGCTGTCACGTAGAGCTATACACCTGTCAATTTGCAACGATCAGTCTTAAATCTTCGCGGTTTAATTGGCCTGCAAGAAGTCGTTTCCGCGTGTAGAGCTATGGTGGTGGTGCACAACGCAGCTTTATTGTCATCAGCCGGCAGCCGGCAGCCGGCCGCGCGGGGTCACTACCATGCCTTTCTTTTCGCTGCTAGTCAGTCAGCAACACCGCTCTGTAGAGCTCGCCTCGCGGACGCGCTGCTTCCCAACTTATTAAAAACGTAACTTTCAAATTACGTCAAGTGTGCGCTCGCGCTCGCGCACGACCCCTTACCGCAAACAATACCCAAGAATGTTTCCACGATTAATCGCCGCTTATTAAACTGACGAGAACGGTACAAACACCAACGACTCTTGTTTATAAGTAGCAGCGGCCGACGCCAGTGTTCAGTGTTTGGTTACGAAACCTTGTATCGTGTGGGTGTTTCTAAATTGAGCGCTGGCAAATGTGATGTGGACGTCGTGTTGATTGTGCATCTCCGTGGCACACGCGACGCTGTTTAATGTACACAAACTTTAGATAAATGCAGACTATGAAATGGATTGAGATGGTGCGGCTCGGGCCTGCGCCTGCGCCTGCGCCAGCCGCCACCGACGTCAGCCCCGACACTTTCGACAGCGATAAGGTGAGACCGAGTCCGGCTGCGTCTGGTGCACCGTTAGCGCTCTGCTCTGTGATCTCAAACATAGAAAGTATTTTGATCTGTGGCAATTTATAGCCACTATTCGATATCAAGTTTTAGATAACGTCATCGACCTTCAATAAAAAACGCATGTGTACGCAACTCGAAAACAAACAATAAACGTGGCTTTTAGTTTGTGTTTTGGCCACGTATTTCGTTCGACTCAGTGACTCTATAAAAACTACAGGTAGGTACGTTGTGTTTTTGATTACAAATTTGACTCGGATTCAGTGAAACATAGCGATTTGTTTGCATCAGTAAACATGCGTTTTTAATGTATGCAGCTGACGTAGGTAAGTAAGCCAACACTGACCTGGAATTCGTTTCTAAATTGCTATTCCAATCAATATCGCGACGACGTTGAGCTAGGTACGAAAGTTTATTATTCACGCAAGCAATAAACGATAAGGCATCGAATCGTAATAAATTATACATTTTAAATGTTTATTTTGAATTGATTCATCTATAACACGACTATGGGTATAGGTATAGTATAATATATACGAGTAGATATGTATAGTATTGTACGAAAACTTCCTTCGCGATTCGACTTTAAATGGTGTTACGACCTTCATCCAGACTTTAACTATAGACATCTATTCACGACTCTATAAATAGAGAGAGAGGCGATTAACCGTGGTTGTTGATGTTGCGACGCCTTGAGCTCGAGCTGCCAATAATGCTATATATTTACTAAAAATTATATACAGAGTCCTTCTTAACATGTTGACACTTTTTTAAGGTAATGATCTGACCATCAAACTGAACAACTTTCTCTATGGGACCAATATCAAAATCGCTAAAAAAACAGCTGCCCCTGTCCCATGCATTTGGCTCGAGTAGGTTTGCAGTTTTGTGTGGAACAGCTGATTTTTTGCCATAGAGAAAGTTATTCAGTTTGACAGTCTGATCATCCCCTTAAAAAAGGGTCAGCATATTAAGAAGGACCCTATACAACGTGTTAATGAATAAGCGCAAAACCTCATACACCCCAACTGATTTATAGCAAAATAATTAGATTGAAACAATAATTTCATTATTTTGATACTTAAAATTTATAGTTATTCGCTTTTTAAGTTTTGAGGCAAAAATGATTTGTTATCATTTCAGCAATGAATGAAAGCGCTAACGTGCTCATGGACACATTTTAAGAATCTTGTTTTTTTAGTAAGTAGGGTGAGAGTGCCCGAGCGGTGGGTTGAGATCGAGTTCAGTAAATTTAAAATTTTATAAACAAATTATTTAATATTTCGAAAAAAATTACCCATGTTGAAAGTATGATAATTCGATTCTGCTCTCGATTCTACAACACAACAAACTATTTTCTAGTTTTGCGTTAATTCATTAACACGTATATCATAATAAACAGAAAATATAATATCATAAACTGTTAATAACTTGTTGTAGATAGGTATGTTATTATTTTCCCATTATTATTCACCTTGAGTAATTTAAAATTTAAATTTATAAATATACTTACGTATCTAATGACAGTTCTTGAATCCTCATACCTTGTATCTTGTATTTATGTAAATAAGTTTTAAACTCTTATAAAATTTTCCGTGTCCGTATAGCTACGGTACACACAAAAGGGATCAGGATAGGATTAGTGCCAGTAAATAGTGCCTAATTAGTACCTAGGTCAAATAAATAGTGCCACTGTACTTTACGAGAAATTGTTTTTTTTTACCTGGTACGCTAGCTTGACGTCAAGGTACACATTTTCTGTGGCTAAAACGGCTTGCATTACAGCAAAGATTTAACATACAAAAAATAGTGCTCAAATAGTGCCCTAGGGCATCCAAGTTTTTATGTGTACTATAGCTATAGCTACGGACACAATTTTCCAACGTCGTCTCTCGTTGTGAATTCGAAGAGCTTTTGCATTGTTTGTCTTACCTATAAATTGAAATTTTACATTTACGCTATACAGAGTCCTTCTTTATATGCTGACAGTTTGTTAAAGGGATGATCAGAAGCCGTAGCATGTTACATGTGATACGGCTGTATCACGTCTTTTATCTCGTTCGTTCGTGCGCGAATAGAAAGAGAGCGAAGGTGTGATAGCGCTATATCACGGTGCCATGCTACCTATGCAGATCATCAAACTGAACAACCTACTGTATGGAACCAACATCAAAACAGCGAAAAAGAAATCTGCTGTCCCATACATTTATACTTATTTCAAATAAGGACGAAACGATTTTCCGATTCCTATATGGCTTTCTGGCCAATTCTGATTTGCAAATATAATTTATTTATCAGAAAGATGTACTATCCGACATATCTTGGACGTTACTAAAGCTGTTCTAAGAATAACTGAGAGTTAGGACCTTTTTCACCACTTCTGGATAAGCTCTTGTTAGCTTATATGACAGATAAATTGACATATCTTTCATACGAGATATTTCAAACGATCTGTCAAATATGCTAACAATGACTTATCCAGAAGTGGTGAAGCAGGCCCTAAGTGTTTCAAATCTCTGTTTCTGAAATTCAAAATAGCCTGTAAATTTCGCTGCTACTTGAAATGGAGTGTAGATCGAGAAGATTTGCAGTTTAGAATGGAACAGCTTTTTTCGCGGGTTCAATGTTGGTCCCATAGAGAAAATTGTTCAGTTTGAGGGTTTGAGCATCCCCTTAAAAAACTATCAGCATATTAAGAAGGACCCCATATGACGAAGCTTTTGAATGTTTGTATGAACGATATTAAAAATATTTCCTTTCATTGTTGGTCACGTGTCACAGTCAGGAGTAAATCAATCAATTATACTTTATTTTACACCAAAAAACATAGTATACAGAGAGTAAACAAACAGGAAATACAGACGGTACAAAAATAGGCGAAGTCGACATTCTCTTTGGTCAACTGTAATTTTTAGGTTAAAATATGTATTAACGTATTCAGATCCGGCTAGTTAAATAAAATTATACAATAGGTCTTTCAGGGTCAGGTTGTATAAATATATTTTTCACAATGTATCATTTTATGATTGTGAGTGAACCTATGACCTAAAAGTTATTTTATTAATCGAAGCACCCCATAACTCGCAAAAATTTAATTTATAGATATTTTTTTTTCAATCAAATTTGCAACATGATTAACTGATCAATCGTTAGGTACACACTTTTATTACACATTATGGCTACATCAAGTTGAAAATAAAATAATCTACTACACTAAACCTACACGAAATGTTCATACGAATGATATTGAAACAGAATAATTCTTAAAATTTAAATTAAACTTGATTTGTTCTTGTTTACTGTCAAGTAAAGGTTAACTGGAAATATAGGAGAGTATGTCCAAAAAGAAATACAAAGTGTAATCACTGGTTTCTTTTTGATACACAAAATAAGTACGTAACATACTTACACAGAACTTGCTTTGTAAGCTTAATTGGCCCACAAAACTTATCATCTTATTTATTACCGAATTAACAATAATCTGCTTCATAATCCAGCGGTTGTTGATCATGTCTCAGTTTATATGCAAGATAAGACTCAACGAACAGATAAAGAGTCTTCTTGCTGACCAACGAACCTGCCGCGTCTTATTCTTTGTGCATCGCGTCCGTCAGCCACATGTGGGTAACTAATCGCGAGCCAACAAATATTGTCAACATGATTGTGCTCGGAAAATAAGTGTTTAGACGCAGGTCAATATGACCATTATCGGAATACAACCTTGAGATTTGCAGCTACAGGCGATCTGCTATAACAATCTGGTTCAATAATTCAACATACCTACACATCACATTAATATTTTACCAAAACTTCAGAAATAACTAATAAAATACACCCATAGTAAGACAACATTCATCAGTCTAGCGTCCAAGGCCAAGGCCATAAAATATCAAAATGTTCCGCCTAATGCGAAGGATAGCTCGGAGGATCGTAGAGAAGATCCGAAGCATGGAGATATTCATGTTTAACATAGCAATCATGCAGAGGAGGGGCACGATAAATTCCATCTGTGAGTCAAGGTCTAAGAAAGAAACGCGACGGTACCCGCGTAGGAGAGCTACCATTCAATCCGTATGTGAGGTGAGACTGGCCACTTGAATTACCATATATGACAACAAAAATTGCGCCTGCATTATTTTAAATACCAGAAGTTTATATTGCCACGTGAAATTAACATAAGTAATTGCGAGCAAAGATGTTGGTAAGACAACCGTTTTGGTTAGTTAGCAACCTGTTTATTTTTTGTCGTATTTTTTCAGACGTCGGTTGATTTAACTCCGACTATTTTAATGCGTTCGTGTGGGGAAGCGGCGAACTGTTAGTTATAATTTTTTAGTGTTACGCACGTTCGGGACTGGAAAACTAAATAAATTATTGTGTACATTGTAATCGTTATAATTATGTGTGATGTTACCCTTATACATTAAAATTATTCTAAGTGTAATGTAATAGCTATAAGCACTTCTATGTATGTGTATGCAAAACTTATTCACTATTTTATTATTAGATACCTAGAGTAGTGCGCACGGGCACGCACATTTGGAACTTTCTATGTTGAATGTGAACTGTAGTGTCCACGAATGCATCAATCACTAGTGCATCTTGTCGAATCAACGCACAATCATCTCGAATTCATCATAATTAGTGATCATTGATCATTCGCTCATAAAGTGGATCATCTTTTCATTGAGAATTTTATTAAAAATTATTTGGCATGATAGCACAATTATATCTAGCATTGTAGCCCCTACATATAAGTAGGTCGCTTTTGACCTTTAAATTGACAAGCGATTTTAATGCCACCTGCTATAAGATAAGGCTTTATTTGTACGGAAATTGCTGCTACTCTAAACGTTAAAAGCGACATATTACAATGTAGGAGCTTTAATGGACTACGATTAATTAAATTAGAACACCAGATTTTCAGAAAACGCGGAATAGTGTTCAGTCAATTTCAAAAATGTTGAAACAAACACCATAACTAAGGATGATTACCTATTTTATTGAGTTTGAAGTTGACTTAACATAGCATGTCATTTACGTATCTGGATACTCTGATGTGGGCGAATAAAGCTCGATTTGGTAAATCGTCTCTTTGACGTCTTCCACAACCAATCGTGGCTTTGTTCGCCGATGCGAATAGAGATGAGTGCTAAACAATGTGATGCTTCAGGTGCTGTCGATGAGCGATGAGCTGCGACGCGCGCTGTACTCGTCGGGCGCCTCCATCGACATGGAGTTCTCTCCTCCCGATCTCATCGGCGTCTCCGAGATATTCACTATGGAACACAGGTACGCACCAACACCTAAAGTTGATACTTTTTAATGGATTCTCCCTCACGATTTTAATTTCTTATGCTGGCACTTCATATGGCCTGTTTGGCAAATATCACGCATACAAATACGCCTTTCTACGTGAAAGTATGCAATCTTAACTATTATAAAACTGTAACAGAAGTGTGTCTATACATCGGAGATTACAAATAAAAAATGACGATATCGTTTTTTGGTGTCCTTGACTCCAAATCAATCTTTTTTGAATAATTGTCTGTCTGTTTGTGAGTTTGTGCGAGCATCACGCGAAAACTATTGAATCGATTTTAATATAACTGTTTTGCATTACAACAAAACAGATATTATGAGTGAGAGAATACATGCAGCATTGATTGAAGAAGCATCCATAGATTCCACCTTAAATTTAGCTAAATAAACGGACTTACCATCAATTCTCTATACTTTCCTCTATATCTGTCTCTTTCACTCTGCTAGATTGGCGCCTCGAATCTATTCGACAAGGCGCGCTCATTTGACATTTACTTCATAGTCTTCATCAATCACCAGCAAGCACCTTGCTGCAATGCTGCATGTATTCTCTCACTCATAATATCTGTTTTGTTGTAATGCAAAACAGTTATATTATAAGTTATTCGAATACATGCAGCATTGATTGAAGACCTGTTTGCTATCTGCTGGTGAAAGAGTACAAACGCTATGTGAAAATAAATTAAAATGTGCATGTCATCATCATCAACAATGGGTACATTAACACATAAATCCTGTATAAAAGGGAAAAAATACACCATATAATAACTTTCATAATAATAATAGAACATAATAGTCTTGATAATGACTAAATGTCATCTCACTAAATGTTCAATAACTAGGTATTTAAAATCAACAGATTGCTGCTGAAAGAGAAAAAACATTTAAGATTAAATTTCTACCCTATTGAGGCATAATCTTAACCATCATAGGGAAACAATCCTCAGAGATCATTATAATTAATTCAAACCATTGAACTTATTAGGTAGATGTATGAAAAATTATCTAATAGTAGGTCCTCATACTTAACAGTATTAGGTACTGTTTATTTGAAAACAATACAATTTCCGAAATAAAATTTTCCAGGAAGCTTTTTCTATGATTCTCTCCATGGGCCGTTTTGAGTTCTGGTTGCTGGCCTAATAACATCCTTATAAGATAAGAAAAAGATTAATTACATCATTCTCAAAACAACTCTTCTCTTAGACCCAAGCTTCATTACATGTTGCACTGAGCATAAAAACTCCACAGTATGTTGTCACATTAGCTAGTCAGCTGGATTGTTAACATTTTCTGTGTCTGGAGCCGAGGTCTAGGTTATAATGTTTATTTATAATTATCAGGTTTATCTCACTACTCCTACTCCTACTCTATTTGGTACTCTCGGATCTATCAATCCAAGAGTCAGGTTCTAAAATCTATGACCATAATTTAATTTTTTTTTTTTGATTAACTGTATTGGGTTAATTTTCTAGCCAATCATATACTAAACTAGTGACGCATATTGGCATCCTTCTCTCCTGGTATTTAGTTTACAGGATAGTTTATATAATGGTCCAGCTCGGCAGGTCAACAAAATCCTGCTCACATTATTTGAATTGTGTAATTCCCATATGGAGCTTTAGAATTTACACCAAACGAAGTTACTCAGACCTTATTTTATAATGTACAGTGTCTGGTAGATGTGTTATTGCAGGTTCAGACAGATGCACTGCCTGATTACTCTCCCCCCCCCCCTTTTTTAGGGCTAAGGGCTCTAGTTTCTCCACTCGTGGTAGGCTCCTGCTCAAGTCTTTACCCCAAGAACTGTCAGTTGGCAGCACTTGTGTGTCCAAGTTGTGGTACTATCAAAATGTATTATGCCATGTGAAGTGAAGGTGGTACAGTTATTGTGGATCTATATTGGGTGGTGGGAGCACCCATGCCAACCGGAAGAGCCAGTGTGAAATAAATGCCTTGCAACATTCACAATAGATTGTTGGACCATCTCTGAAATACCAACCTACATCACTATGTATGATTGTCTTTTCCTAAGTGAACAAATCAACTAAATCAAAGCCAATGGTCTACGCGACCGGGGGGTGATGAGTGCCAATCCAGCAATGGATTTTAGGTAATTGGTTGGTATTACTTTTGTATAATACTCAAGTACTATATAGAGCGTCCGCGGCCCAAGGTGACGAGTGCCATTCCGGCACTGGTGTTTAGCTAAGCAGTCAGCAACTCTGTTATATATGCCCATGATCTATGTTCGACCTCTGTGGCCAGGGGTGGCAACGATGTCGCCATTCAGGTACTGCGTCCTAGATACGAGGTCGGTAATGCCAACTGCGTATGCCCGATGTTCTGAATGCGACCTCCGAGGCCGGGGGCGACGAGTGCCATTCCAGCACTGGGTTCTATATGTTTATCTTCGACTGTTTAGTTGGTAACGCTATTGTATATGCCATATGATCTATATTCGACCTCCGCGGTCGTGGGCGGCGACGAGCGCCCTTCCGACACTGCGTCCTAGATAAGCGGTCGGTAATGCCACTGCACATGCCCCCATATTCTGTACGACCTCTGCGGCCGGGGGCGACGAGTGCCATTCCGGCACTGGATTCTAGATAAACAGTCGGCAACGCTATTGTATATGCCCTATGATCTATATACGACCTCCGCGGTCGTGGGCGTTGACGGGCGCCATTCCGCACTGTGTCCTCGAAAACCGGTCGCTAATGCTATCGTATAAGCCCCATGTTCTGTATACGACCTCCGAGGTCGGGGGCGGGGACGAGCGCCCTTCCAGCACTGCGTCCTAGATAACCGGTCGGTAATGCCATTGCATAAGCCCCATGTTCTGTATACGACCTCCGAGGTCGGGGGCGCGGACGAGCGCACTTCCAGCACTGCGTCCTAGATAACCGGTCGGTAATGCCATTGCATAAGCCCCATGTTCTGTATACGACCTCCGAGGTCGGGGGCGGGTACGAGTGCCATTCCAGCACTGCGTCCTAGATAACAGGTCGGTAAAGCCATTGCATAAGCCCCATGTTCTGTATACGACCTCCGAGGTCGGGGGCGGGTACGAGTGCCATTCCAGCACTGCGTCCTAGATAACCGGTCGGTAATGCCATTGCATAAGCCCCATGTTCTGTATACGACCTCCGAGGTCGGGGGCGGGTACGAGTGCCATTCCAGCACTGCGTCCTAGATAACAGGTCGTTAAAGCCATTGCATAAGCCCGATGTTCTGTATACGACCTCCGAGGTCGGGGGCGACAAGTGTCGTGTCATTCCGACACTAGAAACAAGATTTGATAGATTTGTACCTGAAGGGAGCACCCCAGACCACATCCGCTGTGTCTGATTAAAATGTGCGTCACCTTATGTGCAGAACCACCGAACTGTGGTATAATGGCCTTCCGCCATCAGTAAAATTCCTGCTGCACAGGGACAGAGAAAAAGTCCCTCATGCCTTCTTGAAAGAGGCACCCTAGAGAACTGACACGCTCGATATTGCAATATTCGCTATCTGGCAAAGCCTAGGAGACCTAACTAGCACTAGGTTTTTTCATCCTGCCTATTATTCTTGTTACCTTCTCTGTAGATAACTAGTGCATGCTAATGTAGCTCATGGTACTGTTATACAATACAAAACAGTTCGAATACCACAGTTCCGGACAAAGTGCAAGCGCAGCCTACTGAGTATTGATATGCCAGTATTGTTAACTTAAACTCAGTATGGTTGTGTGACCAGGAAGAAATTATCTACATAAACCAAGACACCAATCTCTGTGGGTCAAAGGAACTCTTTGGGTCTAATATGATAAAGCTGTATAGCAGTACAACAGTCCAGGAGGCATAAAAGGAGGGCTGGGTGCAGTTTCCGATCATTATTATAAGACAGCAATTAAAAATGATTTTGTCCTTCCTTATCAAGAACATCTTGAAAAAGAGAAACATATTCAATAGGCACATCTAGAGTTTCCTTCTCTAAGTTTTTAACCATCTTTGATACATAAAATTCTTGCAAAGGAAGTTTGCATAGGTATGTGATCATAGTTATACCAATCATAGTTATAGTGATTTGTATAAAACTCCTTTAATCTTTAATATATCTTTATTGGTCATCAAACAGCAAATGACTGCTACTGCTGCTGCTGTTACCTACTGCTTATTATTAGATTCAAATGTATATTATCTACAGTATACCTAGTAAATAATAAGTTTCTAACTGTAAGTATGTAATAAGACTAATACGGTATAACATACTAGAGACACTTAATGATTTAAAATGTACCAAGTAGAATGCCACTTGGCTGAATAAGCCGATTTCAATGCTCGGTGGGGTTGTATTAAGGGTTGTTTAACACATGCCGCAACCACATCACGTGAGCGGATGCATATATTATATTGAAAATGAATAGTAGAATTTAACAGGGTACCACATTCTGCTGTCATTATCGACCACATGGGTTATATCGACCACATCACAACCACAACGCAACCACCAGCGACACCACGAAAAAGTGGCCGGCCACATCGCAGACACAACGTTGCATCAACATAATGACAATGCGCGCACACCTGCGCCAGAGTCGATCTGTCTGTCTGCACACGATGTAACCACATCGCAACTACTAGTGACAATGTAACCACATTCACATATAATCACTGCTTGACCGCTTTCTCTTCTTACTGGGGGTGGTTATAACGTTCTTTTGGCCAATATTAGAACGTAATTCACGAGCTTATGATTCCCATTAACGTCACAGGGATTGACTAAATATTGGTTCAGACATCTAATCTGTTGTTTAAAGTTCCTAGGAACAAGAGTATACATGTTTTGAGTGTTTTGTTTTGTCATAAATAGCCGAAATACAATCGGATCATACTAGATCTTGAAAAATTAGTTGTCAATTGGCTTAGTTGTCAACAAAGTCATGGGTCACAAAATTGTTGGAAAGCAATAAAAAGCCATCCTCCACTTGATTGAACTGAGATGGGGTAACTCACCCTTGTCCTGTAGGGCCAAAAGCGTCAAAAGACCCTTCGTAGAGGCCGCTCTTTACCCAAAACATCGGCATTCGAGAGCGGACGTTCATTAGTGCTTCTACTAATAATCTGCAAGCCGTAAGTGCACATCTTTGACAAAACACACACAGAACACTCACAAAACAACCTTTCCGTGTAATTTACACGGCAAAAACATTACAATTTCACTGTTTTTAAACAGTTTTAAGGTTAAGAAAAATTTTACAAGCATTCGCGGTAAAATCTATAAACGCTATGAAGTAAATGTCAAATGAGCGCGCCTTGTCGAATAGATTCGAGGCGCCAATCTAGCAGAGTGAAAGAGACAGATATAGAGGAAAGTATAGAGAATTGATGGTAAGTCCGTTTATTTAGCTAAATTTAAGGTGGAATCTATGGATGCTTCTTCAATCAATGCTGCATGTATTCGAATAACTTATAATGAAACTTTTATGTTTAAAATCTGACTTAAAATCTGGTAATTTGTGCGAACGAAGTCGCGGGTTAAAACTAGTAAAACTATAAAAACGTGGATTCCAGGGGATGTTTTGGTTGTATATTTGCCCATTTCACTTCATTGATGTGCATCGAAAACTGACAGACGCCGGGAAACGCGTATTTGCCATGTGTGATATTTCCCAAATAGGCCATGTGAAGTGCTTACATTATAATTATATCAAGTCCAGATATTTCGGCAGTCTTGAATTTTTGCCCCCATTTATAGGGCATTAAAAATAAAAATATTAGAATCACAACGGCTTATACAATGTATTCTTTATCGTATCAAAGTTAGGTAATTAATATAGCAACGTATGTGTTTGCAGAGAGAAGCTGTGCAGCGTGCTGCCTGCGCGCGCGCAGGGGTACATGTGGTCGCTGGCGTTCAGCACGAGCCAGCACGGGTTCTCGCTCGCCTCCATGTACCGCAAGATGCAGCGCGTCGACAGCCCTGTGCTGCTCGTCATACAGGACACCGATAACAATGTTCGTTACACTTTCATCATTTACCACATTCGTGAGATTTTCACCGAGTTACTAACTCCGCTGGCTCAGCGACCCAAAGTGCTTGGCCTTCGAAACAAGAGAATGCCAATATTTTCGAACCACTTGCCAGTAGCTGACTTGAAGCTCAGGTACCCTACTACGTCGCTCCAGCGATTCACTAAGGGCACCGCTATAAAGTCTCCACAACGCCCATATGCGTCTGGGAGCACATATGTGTTAAAGTCTGTCCAGAAAAATACAAATCCGCGCCATGTTGCGGACCATCATTGGAACTAATTTATTTGCAATATCTTTCGATTTCAAATTAAAGATTAAAAACTAAGTCTCAGATGGGACTTGAACCCGCAATCATCCAAACCGGGGAATTGCTTTTTCCATCTTTAGATTTTACCGCCCGCATGGCACTATAACGAATAACGTTCACAGGCGCATATTTTGTTTTGATCCCAAATTGAAGTTCCAAGGCTAAATTATGGAAACAAGACGACAGCGACAGTCCAGCGTGGTAACCATCACACTAATGCAACCCTTAAGCGCTAATTGATAGTTTTTCATACCTTTTTGGATTATTAACACGAACATTAATGGCATTAGGCGTTAGTACGGCCCAGGCATGACAGGGACTTCAAATAACACCCGAAAGACGTTGCTGATGCACATACATCTCTCACAATTATTATATTATTTAACAATTATTAACAATTCACCTCTTAGACGTCTATATTTTTATATACATTTTCGTAATAGAATAGGCATCGTTTTTGTGATAATGTATACTAGGCCTGGCCTACATGGGTAATTTACTGTGAGAGTAAGATTTTGCTATGCAGTGGGACACTTATTTCCTTTCGAGCTTTCATTATTAAGACTGTTTAAAAGCATATAATGACAACCAAATATGTGTACGAATATTATTGGCCAACTCTTCAGGAAAACATCCAACTTGGCAACTAATTATAAACAAATGTTTGCAGGTGTTTGGCGCTCTGACGTCATGCGCCCTGCACCCCTCCGAGCACTTCTACGGTACGGGCGAGTCCCTTCTGTTCGCGTTCCAACGCGTGCCCGACGAGGCGCGCCGTCCCTCTCAGACCAACACCAACGAAGACAAGGACAAGGAGGACGGCAAGGAAGCTGGCGACACCAAGGAGGAGAAGGATGGTTAGTTTCATGACATCATATCTATCACCACTTAGACACATTGTACTATTCTGAAACCTGAAGATGACAAAGGTAACCTTGCTACCCTGCACACCTGGGTGGATGTAACAAAGTTCGTGACCACCGTCTTAAGTTCCTTAAGACGATAATATAGAATGACACGCTATCGAGTGAACAGAAGAATGCGATGGTTTCTATTTTTCAATCATTTCGTATTTGAATATATTATTTTATAATAAGCTAGTTATCTGACAAATATGTTTTATTTCAGATCAAGTAGCACCGGTTAAAACTAAATTCAAATATTGGGGCTGGACAGGCGATAACATGTACTTCATTCGCGGCAGCAACGACAACATATCTATTGGAGCTGGAGAGTGAGTGTGTTTCATATTTACATATAAATATTTAGTCCGTTGTTCCTAGTATTGTTCATTCTGTGGTGTGTTCCTTTTACTGATGTTACATAGGGATTCCAATACAATCTTAAACCGATTACTCTGGTCTGTTGCTAGATTGTAACGTATTGCGTATGTTTCCAGCGGTAAATTCGGTTTGTGGCTGGACGGGGACCTGTACCTGGGGCGCACGCAGCGCTGCACCACGTACGGCAACGAGCCGCTGACGACGCGCGAGGACTTCATCGTCAAGATCATGGAGTGCTGGACCTTCATCTGAGCGGCGCGCGCCCCGCATTCCCCCACTGTCCGCCGCCCGCCGCCCGCCGCCCCACGACGCTCAGCGCTCCACGTTTCTACTTCACATCAAAAATAAGCTTTAGACTATCTTATGAAATTTGCTACGAAGATTTGACACTTTTACAAGTCAGTCTTTTCACCTTTAGTACCGATGAGTCTGATAACGATTTTTGTATTCGCATTATGACTCGAAACGTAGCGGCGCGGATCGTCAGATCGTCGATCGGCCGAAACGAAGACAATATATCGAAACGTCTACGCGCATTTCTAGTCAAATGTACTGAAACCTGACCAATGTTTTCATCCTCTCCGAATTTAGAAGCGTGTTCGGATAGAGTGCAGCCGCTCTGGCGCCCCGCGCCAGCAGCCGCCGCGGCGCCGCCCGCCACCTGACGCGGAGCAAGTGCATTAATCCTAGTCAATTGTCATTCGTATGTAAGTTGGGAGTTTATCGAGATGGAAAGAGCTCAGTGGTGAACTCTTGGGTAGATCAGTAGCAGAGTAGAGGGCATTGCGGCCGGGCGAGCGCGCGGCCGAGCCGTCCCTGCGCCTGCGCCCGCGTCGTGTCGTGGTCGCGGCCGTGCCGCCTGTGGCGCGCTCGCATCGACCGACAATGATTACGTGTCAATTCATACAATTAATATTGTGCATTGTTGTTAAGAAAATTAAAAAAACATATTTGTAACGATAAAATCATTGTATAATGTTATGTAGAAGTTTATATCTAACGAATCGATCTTTCGATTATGTGTTTTAGGCGCCGTCTTTATTGGTGTTACCCAGTGTTGAGTATTTGACTATCGATATCTTAATTTAGTGTGAGACTATGCACTCCCGTAGTACACGTCGGAGAGGGCCGCTCGGCTCCTGTGGCGACACTTTACGGGCTCGCAGACCCGCAGCCATTCTTGCCAAGCCAGTGAGCGGTCTCAGTCTCTAGCTCGTACCGATCGACCTGGTGACACCTTCAGTATAAATAACTTTATTTTATTTGTGTAGTAGATTTTGTATGTTACGTTGTCGTGTCTGTTCTGAATGTTTTGAGTCATAATATTAAGTTAGTGAGCATAATTATGTTACACTTTCACTGTGATTTGATTATATGGTTGCATTTTGTGATGTGTTGAAGCGTCGCGTCGTCACGCTATGTATTATTGTAGTCACTGTTCAAATACATACGAGTACTATATCTGTTTCGCTATGTATGTTCACTATACATTGTGTAGTCTATACTGAACGTACATTACGAATGTACATATTAAATTGAGAATAGATTTCTGTTTGTAATAACTAAAACATATTATATTGAAATTATTTTTGTGATGTAACGCTTCAGTGCAGAGATGATTAGCCGATATGTAATATTAAATAGTAAAGAAGATTTAATAGTTATCTTAGAGAGCTTGATGAATGTAATCGTCATTGTGCTTAGTAATCGTGTCACTTAGCATGATGTTACTCTGATCTATCTGGTCGTAAAAGTTATTTATTTATCTGGCTGGTGTAAGAGCATTGTTAACCGCGCCGCCGGCACCGGCCGGTGAGCGTTACCTAACCACATCCATGTCTATGACGGCCTGCATTAACCGTATTAGTTCTGTGTACATAATACTTTCCTAAATGAGATTAGAAACATGGAGATATATTTTTGTGAAAGGCTACGCAAAGTATTGAATACAGTTATTTATCGATTGTAGAGAATGATCTTAAGTAGAGAAAGACAAATGATAGAGCATTGTTGATATTGACGCGCTCGCTCAGAGGCGCGAGCGTCTGTCCATGCCTCACGCAGAATTATTTGACATTGTTATCGTTTGTGTACATCAGAAATATCATTATCTTAGGTTTTAAAATTATATCGGCATAATTATTGTTACAAATTTATAATCACTAGAATTGTTGATTAGCAGTGAGACATATTTATTTATTCTGTTATAATTTCCATCTTACAATTGCTGTAGCTGCATTATTTTAATGGTGATTTATTATGTAATTTCTAAGTTGTTAAACTGTAAATCAAGCCATAATAATTGAGAATATATTCTTTTGAGAAAAATCTGTTTTATTTTCGTAAATTACATTTATACCTTATTGTAATCTAAATCCTTAACTAGTAATTCCTCGGGCGTTGATTGCGGTATCCCTGCCCTCTGTCATCATTCCCTCTGTTATAATCATTATAGCCTCGTCGGTCGTGGTGGTCCCTTCTCTCATAATTGTCCCTCCTATCATAGTTGTCTCTCCTATCATAATTTCTGTCTCTGTTCCCTTGTCTCTCGTATGGCTGACTCCTTCTATTATGCCTTCGGTCATTTCTACGACCAGCGTTATGTGGTACCCACCATGATTCTATAATTGGTGGAACAGACGGTTCACTCTCAAAAACTTTCATAAATTCTGGATCTTTATCGGTAAATCTGTCTTTCAGTTGCTCCTCACATTTTGCCAGAAATTCTTTGTCTTCAGGAGAGAGGTTGTTAATGGCGGCCATTATCAATTTAAACTTCCCGGGTACTTGGTCAGTGAATCTGTAACTGTAAAGATTTGCAACTTAGTGTGGTCTGATCTGTTATTAAAGAATGAATTCAGCATCTTGAATGAAACAGAAACTTGGAAATAATGGGTAATGTTATCCTACAGCCAATAATTTTTTTAACATTACTTTCGTAATTATTTGGTTTTTCACTAAGAGGAAGGATCCACTTTTTTTGACGTTTAGGTTTGAGGGTGTGGTGTCAAGTAGGGTGGAGTGAAAAAATCATTTTCAAAATTTTACGATTCCTGTATTATCAATCGATGATACGTTATATTGGAAGTGGTCATGCAAAATTTCAGCAATTTTAGTCAATATTTTAAGGTGGCGCACTTGGTTTCAATTTTAGGAAAAACACTTTTTTGGGCTTACAAACAAAACTTTATTTACGACTATATTACTATTTTTACTACTATATTGATACTAAAAATTACTAAAAGAATGAATAAATAAAAATACGTATAAAAAAACAGAAAAAAATACGTTTTAATATCCTAAATCGGTAGTTCTAGCACCATCTTTTTGATGAAAATACTGAGATTTTGTGTCGAAGTATTTCATTGTTATTGGGGGTTCAGTTATCATTTCTTTCTCTCAATCTATTAAATCAGAATAACTTGCCACATCAACCTTTAGTTCTGGAAGTTGGAATTCGTGAACTTTTTTCCCTTTGCACTGATATCTTGCCTTAAAAACTCACTGATCAGCTAGTTCTCGTACGTGTGACTCATCATCTTGTTACTTAGCCAGCAACACATTTTATTTGGGTGTGCGACATATGCATTTCTTTGAATAGTTTCTAAGACAATGCTTTTCAGGTTTTCTCGAATAAAAACAACTTATAATCATGTTAAATACATGTATGGGACCATATTTACAAGACGATTTTGCCTTGATATCAAACCAGTTTTGAGTTGTAACTTTCATGATAAAAGTGACTAGTTCCTACAAATTTTTTGTAGGTTTTGTTTTTCCAATAATTATATAAATGAAGAATCCTGTTTCCGAAAGTCAAGCATCGAAAATGGGCCAGATTTCCTGGGTCTTAGATAGCCAAGTTTGATGAGAGCGTTCCAGTAGAAAGATTAGATCCAGTAGTATTTTTGATTGGTGCTTAACAAATCGGTCTTCAGAACCGGCATTTCTTTGGGAATGGGTTTCAAATGCTTCTATTTCGAAGTCGAGACACTCGTTGATCTATTTCCTTTGCTACCAGAAAAGCTATTAGGGCCTGCTGTAGTGTCGTCGAGACTGGAGAACAAATGGCGAAGAAGCAATTTGTTTGCGTGTATCAAGCACAAAAACCAGTTTAAAGGTCGATTCAGGTGTTTTTCTATTAAAACAATGACTCCATTTTTGTGCCCCGTGTTTACAGCGGTGCCATCGCAGCCAAATGCCACCAAAGAAAAATTTTATTCGAATCGCATTTCAGGAAAGTCAAAATGCCTAATATGCAAATATTTGCAGCACCAATTAATGACATATAACTACAAAATAATACATTTATACGCGAGATAAGGCTAAGAGCAAAGTAAAAGTAGTATGTTTATGACAAAAAGTTGCGAAATTACTTAAATTTTTCGGGTACAACTTAGAACTAAAAACGTAAGTTTTTTATAACCTGTCCACCCGGTGCGCCACCTGAAAATAAAGTCGTAGACTTTTGGTTTTTTGTACGAATGAAGCTTTATTATCGGGTCATCTATTAACGATACAGGAAACGTGAAAATGTAAAAAAATTTTTTTTTTGCTTGTTTCGCTCCACCCTAGTGTCAAGTAGTATGGACAAAAGGCACCAAGTGACATATGGCCTTATGTTTACGGTCACTTTTCACGCACACTAGTTCAAAAAAAGTGGACAGCCGCATAAACAAATATCTATAGTTCCATCTCATTCTACGATTAAAGGTATGTCATAAGACAAAAGAGGCCAACTACAATCGTAAATTTATGCGGACTCTAAGGAGATCCTTCCTCTTAGGTTTTTCAATTCCAACTAAGGGTTGAGACACATTATCGACGGCGGACTGCTTCCCATACTAAATGTAATTTTTGTAAACCGTCGGTAAGTGTAACAACCCTTAAGGCTTACATCTTGCGGAAAACTTTTTAAGCAGTTTTTCATGAATCTATTGAAAGTGAACAAAAAATAATGAACTCGATGACAATTGTAATAGAGTTGGAAATAGGGTGCAAGAGACTAGGAATATATCTCTAGTATTTTTCCGCTAGATGTGCCCTAACATTTTATTGATGAGTAACTTGTTGGTTACAGGGCCCAGTCTGAAAAAAATTTTAATAAAGCATTTTGCTTGATAAAATAGGGAAGACTTGTGGTAGGCAAAGCCAGATTACACGGTTTTACATAACATCCAGACACAAAAATATTCCATATCTAATACTAAAATGAAATGAGCAATAATCTTACAAAATGTTTTAAAAACCCACAAGGTGATCAGGCTTGTTTTTTAGCACCATTGGTTTTTGAACAATATTGATTTGCAACGACACCATAATTTTAAAGAATTGATGATATGTTCATAAAAATGTTTAAAACTACTGAATATTCTTTGAGAACAAAACCAACTCTTGGACAAACAATGAACACAGGGTGTTAACTTAAATGTGCTACATACTTTAGGGAGTGCCTCAGACTATCAAATAATTTTCATTATGGGACCAAAATTGGAATCACAAAAAAAACGGCTAGTTCCAAATATTGTTTCTCCTCGGCATTTGAACGCTGTCATTATCCTCACAAAATATTTTCGCCTTGTAGGTATTGGTAAAATTTTTTTAGCACTGTTACAAGGGTCCAGCGTGCTTTATAACTGCGTTATAAAATTTTATACCTCTTCATATACATAACAAAGCGATAAAATTTGGTGAGGATAATGACAGCGTTCAGACGCCGAGGAGAAACACCCCATAACAAATGTCAGTGGTAACTTAACCAATTTTTTTTTCGCTATTTCCATGTTGTTCCTATAGTGAAAGGTGTTCTGTTTGAATTGAAGCACTGGGCTGCGTTCAGAACCTACGGGTGCGGTTGTTTGGTTGTTTTTCAATCTAAGGTACGGAATGAACAGTTGTTTTTCAACTCGCAATAAGGTACGGAAAGATCCCGGTTGTTTTATATCCTCAAATTTTGACATTGACAGTAATATGGGCTTCCAGGGCTTCCCTCATTTCCAAATACAATATAAACTCATCTTCCATGCTAGAGAATCAAAGAGTGAATAAAAATAATTTGAAAAAAACTAACTTTTATTCAAAATGAGCAAGTAACCACAGATAATCAAAACGTCAGAGTGTTTTTTAACCGTCAAATTTGATGGTTAAAAGTTGCAACCTGTCAGAGGTTCGGAACGGTTGAGTTGTGACAACCGAGTTGCAGAGCGTTTTATCACCGAGGCTCTGAACGGCGTTAGTGCGAAAAGTTGCACCCAGAGTGCACTCTGGGCGTAGGTTCTGAACGCACCCCTGTTTTATATGTACCACATTTAATTTTACTCCTGTATACCAAACAGTGAAATAAGGGGACAATAACAAGAGGCAGTTTCCAAAACGAAAACAGGACAGGTCATGTTCCTACACCACAGTCAAAACTTCAAATCAAAACAAAACAAACACAAATCCCTTCCTGAACCAAAACTAAAATAAAAAAAAAAAATATTTACAAGTTTCACTGATCAGATTTGGCAAGATTAGACCAAAAAGCTGCTTTGGAGATACTAATTCAGCATTAATTGGCTGAAATATCAATCCTACGTACGCTCCACAGTCAGGACATAGGCATGGCTTCCAACGGTAACCAGGGAACCATGAGTCCCGAACCTCCCACTGCAATTTTGTTCAACAATCAATCAGTTAACAATTTTGTATCGGTGTTAAGTTATCAATTTATCACATCAATGATTACCTCCCCGTAACCAGCGCAAGTTGAGTAAGTAGATGTGATAACAGGAAATTGGAACAAGATGTCGTTTGATAACAATTGAATCAAGACATTGTCCTCGTTGAATATACTGTCATTAAACGAATACTGTGAGATTGGACTCGGTTTAGATATAATGTAGTTAGATACCGAGATATCACTCCCACAGCTTCGACACAAAATATAGTCTGAAATAGAAAGATTAAATTGATCATGAAATAGGCGAGATAGGTAACATCAAATTTTTCCCCCTTTTTTCGAGAAGTTTTAAAAGATTACTTACCAGCTGATGTAACTCTATTGGTATTATTCTGTGTTAGATTTGTTTCTTCAAAGGTACTTGTCAGTACTGCAAAAAGGAGAACAAATAAAAAATTTTTGTAATCAAGCATCACAAATCAAAATCACAAAGCACCACGACACGAACGAACGAACGCATTGAACCATGCTATGTTATCTTAGTACAAACTAAGTGGAACGCTGATAGACAGCTTCTGACATCTATCGGTGATGTTTCGAAGTGCTAAATGTTGAAATTTGGGTTCGTATCTAAACTGGAGCGACAGCACGCTACACCTCACCGCTGCCCTGTAGTAGTGAGAGATTTTGCCCATATCAATCACTGTCTTGTTGGTCTAGTGGTCTAGACAACCGGCTCACGATTCGGGTGCTTATGGTTCGAGCCTCGTGTCGGCCGGCCGTCTTTTTCAATGTGGCTCCCCCTGCTGCTAATAAGCGGCAACGACAATAATTAAGTCGTCCTAAAATCCCAGACGACTTACCTATCTATATCCAATATACTTATTAATCGATGCATTGAACGCAAACGCAACATCGAATGAGTAAAAAAAACAACTTGCAGCATTAATTTCATTCACAATCAGCTGATTTCAACGATATCCGTTTCCGGAAACCCATTATGGAGTCAGTCAGTTTGACTGGTTTGATACCAAGTTTGGTCATGTTGCCAATGGATAATTTTTCACTACGAATAAATACGCAATAGCACCGACAATTTTCGTTTGTTGTACATAAACGAACATTTACTGCACAATAAGATAATCAATTTGAGGTATCAAAACGTCTCTCATATTAAAACCATAATAATCTTATTAATAAATCAAAAACCTGTTCCCTAAATAGAGAAAAACACGTAACATTTTCGATCTGACAACTGAATTGGCACGATTATTATCCTTCCAGTGACTTTGAACAATTTTTTAATGAAAACGCCTCGTTACGACTAGCGCAGTTAGCGATACAAAAAAAAACTTTCCACTAAAATCGATCCACAATTTGAACAAAAATATCCGTCATGAAATCCGAAAAAAATTCATGTCAAGATGACGTTAGACGTTTCATGATCATGAGGGAAAATGTGACTTCAGCGCCACAACGGCTATATCGGAACTAAAGCTGTCGTAGGCCTGTGGATGGGAATGACAGATGTCAAAAAGAAATCCGTTCATTCGATTTGCTGTCATTCATAGCATTTTTTACAAATATTTAGGATTTATTGCAAAATAAAAAGAAGTATTTTCCATTAAAATGCCTGAGAATGTGAACATAGATCTATCAGGTGAAATAAACGCCACCACAGAAAAGAAGGGATTCCAAAAGTATGTTAATGAAATGGAAGTGTAAGTCTTACTAACAATTTTAAGCTACGTGGTGTTTTCTGCTTTCCCATTAGATTATTGGACGCATACCAAGTTTTTCTTTGGGTTTTACTTATCATCATATCATCTCATACCTCGTTTGTAGCTGTAGCTATGCGTAAATATATTACTTGCCATTTTACTCGTAGAATAACGTGAAGAAATATCTTAAGTGTATTTTAAACGCGATTGTGTGTAGCATATACAATTTACTGTTTATGCCTTAGACCATATAACTAGGAACCAGCCTTGAGGTAGCATTTCCCCTCTGCCACGATAATAGATCAATCAATCATGTGCATTTACATACAATTCTATACCTTATCACTAAATGAGACAGTCTATAATTGCAGAACAATAACATCAAACGAGTCGCGTTCATTTTAACTATCAAAATTAGAATCTAAAGTAATGGAATAAAATCCGAAGTAGAGGAGGCGCTCGTTGGCGTAGTGGTGCTTCGGTGTTGGAACCGATCACCGAAGTTAAGCAACGTCAGGTCCGGTCAGTTTTTGAATGGTTTGGAACGATAATTCCATCAGATGGCGTTGTAACTACTCGTTAAGCCAGGTCAGAGGCCCATTTAGGCGGCTTGACAATTCTCTGACAGCAAGTTGACCACTAACTTGCCTCCACCAACACGCACTGGGCCCACGTGGTGGAGTATGGCCCACTCCCTCTCACCCTTATTCGTTAGAGGAGGCCTTTGCCCTGCAGTGGGATTCTTCTTCTATAACTTACTTACTTAGAGGATTTCATGCTACCTCGTCCCCCGTAAAAAGTGGCAGAAAAGTTTGATAGTAAAATTACATGCGTAACTCGTCCATAGTTATATTGTCTGAGGTTTATGTTTACATCGATTGGGAACCCAATATCTCTGAAGTGGGATAAAAGAACATCACACCAAATGAATTTTGTTACTATTTGAATTTAATAATTAAACACCACATAGTTGCAGAAATACTAACATGGTAACTAGCTGGGTCAGTGTCAAATTAGGGTCGTCTAAATCACAAAAAAGAGATATATAGTAAAGCAAGTTCATGCAACCGTAGTATAGTAAATCAACGCACACACACAAGGGCTCATTTACACAGTCCGCTATGGTACTTCAGTACTTTGTGCCCCTAAGTACCTAAGCGGGCCGTGTTTGTGACACTCGTTTGTGTGCATGCATCGATTTGAGTGCTTGCATCAAGTTGCTGTACTTTATACATTGACAAAAACACTATAGACTCCACATCTCATACAAAATCTTAGCAAATTTTTGTATGTTTCTGACACATAACCCACAAAAATCTATGCATGCCGTTGGGTGGCACGAATATGTAGTTTTTGATTCATAAACTTAGTCGTATTTGGCATGTTTACTGTCAGCTAGTACAAAAAGAGCTCTTATGAGCTCTTTTGGTTCTGTCATTTTTTGAACATTTATTGTGAAAATTCGCTATGGGAGCAATGTCGAAATCGCGAAAAAGAAATCAGCTGTCCCATACAATTGGGTCCAGTAAGATTTCAGTTTAGCATGGAACAGCAGATTTTATTTTCGCAATTTCGATATTGGTCCCATAGAGAAAGTTGCTCAATTTGATGGTCTGATCATCCTCTTAAAAAAATACCATTATAATAGACATATTTATTTGATATTTATGTAAAGTAATAGTGGTTGTTATAGCAATGTTTCTGACGACCCCGCAAGGGCCTTTTATGTATGTATGTGAAGAGTATTATTTTAAATCATTTTAGTAACTATTGGCTAGGTACTCAAGATGTTTTTTTTTAGTTTACTTTTGCATATCGTGTTTACAGCATACATTATGTGGATACATACAAAAGTATTGTAATTTTCTAAACTAGGATACTTCAGCATGTCCGGAGTGGGGCAGGACCAGCTTTGTTGATGGGGGTTCTCGCAGCAAGAAAGCCATGGACACAGTTTGTTGCTACTGACAATTTTAAGGTAATAAAACTATCATTCCTGTACAACAATTGTCCATGGGCAACATCCCAAGGACGTCGCCAGCCAGTAGGCTAGGGGGGGCAAGGTTGGTGATAGATGTAGGATTGATGGAACATACATTCTAGGTAAGTACAATAAACACAATTTGAAATGTGGATATTCTGAATATATGGTATATTTAGAATAACTCAAGGCTACTGAATATATTCACCCCCCTCACATAAAACTATAATGGAGACTTGTTTTTATGAACATTATAATTGGGATTGTATGATCTTCGATTTTACTTTTATTGAAGTGTAGAATCATTTTTAAGTGAGTCTGTTCTTACTTTTTCAGGCCCCGCCATCTATACCTCGACTATCGCGACGTTTTTACAGAAATGTTGAATATTTTCAAGCTAATTACTTGATGGTGTTTTTGGGATTGTTTGCATATTGCTTGTAAGTATCAATTTCTTAGGTTAAATTGAGCCTGATTTGAGCCTGATTGTCTTTCTGTTATGATGTCTAAACTAAAACATTTATTTTTAGGATAACAACTCCATTGTTATTGATAGCAATGGTTGCTAGTTTCTTTGGCTACCGGAAATTGACATCTGGACCCAACACATGGAAGGTAAATATAAGTTTTATGTTTAGTTTGATAATAAAATCAAATTATATTTATTAGTACGTGCCTACACATTTTTTTGTTAGAATCATTTAATGAAACCATAATGAAATTAAGTATATTTTCTTTCAGCCAAAAGTAAGTTTTGTGTTTCACATTTCCCTTTCCATTCACGAAATGTCTTAATAAATTCTTCTCTAAGATTATGTCTGATTATGATGTGATTTAGGACTGGGTATTCTCAATTATGGGTTTCTGTGAAAAACTAAAGCTATCTTACTAAATAATTTCTTCATGTCCTTGTAAATATGCCTCATTGCTCAACAATTAGTATTTTCCATCTATGAATAACATTGTTAGATCGGAGGATGGGAGTTGTCAAAGACTCAGCAGTATGCAGTGGGTGCAGCGGGCTCGATGGCACTATGCTGGCTGGCAGGAGCTGGTGCTGTTCTCTTCTGGGTATTAGGTGAGTTTATTATTTTAAAGTTGTGCAAAATGGCACTAAAACTACAAGAGCATAGTCCTTATCTAGTCAGACCTCAGCGGAACATCTGTGACCGATTACAATTGCTTAATATGTATTGTTTAAGGTTTTTTATAAAATATTTAGCTAAATTTTCAGGGTTGGTTCAGACTATCAAACTGAACAACTTTTCCCGTGGGAGCAAATCCGAAATCGCAAAAAACTAATCAGCTGTTTTATACTAAAGTGCAATGCCTACTCGACTCAAATCAAATGTATGAAACAGCAGATTTTTTATTATAACCCTGTATAAGGGCTTGGCGGGATAAATGACATAAAGGCCTGAAGTGCTATTTTTAAATCTCACACTTTGAAATTCAGTATCTTACGATGCATGATCTTATTTTCACATTTCCATATTATACGAATTCGGATGTGTAAGATTAAAAAATATCCCTTTTGATGAAAGGAGCCTTGATTGAAAGAAATTACTATTCCAAACAACTGATTTAGGGGCACTACTTAAAAACAATGTTCTCGCAGGTGCAACAGTAACTGTGGTGGCGCTGCACGCCAGCTTCTTTGACGCAGAAGCGCTTCCCCAATCCGAGGACCCTGAGCAGTTCCCCATGATAGAGCAAGTGTGACAGAGCTACTTGCCTCTCTTTCTGCCACCACCAGGCCGCCTTTCCCCGTCCCCACCGCACTAACTAAAATGTCAAATGTACCTATTAATATTTCTTAATCAGTTGACAGTTATATAAACTTTGGTAATAACTTAGGGGAGCATGTCATTTCTTTGTGGGTAATAATGATAACATTGATACTAACTTCGATTGTGTTATGCTAACTATTTAAACACTTAAATGGGTATTTGATGAGGTCATAGTAATAGTGTGTAAAAACTGTCAGCTTATTAAGGAACTTTTATAATTATATTTATTGAAGTATCGTGAATCAAGCCACTTACGTCTCTAGCGTAAGCAGAAGAGCTCTACTAACGTATTTAACTGTATATGAAATGAAATGGCATTTAGTTCAATTCTATGGTCCTTTCAGGTGGGACTAGATAATTCTGCGGCCAGTTAGACTTGAGACTTATATAATTTTAAATAAATTATTGTGAATTACAATTAATTTCTAATGTGTAAAATCTCTCTTTAAGGTCTCAATAATATATATCGTAAATCACAAGCAATGTAACATAAAAGATTAATTATTAAACTGTGGAGATAATGCCTCTAAAATGTACCAGTCAAATGGAAATTATACTGAAGACTTGATATTTATATACTATTTGTTAGATATTGGTATTATAATATTTGTAATATTTACTGAAAGCTATTTAAAACAGGTTTGGTTATATATATCATATACAATTATTGAGCTTTCTAACCAAAAATCTGTAAATATTTTCTTTCTTCTATTTATATAAAAACACACTGTCGTAATTATGTGTACTGTGTCCAATATTGTACATAATTCTGGAATAAAATAATCAATTATTTATTTGCAGTGTTTTATTTTTGTGTTATGTTGGCAATGTGAAGAATATCAATTCATTGTGTTAGTGTTATTTCCGATATTTCTAGTCAGTGTGTTCGTTTATTTGATTGGAATAATTTTGCGGCAATGCTAATTGCCAAGTTGATTTAAATAAAACATAATTTATGAATGTCATTTAATATTATAACTAACTTAAGAACAAATAGAAAGCAACTTCATTAAAATCCATAATATCAACTTATGTAGCAAATGTGATAAACTTTTAAACACATAATATGTTTTAATATCCTAAAAACATATATTTCATAGTCATGTAACTTAACGCAGAAGGAATATAAAATATAAAAAGTATTAAAAACATTGCAGTCATTTGATGAAGTCAATATTAGAAATAGGCATTACAGTCTGTCCCAGGACTCCCAGGGGTTAATAACCATAGCCGTTTATCGCGGGTGCACGAATGTCTAACGAAGGTTATTTTTGATTTTTCTGCCTACTCTACCTCTGACCTCCATCTCCTCTACATTACCGGTGTAATGGTAATATTTTTCTGAAATTCTATTCAAGTGGCGGTTTTGATTATAGGAACAATCCAATATTTGTATTATTTCCTAGTATTCACAATAAAATTATCACTTTTCCTGTGTTTTTCTGGGGGATCGCTAGATGGCGCCACGACCTTCCGACGAATAAATGGCAAAAATTCCAAATGTTTTCTTTAAAACAAGCGTAAGCATATGCTCACGACTATATTCACCCAGGGGGTAGTCAGAGATATTCTGAAACCTCGGAACATCCACCTTTCACCAGTAGTACCGAAACTCTGTCCAGTGTGACGGGGGGTGAGCCCGCCGCCTCGCCACTCGTTCTTATAACAATAAAAATGGAAGAGGTGTAAAGAAGGATGCCAACGCATCGTAAGCACAAAGTAGGTACATGTATGTTGCTATCATGTTAAAATGTAATATAGAAAAAAACACCAGAGAGTTGGGAAAGAAGAACACCGCATTTTATTACAATATATAATAATTAGTAAGATATTATGTGTAGAAAGAAATTAGGGAGTTATTATGTATTTTGTTTCAGATTTTTATAGTCTGTGAATCGTTCGTGCACCTCTGATAATGGGGTATGGTAATAACAAATATGTATCTAAATACATTTTTTTAAATTTCTATATAAATTCACTATTCAGTCACATCTTGAATTTTTAACTGTTGCCTTATTTATAAAAGCAATAAAAATATAACGCAATCATGACATTACAAATAGTAATACATGCAGTCATCATCTAGAAAAAAATGGTTTATTCTTGTGTTAAATAATTTTTGTCTTACATTTCCTCTAATTGTACTACGTACATTGTCTCTGACGAAGATAAAACTCTGTTTTAAACAACAATAATTTGATAAAAATAAAAAATAGGAACATGGTATAACGTAATTTTTGTATTACATCTACTATTATTTATACCTTTTACTATACTTTGTAAAACATCCCCTGGAAGACGAAGTAAATATATCTATAAAATATGAATTCATTAAATACCTTTAAATAGAAAGTCACAACATTATACCATTGTTAATTTTAGTCAGTTCCATGTCTGCCACAAGCAGGATTTCATCCCACTTGTGGGACGGAGTGGGTGGTGGGGTGGTTACACCTAGCTTCAGTTCTTTACTAGTGCTTGGAGTGGTAAACTCCAATTTCCTTTTGGACCGTCCGGCAAACACATGGCAAGGTGTTATTTGGTGCTGAATGCCTAATGCTGAAAGTGGTGTGATCGGAGATGGGGTGGTTACGTCCACCACAGACACTTTATCATTTTTCTTCATTTTGAAGGGACCAACATATCTGAACACCGGTTTCTTTAAAATTAAATTACCTGATACTTTTTCTATGAGACCAATTGAGATTAAGACATTGGCTATATCATACAGCCTCCGTACTTTGGACTTGTGTTGGCGGTCCTGCTGTTCAGGGGACAGGGCTGTCCTGTTCTTGTTGGAAGTGTCTATTAATACACCCACTGCCATCTCAAGGTTTATTAGAGCATTCTGCAAATACAAAATATAAATATTAACTTCAGACAAACTTTTTAAAACAATTAACATAAAGGTAACACTCCTTTATTTATAGACGAAGAATTTGGTCAAGGCTTAGTACTGTTCACCATTTTGACCAACATATTACTAGATAACTAGGACATCTACTCTATGTAACAAACCTTCTAGAAGATTAATAGAGATTTCAAAAGTTGACTTTATGTTATTGATAACAACAAAATAATGGACCTAAATAATTTTGATTTCAATGCTAGTCATGTATTGATAACTTTGGCATGCGAGACATTTTATTTGCTGTCACAAATAGATGACTGAGATGCTCAGAAGGTTAATAAGAAATTAAGGGTCCATCATTACTTAAAAATTATCATGGATAAAGCAATCTATAAATTGTATACATACAGGTCTCTCCACCAAGAACAGCATTAAGAACCTCTGAGCCAAAACTCCAAGTGTTTTATGTTTCGGTGCGGGTGGCTTGGGAGCCTTGCCTCTAAGAGCTTCGTACAACCTCAGGTTCTCTCCCTGCTTCTTAAGCATCTTCAGGAAAGAGTTCAGTCTTGACCCTCCATGCCACAGGTACGTGTTCTTTCTCTTGTGAACGGCACACTGCATTGCTTCTAGAATGTTTATTATGTCATACATCCGTCTCTTCTCCACTCCTAGCCGGGATGCAGTGCTGTCCAGCTGTATTTCCACCGTCCCGTTCCCATGAAGAGGGTATAAATTGAGGAATCTAAAACAAATTCGTTAGTTTATTAAGGATAGGGTTAAGGTTTGTTTCTTTAACACTTTCGCTGTTGACAAGCTACATCTTAGGTTAGAAACAAATGGACCACAATGCGCAAGAACCTATATAGGGAGTCAGTTCTATTGCATTCACCTGTGCTCATGACCTACGCGTAGGTCATAGGAATGATGTCAGTAAAAAAATAAATTTGAGTATGATATAATATGAATATGGTATGTGTTTTCTTGAGCAATATTCTTCAATTAAATATTTACTTTCAATGTAATCCACATCATATAATGTACATCCCTAACTTTATCATCTGTATAATGGCTATAAATGGGCTTTACGAGTACATGAAGACGTTTGTATTTGATGTGGTGTTGAAAATGTCATTGGATATGACATGAAACGTATTATCATAAGCTAAGGGACGAAAATATCTATTATATTAACAAGTTTGTAAGGACATAAAATTTTTGGCAGTCCAGGTTTCAATCTTCCGCAGTCCGCCTGTTGCCAACCACTGTACTAGAGGATGAGACCTTAAATCGAGAATAGTTTTGACACTTAAAGTTCTGGGACACTGCCATGAGTTATTGTTTGTGCGCAAACATTTATCAAAATTCAATACTTACTACACCCTCATTCTATAACTATAATACCAAGAAACCTGTCTTTCCACTCCGATCAACTGAACCAACCAACTGGTTGTGCAGAATGGAACTCATTGAAGGGATTTTTACATGAGACAAATTGTACCTGTCGCACAGTATCTGGAGAGACTTTTCCTTGCGATGGACTGCGCTCGGAGGCGGCGTGGGATACTGCAGGGCGACATTCGTCAGTAACTTGAGGTTCGCAGTTGGGGACACGTAACTCGCAGAATTTGTGACTTCACTGAGAGCACAACGCTTCGGAGTAGAAGTAATGTTATCATCTTCATACATCGTGCGATAACATTATGTAGAAAGCCTCCGCCACAAAATATTCGCGTACTTTTTGACAGCACAGACAGACCCACACAAATCCAGTTGGCTGGTTATTTATAACAAGAATACGGCGCGAATGTGTTCCAAACTAGTGTCATTTATTACGAAGATCTGATCGAATCACCATTAACGAACAGAATTCTAATAAAAGCATTAAAATTAACTAAAAATAATATAGTAACCTAACAATAAACAGTTTTGACAGATGTAAATGCGCGCGGCGCGGGCCCGCGATTTGCCCAAAGACGAAAATGCCGCCGCCTGATTTTGCGTTTAGTTTTTGCAAAATTAACTGTTTCTTTTCGAAATTATAAATATACGTTTATTCTAAAATAATATTATCATTCTCATTTCGTATTAATATAAAAATGAAAATAGTAAAAACTTTGGATATTTTGATAAAATGTATGCAAAGATCAAAACTTCTAAATAGGATCAAGGACCTCTTTATCTGAGAAGTTAAAAGTTGTGTATTTAGTTGAAATGGTGTAAATTCAGTCAGCCAAATAAAAGTTTAGTGTGACGAAAAAAAGAATAGAAAACATTTGGCTGCATTGACTCATAGCCTTTGCCTTTTCGAAAAGTAATGAAAAATATCAGATAAAAAAGTTTATTGGCTATGGTCACAAAATAAAAAAAAAACTCGTTACCGCTTGCTGTCATATGTAGTTCTTTTTCGCATAAAATGTATGTATAGGTAATATTTTCCAAATGTTTCAATAAAATAAACTATGAAACTAATTATCACATCAACTTATTTAAAAATAATTACCCTAACGTTCGAAAGTAATAAAAAATAGTTTCAAGCGGAAGTGCGTCTTCTCAAGTCATACTCTATTCTGTCTATGGCAAGAAAGAAGGAAATTACTGCGCCATGTCATGTCATGGCTGGCATGAAGCTTGATTACTTTTCTTGCGAAAGTGAGCTTGGTTTTCTTTCAATGTGGTGATTATCGTTCAATTTCGGTCGTTTATTTATGCTCCGAAACAAAGTAATGTGAAATGTTTGGTTATTTATAGATAATCAGCTGGTGTATAGAGTTATAATGGTGGTTTTATCCTAAAGTGAACAATTGCATCTGAAACAAAATGAATGAAGGCGACTGGATTTGCAGTGATTCAAATTGCGGAAACATCAACTTCGCCCGTCGGGTTTCATGTTACCGATGTAACAAAGAGAAACCGGACACAGGAAAAGCATCTAAAAAGAAACTTGGGACAGAAATCGGGAAATCGGCGGCGGAAAAGTCTCGCGGTTTGTTCAATGCTGACGATTGGCAATGCAACAAATGTGCGAATGTCAACTGGGCCCGGCGTCAAACGTGCAATGTTTGCAATGCGCCGAAATTCGGTGAAGTACGTTCAAGTTTCATATTTTCGTGTTTATTTGAGAGGCACTCGTTTATTTTGTACCGGTTTGTCAAATACTCGTGCCGTATTATTGTACCTATATTCTGCTTCTATTGTCTTAGCGAATCTCAAAGATAGTTATAAAATTGGAATGATTTTAGGTGGAAGCGCGCACAGGATATGGGGGAGGCTACAATGAGCGAGGTGTGGTGGAGTACCGCCGGCGGGAACCATCCTCTGAAGACGAGTATGATGAGTTCGGAAGAAAAAGACGCAAGCGCAAGGATACTCTGAAATCTGATAACCAAGATAAGGTACGTGGATAACATACATACTTACATATATTTTACATACACCTGTCAAGTTATAAGACTATCAACACTACAAGATTGTTTTTGCCAGAAGTATTTTTTTTAATTCCACTAAAACCCACTACAATATTTGTGTTGAAAAACAATCATCTTTTTGTCCAAACAATTTTTTTTCAACATAATCCAAATTGTTATGTGTAAACTTTTATAATTCAGGGGATAATGGATTTTGAAGCTAAGAAGACTTGTGTTCTTATAGTGCAATAAATTTTTGAAGCACATAATTATTAAAGTGGAGATAATTTTTCCTGCCTTCAGGTTGGCACCACTGAAGGACCAGTATTCAAAAAGTTGCCACCAACAATGCTGCCGAAGGGAAAGATGGATCATGTGACAGTGACACTACCTCCACCTAAGAATACAGAAAATGAAAAAATAAGTGGCAGCCTCAGTGATGGCTCAGTGTGTGAACTTCCTCCACTCAGCAAAATGGCTTTCAGGAGACATCAGGTCCAAAGTCATAACAGACATGACCCGGTCATAACCAAAACTAATGGTTTACAATCACGCAAAAGACATTGCAGTTCTGGTGACAAAGACCAAGCAGCTTCGTCTGGCTATGAAACTGGTTCAAAGAGAGGCAAACGAGATAGCAGTGATTCTCCAGGCATTAAATATAGTCCAGTTATGGAGAACAGAGTCTCATCTACAAATAATGATGTCGTCTACAAGTTCACAGGACCTACTCCAGCAGAGAGCTACCAAGTTACTTATACAGTAGAAGAACGAGTTAGAGCTGCAGCTTTCGCTATTGTTTACAACAACTGCAGAATCAGCACTGAGAAGTTTCAAACATTTTATGACAAACCAGCACCAGACTTCAAAACTATTTTTGGTTGGAGACAGTGTCTCTTAACCACAGGCTGTTTAGTCGACACTCATTTGGATTCCAAGAAGGAAGCGGAAAAACCATCACCACCCGTTGTTCCCATGAATAATACCAACAACAAAAAAAACATTCAACGAGATCCAAACCCTGATGAAATACTTATATCCCTGTCTGACAGTGACAATGACAACACTAAAACTGCACAAGTGCAAAATAAATATCAGCAATCTCCTAGACATCAGAGAAGTGTTAGTGTTGAAACATTGCTGATTGGTGGTGTGGAGAATGAAATCAGAGCAACCGGCAGTTCCATCAGCACCATAGATGACAGAGTATCCCAAACTAGTCATCACTCTAGGTCGTCACTTCGTCGGTCGCGCTCCAAATCATGTGACAGCCAAGACTCCAACTATCCTGACACTGATTCTGAAAATATAGCCTCAAAATTAGAAAATTCCAAACCCACTCCTAAAACAAATGTTCCGCCCAGACCATCTGTTCAAAACTCAGATTCAGATTCTGTTTCATATAATAGTGAAGATGATGATTTCTTATCAAGGGTTTATAAAGGCAAAAAATCGAAACGTAAAATGAAAAGACGCAATATACCTATCACTCCTAGTAAGATTGATACTTATGTACCAGAAACTGTTCACACTTTCCAAGGATACACAACTGTAAAACCATTAGAGCTGTCACCATTGGTAGCTCCTAATATTTACACATCAAATTTCCAACACATGAACGTTAAAAGGAAAGAACACAACCAATTGGACTATGATGGCTGTTCAAGTGAATATGTCCCTACAAGACTGGCATCCACTGCCAAGATGAATTATCAAAAGTTTAAAGATAAAGTCAAGAAAAAAGGTTTCTGGGCAAAAGCAAATGGACAAACTATTTCAAATAAACAAAAACCTAAAGAACCTGTGGCCAAATCAGTTGAAATTCCACTTCCACCAGTTGTAGTCAGTCCATGTATAACACAGAACAAAGGATATGCTTCAGCTCCGAAATCAAATCAGGATAGTGAATTTGCAGATGATGACTTTAAAAATTTTTTGCCAGTAGACCCATATTCATCATTTGACAAATTGGCTAGTTTCGTTAATGAGACACCACAGAACACATCATCTGTGTTTGATATGGTACAGTCAAATTCGACTTCAAAAAATAAAAGCATAATGGACATATTTGACACGTCTGACATACAAAATAGTCTAGAAGGAAATAATGATCTCGAAAAATGTGATAATGTAAGAAAAAGGTATGAAACGGAGTGGGATGATGATGACGAAGCTCTCTATAAAGACACAGCAGAGCCATCTGAAGCTACAAAAAAGTTATCAGTGTCTGAGCCTAACATTGGTATGATGAGATCTGAAAGTCCCACCTCAAATATGCTATATGTTCAAGATAAGAATGTCAAGGCAATGGAAGAGAAAACATCTACACCCAATAAAATAACTATGGATGTTGTTAGGGAAAGGCGTGACAAATTATTAGATTTGTTGGAGGACTTTCAGGCTACCAGGGAAAATGATATTACAGACATTCCTCTACCAACTCAAAATCCCAAGAATATATATAAAGGGTCACAATCTCTGGAACATAATATGAACATTATCCATGGCCACCTACCACCAACTAATTTAACAATATCTAGACCCGAGGCGATGCCAATTGATATTTCAAATGAAATAATAGGCTTATCTGAGGAACATTCAATTCAACATTCCAAAACTGACAGTCATGAAAATTCATCTAAAAAGATTCATCCTTCCAAGAAAGTACAGATTCTTGAAGAAATAACTATTAAACCACATGAAATTAATGAGAAGTTTGTGATCTCTAAAGAATCTAAGAATGTGAACCAAAATAATGCCCATGATGAAACTTTTATAACGAATGCTGTTCAGAATGCAAATGTTAGTATAGAAGAAAACGAAAAGCCAATTGAACCTCCTCAAACTACACCAGTGTTGGATTTGTCTAACTTGTTATCAGGGATCAATACAAACACGTTATTGTTAGCTCTTCAAAACCTACAACAACTGTCTCAGAATACTTCAACTGAAAGCAATCACTTCAAAGATAATGCCGACCAAAACCAAAAAGGGGATGCAGATCCAGTAGAAACTATAAATCTGACAAATGACGAAGAATGGGAAAAGGAATCAAACCGCGACGGCAGTATCGAGAGACAACTGGAACAAATGGACGGAAATACAGGAGACACTCCTTTTTTAAGCGACATCTTTGATCCCGGCCCAATAATGACGTCAAATGCGGCGAAAAAACTGAATATAAATATCAACGACCCAGATGAAAAACTTGACGACAATGCGCCTGTTATAGGGAATTTCAAAAGTTTCGCATTGCCAAAACC
Organism: Agonopterix alstromeriana; assembly: GCA_963924505.1. Lineage (NCBI taxonomy): Eukaryota > Metazoa > Arthropoda > Insecta > Lepidoptera > Depressariidae > Agonopterix > Agonopterix alstromeriana. The sequence goes on along the minus strand of OZ004665.1, from coordinate 12,111,083 downwards.
AATATTATTGAATAGGCTTAAATTGACAGTAAAAACACCAGAAAAGATTTCTAAAAAGTCAGCAGGAGGTAAGAGGAGCAAGAGAAAGAAGAAGGTTTGTATGAAACCTTGCACTTCACTGAGCTTGATTTTATGGAGATTTTATTTTTATCAAATTAATTGTTTGTTTCAGAGCAAAGCGTCTTCTTCAAAGGATGGTGAGGAGGTGGAGGGAGACGAAGAGGAAGAATCTGGAGATGAGGCTGACCTCTCCAAGTATGACTTGTGGGGTAGCGATGAAGAACAAGGATCTTCTAAGACTGGTAAGCCAAATATAATCTTTGTCATAAAGTATGTAAAAATTCATATTATACAAAATCCAATAAAAATAAATGGTTTGCAAACTTCAGATGGTGACAAGACAAAGGAAGGTGAACCTTCTAAGGAAGATGTAGAAACAGCTGATAAGAACGGTAAATCTGCTTCACCAGATACCAAGAGCAGTAAGAGAAGGTTTGTCTTATAAGTAGGTAATTATATTTAGTATTTAAAACATATTATCAATGTGCAATATTATGTTTGCAATAAAAATTGTGTGGAAGAGATCTGTTATAAGCTTCCTAATAGCCAAAAAGTCGATGATGCATAGATGTGGTGGTCATCTTGTTATTTAACCTCACACATGTCCTACAGACAAATATTTTTGCTCGCGTAGATATCTATGGCACAGAATAGGTAATAGTATAAAGTTCTACATACAGAACGGCCACTCCCCACCTCCCCTAACTTCAGATCCCCCACCTCACCTCACACTTTCAGAGAAACTTGAGGGAAGCCGAGCAAGGTAATGCAGTCAGGCGTGCGCACCCGTAGTATTTGACTACATAAATTTGAGTATTATCATTTCATAAAAACGTTGAAAAATAACGCATGTGCAAACGCCATCATGTCAAATCCAAAACGTTGTTTGAAATGCCAGACTGTGTCTATGGACACCTGCTGACCCTTAGTCTGGAAACTAGACATTTCCTGAACTTCCACTTTGTGGGTATCGATCACGACATGTGATTTGACATTGATGTTGACACTAGACCTGATGATATAACACTACTTTTCTTTTGTTCAGATCTAGAAGCTCTTCATCTTCGTCGAGCTCGTCTTCCAGTTCAAGCTCTAGTCACAGCTCCACACAATCACCTAAAAACAAGTAAGAAGTTTTTTTATTACCCACATATTGTCCTTGTTTCTTCATAATAAATCACCGGATAAGAGATAAAATGTATTTTTATCTTCTCAGTAAAATGAAAGTAACGCTAAATTTATATTTTCTGCAACTTTAGCTTGAATACTATTTTTAATAACAGGATAAACTATAATTTAAAGTAATGGAACATAGATGACCGCACAAGAGCATATAAAAATTTTCATATAAAGCATGTTTTGACATACAATAAAGAGTTGGTGATTTGGCTCGTGTATAAACACTTTACAATGAACACTTAATGCAATGAATCCAGCAAACCCAATAAAATTGTTCGGTTTGTCTGTGGGAGCCACAATCCTGCTCAAGCTATTATAAATTATTAATTTGTCTAATAGGTACAGCGAACGTTGCAATACAATAATTGAACCTGTCAATACAGTTTTAATGTCTTTAAAAGTCTAGAAAATCTATGCTTGTTCGACTCATTTCTAATAATATATGGTAGATTATTATACAAATAAGGTATACTTTTACAAAGGATTTCTATCTCCATAATAGTTAGTAACCCTAGGTACAAATAGCCTATTAGATATAACAAATCTTGTCTCTTGTGCAGATTCGATGACTTCAACCTGAACAGTGAACGCGAAGGGTCGCCGCGGGGGCGGGGTCGCAAGTCGCGCTCTCGCTCCCGTTCGCGGTCGCCTCGCTCGCGCTCTGCCAACGCTACACAGAGACGTAAATCAAGAGACAGCCGCTCCGCTGGAGAGTCTAGGTGAGTTTTCATCTCTGTTGTCTCAGGTTGTAGTTAATACAATATTATAGTAAGCATAAGCAAGAAATCTAGTTATTCATCATTATTATGATACAATAGAAAATGAAGCTTGTCACAGCGTTGTTATTACTTCGTACAGCGCGCGACATTATCGTCTGGCGCGAGTGGCAGAATTCAAGCAAGCTTATCGCTTACGATGTGCCAAAGTGTAGGTATTTTTTTCGGTAGCTATTGCCGAGTGACGGAGGCCTGGCCTTCGGGTCAGCACAGATTAGGCGAAATGCTCGAGCAGGTCTCTCGTCTTTAGCACGCTTTAATAAGCATAGTAAGGGTTATTTCCGGTTTCAAGACACTGATAATTAAAAATGATTTTAGCATGATTCTGGTTGACTTCAATTTCTTTTTTTTTTTCAGAAGCTCCAAGGATAAGGAGAGGTCACGTGACAGAGAGCGGCGCGACCGGTCGCGCGGCAGCCGCGAGCATAAGGAGCGCCGGTACAGCCGCGAGGGCGCTAATCACTATGGTGGCCGTGGAAGACATCGCTAAGTATTGTAAGGCTCGTTGAGGAATAAGTGCAAATCGAAATTATATCTTTTCTGACTCCAGACTTTTAGGACCCTTTCAGATGAACGCTTTAGGGTCAGCGCACATCGGTACTGCTTGAACATTTTCCAGAGCCCAATGAAATGTCCTCCTTATCCAATTAAAATAGAGTTGTAATTATGTGTCAAGTTATAATTTTACCTAGCGGACGGTGGCGTCTGCTGGCGCACGCTATTTGAATTGGATAAGGACAACATTTCATTGATCACTGGGAAATGCTCGAATAGTACTCCGCCAGATGTGTGCAGATCCTTAGGCGTCGCGTAATAAACAAGCGTTTTTGCTGGTCTTAGTAACTGTATGGAACATTTAGATTAGAAGGATTAGTAAAAACGCCCGCGTCTCTAACGCGGCGCAAAAGTTGTTCGTCTGAAGGTGCCCGAGTTTTTGTTTTGCGATGTTCGCAGCATTTATTCGTATTGAAAAACTGTTATTTTCAATCATGAGTTACAACAGATTGGTTATAGCATTATATTATATGAATGCATTCAGGAGTGGTATTTTTGAAGTTCACACATCCTTATTAGTATACGAAAATAACGCTCCAATTCAAAAGTGTAAATACACAATTCAATGCATGCGGTGATATCAAGAAACAAACCAGCTTTCGTCGGGGTCTAGGTAAGAATTCGGTTTTCATTTATGACTCAAAAGGGTATAATATAATGATGTTAAAAACATCTTATTTTAGGTAGAATCTAGTGTTCAAGGTTGCTATGTAAATAGTCCTGCTTTTACGTGATATAAAACCAGTTTTAAGTTAATTGACAATTTGACTTCATCCTTTTATCCGCTAGCAAAGGTTTTTATGCGGGAAGGAGAAAGAGTATGTATTAGAGCACATTCGCACGGGTGTAATTATGTCGCGCGATGGAGGCGATTTGGATCATTTCGATTCATACAAAATAATAGAAATCAGCCTCATCGCGCTATAGAATTAAGCCGGCGCGAATGAGACCTTAGTGACTGAAGATAATAAAGTTAAAGGTAGATTTTCCTAAGACGTTACTTATATTTTGCATTTAGATTAATAAGAAATTACTTTTCGCTATAGTCATCTTACCGATACTTCGAAATTTTGCGTATCATGTGATTTCTGACTAATGAAATGGCAATAGTCGTCGAATTATGCTGTAAGTTAATTTCCACACATTCTAAATTATTTTCGTTAATGGATTGGAACATGTAAAATATAATAAAAAATTACCCTCCTGGTGAGGGTAATTTTTTATTATACCACACGTCTAGCATGATTTCTCTACTTGCGCGCGACTCGGCTTTTTCCCATACTACAAGTCGCGGCAAGCGCGGCTTTCGCTCTCCGAATAGCGTGGGGAAAGGTTATTTTCTATGCAGCGAAGGCGCGTCGCGCGCATTTTGTGAAATCATATTAGACGTGCAGGGGTTCAACACAGTTCGACACCTATCACGCGAGTTTCAAACCGATTCTTTAATGTCCTACTTATTTCATTTCATAACAAGTTCCTTTGTCTTCATTTATTAGATTATGCTTGTGATCAGTCGGGGTAAAATACCTAAAATAAGAAAATTTCAAAACTTGTGCGATGTAATGTGATAATTTTGTTGTGTAAATATTATTGATGTACCTACTAAATGACATTCGGTCTTACATAATGTGTAACGCGAGAGATTTATCAAGTAAAATATTGTGTTTCTCTTCTCTACCCCATCCAACCTCAGTCTAAAAAAAATTGTCTAGCCCTCTCGAATATCACCATAAATAATTGCAGTAGTTTCATAGGTATTCGGTAGGATTCTAGATGACATTTTATTTGCGAGTTTGATTCGAGATTTGTGAAAAATTATATCGTTTACGTCTTTAGTCAGTTCTATTAGAATGGGGAGTTGGGGACATAATAACGAACGCTCTGTAGATTAATACTCGCTACGTCAATTCAGTTCAGTTCTCTTGTTTGACACTCAGTTGCACGTACGTTCATTAAAGTTAATCCTCCGTTAAATCTCTTGCTAGCTTTTACTACTTCAACAAGACGAAAGGTGAGGGCAAGAGATTTCATGGAGGATTAACTTTAATGAACGTACGTGCAACTGAGTGTAAGGGCCTGTTTCACCACTTCTGAGTAAGTTCTTGTTAGCTTATCCTACAGATAGTTTCACATAATTTGTATGAAAGATATGTCAAAATATCTGTCGGATAAGCTAACAAGAACTTACTAAGAAGTGGTGAAACAGGCCCTAAATCTCGCATAAGACATTTAATTGAAGAGTTAGTGTTGTTAAGGTTTCTGTCAAATTATTGCAAACTTCCAGGATTTGGAAAAGACATTTATGTTGATTCTTTAGATAAAACAATTGTCTAGTGATAACTAATTATAAGCAAACATTGTATGGTAATTGATTTACCATTAAAGATCAATACTTAGATTAGCTTTTTATTTTAACTACGTCGTCAATAAAACACAACATCGATAAATAATATTACGGTCTTTATAAAACAAAGTAAAAATTTTTGCACAAGATATAATATCCATGAGCAAATAACAGACAAAAAACTTTATTCCTTTTAGGCATCTGCAACAAAATGTTTTTTTTATTACTTAGTTTTCTTCTAGTCGCCAGACATTAGTTCACATATTTCGGAGTAGTGTTAGTTTTTAATAAATTCTATACAGTAAGCCCTTGGCTTGCACCAAAAAGTAATTAGGCTTAAACGTATTTAGTTATAGTTCTGTCTTTCACACTGCTCATACAAATGACAGTGATAGCATCTTATTTAAACATGTTTAAGCCTAAATAATTTTTGGTGCAAGCCAGCCTAATAGTCTTACCAGAAATGACCTTCAGTAACTTTTACTGAACAGATTTTTATGAAAATTAACACTGCTGAAATGTTTTGAACACCTTGTCTGTTATGATATATCTGATGCCAACTGTACAGACGGCTCCAGCTATTCTAACATTTCTACTTTACTACAAATTCATACTTGCATGCTTAGATAAATGATTCGCTGTCGGAGCGCAGCGAAGACAAATCATTTATCTAAGCTTGCATGTATAGGTTCCTTCTTAATATGCTGACACTTTTTTAAGGGGATGATCAGACCATCAAATTGAACAACTTTCTCTATGGGACCAACATTAAAATCGCGAAAAAAACTAGCTGCTCCATAGAGAAAGTTGTTCAGTTTGATGGTCTGATCATCCCGCTTAAAAAAGTGTCAGCATATTAAGAAGGACCATGTATACTTAAAGGTGCAGCCGACCGCAAACGACAAAGATTTAAATAAAAAATAACAGTATCCTATACTCAGTCCAACATAAGATCGTGATTATGACAGATGAGATCTGGTAGGATGACGTTTCTTTGCGACGGCGACTGAATAATGCCGATATTTTTCAAGTATTATAGTATATAAAGTAAAGAAAGTGCAATAATTAAAAAAAAATGAGTAACAAGTTAACAATACGCTCCGTGAATGCCGCTCGCGCAAGGTCCAATGTGACGGCGTTTTCACTAGATATCGTAACTATTATTATTATTAGTGACTTTATTATTTGGCAATTCTGTTTCCGTAACAAATGTTTTATATACTTATTCTTTGCTACCTGTAAAACTGAGACTGCTTTCCCTTATATAAATTTAATTTGTGATTAAACTTGGACAGAAACTGGGATGAGTGGAGTGGAGTGGAGTGCATATTATTAACACCGAAATAAGCCTATCAAACACGGCTACGAGTCATAACCTATTATTATAGTGCTAGCTAGTACCATACTAGTATTAGAAGTTATATCAGTGAAAGTGGACGTGTCACATCTCGAAACGATCTGTCATAATCACGATCCTATGTGGGAAGGACCATAGGACTATTATTTTTATTTCTATCTTGTAAATACATACCTCCATCCAAGCAGCGACATTCCTGAACAGAAAAGTAAAATATTAGGAGAATGATCGGACTGTACAAAACTGACGCATCCATGGATGACCTGCATAGTTTACTGATTACTAAAGGCAAACTCACAGCACTGATGGTCATAGGCTTTTGCGCTGGTTTCGTCTCTTTTTTCGCCGACATCTTCGGTGTGCAAATCGTTTCCACTGCTCCACCTGGTGGTCGATTTTCGGTAGGTACAACGTGTAATTTTTGCGAGGCCGAAGGCCGAGCTACGCGTAGGACCGAGCCCAGGCCTGTCTTACTCCTCAGCTCAGGTACGTTTGAAGGCCTATCCCCACCGAGGGGTGAATGGCAATAGGTTAGGTGTACCGTGTAAACTTCTTGGTCAAATGGCATTAGACTTCCCGCCATTTTGTGAGTAGTTAATGCGAGACTTGAAAACCCTAGCGATGTCACGCTGCCAGCACGCGAAAGAATGAAAGAGGGGGACTCAAAAGGAAGCTTTCATGTAAATGACTCTGTTCATTTTTGTTTGCACGCACGCCGTGTTGTGACGGTTGTTAGGTTATTCGCTAATTGTACGATAAGACGGGTTGCGAATAACTTGGCACCTCATTGCCGTGCACAGAGAGTAGCTATTTATTTAAATCTGTTTTCGAAGTGTGTAAAAGTGATTCTTCTGTACGGGTAATACCAGTATTTATTATGTGGCGAAGCTCCGAGGCCGCTATAGTGCGTCCACTTTCCGCTCCGCTCCGAGCTCCGTGATTTTGTCAGATCGTTTTAGAGCGATTATTTTACTTTCTGAAAATGTTTGAGCCGTAAAATCTTAAATTGTATGTTAAATGTTAATTAATCTTGTATATTTTTTGTGTAAGTATTATAATATTTTGACGGCTCAAACAGCTTTAAAAATTTAAATAAAATCACGGAGCTATCTTGGACGCACTGTTAGATAATTCGCAACTCAAATGTATACAACAGCAGATTTTTTTTGCTCCAATCGGTTTGCCCCCATAGTAAAAGTTGTTCAGTTTAATGGGTAGACTCTTAGTTTAAAAGGATGCTAGTGATATCAATATCACCCTGTAGAGCTTTGTCACGCGCCATGTGCTACCTACACAGTGGGGCTATTTGCATTGGGCTATTGTCATATCGTGTAAGTTTCCGATTATAAAGTTAAAGTTAACAATTACGTTTCGATTCAATCTGGTACACAATAAAACACATGTTTCTTCTTTTCATTGAGATAAATATTAAGATTTAGATGGTTTGCTTACCAGGGCCAACATTTGCGTTCTCCGCTGTTGTTACTTTGTACATCTGAAAGAACATAAAGTCGTGAAAAATACAGGTCAAAATTTCATGTGCGTCAGAATGACTGTACAAAGTGATAGATTGACGTTAAAATACCACCAGCATTTAATACCTATTTGCTACTATTTGGTACCTATAATTAAATATTTGGTACCTAATTAATAAAAAAGAAATTTAAGTAATGAAGTGGGCAGTCATTCTGACATCTGAATGACTGCCCGAATTTTTTATTTCCAAATAAGGGCTCCGTGGTTTGCGTTTAACTGTGCATAATTTAGTACCTATTTGATACCTACACATATATTTTTTCCAGATTTTTCAGGCAAGCAATAAAGATATTACTTGGATTTTAAATATTTTAACTTGCGATTTGTTTACCAAATACCATCTTATCAAATATACAATCAAGAAACATCATAATCTTCTTAGTACCTATCAATATTATAGTGATGTCGATTTTGACTAACACAAACTAATATTAAAGACCAGGTCTTTCTATTCCCACAGATAAGATAATGATAGGATTAGTTTGAGTTTATTATATATGTTTGGGTCTGTCAGCATTGCCACCAAGACATAACAAAAGAAAACTGTGTTGAAAAATGGAATACGAAGAAAAAAGTTTTTATTTAAATGAAAAAAAAAATGTTTATTGAATAATTATCATTAAAAAAAACAAAACATTTCTTATGGAATAGGTTGGTAATTAATACAAAATCTAAATGTTTAAGACTTTCATTTCTTTTTTGAAATAGACTGTAGTACCTGTAACCACCCTAAATCTTAACGAAGGTATCGTATTGTGTTATATCTGCGTATTTAATAAATAAACAATCAAGGAACATTATAATAATATTTGAATGATAGTGTGTAGACATAACTGACTCAAAAGAAAAGAAAACTACTCATAATTTCATTTGGATTATTCACATTTTACAGAAAAATTTCTTCACTATAAAAAAGCCGCAATTTTCGTGCACTTTTTTAATTTTATGCAACAACACTACCATCGCAGTTCTGATAAAAAAATAAATATTGCTGATTTGCCAAAAAAAATGAGGCTAAAAGATACCGATTACACACTTTTATCTGCTATTGAATTTGTACCACCACAGACTTCTGATTCTATTGGACATTATAAATCACATTGTCTCAGGGGAAACAAATGGCAATGTTTTGACGATATGGCTTCCAGGATAACAAAAAGCCGTAGAAGCTTCTACAGTCATTGCATTTTATATGCAAAAAAGAAATGAAAATAGATTAGATTTTAGGTTAGATTAGATTAGATTAAGATTAGATAGAGATAGATTAGATAGATAGAGATCATCAGAGATCATTTAGATTTTGTATTAATTACCAACCTATTCCATTAGAAATGTTTTGTTTTTTTTTAATGATAATTATTCAATAAACATTTTTTTTTCATTTACCTTTTTTCTTCGTATTCCATTTTTCAACACAGTTTTCTTTTGTTATGTCTTGGTGGCAATGCTGACAGACCCAAACATATATAATAAACTCAAACTAATCCTATCATTATCTTATCTGTGGGAATAGAAAGACCTGGTCTTTAATATTAGTTTGTGTTAGTCAAAATCGACATCACTATAATATTGATAGGTACTAAGAAGATTATGATGTTTCTTGATTGTATATTTGATAAGATGGTATTTGGTAAACAAATCGCAAGTTAAAATATTTAAAATCCAAGTAATATCTTTATTGCTTGCCTGAAAAATCTGGAAAAAATATATGTGTAGGTATCAAATAGGTACTAAATTATGCACAGTTAAACGCAAACCACGGAGCCCTTATTTGGAAATAAAAAATTCGGGCAGTCATTCAGATGTCAGAATGACTGCCCACTTCATTACTTAAATTTCTTTTTTATTAATTAGGTACCAAATATTTAATTATAGGTACCAAATAGTAGCAAATAGGTATTAAATGCTGGTGGTATTTTAACGTCAATCTATCACTTTGTACAGTCATTCTGACGCACATCAAAATTTCTGTTATCAAAAGTACTACTGTAGGGTTGAACCTCGTCTGGCAGCACGGAATCGCAATTTATCACGCTCCATCCTTTTCTGTCGTGCATATCAAATGAGGTACCAGCCTTACTGTATGCTTACCCTGCCATCGTCTCCAGTAGCCAGTCCTGAAGACAAAGGCAACACGTCCGGCCCCCACTGCTTGACGAAGTGTCCGAGGCGTGCCACGCGCTGCGCAGGAGTGGTCACTGTGTGCGAACCTCCGCAGTAGCGGTTGCACAGGTGTTTATCAGTATCGGACCTACGATGGTTATGCAGATAAATTAATTGTCCAGTGCTTTCAAGGAACACAGAAAAAATGATTAACCGAATAAAGCAAGTTTTGTTAAATTTTACCATAATATGTTTTGTTAAGTTTTCCCAACTTTTGTTATCATTAACCAACTTTTGGTTGTTATACCATATCATTATAGTTCGGTGGTCACTAAAATTCGGTTAATATTTGGTTAAATAAACATTAAATTTGACAAAACATTTGGTTACAATTCGGTTTATCATTTTATTCAGTGAAAGTTGATGAAGTTATAATCCAGTGTTACCTATCATCTGCGAAAGTGAGTAAATTATACCCATTTCATATTTTATACCGGTGATGTTTTTTACCGATCTTTTGCTATTTCAGGTTTGCTCCCATATTAAAAGTTGTTCAGTTTGATGATCTGAACCACCCCTGAAAGTTTCTGAACGGTAAAAAAATCATCCGGTATATTACCTGACTTTCTGCAGTGGTTTTCCAGGCTGGGTCATTTGCTTGTCTATATTCTCCCAGTCATGCATATTGCGTTGTGGAACATTGCTCGTTTGCGTCTTGCGAATTGCATCTGCAAAAGTAGTTGGTAAATTAATGCTATGAAAAAGCGTGAACAATTTCGTTGAGTAAACACTCGCGGGATCTTAAGAGGATAGGCGGGCTGAAATGCTAATTTGGAGAATAGGCCACTTTTCCGACTGTATACATATTTGTCCGATCCGCCCCACCCATACACCCCACCGACTAGAGTGCGAAAGAGACAGCTGCAGCTCGGACCAATTTTATCTACATAAAATCGACGAAAACAGCATTTCGTATTCCCCTGTTTCCTCCTCCAAAACTAAACCGATTTTAATAATTCTTTCAAGAATAATATGAGAAAGACTTTGGCGATGTCTGTATGTTTTGCCTTTTTTGTTTTTATTCGTCTGTTTGCTGGATGTCTGAAAACGGGCGGTAAAATTGGTCATTTTCGAAGGTCCCTAGTTCATATAGTAATTAATTAATGCAAAAAAGCAAAACATAGGGACATAGCAGAGGTAACATAGATTGTATGGTAAAAAATGTTTGCTCTAGTGTCATTATCCGGGGAGGAAACAGGGGAATATGTTTGTATGGAAAAAACGGTACTCGCCTATCCTCTTACTCTCACTTTTTATTTATTATGCCGAAGAGGTTAGGTTTAATCAACCGGGCCTTAATTAAAATAACAAACCAAGTTCGTAGCTCAGGTAGGGTTTCATAGATAACGTAGGCGGCAAAGGCCTGCTTGAGGGTATGGCTGCTGGTGCTTCCGTTTGCATTACAGCATTTGCGTCACATGATATGCAGTTCACGTCCCTAGAAGTATTCAAGTTGCTGATTATAGATTATACAGGGTCCTTCTTAATATGCTGAAACTTTTTAAGGGAATGATCAGTCCATCAAACTGAACAACTTTCTCTACGGCAACAACATCGAAATCGCGAAAAAAATATCAGCTGCTTCATTTGGCTCGAGTAGGTTTGCAGTGTTGTATGCTTTGACTATTTATATGTGGACTGGTTCCGCGTGTAATTCTACTAACAAACATTTCTGCCACTTTTTGTGGGGGGCGAGGTAACATGAAATTCGCAACTTTGGATTTTATTCCCCATAACTTTAGATTCTAATTTTAAATGTTAAAAATCATGAAAAGTAGTCTCGTGTGAACCCCAAACGTTCTAAGTTCGAAGTTATTGTTTCGCAATTATAGTCTGTCTCGTTTAGTGATAAGGTGTAAAATTGAATGTAAATGCACAAGATCAATTGTGCTTATACCGTGGCAGAGGGGAAATGCTACCGCAAGGCTAGTCCTTATAATAATTAGTCAAAGGTTGTATGAAACGGTTGTTGTTTTTCGCGATTTCTATAATGTTGCCATTTAGAAAGTTGTTCAGTTTGACGGTCTGATCATCCCCTTAAAAAGCGTCAGAATATTAAGAAGGACCCTATAGGTACCCTATTTATTAAAAAAACCCGACTGCATAAAAAACCTATTAACTGAAAAGAGAAAAACAAGCTTTAAAATCACTAATCAGCTATAACACCTGTATTTAAGCTAATATAATTTGAATGTTATTAGGTAGGTATTGCAGGCGGGGTCAAAAATAACTAACCAAAAATCTCCTTTGTCCCCGTTTGCGATACCTACCTAATAACATTCAAATTATATTAGCTTAAATACAGGTGTTATAGCTGATTAGTGATTTTAGAGCTTGTTTTTCTCTTTTCAGTTAATAGGTTTTTTATGCAGTCGGGTTTTTTGTTTATCTTAATAATTTAGTTTATTTCATACTTTTTAGTCTTGTGTCGAAACGGTAACATAAAAGTACTATAATATTTATATACTCGGAATCGTCAGATCACTAGCTTTCATTTGATACCCATATTGTAATTTTTAACAAAAAAAAATTGTTTATTCCCCCTCTCTTTTTTAATTTGTAGACGCCATCTTGAAATAATATACCCTATGTCACTCTCACGATTTTTACGAATCCAATGACACCCCATACGTTAAAATCCATCAAGCCGTTTAGGCTGTAGGCCGTGCCAAAGAAATAGACATACAAACATACATACATACATACATACATAGATACATACATACGCTCGAAAAACATAACCCTCCTTTTGTCGCAGTCGGGTAAAAAGAAAAGTGAATAGCTTTTGATATTTAGTTATCAACTTGAGTTCCTTAGTTTGTGGATAGACAGAATGAAATCCCAATAAGGTGGAGTCTTGTTATTGCAACTAGCTGGTAATTGCAACTATGGAGCAATTGAATTTATAAGAATCACGATTCAGTTCTTCTCTTTATACCAACACCTACCTCCTAGATGACTGGACATTGTGCCTATTGAGAGAAGAACTGAATCGTGATTTTATGAGTGTAATTGTTCCATAGCCTTTGTAGTGTGACCTAACCGGCTCCCGGTATATGACATTTGTTCCTTGTCTGTGGTCACACCGGCAGCCGGTGTAGATGTTTTTTTTAAACTACCATTATTTTATATTCTCTCTCTATCGGAATTATCACAAAATGTATAAGAAGAAACAGGCTAGATAATTCAACCATTTGTTCTGTGTGCTTTTGTTCGAAATATGTCACAGAGGCAAAATCTCATGACTGTGGCTATACCGGGAGCCGGTTTCACAGATAGGGTTTAGGTGGATGGATGGCTGCTCACTGTCAAGAGGATAGTTGCAAATACCAGATAGTTGCAAATGCAAGACTCCACCTTATTGGGATTTCATTCTGTCTATCCACAAACTAAGGAACTCAAGTTCATAACTACCTGAGTAATTTTTTCTTGGTTCCAGCCGCTTCGACTTCTCGGCGCAGCGAGGCCATTTCCTTTAGGTTATCCTGGAGTTGCTTTAGTTTGCTGTTAAAGAAGTCCTTCACCGGACACAGTTCCATCTTGTCCAGTTTAGTCTCAATCTCGCGTTGAATGTCGTCCAAAGCTTGTTGCCATAGTGCCTCCTAAAATAAAAAATGCTAATATTAATAAACCCGTCCGTTCAGATCTAATTAAATGTAAACTTATTATGTCTGGTTTGATAGACCGGAATAGGCTCGGCGCGAACGAGCCACCGGTGGCCAGCGACAAGCAGTTCATACGCTTTTTCATACATTTTGTAGGGACTCGCCGCACACGTGTGGCTATTGGCTGCCGCTACAGCAGTGTCCGCGACCGAGACACCCACCTATGGCTGTGGCCGGTGGCTCGTTTGCACCGAGCCTCAGGGTTTGTTTCACTACTTCTGGATAAGTTCTTAATAGCTTATCTGACGGCTCGTTTGACATATCTTTCATACAAAATACAAGGTGCTACAAAAGTAAAAATAAAAATTTAAAACTTTTAAGGGGGTTGTTTAGATCATGAAACTGAACAACTTTCACTGTGGAACATCGAAATCGGGAAGAAAAAATCTGCTGTTCCATACATTTAGCTCGAGTAGATTTGTAGTTTAGTAACATCTGTTTTTTTTCGCGATATCGATATTGGCCCCAAAGTGAAAGTTGTTCAGTTTGATGGTCTGATCATCCCCTTAAAAAGTGTCAGCAGTTCTTAATAAAGAAGGACCCTATATATCAAATGATCTGTCAGATAACCTATTAAGTTAATTCCGAATGCGTAAATGTGCGCTGCATACAAACGAAGTCTGGTGATATTTTCAATACTAACCAATTAAAGTCAATTACATTGTTCAGTAATAATCTAGAACCTAATCTCTATGCTTGTATGAAGTCAGATTTTTGTTAAAATATAAAGATTTAATGCTAGGATTAATTTAAGATTTGTATGGAAATCTTTAAAGCACTGTAACTTTAAAACTATACATTTTAACGAAAATCTGACTTCATACAAGCATAGAGATTAGTTTATAGATTATTTCAGAAAAATTTCATTCACTTTAATTGTTTAGTATTGAAAATATCACCAGTCTTCGTTTGTATGGAGCTCGCTCCGAATTATATTCCCTTAAGAACGTATCCAGAAGTGGTGAAACAGGCTCTTAGTGTTTTCAGCGTGACATCATACCTGCATGTTAAGTTTACCAATCGCAGTCTCCAGTCCCTTGGATAAATCATCACACGCCATCTCAAACTGGTCATGGGAAACTTTTCTTGCAAGCGCGCGTAAATCTGCTTTCTCAGCCATTGCCTCTTCCATGTCTTCGCGATCCATCTTGATCGCTTTCAAAAGTTCAATTTGTTCTAACAGTGTCTGAAATAGACAATTTTTGTCATTAATATTTATATTTAAAAAGCTCGGCGTCTTCCTGTCTAGATAAATTTCATCCCAGAGTGTATACAGGGTGTTAGGGTAGCCAGTTGCATTACTTTAAGGGGTGATTGTACCTATGATACTGAACCAATTAAAAAATGTTGGACCTTCCGTACAAACGTTATATCAGCTGATTGAATTTAGTATGGAAAGTCCAAAAATTTTTGTGCGTTTTTCCTATACGTTTCTTAGGGAAAATGGTTCAGTATCATGGTTAAATGCGTTACAGTACGACAGAATAGTTAATAGTATATAGTTAGTATAGTATAGTAGTACGGCAACTCACCGCCCCCCTCTGACTTCAGATACCCCACCTCACCTGGGAACACACTTTCTGGGAAACTTGAGGGAAGCCGAGCAAGGGAATGCATTCAGGCGCGCGCACCCTTTGGATTTGACTACATAAAATTGAGTCTTTTCAGTGCATAAAAAACTTATTATTTTTCATCGTTTTTTATGCACTGAAAAGATAAATTTTATGTAGTCAAATACTACAAATGCGCGCGCCTGACTGCATTTCCTTGCTCGGCTTCCCTCAAGTTTCCCAGAAAGTGTGAGGTGAGGTGAGGTGGGGAATCTGAAGTCAGAGGGGGGCGGGGAGTAGCCGTTCTATATATAGAATTATATACTATTACCTATTTCTGTGCCAGTATATTGAATAAGCCACGCCATAGATACCGCAATGGAGCTGAAGAGCTGGTTAGGAGCACGAAATCGCCGAATAAAACTAAAGATTAAGTAGTTAAGTCATGGTAAGTACATTGATGTGATGCTGTCGGTCTTCTCTCTCCCCTGCTAGTTTCAGGGCTGTTTCGTGAACTTGCTGCAGTTGGTCTTGCATTGATTGCACCGTTGTGAACAGCTCCATCAATCCTGTGACATTTCACAAATGGGAAAGCTCATAAACAGGGGTTCTTCTTAAGGTTATATTACCGTTGGCGCGCTCCATACAAACGAAGTCTCGTTATATAATATAAGGGTTCCTTGTTTGACTACGGAACACTAAAAATCATCTGTTCCATACAAAACTGCAAACCTAACCGATCCAAATGTTGACAGCAGATTTTTTCTTTCGCGATTTCTATATCGGTCCTTTCGAGAAAGGTGTTCAGTTCGATGGTCTGAACTTCCTCTTAAAAAACGTCAGCATATTAAGAAGGACCCTGTATTCATAAAAGAAATCGTTCAGTCGGGAACTATAATTAACCTTTCAAATCATTGACGAGGTCTGGAGAAAGTTTGCCATCAGTAAGATCGCTAGATACACCGGCCACCTGCTTCATCAAAAATTGAATTTGGTCATCCATCGAGGCAACCTGGAATATCAAATGTACCTTCATGAATCTAGCAAGAGACGTCTACAGCACAGATACGATAGTACTGATATGTACTTTTCAATTAGTTTCAACAGGTCCGTTGTGGTGCTGCTGTCGTCAACCTAATTTGTGTAGAACTTGTAGTTATAGGTATGTATACAGTGATCCCAGAATGCAAAAATAGGGATATTTGACCATCGAAAAAACGAATCAACGATATTATTATGTCATGCAACGGAGAAGAATTAGGGCTTCTCAAGGATTCTCAACTCAAGCGAAAATATCAGGAAAAGCACAAGCTTCTGACGCAACACCTACTGTTGCACAGCGTGGTATACCCGGCGCTTGTATGTAGTCGGAATAGTTACTGTTTTATTTCTTTACTGTGGGCTTGGTCTGAGTTGACCAGGAAGGTGGCATAGGTATTGCCATGGAGTTGACTATTTATTACAGAAACCTATAGTAGCAAATGTTGTGGATTCTTCTGATTACGAACGTGGTCTGTTAGTATCCCAACATTTCTGTTCATATCGCCGCAGCAATCATTGAGTCGTCTCTCTACATCGCTGAGTTTATCCGACATAGCAGCCAAAGCAGCTCGACCAGTTGACTCTCTTCTTTCTGTAAAACAAGGTGCAACAAAACACCCGTATAATGGAGAAATACCTACTCATTTAAAGGTTTGGTTTAGATTTAGACCCTACTTGTCACGCCCTACAGCCTAAATGGCTTGATGGATTTTAACGTATGAGGTGTCGTAAGATTCGTAAACATTTTGAGAATGAAGTAGGCTATTATTTAAGAGGATATAATTCGGAGCGCGCTCCATACAAACGTACTATGGTGATATTTTCAATACAAACCAATTAAAATCAATACATTTTTGCAAAAACATACTAGAAACAAATCTCTATGCTTGTATGGAGTCAGATTTTCGTTAAAATGTATAGTTTTAAAGTTACAGTGCCTCAAAGATTTCCATACAAATTTTAAATTAAGCATTGAAACTGTAAATTTTAACGAAAATCTGACTCCATACAAGCATAGAGATCTGTTTCTAGATTGTTTCTGCAAAATTTCATCGACTTTAATTGGTTAGTATTGAAAATATCACCATAGTACGTTTGTATGGAGCGCGCTTCGAATTATATTCCCTTAAATATGAACGTCTACGAATCTAAAAAGAGAGGGGCAATAAACCATTTATTTTTGTAAAAAAATTACAATATGGGTATCAAATGAAAGCTCAGAGAAAGCAAAGAGCAGATTCCAAATATATAAATATTATAGTACTTTTATGCTACAATTTTGAAATAAGACTAAAAAGTATGAAATAAACTAAATGATTAAGAAAAACAAAAAACCCGACTGCAAAAAATTATTAACTGAAAAGAGAAAAACAAGCTCTATAATCACTAATCAGCTATAACAACTGTGTTTGAGTGAATAATACATTGAATGTTATTTGGTAGTCATATAGGTACTTAACCGGAGACCGGATTACAAAGTTGAAGTGGAGATGGGCGGGACATTTGGCTAGAAGGGAAGACGGCCGGTGGACCAAGGCAATATCGGAATGGTGGCCAAGAGAAGGAAGGAGGTCCGTGGGTAGACCACCGATGCGATGGTCAGACGACATTGTAAGGGTTGTGGGTCGTACATGGATCAGATTGGCACAGGACCGTGAGGAGTGGCGCAATAAAAAGGAGGCATATGCCCAGCAGTGGGTTGATGTGGGCTGATTTGATTGATTTGATAGGTACTTAGGTATTGCAGGCGGGGACAAACCGATAATAATAAAAATAGATATTTTATGTAATTTTTCTTTGTCCCCGTTTGCGATATTCAAATTTCAAATTTCGACATTCAAATTATATTTGCTCAAACAAAGTTGTTATAGCTAATTAGTCATTATAGAGCTTGTTTTTCTCTTTTCAGTTAATATTTTTTTATGCAGTCGGGTATTATATGATCTACTTGCCTATTGGCGCTGCTCCTGTCCTATCCGGTTTTCTCTCTTTTGGTCGATCTGGATCTACTCCGGCATCAGCGGCAGCGCCACCCTCAGAGCTAGTGTCGACGCCAGGTCCTAAATAATAATTAGAGATTTTCCGGATGCCATTAAAAAAGAAATAGTAATTCCAAATGGCTCGATAGATGGCGTTGACGAAAAATGAATGAACGACCTTGCAGATCTTTACCTTAACTATTATAAAACTGTAACAGAAATGTGTCTGCACATTGAAGATATTTACCAAAAAAAAGATGACGATATGGGTTTAGGTGTCCCTGACTTTTTTTAGAGTGTTTGTCTGTCTGTCTGTTTGTGTGTTTGTTTGTACGAGCAATTCGTGAAAACAACTGAACCGATTTTGATGAAATTTTTTTGTTTGATAGCTAGATAATTTGTGCGGACGAAGTCGCGGGTTAAGTCTAGTAGGTAATAAAATAGAAATAAAATAGTAAAAATTTGTGTTTTAAAGTAAGTAGAAAAATATGAACATGTACTTCGTCAACAGAATGCGTCAGACTTAGGTAGTGACATGCATTTTTTTCCTTACAACCTTTTTGCCTTCAGTAATTTCCTCGTTGAGGTGGGATGAAAAGTTACGTGTTGCACTCGAGTGCAAAGATTTTTCACCTCGTGCTCTTTTGATTCCTTCGCTAAGGTCAGGATTCTAATTTTTGAATCCTTCGCTTGTTCGGTCATCAAAATTGAGCACGCGGTTAAAAAGCAACTTTGCACTCTTTTATAACAAACAACTATTATTTGTAAAAATAAACGTGGAAAAATAACGCTAAATTCACATTTTCAATGATTATTTAGCTTTAATACAATTTTTAATAACATAAAAATAAGAACTATAAAAAGTTACGAAATGTACAATGATGTTTATGCGATGCGTGGTAAGCCAACCCTACACATATGTCATGCACAATTTGCGCAAAGTGCGCATGTGCGAACGTCATCATGTCAAATCTAAAACGTTATTTGAAGTGCCGGACCTGTGCCACTGGCACAACTAACCTTGATAGAGATCATCCAGAGCCTTGTTGAAAGTGTACGTCAGGCCATCCAGGTCAGCTCTCAGATCGTTTACATATTGCTGCAATCCTTTCAAATCGTCCACTGTCAAGCCGCCGGGACCGGCTTCTATGACTAAGGGTTGGGCGTAAACTGGCGCAGAGGCGGGAGCTGTTAAGGATTTCGATTCCGCTGCTCCGGCGGCAGAAGATAGGGCTGTGCCCTCTCCTTGGGGCGTCGTCGGTCTACTGGTTTTTCCAGGTCTATGTATATAGAAAAGGAAATTAGGTGTGTCGGCCATTACTTTATTCATGGTACAATTTAGATACTATTTATTGACATAAATACTATAGACTCCACAAGTCTCATACAAAATCTTATAAAATGTTTGTCCGAATCGGATATCCTATAACCCACACAAATCAAGTACCTATGCATGCTGTTGGGTGGCACGAAAATTAGGCATAGAGAACATTTTAAGAGTATTAAAATAAAATATACAGACATAGTCTGTTCTGAAATCCTATATAGACCGTTATTAGCACCTGGCCTGTGCGACGAGCACAGCTAAATTATGAGCAGAGGTCGGATTCTGCCGGTCATTCCAAGGCCGCATTGAAATGGAAACAGTAATGAAGCACATTTACGTTTTGGATGACCGACGCTGAAGATCCACTGTCTCGCCGATTAGGTCCTCAACGAGTGAGCTCAACTTCGCAAGTCCGTTTTCGGCAGCTTCCAGACGAGATGACACGTTTAGGTTGGTCCACATATCGGTGATTGATTTCAGGTTCGACTGAGATCTGTTTAGTTCCAAGAAGTTTTATTGGCTAGATGATGATGTACCATTTATTTAGGTGCAGAAACACAAATTACTGAACGATACACTCAGACAATCAAACATCGACCATCGAATCACAATATTAAAAATGTTCAATAAAGAAAGTCTATATAATAAAAGTGCTGCGCCAATCAACTACAAAAGCCTTAAAGCAATTTATACAATAACTACCTTTATCGTTTTTTTTAGTCAAACCTTTGACTAATTATTATAAGGACTAGCCTTGCGGTAGCATTTCCCCTCTGCCAAGGTATAAGCACAATTGATCTTGTGCATTTACATTCAATTTTACACCTTATCACTAAACGAGACAGCCTATAATTGCGAAATAATAACTTCGAACTTAGAACGTTTGGGGTTCACACGAGACTACTTTTCATGATTTTTAACATTCAAAATTAGAATCTAAAGTTATGGGGAATAAAATCCAAAGTTGCGGATTTCATGTTACCTCGCCCCCCGCAAAAAGTGGCAGAAATTTTTGTTAGTAGAACCACACGCGTAACCAGTCCATATAATAATTAGTCAAAGGTCTAAACATACAAATATGAAAAAAGAAACAAAATCGACCACTTTTACGTTTGTTTCTGTACGTATTCTTAAAAATGGAATGGATGTTTAGAACCTAACAGATAAGGTTTTAGGGTTGAGCCTCACCTGGCAACACGGAATCTTTTTTCACGCTCTATCCTTTTCTTCGCTCAGGAACGTCATTGGCTAGAGCGAGAAAGGTCGCAGAACAGCCGGTGCTGCCACGTGCGTTCGCATTCCCGCAATCTTTCTCGGTCTAGAAATTTATGTTCCTGAGCGATAGAAAAGGATAGAGCGTGAAAAAATTCGATTCCGTGCTGCCAGATAAGGTTTAACCCTTAGCTTTTGTAGTTCATTGGAGTAGCATTTTTTTAATTTAGGCTTTCTTTAGATAAATCTTTAATATTGCGATGAGGGCGCCATTGAACGGTAAAAGAAGCCTTAATAACGAATGAACGCCGCGTTTTGAAACCAACCTGACTTCTTCCAAAATATCTTCGTTTTTAGGTATACTACCATAGACGCGTTTCTTCAGGTCATATACGGTGTCTTGTAGTAAATTAAATTTGCTGACAGTGACGAGGGAGAGCTTCTCTGGTGGTGCCCCGACAGATGAGCGACGGGCTCCACCGCCACTATGAGCACCACCGCCTGCATCCCTGCCGCCACCACCTCCATCCCTGCCGCCCCCGCCTCCATCCCTACCGCCCCCGCCTCCATCCCTGCCGCCGCCGCCTCCACTCTTGCCGCTATGGGCCATTGTTTCCGCTAAGAAAAAAGAAATTTAGTGTTTCATTTTATCACAGTTGATACATAGTAATATGCTGACACTTTTTTAAGAGGTTTCCCTGACCGAACGACCTTGACCCTTTCAGAGCCACCTCACCTACTACGAAAATAGTAGAGGTGCACTTCTACTAAACTACGTCATTTTAATAGGTATACCTATTTTAGACTGGCTTGTCCTTCATTACGTCACTGTGGTGCCTTCTAATCTAAGTAAATCAAATTCGATAATCATAAGAATTCGCACCAAATTTTACAATTATCTATCTTTTATCTGTAATGCGTGTAAGTTTTTCATTACTCTGTAATTTTATGGGTTTTTGTGTTTAGTAAATGATATTTCTACTATTTACATAACTGTTGTGAAAACATTATCTAATTGGGTAACTCATTAAATATTGGTCTTAAAAAATTAACTTTATAGCATTTTTTGATCGTAATGTTGTCTACACAATGGTTTGTGTCGCAAGTAAAAGTAACTTCAACTTAGAAAGTAGATGCACATAATACAGATTTTCACAAATTTTTAGGCTTTCCTTTAAACATAGGTTTCATATGTATTTAATAGAAAAATAAGAAAATTACTTCATAGCAAACAAAGCCGAGATGTTGAAGATCATTGCTATACAGGGTGTAAGGAACAGCCCTCGGCAAACTAAAACGGTGAACTCAGACCATTTAGGTGTAAAGGACAGCCCTCCGCAAACTGTGAACTCAGACCATCAAACTGAACAACTTTCACTATGGAGCCTATCTCCGGAAACGCGAAAAAAAATCTGCTGTCCCTTATATTTGAGTCGGGTTGGTACAGCAGTGTTGTATGGGATAGATCCATTGTGAAAGTTCACAGTTGTCCTTTACACCGTGTATTTTTCAATAATTTGTATGTATTTCAAATAATGAGAAGATGGCTTCTAAAAACCAGCTAAATGACCCGGCCCTGCGTTTACCTACGGGGAGCGTCTTAAAGGGGATGATCAGACCGTCAAAGTTAACATCTGTCTCTATAGCGTGTAAAAATCACTCGGGGAATCTATCTAACTCACTCCAGCCTCCCTACACAAAGTGACATTCTATTGGCTTTGACGCTAGTAGAAAATGACAGAATGTATGGATTTGACATTAGTGATCGAAACATTTTAACGTTTGCTTTCGTCACCATACGTCAAGTACATTATTACGTTTTCTACTGTCGTTAACGCTAATTGAAAGATACTTTGTCTATAGGCCCAGCTTACAAATCTTATTCTTTTTAGGGTTCCGTGCCCAAAGGGTGAAAACGGGACCCTATTCATAAGCCTACGCTGTCCGTCGGTATGTCCGTCCTACCTATTTAGGACTGTAACTTTTGAACCATACCTAACAGTTGAAATTTTCACAGTATGTGCGTTATTATGGCGGGCTTGCCAACAAATAATAAAAATGTCAAAAAGTAAAAAATTAAGAGGGGTCCTCATTAAAGAAACTAGTTTGATCAACGTTTTTTCTTCTACCTCTAGCTTGTTCTATCCTAAAAACGATAATACATACAAGCGGTGTCATTATAGACAAACTCTACATTATAACAACAAATAATAAAAACCGGCGAAGTGTGAGTCGATCTCGTGCTAAAGTGTCATGTTGTGTGGTGGTCTGGTACGGAACCCTCGGTGCCCGAGTAGCCCGACTCGCCCTTGACCGATGTTTTATATACTATAGCGAAGGCAATACTCACGTGAGAATTCTTTCCTAACTCTTTCAACTGAAAATGAATTAGTGTCATTAAAATTATATTTTATACGGTCATTAATTTATAACAAGCATTCTAATAGATCTCTTACCGACCAATATGCTGTCATCAGCAGTGTTTGCAGCAGCTGAAATTTAATTAATGACTTGTAACATTTTATCCATTACACGGCGACACATCAAGCTACGCAAAACCAATATAAGCTGGCCGAGAGACGTTATACATTACTCTACGCGCGGCCAGCTTATTTTGGTTTTGCGTAGCTTGATGTGCCGCCGTGTGTACCTACCTAGATGCACCTTGCATAAAGTAAAATGAACTCCGGCTAATATAATAAATAGGGTAAAATCATGATTATTATCTTCCATAACCTGATGATGATGATAGACTAAAACATACTAGTTTATCCTGGTTTTTGCGTATTCATTCTAAGACCAGTCTGGTTAGCCTAGGCTAATCTGCCCCAACAGCACAAATGTCTATAAAATATCTAATAGATATCTAGTAGATATTCTGTGCTGTGTGGGTGGTTGGGGAAACCACCCACACAGCATCAGGCTTAGTACGGACCAGTTTGGACTAGTGCATACCGGTTTATCCTGTCGATTATAGGAATGGCTTGGCTTATCTAGGCAAAACTAGTTTGTCCTATAAGGTTTGGTAACTTACAAAACTAATAGTATTGCGAAACTGAAGAACAAATAATTACATACCTGCCTCTTTGGCCTCTTTGTAATTCCTAGGAGTTGATTGCTGAAAATTTTTCAATGGTTATTAGAAACAATATCTTTGAATTACACATTGAGAGGATTTACTCAGCGCACTCCACTCAAAAAGAAGTTTTATTTAATTTTGGATATTTTAGAACACGATTTAGAAACTAATCTATGTCAGATTTTCGTTAAAATGTAGGTACAGTAGCTCAAAGATTTCCATACCAATTTTAAATTAATCCTAGAGTGGAAACTGAATATTTTAACGGAAATCTGACAAACCACAGGCACAGAGATTAATATCTAGATCGTGTTAAAAAATGTAATTTACTTTATTTGGTTAGTATTGAAAATAAGATCTAACTACGTTTGTATGCAGTGCGCTAGGGCGCTCCGCATGGAATATTCTCTTAATCATACGAGAATGTAGTATTCGTATAATAATCTCTTAGATTCTGGAGGAGAATGTTCTACCAACATGAGTAAATAATAAATACCCCAGAGACAAAGCTTCTAATCATCATCATGAGTCCGGTAAACCCCACTGTTGGGTAAAGGCCTCTTCATGTTCACGCCAAGTAGAACGGTGCCGCACGGTAGTCTTACCACTGTTTGCCGGCCACTCTTCAGTTGTCATCCTACCATCTAGCTGCTGGTCTACCTACTGACCGTCTCCCCCTCCCACGGCTGCCATTCCGTCAATGCTTTCGTCCATCTGATGGCAGATTCCGTCTGGCCAAGTGTACTGCCAGAGAAATTCGAAAGAACGCATAAAATGATCACGTAACGCGCTAACCTATAATATTATTAGTATTGGGTTGACATTGATATCAGTTGTAAATTCAAAGGGAACATCGACATTGTCCATTCGACACGAAGCAGTTCCTCCAATCATTGATGATTTCCTATAAACTTTTGAGGAGTTCTATTGTCTATTTCCAAATTTGGACCTGGCTGGTTTCCGTCAGACATCTCGGAGAGATGTCATGACTGACATTACAAAAAGGGTTTGGCCGATTTCGGTGCGGTTTCCATGACGGATCTTTCGACTCTTGCCTCGGAATATTGGTTTTGTGACAATTAACTTTTGTGACGGTCGCTGTTTCACAAATTGTTGCTTAAATGCAACGGTAATCGTTAGATATCTCATTTCAGTCCGAAAAAAACAAGATATTCAATTGTTATTTTATCTTTTGTGGTGGAAGAAATAATTCTGTTTTTTTAAAGTTAAAAAAAATCTCCAAAACCACCAACTCCAAAGGTTTTAAGATGATTAGTGAATTAAAAATATAATAAAATATCGATATATACCGTGACAATGGCGCTTCCTTCCTTTGTAGAATGCTACAAGTTTCAATTATTTATCACAATAAGTTTCGAATTTATAGCCCTCCGAGTGGAACGTGTTTTCGTGACTGTCACTTCTCATAACTACACCTCCATAGCAAAGCGAAGACACGGAATTTGATTCCATGTCGAAATTTAAGGGGCTCGCCGGTCAGTAGTGTTATCGACGGCGGAGACATTACTAAGTTACTGATACTATAGTGCAGTAAAAGTAGTTTTTATGGCCAAGGAAACACAACACGCAATGTTCTTGTCTGCAGCATGTTGAAGTCTACGTCACACCTTGTCAGTGGCTACGGAACTCGCTGACGGCGATGGTCTGTACGTTGTCGCGCAGCACGGGCAGCGTGTCGACAATCCCGCGCAGCCCCACGTTCTTGCTGAGGATGCGCATCTGTTGCGCAATGCAGTGCATCACTGTTTGCGGCATGTTGACGTTGTCGCGCAGCACGGGCACCATGGCGACACTCCCACGCATCTCCACGTTCTTGCCGAGGATGTGCATCTGCTGCGCCATGCAGAGCAGCACTGTTTGCAGCATGTTGAAGTCTACGTCACACCTTGTCAGCATCGAAGGGGAACTCGCTGACGGCGATGGTCTGCACGTTGTCGCGCAGCACGGGCAGCGTGGCGACACTCCCGCGCAGCTCCACGTTCTTGTCGAGGATGTGCATCTGCTGCGCCATGCAGTGCAGCACTGTATGCAGCATGTTGAAATCCACCACTCCTATCTAAACAAACGCACTAGTTAATTAATGAAAACAAATCGGGATTCAGAGATGTATTTTGAGCGTGAGCTTTAGTCTAAGTAGGGTCGACAATGTACGGATTTTGACATACAGGTCAAACTAAAACTCAAAAAACTCTGTATCTCGACCTAAGACCACAGTACCTCATCATCATCTTATTTAAGAGCTACGCTCTTGTCGGTGGAGTATTCGCCAATCCTGTCTCTTTTCTGCTAGTGTCTTGAGTTCTTGATAGACTCGACATCAACCTTTTCCTTCACTTGGGCTGATAACTCTATCTGGGTCTTCATCTGCCTCTTTTCCCCTCTATCTTCCCTTCCAGTATGGTTTTAAAGAAATTGTCGTTTCGTATCAAGTGTCCGAATATTTTTCCTCTACGGTTTTAGATGGGTTTTAAAATATTTCCAGAGTACCTACCTAGTCATAGCTAAACAGTAGGCAATCATCATAGAAAGTTATCACGGTTTGTATGCACACATCGGCAAAGTCTTAATTTTAGTAAGTGTGTAATCGTACCTCCGGTGTCCCGATCGCCAAGTCGATCATGTCACTGATGTTTACAACCAAAGAACCCCCGATGTCCGCTATAACAAAATGCAAATTTTAACCGAATTGTATAAATAGGGTGGAGATGGGAAGAGACAAGTGCGCTAGACATAAAATTCACCATAATTATAGTTACAACATTGTCGGGGCTTCCTTGTAAATATCATAAACATTTTGGTTCCGCCCTTCCATCATCTACCGGATACGGAGACCTTCTTAAGAGTATAATTATTTTCGTTTGTGAGGTCATCACTTGACGTACAATGGAAAATGTACGCGATTGCTAAAATAAATTATATGAAACATACAAAGAAACGATTCATTTGATTTTCAAATAAAGACAGGTCTTTTTTACAAAGTACATTGGATATGCAATGCAATAGCATATCACTGAAAACAATGTTCTTGAATGTTGGGGTTTTAGAAAATATTCCCTTAATAAATGCTGACACTTTTTTTTTTGAGGATGATCAAACCATCAAATTAACTGAACAACTTTCTTTTAGGGACTAACATTAAAAACGCGAAAAAAAATCTGCTGTTCCATAAATCTGGCTCGAGTAAGTTTCCATTTTTGTATGGAACAGCTGATTTTTTTCGTGAAGCTCTAGTTACACGTCCTTCGACACCTTAGCTGTCATTTCATACAAATGGGAAAAAATTAAAAGAACAGGTAAGCATGTGCGGTACAGAGTGAGTGCGAACGAGACAGGAATACGCCATTGCCCACATTTTCCGCCGCGCTTCCTACCAAGCGGGAGGTTGATAGCGGGAGTTGGAGCGTTGGAGAGGGGGAAGTGAGTGTCCATACTGTATATAGTACTAGATACTCTTTCTTATACCACAGAAAAACAATCATATGTGATCTCGTTCTCGGCCTTTCTCGTGTGTTCTCGGCGAGAATGTACAGCGGGCATGAGATAAAGACATAGCTGTGCAGAATAATTGTGTACATAATATGATAGCATCGCAGCACCATAGATTTCTTTTGGTCTAAGTTTGGCAGCAAACCAATTTATCTTAGCTTTTGGTTGATAAATTTGGTGCCATCTGGTACCATCTGAATTTTGAAACTTGTCAAACTTACCCATTGCTCCTGTTCTTATTGGTGCTTTATAACCTTTGAACAATAATATGCACAGTATAAACTTAAAAAAACCGAAAACAGTGATCAAATAAACGTATAAAATCTGAATAAACTAAGTAAGCATTGGAAATTTTAGAAGTCACGTTGACATTATTCATATTTTTGTATTTTATGGAGGAGGATATCAAAAGAGGTTTTATTTGAATAAAGAATTAGAAATGGAAAAGTTTAATTATAGTACTGCGACAGATATACGGCGACAGATCAACCTACCCATAGTTGAACTCTATGTTCATGGACATAAAAGGTCCAACTATGGGTAGGTTGATCTGTCGCCGTGCGTACATTATGGTACAAGTGTGTAATGTTGGTGATTACCTCTGGTGATTCCCGCCGAGGCGTCATTGAGACCCGAGCCGTAGGCGAGGGTCTTAAGAGAGCCGAGGACGGTAATTATCAATACACACGTGTATCATACGACGTTTTTCACCACACTTGTGAAGAAATTAATACTAAAAATCAATTTATTTAGTAGATAAAATTAATTTAGTGGCCAGTTGGTTATCTGGAGCATCTTTTATAAACATCGTTAGACGATAAAACCTTTGATTTCTTGCTTCTAAATACATCGGATAGTCTCTTTAGATAAGCTGACAAATTAGAGTATGTTTTTAAGTCCATTCCATTCTTTGTTCGGACTGTACTTTTTAACATTGAGTATATACACCACAAAGAGCTAGGTTTGTACTTAGAAGATAATTCTTTAAAGTACGCCATGAACACATTTTCTGAAAAAGATTGCGTATTCTTGTTGTTTCGCCATTGTATGAAATTTTAGTACGCTAATAGATATATATTTTGTCCTGGGAGTTTTCAGGTAGTAAACTTTCCATAACGTTAAGGGCTTCACATCTTATAACGGGCGGTGTACAACATAAATCATTTTCTTCATAACTAGTACTTGTAGACATTTTAATTAATGAATAACTATAATTTCAACAGTGAAAACGAGTTGTGAATTTTTTTTCGCAATGGCGGGAAAAATTAATCAGTTTTCCTATGCGCGCGCATCTAACAATGGCGATCATCCATAGACTAAAAGAATGAGTTTTTTGGTTTTTTGTTGAATGGGTTTTGCGTTAGGTAGGTAGCAGTAGGTAGGGTGAAATGGCCTGAAGCTGCAGCAGTAGCGCGCGCGCAAAAGCGCAAAAACAGACTCTTCCGGACTATTTCGGCTTCGATTGTATTTGTATGCTGTGACTAGGGCTGCCATTACCAAAATCGCCGTTGCCGGACAAAGACTTCAAAAACCCGGACATTTCAGTCAAATCGGAAATTTTCTCCGGACGACCACTAAAAATTAAATTTTGACAACAAAAAAGCGCTTTGTTCAAACTTTAATTTTTTTAAGTTTATGCTGAGATCGAGTTGATTTGGTCTTGAAGCAGGTATTATTAGGGTGTTTTGTTGCACCCTGTAAATACAAATTTTTCTTGATTTTGTTGAAAACGTCGGCGTCATGGTCATGGTGATAATATCTAGTAAATTATTCGTTCGAAAGGAACAATTTCGCTGGAAACAGAAGTTTCAAATTAAGATGGCGCGAACTGGGTGTGAAACTTTACTATCTGTAACACCTGTGTTCCTACAGGTAGGTACTTAAAGTTTATTGGCAAGTTTGTTGAGGACTAACACTGGCTGCTAGACAAATTATCAGCTTATTTTCTACATGAATAGAATGCATACAGTCCGAATGGTTTGTACAAGCAATACGCAGCCTTGGGGAACTTTGCGATGCGGCGATTGCACTTTTTGCTTTCACTTGGTGTGCGGAAACTACGGTGTGGTATTTATAGTCACAGCTGTTACTATTTATTTTTAATGTGGTTTCGAATTTCACATGTCAGTTGCAAGGACTCGTATGTCAGATGTTATTAGGGTTCCTTTACAAGTCTTTGAATACGAGTTCTTTAATTTTTTCTTCTTATCGTAGCAGTTTCGCTAACGACTCTACTGTGTACTAGGCTGTGTACAAGAAAGTAAATATTGGGTCCTACTTAAAATGCTGACGGATTTAAAAGATGATGATCAGACCATCAACATCAACAACAAAAAAACAGTTGTTCCATATAAAACTGCAAACCTGCTCGACCCAAATGTATGGTACAAATTTTTCTTTATTTTGTATTCGATGTTGGTCCAATAGAGAATGTTGTTCAGTTTGATGGTCTGATAGGTAGGTCCTACATACTTAATGACCATCTTTGAAAATTGCTAGAGCCTCAAGTAGTTACTCTACTAATAAGTTTTAGATTTAAATTGGGATCAAAACAAATAATTGTAAGTTTTATAGTGAATTGAATAGGTTTAGGCTGGCTTGCACCAAAAAGTATTTGAAAAGCTTAAACATACAGGGTCCTTCTTAATTTGCTGACACTTTTTTAAGGGGATGATCAGACCGTCAAGCTGAACAACTTTCTCTATGGGACCTTTCTCCGAAAAGTGCATGCTTGTGCCGGATTTTAGATTTTTATGATTTCACTAAATAAACTAATGGTCAGATTTTTGGTATTTATACTCACATAGTATAAATCTGAAACCAGTTTAAATTCTTCTAAAACGAGAAAACTGTTTAAAATACATGAAAATGCATTATCTTTGCGACGATTTTCTATCGAGTGAAGCAATTCCAATCGTGTATTCAATTTATGATTTCACTAGATAAACTATCCAAGAATACTATATCAAAGTATGACTTTGGTTTCGGTAAATTGTATAAATTTAGTCAAAAAATGAAAAATAAAAGATGCCTCCAAGGTATTTCGTACTACTATTGGGCCTTAAGCCAAAATACACTTACCTGCATAGGTAGCATGGCACCGTGATATAGCGCTAGCACACCTTCGCTCTCTTTCTATTTGCGCACGAACCAACAAGATAAAAGACGTGATACAGCCGTATCACGTGTAACATGCTACGGCTTCTCAAATAAACAAAAGAGAGAGTTAAATAAAAGTTATCGAACTACAGATAAGGATCCTCTGCGCATCACCTACAAATTATCCAAAGTCATTATTCACGGAAAAACTTAGTTCTTTGTTCGGAACGAGGTGCGAAACTCCCATTAAGGAATGGCATTGAGTGATCGGGTCAAGTCTATGAATAGAGTAGAACTGTGGAGCTCCTTTAATAGGATTTAAGAGTGGCAAGCGGTCTGCGGGTGCGACGAGCTTGCATTATTTTAAGCCCACACTCGTTGGTGACTTGCTGAGTGCTTTGCTATGTCGCTGCTTCAAATCTATCCCTGGACGTTTAGGTAAACATTGCAGCAGCTTTGTTTGCTTATTTTACGATTTTTAATTGGTTCTCCGTGTGATTAGTGATTAAGTTAAGAAAGTACTGGGCGATCGAGCTCTGCTCGCTGAAGGCGAATACTCCCTATTCTTAAAATTTTATCGCAATTTTTAGAAGCCATTTTCTTGAACGCGATTACAGATAAACAAACAAATGTTGCTCTTTTAGTAGATTTTCTAGAGATCAGACCTATCTAGATCGATTTGTTGCCCCCATACACTGCTATTCTGAAAATTGTATCGAAATACTTATAGCCGTTTTCTAGAACGCGATTACAGACACTTAGGCCGAGATTCAGAGACGATTTTTAAGTCATAGTTCGATCTCCCGTATGTCAAAATCCATAAATTTTCGCCCTGCTTAGCTCGAGCTAAGATTAAAAAAATCGTCTCTGAATACTTTTATTTTAATTTAAGACTTTATTGTGCACACGGATACACCGGTGTACACAGCATAATTATATATAAATATAATATACCAGTACAAAGGG
Source organism: Agonopterix alstromeriana (assembly GCA_963924505.1). Taxonomy (NCBI): domain Eukaryota; kingdom Metazoa; phylum Arthropoda; class Insecta; order Lepidoptera; family Depressariidae; genus Agonopterix; species Agonopterix alstromeriana. Next base: position 12,079,688 of record OZ004665.1, on the reverse strand, counting down.
CGAGCTTATCTCTGAGGAGATTTCTTTCAGAAGATCCGAATATACACACAAATTGCTAGTTAAATAGTATTTTATTGTATACAGGGTCCTTCTTAATATGCTGACACTTTTTTAAGGGGATGATCAGACCATAAAACTGCATAACTTTACGGGACTAACATCGAAATCGCGAAAAAAAATCTGCTGTCCCATACATTTGGCTCGAGTAGGTTCACAGTTTTGTATGGAAGAGCTGATTTTTATTTCGCGATTTCGATTTTGGTGCCATAGAGAAATTTGTTCAGTTCGACGGTCTGATCATCCCCTTAAAAAAGTGTCAGCATAATAAGAAGGACCCTGTATTTTAAAGCCATAATAACAATTCCACCATGAATTAGGGCAGTGTCCATTACACACTACAATCAGCAAAACATGTCTGAAGTCTGAACCTAATCTAATCCTTGCTGTGCGAGATCAAATATTGCTGAACAACGGTCGACCTGAATTGTTTTAATTGATAAATTGGTGCCAATGATATCACGAGCAAAATTCTGCACACTTTTCTAGGCCGAATTTAAATAAGAAATAATCGTGGGCTGTCCGGTAAATTGAGCATCGGGTTTATGTAAATTAACAACGTACACTGCACTGCCTCATATTTATTGTTTGGTAACAAATATTGACCCAGGATCTTCCTTAGATAAAACGAGATAACAACAGTTAATTGATTTCGATACTGGGAAACGACGGGTCAGTTTGTATCGGTGATTATAGGTCGAACGCTAAAATGCCCTCTTGTTTATTCGAATCATTATCAAGAGCGCGTTAAGTTCCTCACTCTACCCCAACCATACTTAACTACATACTACAAAGTTACAAACCGTTTCTCTCTCACCGCGATCCCGTAATTTACGAGATCTACAATGATAGATAATGTACCCAAATTACAGTTTGTGGCGTGCGAACAGCTATTTGGTACCCCGTCGATCCGAGAGAAAATCTACTGCAACCAAACTAGCACAATCGTCTAGTGCACCGAGCCTCTGATGAGTCGACCATGTACATGTCCTATACAAAGTGCTGTTTGATTTGGTTCATATTTCGCCGAAATGTGAAGGCTTCTCTTATTTTTTATCCGGCAGGTGACCGGTTGCGCGAGCGGGACGGCTTGCCTCCTCCGGGCGATACGAAAGCTCGATCGAGGATCGAGAATTCCGCTCCTCGGAGCGAGATACAGTCTTGTGCCGGCTCGTCTAGCGGCCGACCGCCCGCGTACCGCGCTGTCCCGCACAAGTTCCCACGTCAAAAACTTTACGTAGCATCACGATATAAGCCACCCGCATTTACGGATTTTAGAACAGTAAATAACTCGGTTTATTTAGCGGCTTGTTTGTTTGATGCGTAGTTCTGTAGTTCTAAGTGATTTTACTTTATCTTGACCAGTTTTAAAGCGGGTGTCTTCAGTTTTGTGAAAAGCACCGGCATCGAGTGCATGCGAGTCGGGTCCTGTGGCACCTTTAATAACGGTTAGTATTTTAACGATAGGTACTTCAATTATGTACTACACTTTCTTCACTTAAAATTTTACATCAATGGCTCATTCATTATTAAAAATAACACGACCATGGTCATTCTGTTTACATTTTGTAAACATACCTACCTGTAGATAACGTGTTTTAAAATCTTTTATTTGGGTTTCGTTAGTAGTTGAACAGTATTAGGCTTGTTGTGAACTGTAATATTATGTGTGTGTTACTTATGCAAATAAATTGTATATCTATATATCTAAGAATGATAATGTTTTAATTAATATTAGTTTCACTTATAAATGTCTGTCATCCTCATTTATTAGATATTGCATGATCTTGTTTCAAAAACATTAAATCGATTGTAATAAAACTGAATAAAGTTAACGAACGAGCATAATTCAACAAGACGTGTCCTGAGTCCAAGTTACTTACATGAAAATAATGACGTGTAATTATCTATGGTTAACGAGACATAATTTTTAACTGCAGGTGCGGCACCTACTGACTTGTATAACATCTTTCTGTGCATTTATACATTTTTATCGTCTTGTAGATACTTAACCGTTGCATGCATTTGTTTGAATCTCTTTCCCATTTGTTATGAAAAAACCTATTTTCCCCAATCGTTTTTTTAATTCATCTGTTTATAGTACTACAGATAGTACCATAGCTATAGCTTTATAATTTAGTATATAACTAAATACATAGGTGTGTTTTTTATTAACATCTAAAAAGTCAGCAGCAATATTATGTGCTTCTTTGTTTATTGTATGTTAGTAGCTCCAAATATACGCAATTTGTGTGACAATGTTGGGTTTAGGTATAGACAGATAAAAATCAAATAAAAAGATAAACATGACCTAAGTTCTACGAAACATGCATAAAATAACTACATTCAATAAAGGCATAACTTCACGCCGAAGTTATGGGTGGCAGAATGGTGTATGTATCGTTCCATTGTTGCACTACAGACCATTCCGAAGGAGTCTTCTAACAAAATGCATATGCTTGCGTCACAAATATGGAAATTGTTTGTTTCGCGTGACTTTTTATTTAGAACAATGCATAGAAGTATTTGATCTGTCGGCTCTCGGTGTTATTTAGGCTGTATTTCCACCAGGAGTGCGATTTTTGAAACTCATACGTTGAACTCAGCAGTTGAAAATATCAAATTTATTATGGAGATATGCATCTTTCAACTGCTGATTTGACTTTCAAAAATCGCACTCCTGGATTGTGATTTATGAAATTCAAATCAGCAGTTGAAAGATGCAATCATAGTAATTTTGACATTTTTTACTGCTGAGTTCAACGTATGACTTTCAAAAATACCACTACTGAGCTGTGTGTGAAGGCGGCGAGTGAGTAAAAAAATCCACCAATACAAAAGCTTCAAACGCTTCAAATGACATGACGTGAAATGCTATTTTTGAATTTTACACTTTCAAAATCATGAAATGATGCATAATTTCTTTCGGAGACTTTCAAAAATCGCACCCCTGATCAAGAGAGCGAGTCATCGCTCCTGTGAGCTAAGAACAGGAGCAGGATCAGTCTTGCTACAGTAACTCTAACTCTCTGGTGGAAAGCCAGCCTGCAGCTTTTATGGACAGTTTCTAATAAAACCAACCCTACCTACCCTAGGTACCCTAAAAAATATTTTTCAAGATCTTATTTTACCACTTTGTCGGCGTGATACAAATGTATACCCATGTCAAATTACAGCTCTATAGTACTAAGCATCTCTGAGGTATCTAGAACCGACCTACCTACTGTACTAAATAGGTATAAATATTTAGTTAAGTTTTTTCCTGTTTTAGGATTTGAGGTTGCGTTTATTTTGGTTAACCAGTTGTATTCGGGATATGTGTTAACAAAGTTAGCGTTACTGTTAATACATTAGTAATAGTAACAAACAATTTCGTATCTTATGTATTCAGATGAAGAACTTATAGAAATAGCATAGTAGTTGAATTCCTCCGTAAATTAAATCATGAAAAAGCAAAATTATTTTCTCCGAGAGGAAGCGTAATTTATGCAATCCCAGTTCAAAAATAGTCATGCAAGTTTTTAAAATATTCCAGTTCTATTCCCCATGTTGAATGACCGGTGACGCAGGGCTCCGGTCGCGGCACGACAAAGGCCCACAATGGCCCGATTGAATGACAATAGGCCTGCGCCACGGTTCACTGCCGCACCGCTCTTCTCACTGGTGTATAAATACCTCGGCATGCGTATGATAAAATATAACACATTAATGTATTCCTGTTGTGACCCAGTTTCATTCCTGGTCATTTACTGGTTTTTGAGATTATCATGAATTGTAATAGGGTGAGGGTTGTCAATTGTGCATACCTTAAGCTAGTGACTACTGTGAAGAAAGATTTTAAACGATATTCGTTATCTACACCACATTACTAACAACACTAATGAGTGTGAAAAATCGCTTTCCAGCCCCCCTAGACAAAGTGACATTAGCGATCGAAACATTTTGACGATCGCTAATGTCAAATCCATACATTCTGTCATTTTCTACTAGCGTCAACGCCAATAGAATGTCACTTTGTCTAGGGGGGCTGGAGTATAATTTTTGAAAGTGAAATAAGCAGTAGAAAGATGCATATCTCCATAGTAATAGTGACATTTTCAACAAATGAGTTTCAAAAATCGCACTCCAGAGATCAAAGAGATTTTTCTAATTATTTGGTCGATTTCTTCATTGATCCTTTTAAATATTCATTTAACTAATTTTATTTGATAGTAAATTAACATAAAACTATTTGATAGGACTGTTATTGTAAAAATGATCTAAATCTAGTTTATGCCAAATTGAAGTTAATTAGTTTCATACATTAGACATCAACGATTTAGTAATAACAATTGAGGTCATTCCGGTCTCGTTGATGTCTTTTCTATGGAACTAAAATTTTAAGTTTGCACTTTTTAAAAACATCGTACGTAAATGCAGAAATCGAATTCAGTACCTATTTTCCTAAAATAAGTGGGTATCTTTAGGTATTTTAATAAATTCCTTTGAGGTATTGAGGTGGGCCTGTTTCCCCACTTTTGGATTGGTTTTAGATACATTCTTCTTAGCTTATCTGACAGTTCGTTTGACATATTCAGAAGATCTGATAAGGAAGTTAGCAAGAACTTATCCAGAAGTGGTGATACAGGCCTTAGTATCTTAATTTTCAATCTTGCGCTTAATTATTTTCATTCGAAATAAAATAAGTGAACATTTGTTTACTAAAAATCTGACTATCATCTCCTATAATGATTACCTCCATCATTTCAGCTTTACAACTAAAATTGTATAGCTTAACGGTGTAGTAACAAGTTACAGGTATATTATGGGACGCTAATATCCTCTCTGAGGCAATAAAGGCCACTAGCTTTATGGCATCGCAAGTCAACGGCATGGCATCGAGCCGGGTCAGGCTTTTAGACGTTCCGTTCTACGCAAATACAGCCTGAATAAATAAGTCACTATTTTAAACCAGCTTTTAGTCATGTGAATTATACATGTTAACAAATTAACGCAAAACCAGAAACCAGTTTCTCCAGGATTGAATTGAACATAGTGATTTTAGCCGATCCAGTTTAAAAGTGCATGCCAACAGAAGTATCGGGAGACCACGTCTCCGCTTTAAGGACTGCGTAAAGCGAGACATGTCCACGTTCTCAATCGACACCAGCAGCTAGGAGGATCTCGCTGAGAACCGCAACTTGTGGAGGAAATATTAAGCGGAGGGAAGAGCTGAGCACGATAGGGCGTGGTTTGTTTCCTTGGCTAAAAAGCGGGAAAGGAAGCATGACCGACTTGCAAACCCAACTGACAAAGCAAACTCAAATTTTACTTGCCGTACATGCGGGTGTACATTCGCTCTCGTATCGGGCTTTTTAGTCACGAGCATAAGTGCCTTCAAGACGCTGCTTAAATCATCTTTTATAGATGGAAAGGCCAATGATATGGATGAAAAGTCGTACAAAAATTAGAGCATTTCTGGGATTTGCCAATTTTCTGGGATGATTCTGATAATCAAAACAATAGGTACACGTACTAACAGGTCTTAGCCTCCGAAACGCGAGGCTTGAACCTAACGTCACGTCAGACCATCTACCTATAAATTAACAACTTTTCTTATAGGATGTCGCAACATTGGAATAGCGGCGTCGGTACGTCGACGCTAGGTTTAAATGCACATTATTCGGGCTATTGAATTCAGAAAGCCGTCATCTGAGGCCAGCATCCTTGAGTTAGCATACCTATAAGTTCTTTAAGGGTATGGTCAGACCATCAAACTGAACAACTGTCCCTGAATCATGCCCTCTTGCCAATTTCTGTAATTTTTTTGCTTGTTTTTGATATTGTGTGCTTTTTTGTTTTAAACCGTTCATGTATGTATTTTTCTTTTTATCTTTTTTTTAATGTAATAAACTGATTTGATTTGATTTGATCAGCTGTCCTATAAATTTGGGCAGTGTGGGATTGCAGTTTTTTTAAGGAACAGCAAAGTTTTTATTCGCGATTCCGATGTTGATCATCGTCTTAAAAACCCATCAGCATATTAAGTTGAACTCTGTACATGACGATAAACTTCTATGGCAAAATGTTTAATTTGTTGTACATTTTCACTCTTAAGGGGATATAATTCGGAGTGCGCTCCATACAAACGTACTATGGTGATATTTTCAATACTAACCAATTAAACTCAATAAAATTTTGCTGAAACAATCTTGAAACAAATATCTATGCTTGTATGGAGTCAGATTTTCGTTAAAATATACAGTTTCAATGCTAGGATTAATTTAAGATTTTTATGGAAATCTTTGAGGTACTGTTACTTTAAAACTATACATTTTAACGAAAATCTGACTCTATACAAGCATAGAAATTTGTTTTTAGTTAGATTTTGAAAAATTTCATTGAGTTTAATTGGTTAGTATTGAAAATATCACCATAGTGCGTTTGTATGGAGCGCGCTCCGAAGTATATCTTCTTAAATAAAGGTATATAGATAGGTACTACGTTACAAGCAATGAAGTAGCAATCTGTTGAGTGAGTGTAATTTACACGTCCATGCCAACAAATTGCTACTTTTGTACCCAGTACAGTTTACAAGATGTAAAATGCCTTCATTAGTAAGTTTCCTTGACACTACAATAACAGATATTTAAGTAAAATGGAAGTACCTACTTAAAAACAGATTCATAATAAAATGCCAGCTGAGTTGCACATGAGATTTTTATGTTAACAAGCTTGGCATTTGCAAGGCTAATAAGGTGTTCAACTTATTATAGGAATTAAAATAATTCTTTCAGTTTGGACAAGTGTAGGTTAATGCTGTAATAAACCTATAATAATATACTTATAACATATGAAGGCAACACTTGAATTTATGAACTTTTTAACCGAAAGTTTAAAATACTGGTGTGAAAAATTACTTTAAAAACCACTTCTAGAATATAGATGCAAGATTAGAGTGACACAATATTATTATTATTCTACCACCGCACCGATCCATGGCAGAACGAGATGATGGTTGAAAAAATTAAAAAGCCTAGAAGCTTACGTTTGGTATCATTGTAATGTATTGTCTGTGAGCGTTATCGATCGACAGTGTTAGACTAAAGATTACCACACCAACCGATCGATCGCCGATCGATGTCTTTCGATCGGTGTGGGAGCACCCTAAAAGGACATTGATTTTATTCTTCTTTTACCCGAATTCCAGCATTTGATTATGCTGAAAAATGCCCCTGAACTAAATGCACACAGGCATAGTTTGAACATAATTATGTGCTTATACAGGCTGTAAATAAAATCGCGATTTTGATGTTGGCTCCGTAGTGAAAGTTGTTCAGTTTGATTGTTTGAAGCACCCCTATAAGTATTACCAAAGTGTTTTGTTACACTTTGTAGAGGGACATATGATTGGTTTGATGGTTTGTTGGTCATGGACAGACTGTGCTACAGAAAACAAGTATCTCAGCTACAGTGAAAACGCGGGCGGTAGTGTCGCATTTTCCCCTTTTATTTTTCATCTAAAGTTGGAGCTCGATTTGCCTCAAGCCTGTGTTTACTAAGGGTTCCTTATCTTATCAGGGATAAGGAAACAGTAGCAATAGACACCGCTTTATGGAGGCCTAATCCTTATCTACAGTTCTTGTTCCAACATAGACTGACTGTTCATTTCTAGGCTTTGAGTCGTTTGTTGGCATGGGTTTTTAGGATTGAGAGTTATTTTATTTGAATAGCTTACATATACTAATTTATTTAGAGATAGGTAGTAACGGTTTCTTAAATACAAAATCTGCAGATTGATATAATGGAATACGTTGCTAGGTACAATGTTTTTTTATTCGTTGACCTAACGTTGTTATTGGAAATATATTCGTATTTTGTTGAAGTAAAACTTTACGTTGTGCATTCAATGTTCGATCTCAAATGCATCATAGGGAATGCTATCAGCCCATGTGAGTAGGTTTCTATACGCCATTCAAAATAGTAACGAAACAAGGCTATTTTGCATTACAGAAACAGAGATTTGAAACACATCCTCTCACTTATTCTTAGAAGAGCTTTAGTAACGTCCAAGATTTGTCGGATAATATACGTATCCAATAAATTAATTACATTTGGAAATCAGAATTAGCCAGAAAGCTAAATAGGAATCGGAAAATCTCGTCGTCCTTATTTGGAATGAAGTATAGCTTTCCTGTTTATGTTTGTATACTTAACAAATATAGGAAGGTAGGTAGGTACTAATTACTGAAGGACACCTTGACACAAAATATGGATTTACCAATTTACCACATAAATGTGATATTTTGTATTGTGTTGTTTAAACAGGGTAAATCAGTTGGATTTACCCATGCTACAAAATAAACCACTATTCCGTCATGTGATACATGTTTCAGAATAAACAAGTAAATTATTACGTAAGCTATATAACAGTCCGTAATCCCCCCGCTTACTTACGTGCCCGTAAATTGAAAAAAATAAAATGTTATGAAAAATGCGGATTTCAGCTGCATCACAAAATTATTAGGTCTCTGAAGCGGGAGAGTCAGAGCACGAGAATGTTTTTTCGACTTTTTATTGCGTATTTATGAAGATCCTATTCATGAATTCGTGAGAAACAGTCGTATTTTTACAGTTTGCTGTGAAATTGGATTTTCCTAGATTTAGTACAGTAGATATAGCGTGATGTTTGGTGAAGCTGCAGCGGAAAAAACAAGCTAAATAATATAACGTATTAGATATTTAGAACTGAGATTTAGGTGCACTTTATATTGTTTTTAAATGTCAGTCAATATTATTTCAATCGAAATTTTTCAGATATCGTCTTTCTGGGTCAATTCAATCACATCATAATTACAAGATGTAATGTGAGACGTGTCAGACGCAGGGCATAGGTGAGAAATGAGATAAAACGGAGGCCTACGCCCAGCAGTGGGTTAATGTGTGCTGATTTGATTGATTCATTGATAATGAGGGAATTAAAATTTCCTGTCATGACACTAGATGTCTGCGTTGGGTGTCCCTTATATTACATAACTTTAATAATCATATTTTGAAAATCCATAACTTTGAAAACTCGTTTTTAGACCCCAGATCTAACTCAGTTGGATCGAAGCGACGAGCATGTTAAATTTCTTGTGATCACAGCGTCAGAACCAAATTGCTACTGTTTACCTAGTCCACCCGAAAATAATGTGTATTCATATTACGTTCTTTTAACGTTATGCATATTTACGCTATTCATATTAAAAAGACTCTTTTCAAATCTATACATTTCAACATTATGGATTTTAGTGATTATGTGTTTTAATAGGCATTTTTAATTATGGATTCTAATATAGACCCGTCTGCATTCTAATAAGCAAAAGTTTTAAATTCCTATTTAGTCCTTATTTCATTTGATGCTAAAACTTCGAGGGGCCAGTGAAAATTTCATTAAAACTTTACGCCTGCGGCAAGCCCTTACAATACAAAGAACTATGAATGAAGCATTCGTTGTCTTATTCACTTCTACAAAAGACATGACACAATACCTATGCCACCTTCCTGGATGCGACTAAGGTAAGGACAGTGATTACTCAGAATAATGTTTTTGTCTCGTTCGGCCCCAGAACCCTTGGCGCCAAGCCTTCGCGCTTAGGTAGCAAAAAAGATGGTTAGTATAATATACGATAACAATGTTGTTTTTATTGTGCTTAGAATACTAAATTCTTTATTATTTTCACGTCATAATCTTACTCTTTCTCTTTCTATAGAGTCTACCTACCTATTAGGTAGTTATTTTCGTTGTTAACAGTTAATGTTACAAATATTGACCTACTTAAATATAATATTAATTATGGGTAATAAAATATAATGGGTAATACGGCTAGAAAATGTACCTATTATTTGGAAAATGGATAATGTCTACTCTACCGAATTCTTAATTTATCTAAGTTTATTCTCCATATTCTTATTTTTTCAAAATCTCATATTTCCATATTCATATCATTCAGCACTATTGTATTTGCAGAAGATATTAAAACTATTTGGCTTTGTAAACTCTTTTCATAAAATTAAATAACATAAAGATTTTTATTTATTTTAGGAATACTGGCCGTTTTTGCTTGAAAAAATTTATCGATCGCCGTTATCGTTAAAAAGTAAAACGAATATCGTTTAAATTATTTAATGGCATCGTCATATAAAAAAGTTGGAAGCCATGAAGGTTTTAATTAGTAGCTTCTATTAAAACCTTCTTGTGATATCAAAGAGCAAAGTATTAAATTAAATTGTACCAGGTAGTTGGAATAGGTAATTGACAACATTTCATTTTAAGAAAGGTACCAAAATAAGAAAACCATTTGGAGATTATGTGATTCAAAGCTTATATCAAAATTATCAGATTTTCTCGAGTTATTTGAAAAATACTGAAAAATATAATAGCCTTTGCCTGCTTGGCTTTTCTCAAAAAAAAAAATCTTTCCTATTGTATTTAACAGTTTTTATTTTTAATGTTATTGCGGCCAAGGTATCTTAACCATAAATCCTTTGTTTTTCAGAAAATTAAAAATAGAAATATCGGTCAAAAATTAAAACCGGTAAAATACGTATCTCTTATTTTTTAACCTATTTTTATATTTTTATTACAAACAGGTGGTTAAAAAAAATTAAATGTTGTTAATTGTATCTACCCGTCATTGTAATTACCTTTATAATAAATAAACAACGGGGATAAAACCAAAATTTCTAATAAATATTTTAATTATTTTAATAGCTCTTCAGCTTAAAGCAACGATTTTTTTCCTGGCACATCAAGGCATGTCACAGTACAATATAAGGGCTCGATTAGGCCGATGACTTCCAGGAATGCTGATGTATCGTCCGTAGTCACTAATTCTTTTTTTTCCTTATAAAAGGCGGCCACCAAATAGGGTTCGTTCCAAATAGGGCTGTTATAGATCACTAAATAATGTAGTCTGAGTAATGTAATGTTCGAGTTCGAGGTCTGATATGGAGAGTATCAGGTTAGCATCGGTTCTGTGAAAAATATAGCGCTACGTGCAGCCATTCGAGATTTCTTCGTGGTATTTATTAACGAATGAATGCAAAACTTCATAATTCTCCGGAATCAGTAACTCAAAAACATTTGATATGTATGAAGCTTTTCGAGATTTTTTTGTGAATTTAATTGATATTGGCTCGCAAAGAGATATTCGGGTGTTCAATGGATAGTGACGCGTTGGCTTTCTAGTAAGTGTACCTACCTAGTACCTAACCTATACTCCATTCAAAATAGTAACGAAAATTTAAGGGTATTTTTAATTACAGAAACAGAGATTCGAAACACTTCCTCTCACTTATCCTTAGAACAGCTTTAGTAACGTCCATGATATGTCGGATAGTATATGTATCCAATAAATTAATAACATTTGGTAATCAGAATTGGCCAGAAAGCTAAATAGGAATCGGAAAATCTCGTCGTCCTTATTTGGATTGAAGTATAGTAAGTTTGAAAAGTCGATAAAAATGTACGTAAAGGTTTAATGTTCCTCTGATAATTATGTGTCCGTGTAATAAAAATAGTCTTTAAAATCTCGGTCTTTCCTTGATCTTTCGTAACTTTTAATATATTTTTTAAAGAAAATTTAAAGAAAATTACCAAGAACGAAAGGGTTTCTTTTAGCAAAATGTCCAGCCAGGCTGCCGACATCGCCGTAGCGTGTGTGATAATAATAAAATATCCTTTAAGCTTGGATTGTGCTCTTACCATTCATTCTCGATAAATGGGAAAACTCACTTCCACTTACAGTATAGCACTAGCTAACTAACGTAAACATTTGAGCTGAGCATCAACGTTTTTAGACAATTCGATGGCTGACATTGACGTCACATTAGAAAATTCCTATTATACTTTAGCATCTTCGTGACAAAAATTGATATTTTCGTTTAATTTCAATATTGTTTTCGAAGTTATTATACTTGTAGCCAAAAGCAAAATACTGTACTCAGTTTAATGTTGATGTGTGATGGCCAGTGCTCGGTTTTATTTAAATTTTTAGCTTGTTGCCCTGACAGCAGACTTGCCTTCCTCGATTAGCACTGGGCCAAATGGTATAGTACGACGAGGTACTTTCTCCCCTTAACTGGTAGAGGAAGCTTTACCCAAGTAGTATGATTTTATAGGCTTTATACATTAAATAGATACACACTTCCATTAGGGATGGTCAGATGAATTAAATTAAGGGTGGCTAGGACCAAAAACTTTTTAGGCATAAACATGTTTAAATATGATGCTGTCACTGTCGTTAGTATGCGCAGAGTGAGAGACAGAGGGATCACTAAATACGTTTAAGCCTTTGATGAAACAATCTTTGATGCAAGCCATCCTAAGTCTTAGATCGCCTGAACAAATAAATTTCAGTCAATAAAAGCTGTGTGCAAAAAACACCGATCGACTTCCTTGTTTTCATTCGTGGTTACAATGTACATTACCATAGTAGGGGCTATCCCTCAGGAACATTCAGTACTTATCGGTCGGCCGATCCGTCCATGGCGCTCGTATGTAATGGAAAAGCGTTGTCGTACGCCTCTACGTCTCCAATGGAAACACGATCAAGCTCTACCTTTTACGTAGCTCGAAAAAATGGCACTTACTCTAATAAGGCGTCGTAGGCTGCTTTTAGTAAAATAGCTCATCTACTTATACTGCACTGGAGCTTGAAGGTCATGTTTTACATAAAGCTTTAGAAGTCTTCAAGAAAAATTGCTGTTTCTTTTTTGTTCAGAATTTATACAGTTTTGCTAGATCATTAAAACGATTGAATGTTCTTGAAGTTTTTCTTTATTAGTTATGTCGCTGTATTCTGGTTTAGGAAAAAAAAAACTATACCTAATGAATATTTATTAAATCGGCAGGACGATATTTATGATTATGAATACAAATTAATATGATGACGTTAATCGAATTCCAATCGAGTCCATAAGACAGTGGTACTATTAATGCCAACTGTTCTGTGCAAAGTTTATATCTTTCTCGTAAACCTTAATGACTGAATGGATCGACTATTGGATCTTAACGTCACGAATAAGGAATTACTTTTAATCTTAGCCGTGCAGTTCTTAAGGGGATCGAATCGTTTCATACTCTAGGTACCTAGATTAATTTAATATAATTTCCATCGAGATACATAAAGAAGCTATTAAATATTATGCAGAGGGTTTTACTAATCAACATTTGTAATAATCTATAATGTACACGAATTTTTATTCCTACATTGGCAAGTTTGAAAGTAGCTCCTGTGAATGAAAAACTGCGCGGTAATCGATTATCGTGGTATGGGTATGTGATGAGAAGAGATGAGTGTCATATTACAAGACGAGTGTTAAATATGAATGTGGATGGCTGCATGAAGAGAAGACGACCAAAGAAAAGATGGATCGATTGTATGAAAGCATAGCATAGCATAGCATATGCTCACGACTATATTCCCCGAGGGGGTCAGAGATATTCTGAAACCGCAGAACATCCACGTTTCACCAACAGTACCGAAACTCTGTCCAGTGTGACGGGAGGTGAGCCCGTCGCCACGATCGCTTCGTCGTCGATGAAAGATGACATGTGTAAAAAAGGAGTGAGCGCTGAAATAACGGCTAAAAGAGATGAATGGAGGAAGACTACATATTGCGCCGACCCCAAGTAGTGAAATAAGATCAGGGAGATGATGATTGGGCTTTATTATTTTTCGATTTATTTTCGTTATACAATTCGAATAATTTCTCTATGACTTCGACCTTAGTATACCAAACGTAGGTACGTGTCTTAGGTTCATAAAATCGAACCACTCTTTCTTATTCTGTGCTTCGATATTCGACATTTTTATACCATATCATTATTCATTTTAGACCTTAGTCGCCAAAATAGTTTCTCTATAATTCCTGGCAACTTACAACAACGGTAGTGTCTCGACATGGTGTCATATTGCACCGACCAAACTGCGTTGTTCTACGGATAGCAAAGATTTAAAGCATTCCTGTATGACGGCGGATATTTATCGTTTATTTGGAGAGACAAGTCGCGTGCGGTACAGGGCTTTACTCGTTTTTTATGTCGCGGCGTAAAATTTGTTGCCTACAATGAATCTTGAGGGGTTTCCAAGTGTTATTTTCTTGGACGGGTGATATGATAGGTACTATAACTTATTTATCTTTATTCCCAGTTTTTCTACCGTTTCTCTTTCCTCAAGTACCTACGAGTTTTGTAGTAATAAAAATGGACCGTACATGCGAATCGCCTTTTGAGTTAACATTGTTACACTACCAATCACCTTTTAAGATGATATGATTCGTACAGTAAGAATGATTCATTCCCTCCTAGTTTGAACATTTAATAATTGAAGTAAAAGAAAAGAAAAAACGGTTTTAACACAATCTATAAACCAATATCTGTGCATTTTTTAAACACGATCTAGAAACCAAAATCTTTGCTTTAAATTGGTCAAATTTCCTTTAAAATATCTAGTTTTAAAGTTAACGTGGCTCAAAGTTTTCCATAACTATATCCGTTAAAATATGTATATAACGGAAATCTGACAAATCTAAAGAAAGGTTTATAGATCGTGTTTAAAAAATGATGAAAATAGGACGGAGGTTCCTTTGTATGCAGCGCGCTCGGGAGCTTTCGAAATAAACATCTCTTTAAGATCATTGTTTTATTTTTATGTAATATTTTAGAAAAAAGAGTTGCTTGTGTATTGTCACCAAAAAGTATTCGATACGATATGCGACGACCACAGGTTAGATCCGTTGACTTCTTGCTAGAGGTCTTTGTTTAGTAAAAGTAGTTGAAAGATTACAGTTTTGCTGTTGGTAGTCGGAAACAGTTATTGATTGTCATCTACCGAGACGTGACGTCCTAATACGCCCATCCTTTGCGAATATTAATGGATAGCCTTAAATATTTCGATACTTCCTCCTGACATAAAGTCACTGTAATGAGTTGTTTTTTATGTATATGTATACTACGTTTCTGATTCCAGTATAGAGTTAGAAAGAGAAGGCAGGTGATTTTTATTATTTTAAATTAAAGCAAAAGTTTTTCACCATGGAGTTCAAATTATTTTCTCGCGACCACTTTTGCTCTTAGCTTTTGCTAGCTTTTGCCATTTAGAGATTACTTACAGATAAAATTCGTTTAGAAATTAAATGTATATTGATCAACTAATTCGTCTAAGGATAAACTCGATAACTCGCAAAGCTCGCAAAAAATTAAATTATTTTCCTAAAATAACGTCTTCTATCCGTAAAAAATATAAATAAAGACAAAAAAAAAACGTGAAAAACCGAATTTTTAACGTTCATATTTTAGTTTTTTGACGTCTATTTATTTAAAATCATTATTTTCAACATGAACCTAAATACTCAGATCCGATCAAAAGAATCTCATTAGATTTTAATCGAAACAATGTTTTTCTTTGTCAAATATTATTGGTTATCAACATAATAATAAAACCAATAATAATAGCCATGTTGTGCTTTCTGTTTTAATTAAAATAAAAGAAGTTAAATAATGCATTTGAACGTTGCTCTTATTTATGATCACAAAAAACCAGCAAAAAACGTATTTTATGAGAAACCAGTAGCAGTTTAAACCTTTATAATTTAAAAACGGTTGTTGATGAATGTTACGCCAGCTTAGGCATTCGTATTGAGTCATCTTGGAAATTATGAAGGTTTGCTGCATTTCTTAGCGATGCGATATTAATAATAAATCATCGCTCGAACATCTTTACGGCTTAATTCAAATTAAGGGAGGACGCGAATCTTTGAAAAATAACTACTGACTAAATCAATTTAATTCTTCTTTACAAAATATTTCACATAATTTTATTTCTTCTTTTATTCTGAGAATTCACCATAATCATCACTTTATGACTTTATGGCCAGAGCGGCGTTGGTGAAGTAACTGACATGATAGACAATATAGATCAATAATAACTTTATGATACAGATATAGATAAGCTGTGCGGTATAGAACTCAGGAAATTAAGAACGAAGAAAAATACCTACATATTTTGAGGATGGACTCAAAAATGTATTAGCTTTGATGAAATTATACATAAAACTTCGTGCTCTCTGTCAGGCGACCTTATACAGAGACACTAGTTGAGCTCAGCGTTGAATGGAGATGCATTTATATAAATATAATAAATTACACTTTGAATTTGACTATTGCCAATACTTTCATTACACAATCGAATCTGAAAGCGTATAAAAGATTGGCTTTTAATGCTCAATGAAATGACAATAACAACGACTCTACATTATAAAAAGGCAGATTTGTATACTAAAGAACAGTTATTTTGTTAATTAGTTATGTTTTAATTATATACCTATCCTTTTTAGTCTTTCATCAAGCGACCTTAGTAAATAAAAGTGCTAGCTAGAGGAAAACTCGTAGCTACCTCAATTTATATTCTTCGAACAAAATAGCGTCTCAAATTCTTTCATTTCTACCAGCTTAGAACTAAGTAACAAGCTGTAACCGTAAATACGGTGTAATATTGCATCCAGGTACCGTGGATCCGAGAAAATTTATCGCGAGTCTGGCTTTAATTAGAGAAGCAGGTGCCCAAACGTCGGTGATGTCCTGGGGCCGACGGTTCCCATTCCCCTCGCGTTGGATGAAGACGAATGTTTTGCTGTTTTTTTATTGTTTGTGTTTTCTGGTGTCAAATGCAATGTGACACGTTTTTTATTAAGTCGTCAGGTGAACGCTGGTGAAAGCAATTTCAACGTTGCGATTTTAGTATAGCATAGCATATGCTCACTGCTATATTCATCGATATATTCGTGGATATTCTGAAAACTCAGAAATTTCACGTTTCACTAATAGTAGTACCGAAACTCTGTTAAGTGATTTTCAACAATTTAAATAGGCCCCATATCGAAAGTTGTTCAATTTCATGAGTAGAATGCGTTGGCAAAGTTTCTGCACTGACTAAAAATGTATCCTTTACATTTCGTAAATTTGTTATTTTACCTACTTTCATTTTGTAGTTGCCAGTCCGCCAGCCTTAGGATTAGGGTCGGAATAGCCTAGAATAGGTATGTTCATGACCATTTATGACGTAAAACAGAAGGAATCACAGCCATTTCCATAATCAGAATCACACAAGTGTCTACACGAAAACATCTTCACGTCACGGGCCACAGGAATCTCAAACCAAATATTTGGAGACGCGACGTTCGCAAGGCAGATATTAAATGCTATGTTGCCCCAAACCTTGAAGGGCTTCCTCTCCCCCTCTAGACGAAATAACCCCGGCTTTTGTAACCCTACACAATACTGCTTTTAAGAATATGAAACTGTCTAAAAACTGACGGAATAAGGTCGTGCTGTTGTCGACTGGAGTGTACTTTGAAATTAGTTGAAAATGATTTATACGATTCGCGAATAGGTGTAATCCATTTGTTATCTCTCTACCTTTTATGAAAGGAATCTAATTTTTTATTACATTGAAATTGATTAACTATTAATATTTCGAATACAAATTTCATCTTAAATGAAACATTTTTAGCCACAAAATGATTTTCTTTTAAACAACTTCTTAGTTTTTTTAAGGTACCAAAGAGACTTTCCTACTTATTAAATTATTTTATCTCTGGCCATCATGTGTGTAAAAAAAATAGATTAGCCATTAGCTGTTTTAAAAATAAAATACAATTTGCTTTTTATTGCATTTAATGGTATTTAAATATGTTTTTCGGAATTTCGTCCAGCATCTTTAAATAATATAGATTAGAAAAGTAGTTTTGTGTTGAATCTCCTTGGATTTAGGCTTTTAAATATAGTGGAATTTAGTACTTAGGTATTATCATATATTATGTCCGAACTTTCAACGAAAGAGCGTTTAAGATCGAAACATAACTTTAAACCTGCAAGTTTAACGTCCTGTGCTAACTTATAATATGCAAAATTATATTGCAAAGAAGAACATTAAAGTTTTACGAGGTGATTGACACAGAGTCTATTTCACCATTTATGAGCGTTCGTTGTATTAGAATGGAATTTTTATTTGCCCTTAGAGAGTAGAAATGCATGGCCATGTATGGTAAGCGTGCAGGCGCATGCTCTCGGTTTGAAGCCCGCCTATAATACCTGTTACCTTTTAAGGGGGGAATAAATTGTCTCCGCCATGTTTCATCCCCTCGCATCGCCTTTGGAAGCGCTATTGCGGAATACAGTAGTGCTAAGTCATTACTTTTTATTGCTCTGCAAAACACAGAAGCTGTTTGACTTCTGTCTACTTCATTGACGAAGGAAAAGTCTCTGTACATGGCACCACCTGTTTACGTCGAAGTACGCCAAAATTGTTTAAAAAGTGTCTTCTTTTCTATTAAGTAAATAGGGTCCAACTTAATATGCTGACACTTTTTTAAGGGGATGATCAGACCATCAAACTTTCTCTATGGGGCCAACATCGAAAAAATCAGCTGTCCCATACATTTGGCTCTAGTAAGTTTGCAGTTTTGTATCGAAGAGTAGAATTTTTTTTCGCGATTTCGCAGAGCAATAAAAAGTAATGACTTAGCACTACGAAGGTATTCAAATCTGCGCTCCATCTTCTCTTGGGTCTTCCTCGACGTCGGCAACCGTCTTCTGGAACCCATTCTATGGCCATCTTGGTCCACCTCTCCGCGTGCATACGGCTTTATTTCACCACAATCTGTACGAATCGTCCGCTAGTAAGAACTAATAAAAAATGTGAATTAATTCTCATTTCTTTCTTATAAATAAGTAACTTGGTACAGTAGTTGGTTATTGTGGCCAATCTAGCGTGACAACGGATAGAATTAATTCGCAAGGAAAAAACAGTTTGGTCAATAAGCAGCTGGTGTACACACAAACACATACGATTAGTTTCACAATTAAAAAAAAAAGTAAAACTAGTAAAAAATCCACAGATCTCGTGTCTTCCAAGACCTTCGCGGGTTAATTGAAAATTAATCTGCCAAATGAACTGATTAAAATTTTTCTTCGCGTTACAAAAGTACGTACGATGCGAATCAGTGATTTCTCCAATTTTTTTTCATATTACTAAGGATTTTTTTATTTCTTCGATACTCATTTTGTTTTCGAGATACCTATGACATTTTTTCTGACCGAAACTGGGCGAAAAACGACAGCATTCTTTTCATTTTTGCGATTTTCAAAAATGTCTTTGTTTTAAAAAAAAATTGCTTTGTACCCTTCGTTGAGACGAGATTTCCATTCAGCCACGTAGTACCAAAACACACGACACCAGAACGATGTCGCGCGACAAATAAAACATTTTCAATGTTTAAATAATTATTAGATTTAGCTTCTAGCACCAGGAGTGAGAAACTCATACTTTGAACTCAGCAGTGAAAATGAAAATATTACTATGGAGATGCATCTTTCTACTGCTGATTTGACTTTCAAAAATCATACTTCAGGAGTGCGATTTTTGAAAGTCAAATCAGCAGTAGAAAGATGCATATCTCAATAGTAATTTTGATATTTTCAACAATTGAGTTCAACGAAAAATCGCACTCCAGAAGATTTTAAGTTCACTAACCAAATTTATTTACGATTGCTTTGAGACTAGTAATAAAATTCGATAAAGAAGGATTATTTTGTATAAAACTTGCATATAATTTTGCTTTTAGCCATTTAGCATAGCAACAGGTTTGTCTGTTTGTCAGTCACAGTCAGGTTTAGTGTTGTTGTACAAATTGTATATAAATTGAGTTACGATCGCGAAGTCTGAATATTAATTAGAAAATTCTTATCAAATTGATGATAATTTTACACGATCGTGTCAAAGGCAATATTATAATTCCAACACAACATATCGGATTATTAATTGGCTGTGTTGATTAATTGGTTAAAAAAATATTGAAATGTCAGTCTGCTATTGGCCATTCAGTTCGTTGATAGGTAACAAAGTTATTAATTAAAGAAATTTATATTTCCGGTCTTTAATGTTTTCATGGTGAGGAAACCGGCATGCTTCAATTTCGAGGCATGTATTGTACCCACTGGTCCATTACAAGTGGCGACGGGCTCACTCCCCGTCACATTGGACGGAGAGGTTTTAGAATATCTCTGACTTTCCCCCTCGGGGAACATAGTCGTGACCATATGCTTATATGCTTATGCTAATGTTTTCATTAATCAACATACAACATAGGTAAAATATTGTTGTCAGAATCAGATTAAATTAGTTGCCGTGCCGCCAAGACGCTGTTTAAATCCTCTCAGTTACTACTCAGGGCGCCCGCCCTCGCTGTTATATCCTCTTAAGAGTATTGTACTTTACTCACCTGTATAATTTTATCAGCCCTTAAACTTCCCACTGCCTTCCTCAACTCTCTCGTTCAGCCACAATAGTGGCTGAAGTCTGGTCATATTTTCAATACTAACCAATTAAAGACAGTGAAATTTTTCAGAAACTGTTCTCTATGTTTGTATGAAGTCAGATTTTCGTTAAAATGTATAGTTATAAAATTACAGTGCCTCAAATATTTCCATACAAATCTTAAATTAATCCTGAATAATCTTCTTAATCTAATCTTAATCTTAACTATTATAAAACTCTAACAGAAGTGTGTCTGTACATTGAAGATATTTGCATGAAAAAGATTACGATATGGTTTTTAGGTATCCCGGACTCCAAATCAACCTTTTTTAGAATTTTTGTCAGTCTGTTTGTTTGTTTGTAACAACGTCACGCAAAAGCTACTGAACCGATTTTGATGAAACTTTTTTGTTTGATAGCTTATGATCTGACTTAAAATCTGGTAAATTATTTGTGCGGACGAAGTGGCGGGTTAACTCTAGTACTGTATATTTTAACGAAAATCTGACTTCATGCAACCATAGAGATCCGGTTCTAGATTGTTTCTGAAAAATTTCATAGACTTTAATTGGTCAGTATTGAAAATATCACTGGACTTCGTTTGCATGCAGCGCGCATTTACGCATTCGGAATCTTCGGAAACTTCTAAAGTACTTAAGTACTTACAGTACTTTCTATAACAGTAAAAAATAACAATGTTTATAAATCACATTCTGGATGAGATCCCTTTAAAAAAAGTATCCAAACTATACCTGAGCTAAACTAAATTCTGTAAACCGTGGACTCTGTTTGATAAATGTGAAAAAACTATCTGAATGGAGGAATTTTATTAATAGTGGAGTGCGGGTCGGGTCGGTAAGGTACGGAATGCCGCCATAGCAGGGTCGGGCATGCCCCGTATTTCGTGGAAATATGCCAAGATATTGTCCGACTATCCCAAATTAATATTACTTTCGTCTATGGCATGAAATAAATGGATTCGCAAAGTTATGGTTTGGGAACTACAAGTTTATGACAATGTTATTTAGGATTATAAATTATAATTAATTATTTCGAAAACAATGTTTTATTGATCAAGAATAAATGAGACGAAATCTCCGGATATATAGAGTCCTTCTTAATATGCTGAGACTTTTTTAAGAGGATGATCAGACCATCATACTGAACAACTTTCTCTATGGCACCAAAATCAAAATCGCGAAAAAAATACTGCTGTTCCATACAAAACTGCCAAATGTATGGGACAGCAGATTTTTTTTTCGCGATTCTAACTGCAATACCTACTCCACCCTCCCTACTCGATTCAAACGTCCCATACGAGCAGGGCTGCAACCGCGGTAGATATTCGGTGATTAAACCGTGACTGGACTACGTATGAACCATTAATTTTGACACATTTGGTATTGCGCTAATCGCGGTACAGCTCATGACAGCCGTTAAGCTGTTTTGACAGATCACTCAGACGTTAAAGGCTGTCAGTTACATAGAGTTTAGCGCGATGCGGGTATTCAGCACAAGTTGAAAAGTAATTGGATTGCAATGTGATTAGAACTGAAATTGGATAAGAATAGAAATTCGATGTTTTAAATAATCGCATCGGTCCCCTGATATTTTTTTGTTCTGACGGGTTTGCTTCCATAACAAAAGTTGTTCAGTTTGATGGGTCGTATGTGGTTTAAAGGTTTAATGATACTTTTCCTTACACCTGTATAATATATCTAGGGATGGAACCCAATTTCGATCCAATTTGCCAACTTCGATGTTTGTCCCATAGAATGATAATGTTGTTTAGTTTGATGGTCCTTAAAGAACCGGCAGCATATTAAATAAAAAGAATCCCTAACACAAAAACACGAAGGAACATAAAGAGTACATTATTGATAGAGTCACAAATGTTTCTTATTATTAAAGTGTAGGTACTTGGTGGGACTATCTTTAGCATGTGAACATAGCGATATTTGTGCAGCTAGCATAGTAAATACAAGGCTGACATCACCCGTCGAATGCACATTTGCGATCAACTATTATTAGTTCCATGGTAGTCGTTCTGATGGCTATTTCAGTATGTTTTGGCGAGCAGTTGGCGCACAAACAAAATACGCGAACCAACATAACAAGCTAGGCATTAGGAATCTAAAACTGGACTACCAATTTGTTTTGTTTAAAGCCCGAACGATGCAGACGATTTATTAGTCTTCGCAATTGTTTACATGGCGAATGTGCAATGAATAATGATACTATATTTCTATACGTACATCTCTTGGAAACAAACGTTAAATCAAAGAGTGTAATTATCATTGTACAGAGGTCGTAAGGCATCAAAGCCACAAGCCACGTGCATTAATATTTCCTTACGTGATTTACGTCATCGTTTCTACGAATATGACGTTATTGCAATGAACCTCAGTCGAATCTAAATTGTATATTTGTTTTTGTACGAATAAATAAATTTTGCCGGCGTCTCGTCGTAACGTTGGCGCCACATGGCTGCGTGTGCGCACAGGCAGGCAGTCTCGTGGGAATCACTCGGTGGAATCAGAATCACTTGATAGACGAGACGCGTTAATTGTCGTATAGAGGTTTTACATAATTGATGATCTTATCAATCAAAAATATTACTTATTTCCAATGAACAACAATAGTATGAATATGTTAAACATAATATACAACCTGTTCGACTCGAAATGTGTCAAAATGAATTGAATATTTGTATTAAAATGTTTAGGTAGACAGGTTTAATTCAGGAAAATATAACCGCAGCATGCCTAATTATATTCTGTACCAATTTATATGAAATTCTCATAATATGAGAACAAATAATTACGACAACATGACGGACGAAAATATTAATTATTGTATTCAGCAGTATTCGGCAGGTACGATGAAGGCGACGCGATCGTGAACTGAGTACTTATACAGGGTGCAATTGATATCATTAGCGTCCTTTTAAACTAAGAGTCTACCCATTAAACTGAACAACTTTTACAATGGGAGCAAATAGATCGGAGCAACAACAAAAATCAACTGTTGCATACATTGGAGTCGAGTAGGCATTGCAGTTTAGTAGAGAACAGCAGATTTCTCTTTTGCTCCGATCGAGTTGCTCCCTTAGCAAAAGTTGTTCAGTTTGATGGGTAGACTCTAAGTATAAAAGACGCTAATGATATTAATTTCACCCTGTATAATAAGCACCAAACACACAGCACTAGATATCTATTAGATATTTTGTAGACACTTGGATATTTTGTAGACATTTGTACTGTTGGGGTAGTAACAAAAACCTACGGTACCCAGTATTAGTAATCAACGAGTTTCAAATAGTTTTCTGTGAACCCTTATAAATATAGTTACATTTGGATTTCAATTTCGAGAAATTCAATATACGAAACATGTTAGGACAGCTGTTGAAATTAATTAAAACGACGCATTCTGCTTCTAGGTATCCGTAAACTATAATTTAATACTTTAATAACATTTGAGTGTGCTGAACTTTAACATTTTCCCATGCTATAAAAGTTAGATGAAAACATTGTAATTGGCTCAATTCCTCCCATCTATACTCCATTCCAAATAGCAACGAAATTTTAAGTCTATATTGAATTACAAAAACAGAGATTTGAAACACTTCCTCTCACTTATTCTTAGAACAGCTTTAGTACGGTCCAATATATATCAGATACTATATATGTTTCAGATAAATAAAGTATTTTTGCTCATCAGAATTGGCCAGAAAGCTAAATAGGAATCGGAAAATCTCTTCGTCTTTATTTGGAATGAAGTATAGCTCGCGTCATTTTTTATGGTCAATAGAATGCTCTTTTGATGAAAGTTGATTGGATACATTTTCGGTAGTTAATGTTAATGAAAATAACAATTAAAAATAGAAATCATAAAACGTTGTAGTTGGTAATTTGTTTTAATCAAAAGGTTATAAAATCATGTAACTATATTCTCGCATTTCGAGGAGAAGCTTTAGCGGTAGATACAATTTTGCAAATAATCGTCATTATACAATAGTTTAGTGTAGATATATTTTAGATATAAACTAGAGTTTATATCTAAAATATATCTGCATATAGTCTAGGAAAAATAAGGTTTGAGATTGCATTAAAGACACTTTAGTAAATTGTATTTGAAATAATATTACTGTTAGTTTATAACACTTTTGTCGAGATTTAGTGGTTATATAGGCTCAGGAACCTGAGAAATACCTTAAAATCGATATTAATGTGCAAATGGCAAGCTTATTTCTAAAAATATTTCGACCAGCATACCAGCAATAGAGACAGTTAATTATGAAAAGGCAAATTGAATGTGTAAAAACAAACAGTAAATAATTTAGTTTTGAGGTTATAATTTTTGAAGACTTACAAAATATTAAATATCTACCCAAATTAACGATTTTAACCGTGGATTATTATTGTTATAAGTAAAACGTATTGAACGAAGCCATCCTGTACAAAATCACCAGTTTTCCATTTTTTGTTCATACCTAAATTTAATGTTTTGTAAATGTCTTAATTATTCAATAATACAACATAAAAATCGGGGATTATTGAGAATTTATGTTTTTCAGGTATGTATCTACTATATTCCAAATTTTCACCAAAAGTGCAATTAATGCAACCTACTCCATACAAAAATCCGTAGATTTCCCCGACTAATAAGCAAATAGGGAATGAAATCTCTACACAGAGAACAATGAGACACAGCTAGACTCGTAGGTGTAGAAATGTGAGTTAACTAGACGGGATTGCATCGTTTACAGTGTTGTTACAACGGACACCGGCATCTGTGGTTATAGGGTTGTATGTTTACATAATTAGTTGAAAAGTTATCTCACTAATATTATAAATTTCAAAGTTTGGATGTTTGGCTGTTTAGATGTTTGGATGTTTAAAAGTTGTAAGCGGCTGAACAGATTTGGATGATTGAGATGAATTTGGCACGCAGATAGAATATGTTTTGGATTGATATTGGGATACTTTTTTAAGGTCCACGAATATGGAGTCGCGGGCAACAGCTATTACTTATAATTTGTAATATTTTATATACTGATTTGACTTTCAAAAATCATACTTCAGGAGTGCGATTTTTGATAGCCAAATCAGCAGTACAAAGATGCATATCTCCATAGTAATATTGTCATTTTCAATTGCCGAGTTCAAAGCGTGAGTTTCAAAAATTTAACTCCAGACCAACAATTCTTGTACAGTTGTCTACTTCTATCTAATTGGTCTTTACGTTAATCGAAAGCATAATATATATAGAACTTATAGGCGATTTGCAAATATGGAACTCAATTATATAGGGTCCTTCTTAATATGCTGAACAACTTTTTCTATGGGACCAACATCGAAATCGCGAAAAAAAATCTGCTGTCCCATACATTTGGCTCATGTAGGTTTGCAGTTTAGTATGGGACAGCAGATTTTTTTTTCGCGATTTCGATGTTGGTGCCATAGAGAAAGTTGTTCAGTTTGACGGTCTGGTCATCCCCTTGAAAAAGTGTCAGCATATTAAAAAGGACCCTGTATACGAATTGCGTTATGTATTCGAGTCGATCAGGTGCAGAGATTGACAGTAAGTATTATTAATTTGCTGATAGAGTAGGGTGTATCTACCAATCAAGTTGGCAACCCTGCAATCTTAATGAAAGAATTGCGTGGCAGCCCATCGTTAGCTACGAAGATCTGGCCCGTAAGAGCGTGTTACTGTTGCCTTGATTTTGTTTATTGCTGCCTCCTGTTAATACCATCGCTCCGTTTGTAGGTACCAACGTGTTTACTCTTCGAATTTGCTCGTTATAAAAATCCTCTAATCGTTACAGTATTTTCCTTAGAGTCTAATGAATAATAGACCATTACCTATTTGTACTTCTTTTGCTTCTGCTTCATTAATATTCTGTTCTACTGTGAATCTTTCGCTCAATTAGTATTCAAATGCGGATCTTGTAGATCATAGCGTGACGTTGATTAATAATTGCTTTAGCGCAGACCCGTGGAAATGTCAGTTCCTGACTGATTTGCTGTCCCATTAGTTCCTATACTAATGTGACCACAGATCCCAATGAATGCGACATATCACTTTCAATGAAAGGTTAAATTTGAATTAATTAAATGTCCGATACATCCATCCTAATTATACTGAAGTGATATTTTAGAGCTCTATTGCTCGATTTTGTTTGCCGTCATCGTGATAGAAATGAATGGCTTGTAGTTCAAATAAACTCGGTTTTAATACAGTGTTATTTGATGAGAGTGGACGTAAATGGACAATCATAACTCCTTGTTGAGTTAATCGTGTCGTGTGTATAATGTATTAATGTGTAATCGATATCAAAGCTTGTACTGTAGGTCAAACACTTGAAGCTGTTTTGTAATTATTTGATTACTGATATTGCCTCATCAGTCATCACATTTAATACTTTAGATTACATTAATAAAATGACTTTTTAGTTTTGAAATTAGTTTTGTTATACAACGTGTTAATGAATAAGCGCAAAACCTCATACACCCCAACTGAGTTATAACAAAATAATTAGATAGAAACATTAATTTCTTTATTTTGACGCTTAAAATTTAAAGTTATTCGCATTTTAAGTTTTCAGGCAAAAATGATTTGTTATCATTACAGCAATGAATGAAAGCGCTAACGTGCACGTCATGGATACATTTTAAGAGTCTTGTTTTGGTAGTAAGTAGGGTTAAAGTGCCCGAGCGGTGGGTTGAGATCGATTTCAGTAAATTTAAAATTTGACAAACACTTTATTTAAAATTTTGAAAAAAATTACCTATGTTGAAACCATGATAATTCAATTCTGCTCTCGATTCTAAACAAACTACTTTTTAGTTTTGCGTTAATTCATTAGCGATCGATCAATCAACATCGATTCAAGACAATAGGTATGCCCCATTTTGAAAGGTTTGCAGGTAGAGTTTAAATATGAACTTTCTTGATTTATTGTTTGGAATGAAGCATTGCTAAGAAAATTGGGTACGTCCAGTTTTTTTTTGGTCTTCATTTTATATATTTTACGGATAGAAGACATAATTTTAAGACACCTATTTCATTTTCATTGCGATTCATCGAGTTATTTTAGTTTAAATCGAGTTTAAATTATTTTATCTGTAATCTCTAAATGCAAAAATGGTGGAGAGAAAATAATTCGTACTCCATGGAGAAAAATTACTGCTTTCCTAAAAAAGAATTAAAATCATCTTACTGTTTTATAAATAAAAATCCTGCCTCCTCTTTCTAATTCTATGCTGGAAACAGAAACGGCAACATCAAATGTCAAATTCTGAAATTGTGAATGTATTTTTTTTCTTTATGGCCAGTTATTTTAAGTTTACCAAGGAGTTTACAGGTTTTCCAGTGACGTCACTGGACGGACCAAAAAACGACGTTATTTCGTTAAAAATATCTGTAATCCTTTCATTTTAAAATCTGTGACATAGAAAATATTATTATTGAGACAGTTATCTCGAAATGGTTTTCGATTCAGCCCTCCACAAAAAAACTTGACATAACGAATTGTGAAGACGACCCAATAAGAACCCTTTTTCTGCAAGCTTGCTTAACTTGCTTTGCTTAAACTGATGGAAGGCAATCAAAAATACTGTATTGGTGACCCTTAACAATTGTATATTGTTAAGGGTCACCAATACAGTATTTTTGATTGCCTTCCATCAGTTTTATGTTCTTTATAAACTTTATTAATGGGTATGAACGCGGTCGTTGCTCCGCTATCGCTATCATTTGCAATCAGCAGCTCAGTTGCGCAGCTTGTAAATTAAGTTGTTGATTCTAGACACCTAGCTATTACTATACTATCTTCAAGTTGTATCTTGGAGGGTGTGGACTAGCATGCGGTGACTATAATCAGCGTGATCGAATGTTCAGATAGTGTCACTGCCGCTGCTTCTAAAATTAAAATTCTTAAAATCAACAATAAACTACATAATATATTACGTACTTCTTCTTCCTTCTTCTTATCGTGTGGGCAGCAAGCCCTGGTGTCAGAGTTTTTTCAGACCGCCTTATTGCCTCTGACGTGGTTTTTATGTAACGACTACTACCACCAGAGATAGTAGCCGGGAGCAACGGCTTTACGTGCCATCCGAAGCACGGAATCATCTTTCTTTTCAGACAATCAGGTGATTCAGCCTTCAATGTCCTTACCAACTGGGGGAATATGCACAAAGTGACATATCACTAGGTGTAGGAGCCCAATGCCCTTAATCATTAGACCACGGAGGCACGGATTACGTACTTATATTCATATATTTCAGCTCGTTTATTGTTACATTTAATAGAAGCCTGGTGAATCGTGACGTAGAGTCTATGAAGGCAATTATTATAAGAGTTACCCTTACCGCTGTAACTAGAAAATGTTGTACTTGAAAGACGTATTAAAACGAGAAACACACTTGTCACGATATTTTACGTTACAACTATTTTAGAATAAGTCGCAATTTAACTTTAGTGCAAAAAGTTATGATTCAAGATACTATTTAAAATGCTGACAGCATTGTTGATTGATCTCGATGGCATTCCTTACTAATAATAGGTAGTAAATTGTACAGAATTATTATCTTGATACCTTGTTCGTCTTATGAAATACTTGTTTTTTTTTTCGGAATGACAATAAATATGCTGTCCGCTAATTGCATTGGCTGGGTTTGCCAATGTTTAGCGGGTCACATAAAATGTTCTTAGGAGGTAACGTAAAACACAAAAAAAAAAAACAAAAAAAATTACAGGCCCAATAGTAATAAAGAATTACAATAATTAAATATTTTTTTCAAAAGTCAAAATTTTAAAAGTAGTTGTTGGCGTTAAAAGCGTGTTTTAGGTACGGGTACAGATCTAGGCACAGATTAATAATAGCGAATAATAATAAATTCGTTATTCTATGGTACGGGTTAAATTATTTTTTTATATTTTAAAACCAACTCTACCGACAGTCGTGAACGCACGCAGTAAAACAAGGGTTGGTAGGTACTTCAACACGAAATGATGATATCGAGAACCTGATTTAGTTTGCTGACAAATTATGCGTTTAGTTGATTTGAATGAGGGAATGACAACACAAAATCAACGGCAATTTCCAATTTCAATTTATTCTGTAGGTTTTTGAAATATTTCATTGAGAAATGTTTGATTTTATGTAAGTACCTATAGTCATAGAATAAGACCCTGTTACAAGTTTTCTACATCCATATGTGTAGGCATCCAAAGGAAAAAGATGGGTCGTGACAGGCCGTGGCAGCTGAATGCAACAATGTTGCTCCGTCATCTCAAAACACTAGGAAAAAATTTGTGTGCTCCTCGATTCTGATCGGAAGCGGCTTACGGTAAGTATTACGTGGGTGGTTACCATATCTCAGGATGCGTCTTGAGAATTCAGGATTTTTAGGCTCGTGATAGGATTGCGGCCGAATTTTGGAAATCTCAGGATGTTTGAATTTTTCTACAAAATACAGTAGATGTTTCAGATATTGTTATTAGAAGGTCGTTTT
The DNA here is from genome assembly GCA_963924505.1 of Agonopterix alstromeriana. Taxonomy (NCBI): domain Eukaryota; kingdom Metazoa; phylum Arthropoda; class Insecta; order Lepidoptera; family Depressariidae; genus Agonopterix; species Agonopterix alstromeriana. The sequence goes on along the minus strand of OZ004665.1, from coordinate 12,049,765 downwards.
CAAGATTGTTTTTATGTATCATACATATATCATACATAATAACAATCTTGGGTGTAAGGAAAAGTATCATTAACCTCTAAACCACATACTCTACCCATCAAACTGAACATTTTTTATGTGAGCACAACTGACAGAACAAAAAAAATTTCAGCTGTCCCATACATTTGTATCGAGTAGGGATTGCAGTTTAGTATGGGACAGATAATATTTTTTTTGTTCTAACAGGTTTGCTTCCATAGTAAAAGTTGTTCAGTTTGATGGCTAGAGTATGTGGTTAAAGGTTAACATGCTGACACTTTTTTAAGGGGCTGATCACACCGTCAAACTGAACAACTTTGGCACTGGCACCAACATAGAAATCGCGAAAAAAAATCTGCTGTTCCATAAAAAACTGCAAACCTACTCAAGCCAAATGTATGGGACAGCAGATTTTTTTTCGCGTGTTCGATCTTGGTGCCACAGAGAAAGTTATTCAGTTTGATGGTCTGATTATCGATGTATCAATGTCTTATCTTGCTCGCGCTTAGGAAGTCGCGTTTAAAAGTAATAGGAGATTGAAATTATAGTTTTTCTATGGGATGGGACCATAGGATGGGACTAATCAAATATTCGTAGGATAAATGTAGTTACGTAGTACATAGTCGTAAATGTCATATGTTTGATAATACCGTTTTTCATCCAAGAGTGTAAAATAAATATGTATAAAAATTAATAAAAACCCTTAAAATGTTAATTAAGTACGTAAGAATATTATAATTGATTAACAACTTTTCTGTTAGAAAAACAAAACATCGTATTTCCATTTTAGGATTTAGAAATTAATGTAGCGAAAACTCTTGAGCAAAGAATAAAGTTTGTTTTCCAAGAACCATTAGAGGATTTACATAAAGCATCCAGCAGAGTTGAGGGAACTTGCGAATGGGTGATTAACTTATTATTTATAAAAGCCCGTTTTCACCAGAAACATTCGTTCGGCGAACATAGTCGCTGCTAGACCAAAGAACAAATGCTCGCGAATTTCACCTCACAAGCTCAAAAAGATACTGTTTATCATTCGAAATCAGAGTGCAAAAGCTTATTATTAATCTGTGGCAAAAGCGCATTTTATTCGCTAGCATGAAAAAAGTTTTTAAAATTAGAATCTTTCTATTCGATATTTTTCTGCACCGCCAGTCCACTGAAAATGTATTAATGATTATTTCGTGTCATTGCGCCAACCTCATTTTTAGAATATTCGCACTGGCCAGCACGACCATATGCTACGCTCCTGGTTCAATCCTAGACTCCTTCGCTTGCTCAGATTTCAATACAGAAACCTATTCGCGCCAAAAAACAACTTTGCAGCCTTGGATAACAGATAACAATTTAAAATCAATTCTGTTGCGTCTGATATATTATATGACTATATTCTTGATTATTCACCAAGGTTCTCAGTTGAATGATATAGTCAATTATTGGTATAAACGGTCTCTGTACTGGAGTGCGATTTTTAAAAGTCACCGGCTGAGTAAAATGACCGATATTTACAGATTTCCCAAAGATAGCATTTTTGAATCTTACCGGTGACTAAATTCTCATACCCATGATTTCAATACGAGTGCCCCTTCCTACTCGTATTGAACTCATAGGTAAGAGTTGCTTTTGTATGAAATTTAAAAACCGTTCAAGCTCACCGGTATGACATTTAAAAATCGCACCCCTGTAGGTACTACTATAACTGAGTGTTTATACGTTTATCGCTAATTCCTCTGGATATCACAACATAGTATATCACGCTGTCAATGACCCGCTTTGCCACGTCTCCCGGCGCTGACTATTATGCTATAGCTTCTGTGCAATACTTACTAGAGCTATGCTGGCTTTGTTAAGTTTGTTATCCTAAACCTTCACACTGCTCGAATATTCATTTGATACCTAGCTTAACATATAGGATCCTTCTTAATATGCTGACACTTTTTTAAGAGAATGATCAGACGATCAAACTGAACCACTTTCTGTATGGGACCAATGTCGAAATCGCGAAAATAAAATCAGCTGTTCCATACTAAACTGAAATCTTACTGGATCCAATTGAATGGGACAGCTGATTTCTTTTTCGTTATTTCGACATTGTTCCCATAGAGAAAGTTGCTCAGTTTGATGATCTGATTATCCTCTTAAAAAACTGTCAGCATATTAAGTTTGCCCCTGTATAATAGCTCTTTTAAACTTTTGTTTTTGCGCAGAGTGTAAGGTATCTTCATTCCAAATAGCAGCGAAATCCAATATTTATTACTAATACATTCCAAATAGCAGCGAAATTAGTAATACTAAGGCTGTTCTAGGAATAAGTGAGAAGTAAATGTTTCAGGTATCTGTTTTGTAATTCAAAATAGCCTTATTTCGCTGCTATTTGGAATGAAGATACCTTACACTCTGCGCAAAAACAAAAGTTTGAAAGAGCTATTATACAGGGGCAAACTTAATATGCTGACAGTTTTTTAAGAGGATAATCAGATCATCAAACTGAGCAACTATGTCGGAGACCCATAAATATGTCGGATAGTATCTCTCTTTCTTATAAATCAATAACATTTGCTAAACAGAATTAGCCAGAACGCTAAATAGGAAATGGCAAATCTTTCCTATATGGAATGAAGTATAGGTACTTTTAGTCCAAATCCAGTGGTTATTAGTAGGGCAATTCTGGGTCAAAATATATCCCAGAACAAACGTGACAGGCAAAATCATTGTTTTCATAACAAGACTAGGTAAAATCAATCCAATGACTAAACCTTAGTTGGAGTATCAAAATCTAATTTATTTTTCAAACAAGCTCAGCTCTTAAATCCCTTTTCGCTAGTTCAATCACTATCGGCAGTGATTGATTTGTTTACAAATGTCCATGAACCTTAACTAGAAATTGATGGAGCAGAAATAAGCTCGGTCATGTTCTGTGTTAACCCTTACCTTAGCAACAGTTTGTTTACTCAATTCAATTCAATTTTTGTTTAGTGGCATCCGATGTGTTATCACAATTCAGCCAATGTCTCGTTATGTGGAGAGTATACGTAGGAAAATGATCAGTAGTATTAATTAAGTCTAGCGTGGCAGTTTTGCCAATGTAAGTAGTTTATAATCTCAAGTGATTGTTTTAAGGTTAAAACACAAAAGAGTTCACAAAATGGCGGAGCCACGTGCAAGCCCAACGCGCCGATACGCACGCGTCCGCACTCCGCCAGACTTGCAGCGCGACTACTTGTTTACTCCTTGTTTACTCTTTTGACGAATGAAGGCGTTAGTGCAAATGATAGATTTCAGTGCATTATTAAAATATTCTAGCGTTTCATTAATTTATTAGCAGCGCAGCGCCCGCGGTTTCGTACGCACATACCACTGACTTGAAATACTTTTAAGTCATAAAATTTGATTGAATGAACCGATTGCGATAAAATAAAGCCTAAATATTAATTCTACCTAAAGACATAGGGCAAGCAAATCGATTCAGTAGATTTTAACTGATGCGTGCACGGACAGACAAACATATTAAAAGTGGTCTTAATGCATTCCATTTCGTTTCCTAAATCTACCCCAATTAATATTTTTGCTTATATCTTCAATATACATCCACGCCAAGTTTACAATGTTATTATACAGGGTGGAAGGAAAAGTACTAGAACAAGACAATTTTTTTTGCGCTGAAATTTTTGCTCCCATAGTAAAAGTATAGTTTGATGGGTAGAGTAAGTGGTTTAAAGATTAATTATACTTTTCCTTACATCCTGTATAATGTAAAATAGATTGTAAGTATTTTTAAAACAAATGAACGCAATATTTTAAAATCCTATCTAAAGCTAACAAAGCTAAACTAACCAATCTTTTTGAAATCCACTAACATGTTTGTAAAATAAAGATCATAAAGTATGTAAGTAAGCTAATTTTCACTTTAGTTATTTTAGTTAGGTATATGGGGAATTGCATTTCACAACTAAAGCGAGGCGTCTTAGGGATTTAAAGATCCATGCACCACACATTCCCACCACTGTAACTCTTGGAAACCAAGATCAACAGCGGCGACAACTCACACCACCATCACTCGCTCCACTAGAGAATAAAGTCCCGCGCAATGAACCCGCAATTAATATTTAGTCGAAGAAGTGTAGGCAAAATAACTCTGAAAAATCCATGTACAGGGCAAATAAGAGATAATTTCTCCGTAAAAGGTATATGCTTATTTCATAACATAACAAATACTAAGCAAACATCGTTAAAAGGTATTTTAAATAGAAGCTTGCGTGCTTTCTTCGCATAAACAATGTGAAAATGACCGTACAAAATTGTTATTTTAGGTAACATTTGTTTATAGGAACAATACGCTTGAAGTAAAGTTAATTAATTTAGCTTACGCACTCTGTGCTTACGCAGCGGTAAAGTTAGCTAAATCAAGAGAAATTTACATTTTGCACCCTCGAATAAAAGAATGCGGGTGTTCGGGATTCTGTGAACACTGCTGAAATTCTCATGCATGCTTTATCAACTCCGCTAAAGTACACGAGTCTATTCATGAAACCTTTCTGAGCACAAATTGACGACCCTACTGTCAGTAGCTACCTTAGCACTAAAATAGCATTAACAACGTCTCAGGTCGCGTATAAATTCGTCTATTTGAAAATGGAGTAACGACATTCCTGTCTAGTATCTACAGCAATATACCTACATACTGCATTCCATCTCGACTAGTGTTTATAATGGACCTCTAGATTATTCATTGGTGTCGGGCATCGATCGATTTTCGGCCCCTATCAATTACTGCACCGCACGCCGCCGCAGTCTCGACGCGTATAAATCAGGATCAGGCACATCACGGCAAGAACGTGGCCAGCGGGCCCAAGGGGATCGCTATAGCACAGCGAACCAATTCTGTGATTGGAATTTCAAGTCAGCAGTTGCAGTAGTGGGATACACTAGCAATTTTCGTTGCAATTCCTATGTGATAAATCCGTTAGCACAGAAACGAACCGGTGGGATGTAGGTGGCTTTACTCGTAAACTCTACTCATGTATGATTAAGTTAATTCGTTAGCTTTGTATTTGCAGATCAGCGGTTTAAATACCCTTCATTGAGCTGAAATATTATGCAGACTAGTCATATTAATCTAGCAGACCCAATATGCTAAGTCAACTTCGGCTTTTGCGTGCAGGAAACTGCGCAATTTGTTTACAGAGAGGGCCTGACCCACGCCGATGCTTATGTCGGTCCAATTCTGCTAAAAGCAGTCTGCGATTGATTCCCTACTCGAATACTATTAAATAGTCAGATATTGATTGCTAGTAAAACGGAGCTTATTTCAATATTCAAATAGTAAACATGGTATAGGCGTCACCCTTTACTGGTTTGATACTTATTTCTGTTCAATAACATGCGCTGTGCATATAATATTTATGATTTAGTTAAATAAATCGTTCATTGTTGCAGGTGGTGGAGCAAGATGGCACGTCGCCCGAAGAATCGTTTCCGGTCGTCATCGTTAACGACGTAAAATATGATCAAATAACATTTAATATAAGAAAAACTGCTAATTCAACTTCCAAGAAGTTAAACTCTGTGATAGAATAACAATATTTATTAACATTCAAGATGAATTTGAAGATAATATCTCTTCTGTTGACTTGGAATTGTATTCTTATATCAGCGAAGAGAGACTCCTTCGAAGAAGACGATTCTTCGAGAGCTAAAGAGATAAGGAATCGAGAGAACAATCGGAATCGGACGACATTCAACGGAACACTGACAGATCTACCTGAGCGAAGAAATCTGAGGCACAGGAACAACTCCAGGTATCGTGGAGACCGACGCAGAGCTTGGGAACGGGAACATGAAGTAAGGCGAGATCGGCGGAAAGGTTCTGAATCCTCTCAAGATTACAGCAACAATCGGACAGAGCCTTATAGTTTGAAAAAGGATGACAAGGCACGTAAGACGGATAGACACTGGAACAGGAGTAACGTGGACAAGTTTTCGGTCGATAGAAGGAAGGTTGGTAATACGAATAAGACTCCAGAGAGACACTCTGCCCCAGTTAAGGAGAATACGACAAGATCTAAAGCAAAAGCACCTAACAAATGGACGAACGAGCGCTTCATCCCATATCCACAGCCGAGGGAGAGGAAACCGAATATAATACTGATCCTCACTGACGACCAGGACGTGGAGTTAGGCAGTTTGAACTTCATGCCAAGGACGATGAAAGCGGTTAGGAGTGCAGGGGCGGAGTTCCGTCACGCGTACACTACTACACCCATGTGCTGTCCATCGAGGTAAGATAATTTATTTATATTTACGATAATTGATAAAACTTCCAGTTCTACGAAGCAATTTATTCTAGAATATAGATTGGTGAATCAGCTGCAGGAAAAACACCCTTTCGTGAGCACTACCATGGTAGAGAGCACCTTTGATTAGCGATTATTTGCTGTCTTAGATATTTACACGCCAGACTTCTGATCACCTGTGACGTCGATGAGGGACGATGTTTTAAATGTTGACGTATCTATGTGGCATTTGACAGGAGTTCGCTGCTGACCGGCGTGTACGTACACAACCACAACGTGTACACGAACAACGACAACTGCTCGTCGCCGATGTGGCAGGCCACGCACGAGACCAACACCTTCGCTACTTATCTCTCCAACGCTGGCTATCGCACCGGTAAGTTTCATTATGGTGAACTAGGTCTTTTTCTATGCACGTCATTCTAGAACGTTGTCATTTTCTTGTCAAGACATTTTCTGAGTAGGTCATTTTCTGGGTAGGTCATTACGCTTTTGGTACAGTTTTATATGCCGCTTTGAACTTGAAAAGTATTGTCGGGTTTTGATTTCTGGGACGCAAAGAAAGATAAGAGAACAAACCACGTTTAGTATTTTTGGGCTCTCTTCATTCTTTCTTAGAATAAATAGTTTTTTTTTTCGCTTTCTTTTGGCTTATTGGAGTTTTGGATTTGCAATTCAATATTAGGTACCGTATGTTGACAAAGTTTAAAACCTCCGTTCTAGGCTTTAGGTACAGGACAATTTTTAGAACCAGACTTTAGTACCTAAAGCAGCCTTTGTATGGCAGCGTTATACAGCGCTATCGCGCCTTTGATCTCTTTCTATTTTCGAGAGAACGTACGACATAAAAGGCGTGATATAGCCTTATCTTGCGCATCATACTAAAGCCACTGGAGGTACTAAAATCTGGTTCAAAAATGGTTTTTTGCTGTAGTAAATTCTGTATAGTCTTCTTAATAACCTGTCCATCGATCAGTTAACTGACAAATGATGACGTTAATAAAATAATTTACTATCACATTAACTAACAAGTTACCATTTTAATGCTGGTTCGTGCTTGAACCGTAGTCGTGTCGTGTGAACGAGAGCTTTAGAGTTAAGTCATTACTTCATTTAAATGCAGTGGGAATGCATTTTCACATAAAATAAATGCGGCAAACATATTTTATAGCTGGTTACAAATTAGGTGCAAGTTGATTACAGTGAATGCGGTAAATGTCACGCACATCAAGTGCATTTACAAAATTGCTTTACGTTTTGAAATTCATAAATATTAAATTGTGGGTGCGTAAGGATTTATTAATTAACTGGCTTTTCTTGCGTGAAATCGAAAGTTCCCGAGATAATGCCGGGAAAAGTATTGCAGTTTTAGTTAGAATAGTTCTGCAGTAGCGGGGACGGTAGAGCGTAGAATCTGCTGATCTTGATGACGAAATACTTGTAGAATGAACAATTCAGGCCTGAGTCGGGTTTTCCCATTTTATTAAAACGATAATGTTTTTTTTCATTAAATATTAAAAACTTACAGCTAAACTAAAATATCGAAACTGACTGCAAGATCGTAAGAGTTAGGAATTATAAGTACACACTATTCAAAGCGCTTGAGAATTACAAGTGAGCTAAGTTGGTTATTACAGTCGAGGCATTATTAGGCATTATTCTTATGGTCGAGGTTGGATTGCAGCAAGAGCTACAGTCGAGGGCTGTAAACGAGCCGAGACTGTAATGACTAAAGCTCACGCGTTTCATACGACGATTTTCAGCACATTTATGAGTAAACAATAATAAAATTTCCTAAAAAGGTTTAGACAAATATTTGTGAAAAATGGCGCCCACATATTTTCCCGCGCTGTGCGCCTGTGTTGAAATTAGTTATGCGCACGCAGGTAAGGCATGTAAAGTAAAACGCACGTGTGTTTTTTATAAACTGCATTATGAACCTAAAAATGGCGCGATATGAGCCACTTCACGACCAAGCATGTTTGAAAAATATAGTGTAAAAATATATTATTACTTATAAAAATTTTAACCACGGTGTTGTTATTTGGTATTTATATAGGTATAAACCTCGATCACGTTATACTTAAAATCTTATTCTAGGAACGTATGTGCCACAGTATTGCACGATGCATTCTCAGGTGTTGGGATATCATGTTACTACCCGTGCTTTGCACGTTATACCTAAGTTTACAACTCGATTTGTAGACGTAAACTATGTTTCATTATAAATGGCATGAGGTGGAAACTAACTATTTAGGTACTGTAAGCTTACTAATGTAAACAAAGCCTTTCTGAGGTCAAAGGGAGTAGAGGATTCGTGTCGTTGAAAACTAGAAACCATCCGAGTTAGGCGCGTAAAGTAGGATATGTAAAAGTAATTCTATTGCCTTTGATTTCAGAACAAGTAGGTAAAATTCGATTGTTGGACAGAGAATAGAGTCAAGTTTTCACAGCACATTATGATTAGATATCTTACCTACCACATTTTTTCAGTGATTGTATCAGCTAAATAACCTATTCGTTGGGATATTACACATTGTAACAGTGACTTTTATGCAGTAGAGTAGAGCATACTAGAAAATTTAGTTTTTGTTGTTTATATCTTGCCATGCCAATGGAATAGGAAATAAAGGCTCCGATGCGAGCAAAAAGTTATTGAGAATCTATAGACTGCAGGATTTCATCTAGATAAAGTCACGTACGAAGCTATTGGATATCATGACGTTCAGATAACTTTACAAATACTAGATCAGTAGCTACATGAAAGAATGTCAAGCAAATCTCAGTGCAACAGTGTTGCCTGTGGCTACGTTAAGAATAGTTAATACGAAGGAACTCTTGTGTGTCGACCTTAATAATAGCTGAGGAGCGATGAACGCTTATCCGTCAGACGCGGGTGCAATGATGCAATAAGGTCAGGAATGCCGACTGACTCACCTTCCGAATCATTAAACAACTTTTCACTTTCGGTCTCTACTGAATTCCGACTATAAAGTAGATGGTAACATCGCTCATTCCCAGCCGTTCCTGTCAGATACTTAAGACAGTACGTTCCAAGACTAAAGTGAATAATGATTGGAACACAACCTTGATTCTTCCTCTTCCGATGAAACATTTAGAAAATAATCAATCACTCTACGAACGAGATGACTTTATTGTTTTATTGGTCCATTATCTAGATTGTAGCACCTCATAAATCAATACCAGGACATAAGAGTCGACAGCGGTTTAATGAAATGCAGCGTTAAAGATTTACTAAATACCGTATCATAGGATGAGACGTGGGCGCAGCGCACGTGGGCAGCCGGACGCTGACGATTTGGTCGCATCACAGCCGCAGGCCGAGCGGAGAATAAATCTTTAGATGGAACTGTCCTTGTTGGTATTTGGGGAGACCGATCGGCTGATCTAACCATCCGGCTAAGACACAGATTGGACGGCATGCGGTTACGTACGAATTATTGTTAAAAGTTATCTTTGCAATAATTAAGTAGGTATAGGTTTTTCTTGGGGTATAGAAGTGATTTAAAAAGTTAGTCTTTTGAGACGTTACTTAGAGACTATAAAGGTTGTAAGGAAAAGTTAACCTTTAAACCACATACTCTATCCATCAAACGGAACCACTTTTACTATAGGAGTAAATCGATCAGACCAAAAAAATATCAGCTGTCCCATACTAAACTGCAATACCTACTCGATTCAAATGCTGATATTTTTTTTGTTCTGATAGGTTTATTCTCATAGTAAAAGTTGTTCAGTTTAATGGGTAGAGTATGTGGTTTAAAGGTTAATGATACTTTCCTTACAGCCTATATAGTTTTAAAAAGCTACCTGCCATCATAAAGGCTAAGTTGCTAAGTTTCGTAAAGGGCTAAATGCTTAGTGCCATTCCTTAGACGTTATTAAGTAATATTTCACATAGTATCCCGTGACTTTATGTCGAAATTCCATGTCACGCACTCAGCAGGCTCCAGGCTTTAAACTCCTAAGTGCAATTCAAATAAGTACCCTTTGCGACACTGAGCACGCGCTCACGATTTATCACTGTGCTGTTAAGGGCCCATTTGCCTTGTAAATTTAGTTTAAACGAGCCTATCATAAATTCGCCCTGTGCTTTCCCTTCCTTAACGCCTACACCCTAGTGCAAAGTGCACTAACATAAGAGAGTAGCAATAGTCCAGATTGCATCTTCCGTTTGAAGACGAAAGTGGCGTGGGCTTGCAAATTGACTAGTTTGTCGGTTTTCTCTTTCTACTGCGCTTAGATGATTGCTTCTAGATAAGTATAAGAATAGGGACTCGAGCGACGTACGTAATAGATGAGTTTGTCTTTGCTCCACTTCTGGTGGTGGTTTCTAAGTATAATATTTCATATAGCTTTAGAATGGACTTGCAAGTATAATTCTTGGTCTAAAAAAGACTATCAGAGCAGATAGACGAAGCGAATGATATATTTTGTAGTATGTACAGGTAAGAGAGCAATCACAGCACGGTTCGCATTTTCTGCCCAGTTTACGACGGCTTAGGTAATCTAATCTGTGCCTTAGGTCAGTGCTTAGAGTTACGTTATTTAATGGTTACCACTTGGTTACCACGCTCTTGTGCCTTCGGGCTTATCTATGGCAGTATAAGAAAGAGTATGGTACCTACTACATATCTATGGCTTATAAACCACCTAACTCTTGACTGTAAACATAGTTAGGTACTTTAGTTTTCATCACATTTAACGGAATCTCAAATTCGCAACGAGGATTGATTATTATTATGTTATTTACACTTATTTATTTAAAGCGTATAACCCGTGGTGGTCCAGTGGCGAATAACCTTGCCTGTCGTGCAGGAGGCGATGGTTCAATCCCCGTCCAGGCCGACTCGTACCAATGAGTTTTTCGGAATTTATGTACGATTTGTAACACCACTCACTGGCTTTTCAGTGAAGGAAAACATCGTGAGGAAACCTGCATGCTTCAATTTCGAGGTATGTAATGTACCCACTGTCCATTACAAGTGGCGACGGGCTCACTCCCCGTCACACTGAACAGAGATTCGGTAATATTGAACCGTGGATGTTCTGTGGTTTTAGAATGTCTCTGACTATACCCGGGGAATATAGTCGTTAGCAGATGCTATGCTATGCTATCCTGCGCTGGGCCTCTTTTTTTCCCTGTTTAATATATTAAATATAATATTTTACAAATCAAATAAGTAAAGTGTTTTCAAACATTCAGTAGTAGGTACGTTGAAGGTAAGCTTATAAACGTACTCGGGCTACATACAGTTTTATCAAACAACAAAGTTGAAGTGTACGTATGCAAAAACAACAAAATTGTTCGTCAACTTTGTATTGAAGTAGAAATAGCGAGAATATTCTGCATTTTCCGCGTTGCGTTATACCTATTCTGAAATACGCGTTATACTCAATTAGCAAAAGCCTTCGGTTATGTTATGTGCGACTTAACTTGTGTTTAAAATATAAATAACTAGCAAATAAATGTCAACTTTTATGGTTAAGCCAAGGAAACATGCAGGTACCTATTGTAAATGTGTTTTAAGCATATTCCATAGTTTTCAACATCTTCATCTACACTAATATTATAAAGAGGAAAGATTTGTACCTATTTTTGTATGTTTGTAATGAATAGGCTCAAAAAGTACTGGGCCGATTTAAAAAATTCGTTCACCAATAGAATGCTACATTCTTCCAATTTGACATAGGCTACATTTCATTTTGAAAAAAATTAGGGATCCTTGGTAAAATTTGAACAATGTAATCGAAGGTGTAGAAAAATGAGTCTTAAAATTTATTTGTCTACCCCGTGCGAAGCCGGGACGGGCTGCTAGTTATTAATAAAACTTACTGGAAAACTAATGTTTAAAGTATGGAAAGTACTTATTCGTATCGATAGCGATTATTCTTTTAAACCTATCTACTTTAGGTAATCGAACCATAACTGTAACAAAAAATAATGAGGTAAGTACTACCTACTTAATAGGCGCACCAATAGCGGTCACAGATAAATCTGTGACTAACAAAATAAATAAAGCAATAAATTCATGTCCGAATATTGGTTCGAGATGGTCAGAATCTTTACTACAACTACCAACTGTTGTTTTTCAATGAAAAAACAATTACAACGTTACAACTTCATAAGACTGATGTTTGAATAATTTCACGATCTGTCGCTCATCGAAGATCCGTTTTATCGCGTTATACCCGTTATACATTATTTATTATATAGCTAACTAGTATCAAGCGGTATCTAGAGATGCGTGGGCGCAGCCGGCCGCCTTGCTGTCTGGCCATTCTATGACCATCTCGCACGCAACGTTAAGATGCGTAGTTTTTAGCTTGAACTCATAGTACGAGAGTATTTAGATAGATAAGCATACACTGTGACCACATTGACGTTCGTTGTGACCAATTTATACAGGGTGTTTCAAATCATAAAACTGAACAACTTTTAGTTTGAGACCAACTTTGAAATCGCGGAAAAAATCTTCTGTTTCATAGAAAATGTCAATGCTCGATCAAAATGTATGGAACAGCTGATTAATTTTTCGTGATTTCAAAGCCATAAAGTAGGTATGTAAAGTTTATACCCTGTTTATACTTTATACGTATCTCGTTGTACGTACAAAGAGCAATGACCTTTTCATAAGCGAAAAACAAAGCTCTCTCTAGTGAACTTCCAGAACATTTGCACTTGCGCTGAATTATTTGCCAAACTTAATATTAGTCGTCCTACTTTTAAAGTGAAAATTCAAATAGGAAACTTAATTCCTACATCGCTGGCTGGCTTAGATAAAACCAAAGAGAAGAAGATGCTGCATGTAAAATTTTTATTCTGAACTGGGCGTTTGGTTCCAAGCTGAATACTAAGGGGGAATGCAAAATATCTAAGATCATTGTAATTATCCTAAGTAAGCTACAAGGCTTTTTACTATGGAAACTACACAATAACGACACAATCGTCACATACAAACATACAGGGTCCTTCTTAATATGCTGACACTTTTTTAAGGGGATGACCAGGACCATCATACTGAACAACTTTAAAAGAAAATCAACTGGTCCATAAAAAACTGCACACCTACTCGAGCCAAATGTATGGGTCAGCTGATTTTTTTTCTCCCTAGAATCCTATAGGACCTAAAGGACCCTAAATACATAAACTCACGATGATAAGTTAGTGCGATTTAGACAATAGACTTGCAGATCGCAACGAAACGATAACAGCGCATGCGCAGCACACGTACAAGTTGTATGTGTACAACTAGATGCAGTGTAGGTTTTGCGTGGCATCGACATAGCAATGTGCAACCACATCATTAAGCTGCCTTCTACCGAACATACGGAAAGGAAGTCTCTCATCTTCCTTTCTTTGGTGTCATCTAACCTGCTGGTATTAAACTCGGCCTAACTAGGTCGAGGTAGCTGCTCCTGACATTCTAATCCTGTGGCTTTCTCAGTCTGAATATCATAATTCGCAAAGCTTATTGTTACAGCAAGTTTGGTTTACTGTTTCAACCGTTCATATCATAGATAGTATACAAGTTATTGTTTATGAAGCTTTCAGTTCGGTATCGCACTCGATGTTAATTATTTTTGACAAAGATATCGACTTAACTTTGTTATCGTGACTCTCCAAACTGATTCGCATCGTGCAGTTATAGGGATGAAGCACAAACTTAAGAGAAGTTTATTCCGAATGCGTAAATGCGCGCTGCATACTAACGATGTCTGGTTATATTTTCAATACTAAACAATTAAAGTCTATGACATTTTTCAGAAACTATCTAGAAACTAATCTCTATGCTTGCATGAAGTTAGATTTTCGATAAAATATACCGTTTTAATGCTAGGATTAATTTAAGATTTGTATGGAAATCTTTGAGGAACTGTAACTTTAAAACTAAACATTTTAACGAAAATCGGAATCTATACAAGCATAGAAATTTGTTTTTATTTTGATTATGAAAATTTTCTTTGAGTTTAATTGGTTAGTATTGAAAATATCACCATAGTACGTTTGTATGGAGCGCGCTTCGAATTATATCCTTTTTGCGATAAGGAAACTTTAAAAAAAAACATAAATCAGTAAGCACTGCTCATGCAAGTTTTCAATTAGGTATTGCATTCGATAGTTTTGTTTTTGTTGCTGTATGTTTTTGGTGTGCAAATAAAGAATATTTATGTTATGTTATGTTATGATACCTAGTTTAACTTCTGACCTACACACGGCGAAACATCAAGCTACGCAATACAAACATAAGCTGGCCGCGCGACGTTATACAATACTCTACTTACGCACGGCTAGCTTATTTTGGTTTTGCGTAGCTTGATGTGTCACCGTGTGTACCTACCTAAATGCGTGCTTTCCTATACGGGAAAATTACAATATCTTAGAAAAAGCCGAATAAGATTGGAAAGGTTTAATATACAGGATGTGGTTTTGGTCAGCGACGCGCATTTAGGGGGTGCTTCAGACCATCAAACTGAAGAACTTTCACTATGGAGCCAATAATGTTTTTTTTTCACGATTTCGAATTTGGCTCCATAATGAAAGTTGTTCAGTTTGATGATCTGAAGCACCCCCTAAAGGCTCCAACGGGGTTTTTTCCCATCCTGTACAAAAAGCGAAACCGTTTTTACAGTCTCAAACCTTTCTTACGCGCATCTCTCCTCAAAACACCTGCGCGTTTTAACATGACACAATGCAAATTCAAACTTGGAACGTGTCAAAACTCACAAAGGATATCCATGTTTGCAAAACATTTTCTATAAAGTATAAACAGTTATGTTTCGTAATAATACAAATATCAGCAGGTTTGAGCGCCCGTCTGTCTAGCTAGGCACTCAGAATAACATGTATAGTCGAAGGTATCTGTTACACTAAGGTGTCTCGCCTCGATGCGGTACCGATTACGGTGTTTGATGTTTCTCAGTTTTGCGATGTGGTTTTATCACTGAGGTAGAATGTATAGAGCTAACTCCGCGTTTCATGACCTTATCCCATTCATTTGCGGCGATATAGTACTCTTGCATTTAGTCACTCTTTCACAGCGATCACGTGAAGCAGTTTGATTGAAAAAAATCTAATCCGCATAAAAATGCCGTGGTGTGTACTGAGATACTGCACAAACAATTCAAGAAATGTAAGCAAATGTAAAGGAATAACTTTACATAGGTAAGCAAGATGAATTATTATTAAGCAAATGCAAATAAGGACAAAGATAGACAAGAGATATTGCCATTCATGTTGATTATAGTGTACCAAAAAAGAGAAACCTATACGCAAAAAAGAGAAGCAAAGTATGCACGAAATCAAGCAAAGTTCTTCGTAATGTTGCCAACATATTTTTCTCGCGCGTATATTTTTTACTGTCTTTTAATCTCTCTCTCTCTGTCATCCTTTTGTGCACCCCCCCCCCCCCTCCCCCCGTTCCCCTCACCGGCTGCCGCACATAGGGCATGACTTTGGTTTGTCGTACTATCTCTATACATTCTACCTCAGTGGGTTTTATCCAATGTTTCTACGTTTATTAGCAAACAAAATAAGATAGAAAAAAGTAAGTAAGTAAATGAATTGACTTATCTTTTATATTCATAGAAAAGTATTTTTCTCACAAACATAAATAGAATTACTTCTTTATATAGGGGATGAAAAAAACGTTTGCTACTGGAATTATTTTAGTATGACATTGTACTTTACCTACTATTTTTGCTAAAATATTACCGACGTCGAGCTTCCGCGTCAAGTATTGAAAAATCTCGGACATTCCTCTATGTAGGTAATTGACTTAGTAAACTAGTGGAACTACACAGTATGCGCAGAGCATAAGGTATGCGGTAGGATCACGCGCGACCAACGCGACGTCCTTCTTAAGAGGATATAATTCGAAGCGCGCTCCATACAAACGTACTATGGTGATATTTTCAATACTAACCAATTAAAGTCAATAAAATTTTGCAGAAACAATCTAGAAACAAATCTCTATGCTTGTATGGAGTCAGTTTTTCGTTAAAATGTATAGTTTTAAAGTTACAGTGCCTTAAAGATTTCCATACAAATCTAAAATTATTCCTAGCATTGAAACTGTATATTTTAACGAAAATCGGACTCTATAGAAGCATAGAAATTTGTTTTTAGATTGTTTCTGCAAAATTTCATTGACTTTAATTGGTTAGTATTGAAAATATCACCATAGTACGTTTTTATGGAGCGCGCTCCGAATTATATCCCCTTAATATGCTGACAGTTTTTTTATGGGACAATCATCGAAATCGCGAAAAAGAAATCTACTCTCCCCATTGATATAACTAAATAACTATTTTAATTTATTCAAAGGCTGTCCCATACATTTCGCTCGCGCTGAGTAAAATGTCAGATATTCACCGATTCCCTAAAGTTTCTTTGACTAATTATTATAAGGACTAGCCTTGCAGTAGTATTTCCTCTCTGCCACGGTATAAGCACAATTGATCTTGTGCATTTGCATTCAATTTTACACCTTATCACTAAACGAGACAGCCTATAATTGCGAAATAATAACTTCGAACTTAGAACGTTTGGGGTTCACACGAGACAACTTTTCATGATTTTTAACATTCAATATTAGAATCTAAAGTTATGGGGAATAAAATCCAAAGTTGCGGATTTCATGTTACCTCGCCCCCCGCAAAAAGTGGCAGAAATGTTTGTTAGTAGAATTACACGCGTAACCAGTCCACATATAAATAGTCAAAGTAATGTTTGCATTTTTTAATCATACCGGTGACTAAATTATCATATCCATGAGTTCAATACTAGTGCCCGTACCCACCCGTATTGAACTCATGGGTATGAGAAGGCTTTTGTATGAGATTTAAAAACCGTTCGAGCTCACCGGTGACATCATTGAATTAGGATACTAGCCAATAGGTGGTGACATTCAAAAATCGCACCCCAGATCTTTTAAACTGTTAATCATTTTAAAAAAAAATATCTTCTTTATAAACCGGATGGTTGATATTTTAAATCGTCGACAAATTCAATTTGTTGATAACATGACGCGGCGTTGATATTTTCACTGTTGATCTTTTCGTTGATGAAATCAAGTATCAAGACCAGTTGAAAGGCTTATTATTCCATAGGCTTTTGATGACGTAACGTAGGTATTTTTATATTTAAAAGCCGGTTTATTAACATGCCGTCACTATCCTCCCTCACTCCAAACGTGTTAATTTATTTTTTGATAAGTTTCGAGACTAAAGATAGAGAGCGGGAATAACGTAAATGTCATTTTATTTTGGGTTTTGAGTATCAAGTACAAGTTAAAAAACCGGCCAAGTGCGTGTCGGGCCATGCGCAGGGTAGGGTTCCGTAGTTGCCGTAACAATATACGAACTTAGAAGGGGGCTCTTTGTTTTATAGTACTACGATTTATCGGCTAATAAAGCCTAAAAAGGTCATTTTAAAAGTTGGTCGACTATTACTCGTTAACTTGTAAAGCTTACTTAGCGGGGATAGTTTTCTTTTTAAATTCGTTATATACACTACTTCCATTAATTTTTCACTTATTTAGAAACAACCGTTTAGCTGGCAGGGGGGGGGGGGGACACTTGACTCTAACAAAAAATTTCATTTTAATGCTTAATATTTCACTAACGGATCCCTAAATCGAAAAATGGTTTCCCGCACCCAAAATATTTTTAAAAGACCTATCCAACGATATCCCACACCACAGGAAAGACGAGAAAAAAAATTTCATCCCTACTTTTCGTGTATCAAGAGAGCATATAGAGACACACTAAAAAAAAATTTTTTTTCTTGATTTAATTTTACCACTTTGTCGGCGCGATAAATATTCTATACGCATGTCAAATTACAGCTTTCTAGTACTAAGCGTCTCTGAGCTAAGCTGTGGACAGACGGAGGGACGTGGCGAAACTATAAGGGTTCCTTGTTGACTACGGAACCCTAAAAATAAGGTAAGGTGGAGTCAGAAGCAGTCGCACTTATAAGAATCACGATTAGTTCTTAATACCAACACCTGTCTTCTAGATGACTAAGACATGTTTCTATTCAGAGAAGAACTGAACCGTGATTCTTATAAGTGAAATTGCTCCATAGTTGCAGGTTGCAGTTACAAGATAGTTGCATTACAAGACTCCACCTTACGTTTACATTTGATTGTGAATTAGCAATCGAGGTCCAGTAAAAAATGCTGGTTTTTTGCAGGCAAATTGTGATTCTAACCTAACTATGGTAGAGTTAACCAGTTAGTAAACCTTCACAACGCATTAAGGCTCCTTCCGAGTAAGATCTCGAAAGTGTATGTTGAAAAGCGCTTAGATAACTCGCTAACTGGCACATTAGATACAAGTTAACTAGTGGTCGCTTTCACGTCACGAAGTGCATGGAACTTTGTTGATATGCTTGTTGTTTTGTGGGTATATTGTGTTTGAATGAGTTTACTTCTCTCATAAATACTCATAATATAAGAAAGTGCGAGAGAATACAACAATAAGATCGATAAAAATTATGCTATGTTGGATCAGCAGAAAAAGAGCTATTGTTGATTACTTCAATCATTTTGGCGTTGATTGAAATCTCATCAAACGTTTCACCGCTTACAAAGTTATGCATTTTTTCGTTATGTTATGGCCTACCTACCTACCATATTTCAAGTAAGTAAAAAGTTAATAGAGCCAGAATTTTCTAACGTTTCGTCATCGTATCGAATGTCATAAAAAACAGTTTGTATGAAAAATCCGATAAAAGAGGTGCCGCTTAAATTGTATTATCTATCTTATACAGAGTGTTAGGGTAAACAGTTGCAATACTTTAAGGAGTGATTGTACCCATGATACTGAACAACTTTTCCTAAGAAACGTATAGGACATTCGTAAGAAAAAAATCTACTTTTCATACAAACGTTCGATCAGCTGATTGCATTTAGTATGGAAAGTTCAAATTTTTTTTGGAGAATTTCCTGTAGATTTCTTAGGGAAAGTTGATCAGTATTATTGGTACAATCACCCTTTAAAGTAATGCAACTGTTGTCAGCTGTGGTCCGCGACTTCGTCTGCGTGGAATTTATATGCCTATGTCAGCCTGTGGTACACAGGTAACATGTACCTGCGGTACAAGATATCTTTGTACGAAATTTCATCAAAATCGGTTCAGTGGTGTAGCCGTGAACACGTAACAAACAAACAGACAGACTTTCGCATTTATAATATTAGTAGGTACGGATGTCTGCTCCGCACTCTACTTGGCGATACGAAACTTTGACAGTGTAACAAATTTAATGGAATAAATCTGATTTATTATCTACATTGTAAGCATTAGATACTTCTATTGAAGTAAGGACTAAGTTGTGTAACTAGAATGTCATCCTTTAATACAACAGTCGACTCTTGATCAGTAGATTTAAGTTTGATTTAGATTACCAGGTCTAGATAGAGCCTCACGCTTCTAACGTACTAAAATAAACGGGCCAACTTTCTTATGTTAGTGTGCGTGTAGCGTCATACATCTTATCTTTGACATCGCGTGAAAGCGCGGGAAAGGATTTATCAGCCCTGTTGATATTTTTAGAACACGTTCGCAGCTTCGACTGTCTACCTAGACTTATTACCAGAAACATTAAAACAACACAACCACACAAAACCACCACCACCATTTGAAACATTTCTAGTACGAGTACGAGGTTTTTAAAAACATATAAACTACCTTAAGTAGATGAAAGGTACGTGAGGAGAGCTAATTAGCCTTTTTTGACCCCACGAGATGTATACGTGCCATCAGTGACAGCGGGGGAAAGTTCACAAGTCTTAGTGGCGACTGATGACACATTCTCACGGTTTTTATAAACATAGAAGCGCGGATTAACTTTCTTAAAAAAGCGGTAATCTTTGTGGTACTGATGGTAGAAATGTTTTTTTATAATATACAGGGTGAAATTGATATCATTGTATCCTTTTAAACCCACCCACCAAACCACCACCACAACTCCTCACTCACGCACTCCTGGAGTGCGATTTTTGAAACTAATACGTTGAACTCAGCAGTTGAAATGACAAAATTACTATGGAGATTTTGAAAGTCAAATCAGCAGCAGAAAGATGCATATCTCCATAGTAATATCGACATTTTCAACTGTTGATTTCAAAGTATGAGTTTCAAAAATCGCACTTCAGCGCCCGCGGCATGATGGCGCGATAAAGCGCTATCGCGCTCTAGCTCCCATTCTTTTTGCGCGCGAACGAACGAGTTAGCAGGTGATATAAAACGTTTATCGAGGTACCATATACGTGGGCGCAGAAGGGAATATCTATTAGGTACCTACTTATTATTTGCTTTTTGTGATAAGACTAGATGCAATTGCAAGTTAAACAATTGATTTGTCTACCTATGAGGCTATGGACTTTATTTTAGTTCATCCATTCTATCGATAGGTATCGGTGTAATAAATTTTAATTGCGCTATCATTAAATAGTACTTAAGTTATCCTATATTTATTCAGCAATTTTCCTTTTGTGCGCTCTATAACTTTATTCAGCTATGTATGATTGCTATAAAATTAAATTAAGTTGTTTACTCCATCATTAAAGTCTACTGAATTGAAGTCTAGAAAACAACCTACGAAGTAAATGAATATATCAATAAACATATGATTCTATAGAATCGTTCAGGTGTTTAGCAATATACTGGTATTGCGTGGGGCGAATGGTCCAGTGATTGGCCCTTCCCTATAATATTGTCGTGGGCGAAACGAAACCATGGGTCAAATATGGAGGCGGTAAACTGAGAGGTTAATGGATCCATATTTGGCTATCAGAGAATTTTTTCAAAGTAATGAGGTGTTGAATTTCATTTGTTTTTAGTATCTGGCTAGCTAAATACACCATACCGTGGTCACGTTTCGTTTTCGAAATAAAATTAAGTTAGAGTTTCCTTAGCAAGTGTTTATTACCTCTTATACAGGGTAATATGCTGACACTTTTTTAAGGGGATGACCAGACCATCAAACTGAACAACATTCTCTAAGGGACCGACATCGAAATCGCGAAAAAAAAGAAGGACCTGTATATCAAATTTTTGAATATATGTATCTACAGACAGAGTAAACAATATATGTACATAGATACTGCTGAATAAAAGTGTTCTTTAAAATCAGGTCTTGTATGTCAATTGAAGTGCTAAGCAGTAAGTTGGAAAAGGTTTGGTTCTTAATCCATGGTGCTGAAGTTTTGAAGAGTTACTTATTACGTAACAATATATAACATTAGAATCTCTAATAAGCCTTTTGTCTTTAATGAGTCATTCAGGAGGCAGAACAAAGGATCGTCTATTAACAATCTCGGTACGGTAAAAGTATCATTAACCTTTAAACTACATACTCTACCCATCAAACTGAACAACTTTTATTATGGGAGCATACCTGCCAGAACAAAAAAAAAATCAGCTGTCCCATACGTTTGAATCGAGTAGGTATTACAGTTTAGTATGGGACAGCTGCAATTATTTTTGTTCTGACAAGTATGCTCCCATAAAAAAAGTTGTTCAGTTTGATGGGTAGAGTATGTGGTTTAAAGGTTGATGATACTTTTCTTCACACTCTGTATATCTAATATTGATCTTTGACGATAGTGTTGCAATAGAAGGTACCATTCAGCCTCCACAGTAAATTTCTTGTAGGTGTGCTTAGATTGGTGTTTCATAATTACGAAGCCCATGAACTTGTATATATTTTTATTAAGAAAAGAACACAATTAAAGCGGAAGAGGCGCGTCAAAGATGATAAACGTCGCCCTTGTAGTCCTTTATAAACACTTTAACTGTGATAAATACTTTGTTATTGCCAGTTTGTCTGTTATTTTATTACTGTGCCTAAATGATTTTATAAAATTATTTGGTAGGTCTGGGGAACTATTATACAGAACTAGAACAATACTTTCACAATATTACAACGATATCACACCGTGACAATGAAGTGGTGTACCTGCCCGTAGTTTCACATACCAACGGCAGATTTATTTTTTCCGCGTAACAGATAGCTAATTCCTCATGATGTTTCCTTTCAACGCCGAGCTAATTACTGTCAAAAACTATAGCAGGTACATTAATTTTATACAGGGTCCTTCTTTATATGCTGACACTTTTTAAGGAGATGACCAGACCATTAAACTGAACCACTTTACCTATGGGAACAACATCGAAATCACGAAAAAAAAAATTTGCTGCCAAATGTATGGGACATTTGGCTCGAGTAGGTTCGCAGTTTGGTTTGGAAGAGCTGATTTTTTTTCGTGATTTCGATGTTGGTGCCATAGAGAAAGTTGTCCAGTTTGAGAGTGTGATCATCCCTTTAAGGGCCTATGTCGAAAAATAATTGAAGCGAAATGGGCGTGGCTTAGCGCAGCAAGCGCCCCGCGCCCCGCTACCGAACATCGTCGCGCACTAGCCCGCGAAAATCAAATCACTCAAAATGCGTAGAAGACGCTTCGCTGTTAAGATATTATTAGTACCTTTTGTCGTATGAAAAAACACAATATATCATAATTAAGTATCGTTCTATTTATCCTCCTTGATCAATTATTAATTTATTACAGGATCAATTACGGACAACCAATTTATAGATAGAAACAATACCTAACTAACGATACTCTTTAATTGATTTCACTTAAAAAACTTAAAACTCATTAATATCATACCGAAAATCACTGTACCTATCTAGAAGGAAAAAAACTATCATTACAGGATTTTGTTTTACTTTATAGTACGAGAGCTACCTGTTGGTCTTCGGTTCGGTTCTTGGTTAGGCTTTACGTCTTTAGATCCCGTAATCAAATCAATTCAACTTCTTATTTTGTACTTGTAATTGATATAATACAAGTCAAAACATTCTATGGTCAAAACATACCGACTATCTAGATGAAACCTGGAAGTTATTTTACGCCGTCAACAAAAATGTAAGAAGAACGTGAAAAAATAAGTTTCGTAATACTGCAATAATCTCAGTTATTCTCGATACCACAAGAACTTTCAGGTTGAGAAGTTTTATAACACTCATAAACCTATTTTGAAAATCCATAGGTAATTCTAAAATACCTCGCATCCCTCAGATGCATGGCATAGCATTGAAGGATGAGGATGATGCAGGATATTATAACAGGTATGAATGAATTTTAAAATGGTAAATCAACATTTATTTACAAAATCACTAATAATATTTATCTTACGACCTAAAATCAACATTTATTTACATTAGTACATTACGATAAGTGTGACTTAAGTCGTTCATTATTGCACAGCGTGAAGTTAGCACCCGAGCACAAGCAAGGGTGCTAAACGTATATGCAGGTTTAGGTCACAGAGTGCTGGAAAATTATTTACAACTTATTACCTTTTCTTTTCTCTCATACTTCTGGTATGTTCCTGCCTACGTTTCAAATTTAATGTTTTGTTCCGTTTTGTTTTTCATTATCACTGTTTCTCCTAGTACCCCAGGAAAATTAGGTGAAAAAAAGGGTCAACCTCGGATTGAGAGATAATAAGCTACAAACTTCTTTAAATCATCGTTATGACATCCAATACGTTAGGTCAAATGTCACATAAAATCTCGTTTATGCAGGTCAAAAGATTCAAGGTAAAATGTAAAAAACAGGTCTTTAGGAAATATCTTCTTTTCTATGCTCTAAATGACCTTTGAAGTTTTAAAAAAAATTGTAGAACTTTAAATTTTCTTCATATTTGGTCATTTATAATAGTTAACCGTTCTTGAGATAGATAGGTAGAACGCAAAGAGTTGTAACTCCCATAACGGTTTGCTCCCATAGTAAAATGATACTTTTCCTTACACCCTGTATAATATTATTTGGCGTTATTAATGAAAATACATAATTTCAATAACTATACACGAAAGAAGATGATGAAGAATTATTTCGAGTTTGAATCAATCGGGATAGAAAAACGAGTACAGAATAGTGACCCTGAGCAGCGCGCATTGAAGATATTGAATGAAACCAGTCACCGCCTGCCCGACAGACGCTTCAAAACAATACTTATATGGAAAGAAGACGACATGAAGATTCCGAACAACTACAAAAACTCACTCAAACGGCTGCACAACCTAGAGAAGAAACTAGACCGAGATGAAGACCTGAAAAAGAAATATGAAGAAAGAATGCAAACCCTCTTCACTTTGGGCTACGCCGAGGAAGCTACCACACCGACGGTGCCAAATAAAACATGGTACCTACCCCACTTCGCGGTCATTAACCCCGCGAAACCGAAGATAAGAGTAGTACACAACGCCACAGCGAAGACAGCCGGACGCAGCCTGAACGATATGCTACTCTGCGGTCCAGACTTGCTGCAATCTCTGCCGGGAGTTGTAATGCGATTTCGTCAACACCAACACGCCGTGTCAGCTGACATAAAGGAATTAATGTTTATACAAATATAAGTTCAAGAGGACGACAGAGAGGCACTACGATTTCTATAGCGGGGCGACGAGAGAGGGAACCAGCGACCGCGAGAGTACCGCATGACTTCAGTGATCTTCGGCGCGATGTCATCACCATGCACCGCGCTATACGTGAAGAATAGAAATGCTTCAGACTTCAAAGAAAAGTATCCTGCAGCCGCGCGAGCCATTGAAAAGAACCACTACATGGACGACTACATAACAAGTTTTCCGACCGAAAAAGAAGCCAAAGAAGTATCGAAATCAGTCGACTACATTCATCGGCAAGCCGGCTTCGAGCTATGCGGATGGGTGTCCAATACAAATTCAGTAGTACAACAGTTTTCCGCCAACTCGGGCGGCGCCACGGTCTCTATCGGCGGGAGCGAGGTCCGATGGTACAACGGGCCGAGCTTCCTACGAAACCACGAACGAGAATGGCCACAAGAGACGAAGACAGAAGCACCGAAGACAGGAGAAGAGAGGGGACTTGTCACGTCACCCACCAGCGACCTGACCACGCTCACCTACCTCGAATCGAGCGATTTTCGTCGTTCCCACTTTTGCTACGAGCTACGGTGCGCATGCTACAGTTCGTCAATTTATGTCGAAAGAAGAAAAATGAAACAGTATTGGCTACGAAGCGCAAACAAACGAAAGAAAACAATAAAAACGACTCTGATTCAAAGATTGATAAGAAAACATGCAAGAACGAGACACCGTACGTGAAGAAATGAGATAGCAACACCATCGGTATCGAAACGCACTATCTCATTCGCGCTGAGAAACTATGGTGGATACAAGAAGATTGTCTTTCCGAAGATTTACGTCGAGTAAGGAACGGCGCGGCGCCTCAGCCGGGAGACAAGCTGTCGGCGCTATCAGTGGTCGTCGGCGAAGATGGCTCAAAGGAAGAATCCACGTAGCACCTGACATCGTTGAAGACACTGCGAGCCCGACCGTACTCGACGGGAGACACTACTTCACGCGACTGTACATACAACACGTACACGAGCGACTACATGGCGGTATCGAAACCGTCGTGAATGAGCTACAGCAGTGACTATGGGTACTGAAGATACGACCGACGGTGCGTGAACGTCATCAAACACTGTCAACTATGCAAGATACGAAGAGCGAAGCCTACTTCTCCGGCGACCGGCGACCTGAGGAGGTTCGTGGCACGAAGAGGAGTGCCTAAGGAGCTATGGAGTGACAACGCGACGTGCTTCAAGGCTGCGGAGAAGGAGCTCGCCAAGGCCGCGCTGGCGGCGGTCAGCGAGGAGGCGACGGCGCGGCGCATCACCTGCCGCTACGTACCCCCGGCCTCCCCCTTCATGGACAGCGCGTGGGAGCGCATGGTACGCACCGTGAAGGAGGCACTGCGCGTCAAACTTCACGAGCAGTACCCTAGCGACGAGACACTGCTCACCCTGCTCGCCGAGGCGGAGAACACCGTCAACTCCCACCCACTCGCACACGTGGCGGTGACCCCAGAAGAACCGGAGGCGCTTACACCCAACCACATCCTGTTGGGACCCAAACGACCTCACCGCGCGCAAGCGCAGCGCGCTCAACGATGGCGGACGTCTTCTGGAGCCAGGTCAAAGAGTACCAGCCTCTACTCCAACACCGGCGGGAGCCTCACACGACCAGCGCACGCTATCGGCGACCTGGTACTCGTCTGCGACCCCACCCTGCCCCGCAACACATGGCCGACAGGAAGGATCGTCGCGGTCTACCCAGGGCGAGACGGCGAGGTGAGGATCATGGACGTCGTAACCAGCAACGGGCATGTCCTCCGGAGACCGACCAAGAGGATCGTCGTGCTACAGGTTGGATCGCAGAGCTGCGACGGCGGGAGAAATGTGCACGACAGAACCTGAATTGACTACATAGTTTTTTACATTACTTTGTTTATTTCGTTTTATATACCCTTTTATACTAGTAGGATAAGTTTAGGTTAAGTGTTAATTTCAATAAATAAAATTTTCTTATTAGAATTAGGGCTTAGCAAAATGATATAAAATGGCGCCAAATCGGCGTAGAATCATTCCGGATCCAGCACTCAAGAAAGAAACAACTTGGAAGAAGAAACTCTCTGCGACCACTCGCCTTCCCTACCCTGCCCTTCAGCCTGGCTCACCATACTGACTACCCATACAATTAAGGGCCACAGAGTTTTCAAACTCTCATACCAGGCAAGATGTTCCGGGGCAATAGAATCCTTCAACTCGGTAAAAATACTGACAACGGTTCATAAATACGTTTATAACCAGATTCCATTATGACAAATAAATTTAATTATTTGAAGAAATTGAAAAACAAGATAGTAAAACCGAAAATTACGACGACTTAAAGATAATAACAGCTAGCTCTTGGTCTATGAAGTCCAAAAAAACTGCTATACATATTTGAGTGAGAAATATACTTAAGAGAAGTTTATTCCGAATGCGTAAATGCGCGCTGAATACAAACGAAGTCTGGTGATATTTTCAATACTAACCAATCAGTAAATGAAAAATTTGCAGAAACAATCTAGAAACTAATCTCTATGCTTGTATGAAGTCAGATTTTCGTTAAAATATACAGTTTTAATGCTAGGATTAATTTAAGATTTGTATAGAAATCTTTGAGGTATTGTAACTTTAAAACTTTACATTTTAACGAAAATCTGACTTGATACAAGCATAGAGATTAGTTTTTAGATTTTTTGTGAAAAATTTCATTGACTTTAAAATTGGTTACTAATGAAAATATCACCAGACTTCGTTTGTATGGAGCGCGCTCCGAATTATATTCTCTTAAATGTGAAGCTGCTATGGCCTCGAATTTATTTTAGATTGTATTTAATATATTACACTATAATATTTACACGTAAGCTGGATAATTAATCGTAATTCGGAAATTGGGCATGCGAACGCAGGTCCGACGCGGGCAAAGGCCACAGCCGACTGAGCTTTTTAATAGATTGTGATAGCTTATATTACTGCCTGACGCGAGAGAAAGAGATGGGGCGGCGCGCGCGCCTGACTAAATAAAACGACGTAAGCGCCAAAACAAACTTTATTTAGTTGTGATTTTACTATTTATGTAAGTTAATTTCTGCTGCAATCAAAATTTATAAAATATCAATCTCTATTTTTTAAATCAAGTCTCGTGTTTCTATTATTCACCGTTTAGCAGTTCCAAGCGTTTATAGATAAAGACGGAGGCTACTTTGGCTTGTTTTTCTATCGAGAAAATTTGTCTTAATCGTGTTTTGGCGGCAATCAAAATTTTAATAATATGTTCAATTTACACATATCCTGAAATCATACTCCTACTGTTAGTACTTCATGATATCTGATGCTTTGAAGAATCCTATTTTTTTCACATATCCTCTTAAAAAAGTGTCAGCATATTAAGAAGAACCCTATATATGACTTCGTAAGTAGTCGTTACCTCGTGATTGTAGGCTGTGATCACTCGACTGTAACATTATCAAGTAAAAGCTCTACAGTATAGCTATTTAGAGGTGATAATTATCTCTATAAAGTTACTAAACAGCTGCTGTAGAACTTATGTGCTACGTTCAAATATAGATTTACTACCAGATAAGTCAATTACTCAATTAGCTGGCCCATACTTACCATTTGCGTAATTCTAAATTCGTAAATGAGCGTCCCAAATCAGACGTTCAAGGAAGCTTCTATTACCCCGCATAGAGGTCACTAATTGAATCTAATTCTACTTTTTCATAATTGCGCCTGTCACGGTACGGGAAGATTTCTCCTCGTAATTTTACGACACGCCAATTGTAGCAATTGTTCTGTTAAAAATATAGCCCTGTGTGTTGTGTGGATGTCCTGCTTACCAACCGGATAGGGATTAATTTGTACTGTCTACACTGCAAATGAGATTCCTCTGTTAGAGTACTAATTTCTCTCATTCGTATGAGTCAACGTTTGTCACTTTTACCCTAGACTGTGAATGTAATTTGTTTGTGACATGAGGCAATGTTTGTTAGGATTTGTATTTCTGTTTACTTGTCATTGTTGAAACATTTGTTATCTATTTCATTAATGGGTGTATAAGGTACCTGCTTTTCTAATACCCAATATAGGTAGGTTGATTTTAAAAGTACTTATTACGAAGTGAGGTTCCCATCGATTTTTTCTAGCGGCCTCCTGTTGTCTAATGGTTAAGAGCATTGGGCTCTTGACATGGAGATCGTGGGTTTGATTCCCACGGGGGACACCTAGTGATATGTCACTTTGTGCGTTTTTCCCATTGCAGGACGAATCACCTGATTGTCTGATAAGAAAGATGATTCCGTACTTCGGATGGCACTTTAAGCCGTTGGTCCCAGCTACTATGATCTCTGTTACTCTAACTCATTACTATAATCGAGACGGTTCTCCAGTTTTGTATGAAAGAGCGGTTTTCTTTTCGCGATTTCGATGTTGGCTCCATAGTGAAAGTTGTTCAGTTTGATGGTCTGAAGCACCCCCTTAAGTATTACTAGGGAGTTTTGTTACACCCTGTATACAGAGAGAAAACATTTATTATAATATGATAGCTAGTGGGTCCCCACTGGTAGATTGTAAAGATAGCCGTACCTTCAATCTAATCTCTACCGCATTTAAAGCCCTTTCAAATGCATACCATTTAGTATAAAAACGTGTAAAAATATGTAAATGATATGCAAATAAGTACTATTAAACGTTTTATGTGATAGTCCATTCATAAGTTCGAATGAATGGGCAACTCGCCCGCCCACGCCCTCTCTACACTTGTTGTTAATCTGGCTACGTATTTATTGTTTTGGAAATAGCGTCTTTCATTGAGAATTTCTCTTTTGTTTGAATTTAAATTGATTTGAGTGTTTAATACGTAATACTGAACGAAACTTAAGCGTGTGCGTATGGATTGAGGGGCCAACTTTACGTTTTTGTAACATTACCTATAGATACTGTTGCTACAAATTCTAGAATTGGGCCTACAAAATCTACTTACATCCGAGTTCCGAGGTAAAACCGTAATTGGACTCCACTAAATTAGGATTGATAAAATCAAGAAAACAAAGAGAATGAAAAGAAGTAAAAAAACATTTTCCAAAAAGGAATCCAAAAAGTTTTCATTTCTCCTCTATATATTTTTCATACAACCAAAGAGTTTTCATTTTATCTAAGAAATACAGATCTGGCAGCTACCGGTCAGAAAAAAATGACGTTGAGCCAAATACTTCAATTAAAAAGAAAAACGTTTTCTTCTTTTTAGTTTTTATGGCTTTTGATATTTTTTTCCAAGACGTCTTGCCAGTTCACATAACAATATTTTTTGAATCAATAAAAAGGTTTTATTCCGAAATTCCAAATAATCCCAATCCCGTTTTCCAAACTGAATTAATATTTTCCTGGATCGCTGGTGTATGGTAAAGTATATTATTTCTTTCTACCAATATAATTTACTCATTGGAATTATCTGACAATTGATAATTGTCGGCCCGAAATTAAACAAAAAAACAAAAGTGACACGCACGTTTCTGTAGTTAGTGTTCTTTGAAATGATTTCTCGAGTTCTCGATTTTCAAGATGTTGAGACATTTTTTCTTGTCTCGATCTCGACTAAGGCCAGATTTCTCGAAAATTCTCGCTTCGAGAAATCTCGAGCAGAAACCCTAGGTACGCGATATTTAATGTAACATTATATTTAAGTACAACACAAAATGCATATTGTTGTAGGTAAGTAAGTATAATGTTACCTTTATCAGCACTTAGTTTTGCAAAGGGCTTATTTACTACATACAGTGGAGTGCGATTTTTAAAGAGCAAACGTTGAAAATCATGATCGAATGATTTCTAATGTCCATAGTAATTTTGACATTTTCTACTGCTGATTTGAAGTGACTTTCAAAAATCGCACTCCTAAAGCCTCAAACGCAAATGTAATCTTAGTCATGACAGCTCCGTTGCCGTTGATTCCAGTAGTTTTAAACAATCAAAACGATGTTCGGAATCCACTTCAGTATTTCCAGATGCTCGTTTAAATCTGTTTTGCGAACCATTGTGTTCCTAATTGAGCTGTCAATAGCGTACCGAACCGACCGTCCTTGACTGCCACTCGGCGAAATCGTCGATCCTTAGTGAACAGTAGCAACCTACAGCCGGGGCAGCCCACACCCGAAGCTTTCTGACATTGTTTTTTTATACAACAAAAACATAATTGCTATCTCGTAATAAATTGTAGTCGCCTTGTCTGATTGATCTACATGCTGATTAAATTGTTGTAATGTGAGTTTTTGTTAGATTGCAACCAGTTTGCGTCTTGATGCCGGTGATATGTTTTTACTGGACTTTTTTAGTGGGGTTTTGTCCACTCTGTCTGGCTCCTTTTTTATCGTATCACATTTCATTCAAATTATTTTCATATTTGATGATAGATGTTTGTATCGCGCCTTTATGTTTAAGTGTGGCGCAAGTAACTTAAACATGTAATATATGACACATAAAGTAGGTAAATATCTCTAATAGCCACCAATATTTCTCCTGCGTTGATTAATAGGTCCACGACATAATCTTTAAATCAACAATGTTTAACTGTTAACAAAACATTAATAGTAATGGACGTGGTGTCAGAGCCACTTATAAATAATCTATGAGGATTTATATCATCGCATAGTTGGGCACGAGGCCTCCGCCTACAGGGGTCGTGCAATACAACTAACACCTTTGACTAAGATGCAAGTTGGAAGAGAAAGCGAATAAATAACGAATATAATACGTAGCTCACGTAGACTTAGTAGGTCCTGTAGATGTCAGATTAATAAAATAGATAAATAAATAATACAGTACCTTAGACTACTTATATGAGGACTAGTTACGCGTGTAATTCTACTAAAAAAAAATTTCTGCCACTTTTTGCGGGGGGCGAGGTAGCACGAGATACGCAACTTTGAATTTTATTCCATTATTTTAGATTCTAAATTTGAATGTTAAAAATCATGAAAACCAGTGTCGTGTGAACCCCAAACGTCATAAGTTCGAAATTATTGTTCCGCAATTATAGTCTGTCGCGTTTAGTGATAAGGTATAAAATCGAATGTAAATGCTTAAGATCTTTTGATCTTGCACGTTGGCAGAGGGGAAATGCGAAGGCGAGGCGGGTCCGCATATAAGTAGTCTAAGTACAGCACAAATATAAAATTAGATATACGGCTAGTAGCGTATGCCTCGTAGCCTACGAATAGACACTCTTTCTTATACTGTGCCTACGAGGTCTACCTAGGAACCTACCGTACCTTTGATTCACGATAAAGAATATTTCTATTTCTTTATTTAATTATTATGGGAACTAGAAAACATTGGCATAACACACAATATTTGATCATAGGAGTTTTGGTTTCACAATCAAGACTGGAATCAAGAATCACATATCCCTTTTCTGTGACACTGCGTTCATCTAGCTATTCTGCTTGCTGATATCTAGTACCTACTCTGAATTTTCTAAGTCTAGTATGTACAATAAGTATATAACTATTCATTCGTTAGTATGTGTTGCTACACGGGTATAAGCGAGTACCTAGGTTTTCTATCATATATAACTAAATCTTTTCACTTAATGTGGATAATATTTACATGACAATAAAATTAATCCTACTTAATTATAAAATACTTATAACCTAATCTAAATAATATGGTATAAGGAAGAAAACCATTATAATGCCTACAACAACAAACACAGAGTTAAAATTACTTAAGAGTAGCTATATAAAAACTAAAAACATATACTTATAAGTGTACACCTATGTTTTATTTTCTTCTTTTAGTTTTAGCCTTAGGGAAAAAATATTGTTTATTAACCCACTTCAAAAAAGGAGGTGGTTCTATGTTCTTTCCTTTAGATTATCTCACGTTTAAATTGGAAATGGTGTCCTAAAGCTAGTAAGTATTTGTGCGGACAGGCCGGTGCTTCTGTAGTAGTAGCAGATAATTAAATCGTTTCGCTTACAGTGTCGGGCTTAGGTTTATGAAAAAGAACGTTTTAAAATAATAACAGAAACGCTATCACATGTCCCTTCCGCCATTTCAATCCGCCTCCAGTAGCGTAACGGGCAGCCGTACAAATCGGACAGCACTTCCGGCCAGGCCGCCTCTCACCTCTGCGTGGGCGCAGCACGTGGCCGCTTCGCGCCGTTCATGGGGAATTTGTCAATGGATGCTTACTTTGATGCTTGATGACTCGTATCACAGATTAAAGCTACGTTCAAACCTGGGCGTCTGCGACGCAGAACGTGAAACGGCAGCGTCTACGACGCGACGCGAAACTAGGCCTCCAAACCTGCGCGACTGCGACACGGGACGCGAACTTCATTTGTTGATGAATAGTCATTGAAGGAATTCTTTAACTATTGCTGTACTAAAGTAGGTACTAATAAATCTGTACACAAAGTATTTACAGGCAGGATAAACTCCATGCTTATTTGGGTTTTGCGTAGCTTGATGTGTCGCCGCCGCCGCCGCCGCCGTACGTACACACGGCGACACATCAAGCTATACAAAACCAACATAAGCTGGCCCCGCAACGTTATACGTTACTATACCTACGCGCGGTCAGTTTATGCTGGTTTTGTATAGCTTGATGTGTCGCCGTGTGTACATACATATTTGATACAGAAAAGAGAATATTTAAATACTTATGATATAAATCATGCTGTCTTTCGTTACAATATAAGCATAAGCATATGCTCACGACTATATTCCCCGAGGGGGTAGTCAGAGATATTCTGAAAACTCAGAACATCCACGTTTCACTGGTAGTACCGAATCTCTGTCCAGTGTGACGGGGTGGACATTGGGTACAATACATGCCTCGAAATTGAAGCATGCAGGTTTCCTCACGATGTTTTCCTTCACCGAAAAGCCAGTGGTGTTACATATCGTACATAAATTCCGAAAAACTCATTGGTACGAGTCGGCCTGGACGGGGATCGAACCATCGCCTCCTGCACGGCAGGCAAGGTTACTCGCCACTGGACCACCACGGCTTTTCAATATTGCTTATTATATTCACGGAATTCCGCATAGTTTAATATAACCTCAATATTGCTTCATTGTATAACATAAACAAAATCAAGAACTGGATTTAATTCAATCCTCTACACACATAACTTAGTTATTTAGTGTAGTAGCCAACAACAAGCCGACTCGGCGTAAGTAATAAATAATCACACAAACCAATACAATACCATTAAATATATTATTATAGCAAGCTCATAAATTGGTTGTATGACCGCAACAACATGGTGGTGAAATGATTAATGGTCTATCAATTCAAAGTGAATTAATAACTGTAATTATGGACACTGGCGATACAGATATGTATTTAATTGTGTATCGTTGTGTAGGTGTTAGGTATATCCCTTTAGATAATAAATTTATAGATACCTATACTTCATTTGAAATAGGGACGAAAAGATTTTACGATTCCTATTGTAAGCCTAATGTCCTAACCTTGTACTTTTTAATTATTATTTTGTGTTAAGTAGTTAAGTTATATTTAATTTTAATTGTAACTATTACCAATTCATTATTCCAAGTATTGTAGTATTGGTACAAAAAAACGCACCGATCGATGGTACGATAAAAGCGCACCGAACTAAAAAGGTTGTAAAAAAATAAGCGCGGATTGATTCGAATTTTAACAGGCAGACTGTATATGCATTTTAAAACAAATATGAAAATATTTAGTTAATTGAGTTTTAATTGCCAAATAGTAGGTTTACTTTTCACTATAACTAGCTTTCTGGACGATTCTGATTTGCAAATATAATTTATTTATTAGAAAGATATACTAAGCGACTTAACTGGGACGATATTTGAAGATAAGTGAGAGGAAGTGTTTCAAGTGTAAGTTTCTGTATTCAAATAGCCGTAAAATTTCGTTGCTATTTGAAATGAAACTTTTCTTTTCTAGCTTATTATCATGGTATCGAAACCCTACTTTATTCGCGATGTATTCCATTATTCGCGACAAAAAAGGCGCTGATCAAAATTTCTTACGATAGACCTACCTAGTTCCAAACCGTCGTATTTGAAACAATTTAGACAATTAAATATGTCGTATTTACGTGCTATAATTACTAGCCTCTCGGGGAATATAGTCGTGAGCATATGCTTATTATGTATGTAAGGCTGACTTCCCACTGTACGCATATGCTTCTACGTTTGAAGTACATCGCTTCTGCAAAAGTAGTTTTCATTGAAATGATAAACTAAAGATAGTGATGTATTTCAGAAGCACACGCACGTGCTTGGTAGTGGAAAGACGGCCTAACAAATCGGCTCGTCCTGAGTTTCAAGATCGATGTTCTGCTGCAGCTGGAAGTTTATGATGTAATAAAAAGTAATATTTATGGGCACCTTGAAACAAACTTTAAAGCTTTGTTGGGTAGGATCATTGACATACCACTACTGGACGGAGGGTCCGCGTTCAAAAGTGTCCGAATTAAAGAGAACGAAAACGTAAAAAAGAGAACGAATTACGCAACAGTCTTCGTTTGATCGGCCGACCACGCGCACGCGTTGACGCGCGGCGCGCGCCGAGCCCGAAT
Organism: Agonopterix alstromeriana; assembly: GCA_963924505.1. NCBI lineage: Eukaryota > Metazoa > Arthropoda > Insecta > Lepidoptera > Depressariidae > Agonopterix > Agonopterix alstromeriana. The sequence continues at coordinate 12,014,405 of OZ004665.1, read as the reverse complement.
GGGGGTGTGGGACGGAATTTTTTTTCAGCGTTTTCGATGTTTTTAGTTGGTTTATATTACTATACGTTAAGTACGTTGTGTATTTTAGTCTCGGACACTTTATTCGAGAATTTAGTACTAGACCCGGCGTCCATAGTATTCTACGTCAATGGGTAGGAATTTTATTAATTTAAAAAAACTTCTTTGTGTATATCTTTCAAAGACTTTACGTACATCTTGGATAACGAAAAACTTAAAAGCTTTAAAAAGTGGATAGCTGGATGGAAAGATTTATAATTTATTAAGAATTTGTCTTAAAAATTCATTCCAAGTTTCAGAATAACGAAACAATGGCTGGTGAGAGACAGACCTCGTTCGAAAGGGCGTACTTCTGCCTCAAGGCATACTCGTTACTATTAGGGTTGCCACTAATAAGTATTTTATATCATTCGCCTAACTGTTCGATCGGGTAAACATTTGCGAATTTTGTAAAAGGGAACATTTATAGCACTGTGTTCAATTTCAAAACCATTTGCGCTATCGAATGAGTCGAAATAAATAACTCGGAGATACCTATGTTTGGTTGTCTTTATGTAGGTACCTACAATGAGGCGTTATAGCTTGAATTGTCTTAAAAACTACACATTGAAGGGCACTCTAAGGCGCTAATTAGTACAATACATGTGAGAAGGCAATAATCAAATAAGCTTGCTTGCCTCCACGGTTTTTGAATTAACCATTTAAATGTCAGCAACCCTAATGACTGGAAATTTTGAGAATGACAACAACGCAATGAAGAAACTGTGTCACTTATCTTATAAGAAAAAGTTTTTTTCAAGATGAACCAGAGGTCGAGTGTCGAGACACTTTTGTATTTGTTAAAATCTCAAGTTCTTTAGATAGGTACGCGATTTACATTTTTCATAATAGCACCTAGCTGTAATAGAGACGGTAGGTGTTTGATAATGAAATATATGGCACAATACAAATACAATAGGATAGGTAATGAAAAGAAAGAAAACTAAAACTAAGTACTTTAAATTTCAGAAAAAATATAAAAGAAAAAAAAAAAGATAAAAAGACTGAATGTGAATGTCTTTCTTGTCATTTCATCGGCTACAGTTATAGGATATTTCAAGCGAAACATATACCACAGAGTACGAGTATCAAAAGTAAGATTATTTTCAAGATTTAGTAAAGTTTTTTCCACACAAACGTATTCCCCTGTTTCCTCCCTGGATAATGACACTAGAGCAAAACATTTTTTACCATACAATCTATGTTACCTCTGCTATGTGCCTATGTTTTGCTTTTTTGCATGAATTAATTACTGTATGAACTAGGGACCTTCGAAAATGACTAATTTTACAGCCCGTTTTCAGACATCCAGCAAACAAATTTGACGAATAAAAACAAAAAAGCAAAACATACAGACGTAGCCAAAGTCTTTCTCATATTATTCTTGAAACAATTATTAAAATCGGTTTAGTTTTGGAGGAGGAAGCAGGGGTATACGAAATGCTGTTTTTGACGATTTTATGTAGATAAAATTGGCCCGAGCTGCAATTGTCTCTTTCGCACTCTAGTCGGTGGGGTGTATGGGTGGAGCGGATCGGACAAATACGAGTATGTATACAGTCGGAAAAGCGACCTATTCTCCAAATTAGCATTTCAGCCCGCCTATAATCTACACTAATATTATAAACAGGAAATATTGGATTTTTTGTTTGTTCCGAAACTACTGGACCGATCTGAATAATTCTTTCACCATTAGAATGCTACATTTTGCGTGATAAACAAGATATTATTTTATATCTACCCGTGTGAAGCCGGGGCGGGCCGCTAGTAATTTATAATTTGAAAAAAAAAATAAGTGTTCCGTTTTGCCAATTTTGGTCCGGAACACTAAAAAAGAGAACCATATTTGATAATATGATTTATTAGTGGCGACGAGCTTAATATTTGAAAGCTTGGTGGAGCTTACACCAAGTATTACCAGCTTATTTACACACTGAAATACAAGACTAGAAAATAGACTAATAAACACAAAAGATTAACGTCGCGTGTCTGTTATCTACAGCAGTTTGCGGCTAGCTTTTGTCGTGAGCGGCCCTTTCCAAGATAACGTTTACTCCATCCAGTCATGAATACCAGAATATTCTATGACCTTTTAGTTGTGACTGTAAAATATCTAGTTAATTATGTTACCACCTAAGTTAGATAAACAACACAAGGATGTGAGGGTGCCTCCTCAGAGTCAGCCAGCGGGTGCTAGCCGGCCAGCTACTTCACCAGCCGGTTGTGTGCGCCTTGAGGATGTTCATCTGTTCAAGGAAAGGGTAGGTGTTTTAAAGCACATACCTAAGGGGGCAAGAAGTTCGGCCGCTGGTAAGCTCTCCGCTATTATAGACCGTTGCGTGCAATTTAATGGGAGTGAGGACTGGTGTTCTTTACTCACCTTTGCTTTTTTTGCCTTGCGTGTTCCGGACCGAAGTGATAGGAAGTCGCTTACGGCTAAAGTGAAGGATAACGTTGCAAATCTGAACTTTTATTTGCCTTTGGAAAATTGCACGCATCAACCGCGAAACTTGTATAGGTCGATCGAATCGAGGGTTTATGACGGTGATCTGAGGGGGGCTGTGCGGATGCTTGTTTCCGATTGCACTCTTGCCGCTAAGTCTGTAGAGACTCAGGCGTCTTTGCAGGAGAAACATCCGTCTCCGTCCCGTTCACTGTTATACCCAGATGAGCCTGATTTATCTTGTCCCTATCTCTCTGTAACTGTGGAACAGGTGTCGGCCGCCTTGTCTTCCTTCTATAGTTATTCGGCGTCGGGCGTCGATGGTATTCGTCCGGTTCATCTAAAGGAGTTAACTTCTTCGTCGGCTGGTGACAACGGACGTCGTCTGTTGGACTCAATTGCCAGGTTGTGCAATTTTCTCTTGAAGGGAATGCTCAACCGTGAGGTCTGTCCTTTTTTATACGGGGCAACGCTGTGTGCTCTGAATAAGAGGGGAGGGGGAATTCGGCCGATTGCTGTCGGTACCACGTTTCGTCGCCTCGTGGCTAAGCTCGGCTGCAGTGCGGTAAAGGATGAAATTTCATCTTACCTTCATCCGCATCAACTTGGATACGGCACCGCGCTAGGTTGTGAGGCGGCGATTCATGCGGTAAGGGCTTTTGTTTTTGAGAGAGGTGGTCAGGATGACATAGTCGTGAAATTGGATTTGAAGAACGCTTTTAACAGTGTGGAAAGGGACACAATTTTGACAGAGGTAAAAATGCACGTTCCTTCTCTCTATCCCTTCCTACACCAGTGCTATTTTTCGGCAAGCCACCTTTTCTATAACGAAAGCTCTATGCTTTCCCAGGTGGGAGCGCAGCAGGGGGACCCTTTGGGTCCGCTGATTTTCAGCCTTGCCATACATAACATTGTTGCGTCTCTGGGGTCGTCTCTGAATGTGTGGTACCTTGATGACGGAATAATTGGGGGCAAACCGGACTGCGTTTTTAGGGACATTGAGGCTCTTATCCCTAGTCTTAAAGCAGTTGGACTAGAGGTCAACTCAGAGAAGTGTGAAGTTTTTGAATGTGGGCCTAGTTCGTCGAGTCTTTTGACGCGCTTCAGGGATGTCTTGCCTGGCCTAAAAGTTATAGATAGGTCTAACTTTAATTTGCTGGGCGCACCTATATACCCCGAGGCGATACCGGATGTGCTTCGTGGGAAAAACGTCACCCTCAATTCAGTTCGGGAGCATTTCGGGCATCTATCAGCTTCCGTATCTTTGGTTCTGCTGAAGAGCTGTTTCTCCATGCCAAGACTAACGTATACGGTCAGGACCGCTCCAACTTGGCTTTGTCCGAGTGAAGTGGATGCTTTGGACAGCACTTTGAAGGATATAACTGAGGAGGTGCTCAATGTGAAGCTGAATCAGGAGCAGTGGTGTCAGGCGTCTCTTCCTGTAAGACATGGTGGTCTAGGGATTCGCCGTGTATTGGACACGGGCCTTGCAGCTTTTCTGGCGTCCGCGCATGGTGTGGTTGGTTTAGTCACTCGGATTCTGTCTGTTAATGGTGACGACTATGCTGTACCGTTTGCGGACGAGGCGCTTTCTAGATGGTTTCTGTCCTGTCCAAATCAAGCTGCCCCTGAAAAACCTGGAGTCCAGAGGGATTGGGATGAGATTGTGTGTAGGGGGGCTTTAGCGGAGCTTATGAATAGCGCATCCGGGGCGGATTTGGCACGTCTCAAGGCTGTTTCTAAGCCCGAGTCGGGGGCATGGCTGCATGCTTTGCCTTCGCCGCAGCTGGGTACGCACTTGGACAACGACTCGTTGCGTATTGCAGTCGCCTTAAGGTTGGGTTGCGACGTATGCGTTCCGCATCGTTGTGTTTGTGGTGCGTTGGTGGAGGCAAATGGTCACCACGCTCTGAGTTGTGGAAGTTGCGTCGGAAGGTTGCCTCGCCACCATGCTCTTAATGAGGTAGTACGTAGGTCTCTGGTTGCCGCCAATGTTCCGTGTGTGCTGGAGCCACCTGGTTTAAGCCGCACGGACGGAAAAAGGCCCGATGGGCTCACTCTGATACCGTGGCAGAGAGGCCGTTGTCTTTTATGGGATGTTACGTGCGTGAGTACTTACGCGGCATCACATTTAGCGGGTACAATGCGCGAGGCTGGGTCAGCGGCTGAGAGGGCGGCTTCGCTCAAGCATGACAGGTATTCAGAGTTAGAGTCCCTTTACATCTTTGTACCATTAGCAGTGGAAACGTCGGGTGTTTGGGGTTGTGAGGCCAAGACTTTTGTGCGAGAGCTGGGCAGGAGGCTTTTTGAGAGCGGGAACGATCCCCGCTCGGGTTCTTATCTGGTTCAAAGGATTTCTCTAGCCATTCAACGTGGTAATGCTGCTAGTGTGATGAGTTCCTTTGAGCCAGGTGGGTTCCGAGGGGCGGAGAGCATTTAAACCTGTTTTTGTTTTATTACTGACGAAGCGTGAGGTGGATTTTGGTTAGGTAAGTTGACGAAGCATGTTGCGGATCTCTATCTGTTTATTTAAGGTTTTGACGAAGCATGTTGCTGATTACCGGCTGTTGTATTATTATTGACGAAGCTTGTGCTGACTACTTATTTTGTGTAGACATAGGTAATTTTTTTCCATAATATTAAATAATCCTAAGTTAGAACTGTAGTTGAATGTTGGATTATGTTGTTGCGAAACCTCAGTTGGGGCCTTTGTTTGTAAGTCGACGGGACAAGTGGGAAATGATTTTTTGCTTGATATTGAGTGATATTCCTGAAAGAAAAATGCATGAAAATAGAGATATTCTGAAAACTCAGAACATCCACGTTTCACTAGTAACGAAACTCTGTACAGTGCGACGGGGAGTGAGCCCGTCGCCACTTGTAATGGACAGTGGGACAATACATGCCTCGAAATTGAAGAATGTAGGTTTCCTCACGATGTTACAAATCATACATAAATTCCGAAAACCTCATTGGTACGAGTCGGCCAGGAGTGCGATTTTTGAAACTCATACTTTGAACACAGCAGTGGAAAATGTCAATATTACTATGGAGATATGCATCTTTCTACTGCTGATTTGACTTTCGAACATCATACTTCAGGAGTGCGATTTTTGAAAGTCAAATCAGCAGCAGAAAGATGCATATCTTCTTTGAGGTTCAAAAATCGCACTCCAGGACGAGGATCGAACCATCGCCTCCTGCACGGCAGGCAAGGTTATTCGCCACTGGACCAGCGCGACTTTCTTTGAAAGAAAAAATATTATTTATAATTGAATTTGCTTGCAAAGATTAGGATTCCTATTCTGTAGGGTTTTTCTAATGAAAAGCTGCGTGAATTTGGTCGTGCTTACACATTAAAATGTTTGCACACTATGAGCATTTAATCTGTAACTCGGTATAACTTACATTTTACGATTACCATGCATTACATATATACTAAAATCCGAGTTAAGAAGTTGTCTCATCGGGACTTATGCAAGCTACATCATATTTCCATACATTCTAAAAACAGGAAAACCTTCCCAGTTCCAATAAATAAGTAAGTGTTACAATTATTTTCAATAATGTATGTAAAGATATCTTTAGCCTCATTCTAAAAATAGGTATTGCCAGTTATCATTGAGCAAATAGCCAGGCGGCGACCACAGCGGGGACCTGTCAACGTCACTCCACAGTGAGATTAAGGTCGCTGACACTAAATGAAATTCCAGCACAGAACGCGACCCCTGGTTGGCACTGTGACATAGGGGCGCCGGCCGCCATTCACCACCACTGCCTCCGGCCTGCCTGCGTCACTTTAATGAAATAGTTGGGTTTCTAGATGCTCATAATTTTTAAAGATGAGTTTGTTAGTAGGTTCCGACCTAAACAGTATTCGAACTTTTTGTTTTTTAAACTAAGTTAAGTATCGGTATCGTTTAAGATTGGATATTGTGCCATGAAGCTTTAATAGAAACTCTTTGGATGGCGGTAGGTGGTTGTAGCAAGAACTCAGATCACCCCGAAGGGGAATACAGTCGTGAGATTAATGTATGTAGGGACTAAATTTATTGGATCAATAAAAACAGTTTAGACCTCTATAACTACATTTAAATAATAATTAAGTGAACTGATGGAATTAATAAATTCCCGATATATATATATATATATATATATTTATCAGGGGTTGCTTCATTTGGAACTATATCACATGACTGAAATTCCCATGACTACGCCGCGCTACTTTTTAACTCGTAGACCGCGTAGCTCTACGCGGCGCAATGTTACGCTACGCTGCCAGCTACGAGTATAACATGGACTTTAGATTACTTTAAATAGATAGGTACTATTTATAAAAATTTTATTCTTGCGAAGCTATAATTTATGTGAGATGTGTTATTTATTGATATATTGATTAGCCTCTTCACTCGACAGCTCGATAACAAGTTACAAGACAACCTGTCAGGATAAGATAGCACGTGCAGTCCCAATATGTTACTGACGAGATTATTAGCTTAATAGTTTATGTAATTGAATATTGCACAAACAGTGCAATGCTTTTGATTAAACGGCATGCATTTAGAGCAACGCATTTGCTACGTTAAATATTATATAAGACAGTCTAACTGGAATCTACCCTTTTCGTAGGGTGGACTAAGGACGGAAAACCCCTTTTTTTTAGATTCCTTCATTTGATGATTGAGTTGTATTTTGGGTATGAATGAATTCTCACTTGGCATAGTGATAATTCGGTATGTCAAGTTTTTTTTTAAGGCTAAATCGAAAAACATTTCGAGATAATTGTTTCAATAATAATATTTTCTATGTCAGAGATTATAAATGAAACGATTACAGATATTTTTAATAAAGTTCGTCCAGTGACGTCACTGGAAAACCTGTGAACTCCTTGGTAAACTTAGAATCAAAATAAAAAAACTGGCCATTATGAAAAAAAATACATTCACAATGTCAGAATTTGACATTTGATGTTGCCGTTTCTGTTTCCAGTATGGAGTTAGAAAGAGAAGGCAGGATTTTTTTTAAATAAAGCAGTAAGCAGTTTTTCTCCATGGAGTCCGAATTATTCTCTCTCCACCATTTTTGCATTTAGGGATTACAGATCAAAGTAATTTAAAAATTATATTTATAAACTCGATGAATCGCAATAAAATTAAATTGATTTCTTAAAAATTATATCTTCTATCCGTAAAAAATATAAAATTAAGACACAAAAAAACTTGACATACCGAATTAATAAAACCCTAACTAACACAGACTAACGAATGCAAAGTATATGTTCGTGCGAACGTAACGTAACCTAGTGATTTTATTTCCGTAAGAAAAGCTTCCCCTATAGCAAAACATACTTAAGTAGGTATGTTATTTTCCACTGCGATGCATCTGACACTTTTTTTCCAACATCGCGTTGAAGAGATAAGTTAAGTAAGAAAGAAAACACTGCATGTGACTGGCTGAAGTCCTGAATAAAACTACAGCCAAATACAGCTTTCGGTATGTAAAGATTTAAACTGACTTGTACCAAAACGTTTTTGAGATCGCTGTCTCTCACACTACTCATACAAATGACAGTGACAGCATCATATTTAAACACTTAGTTTAAACATGGAAACAGGAACACCTAAATACTTTTTGGTGCAAGCCAGCCTTAACCAATCTATCTACTTGGAATGAATTGTTTAATTCTTATTATCTTCCATCCATTTTGCTGAATTTCCTGTTCTAACGGAAAGGAAAAAAAACTAAAATTTTGTTATGTAGGTACCATCGCGGAAACGGAAAGGAATGTCGTAAAGGAAATTTGTTTTCAGTTCACATTTTCCTAATGTTCATTGTTTCCGTCTCCACTGATGAACTGAGTGCGATTTAATAGATCTAGTTACTCGTAATGAAAACGAATTTCATTGTATATGTCGTAGTCTAGTCTATCTAGAAGATATTGTTTTTTTAAGATTCAGATTTTCATTGGTATGTTATCAGAACCTGGACTAATGCAGCTCTTGATTTCCATGCACCTAAATAAGCTCTGATAACGAAGTGTTTTATCATGAATAATTACGTGAATCAGTATATATCAGTATGTTACAAAAGTGAAAATAAATATTTCAAACTTTTAAGGGGGTTGTTTAGACCATCAAACTGAACAACTTTCACTATGGGACCAACATCAAAATCGCGAAGAAAAAAATCTGCTGTCCCATACATTTGGCTCGAGTAGGTTCGCAGTTTTGTATGGAACCGTTGATTTTACTTTTCACGATTTCGATGTTGGTGCCATAGAGAAAGTTGTTCAGTTTGTTGGTCTGATCATCCCCTTAAAAAGTGTTAGCATATTCAGAAGGTCCCTGTATGTATAGTATGCACATCAATAAAAAGCTCCCGTGGGTGGCATGCGAGCTTACAGCTGTTTTTTTTTTCGCGATTTCAATGTTGGTCCCATAGAGAAAGTTGTCTAGTTTGGTGGTCTGACCATCTTTACGCATACCACGATTATTAAGAAGGACCCTGTATATTCATACTGTTCAAACCCGCTCGCACTCTGCACTTGCACCAGCTTTCAGAAGTAGTAATCAGCGTCTCCGAGCCCACTTCATCGACTTCGACTGACGTAAGCACGCCCCTCGGCAAAATTAAAATCCTCCTGCATTTGCATAAATGGCACCCAAATTAAAATTTGAGAACTATTGTCTCCTCTAGAACAATGTTTTTGCTTAGTTCGCTGTGCTTCATTCATGGAGGACTCGATCTTTCTTTTAGCTACTATTGGACGCAACATTTTTCGGATTAGGTACTATTTCGAAATGTTCCTCAATGAAAATATATTCTCTTTGTGTACCTCACAACCAATATTTTGCTTGCTAGACATTCAGTGCGTTATTATTGATCGCAAAGTGCTCGTCTTTGCTACCAATTACAATCTTCTATATGAAAGAAAAACAATAAATAAGTACTCAAGACAAATGCCATTCAAAATTTTCCTCCAGCAAGAAAGAAAACCTTTCATTTCACTTAACGCTTAATAAAATAAAACTTTGTAGTCAGCACATTCCAAAAGCTATCTCAGAACGACGATGCACTCATGTTTCCTTCCTCCCGTTTCTCAAACTACTTTCAAAGTAATTTTCGTTCGCAACTCAGATACAAACTGCGAGTCACTTTTCTGTGAAACTTGAAGTCACTTCTCTGTTTGTTCACAGGATACTTCGGGAAGTACTTGAACAAATACAATGGTTCGTACATACCGCCGGGCTGGCGCGAGTGGGGCGGTCTCATCATGAACTCAAAGTATTACAACTATAGTGTCAATATGAATGGAAAGAAGATTAAACATGGCGATGATTATCATAGGGTAAGTCTTCATGACTGGAAGTACAAAGAATGGTATTTTTCATATCTCTTTATCTTGAGCCTATTATCTGCGGCCGGACCGGCGTCCTAAAAAAGGGAGCAACTGGATGAAGAAGGCCGAGGATAGTTTGTAGCATGCCTTGAGAGAGGCCTATGTTCAGCAGTGGACGATGATAGGCTGAGCCTTCGCCATAGCCACACATTACTACCCTCATCATCCTTCATTTGTACCCTTACGTTCTTTTTATTCCGTTTTTGTGGTTGTATGTTTTTGGTGTGCAAATAAAGAATATTTATGTTATGTTATTATGTATGTTTCAGCAAAACCTTTGGGCTATGTCTAAGCTGTCTAAGCATAAACTTTTATTCCAGGATTACTACCCAGACCTGATTGCTAACGATTCTATAGCGTTCCTTCGTGCCTCAAAGCGAAGGTTCGCCAGGAAGCCCGTGCTGCTAGTGATGTCGTTCCCGGCACCTCACGGTCCTGAAGATTCAGCACCGCAGTACTCTCATCTATTCTTCAACGTTACTACGCATCAGTGAGTATTTCTTATTATTTAATTTTTAAAATGGTCTGTGAAGATAACTATACTCCATTCAAAATAGCAACGAAATTGTAAGGCTATTTTGAATTATAGAAACAGATTTAAAACACTTCCTCTCACTTATTCTTAGAACAGCTTTAGTAACGTCCAATATATGTCGGATAGTATACGTATCCAATAAATTAATTACATTTGGTAATCGAAAGCGAAATAGGAATCGGAAAATATCGTCGTCCTTATTTGGAATGAAGTATAGTTGTTCGTTACCTATTGTATACCTAAGTCCACGCCGTCTTAAGATTTTCTTAAATCGTCCCAATATAGTTTTAAAAAAGCATTCCGAGTAAAGGTCATGAACGATCCATTACATCTACACAGGTTAAGCTAATGATACCCATCGTCTGCGTTATCCCTCTAAACGTGAAAGGTCATTCTCACGATCGATAAAGTTCCATCCGGTGAGGGCTAAACACATATTTTTTCATCGAATAAAAGGTTAAGTACACTCTGCTGCTACTATTTTAGTTAAGTAGGTACCTAGGTACTTACGTAGGTAGGTAGGTTTAGATGAAGTAAAATATATTTGGAATAAATAATGCAACAAATTAATAACAAAAACCATAGCCTCTAGGTTCTGGTTTAGAATGGACCACCACAATTCTTCCCGTGGGTTCGTAACGAAGCGATTAAGGGATTAAAAGTTTCTTTTTTAGTGTTTATGTGGGCGAAAGGCCAGCCATCTATCACCATTTAACACGTCATTCCATACTGAAACGTAAATTGCTAAATGTGAGCATTTCTACAACTACATTCTTGAACAGAAAGTTGGTAGTTGTAGCAATGTTTCTGACCACCCCGAAAGAGTGATTAGTCGAAAGTTTATGTATGTAGGCATGTATGTAAATAACAAGCTAGTTTCAGTCATGTACCATTTGATAAAGCTGGCATCGATCCATCAATATGAATATTAGGATATTTTTATATGCCCTAAAAAAAGAAAACACAAAAATGGACTGGAAATTCTTCATGGACGGTGACAAATTTTCCTTGAATTTTAAATGATTCTCGAGTACAAAAATATGAATCGCTCGTCAAGTTTTCTCTGGAATTAAATGGCAAGTCCCTAAATATGTATTTCAAAACACTAATTGCTGCGGCGTTTCGCGAGCACGCCACGGCGGCCATCTTGCGCCTCTTTAAATATTTAAGGAGTTGACCGGCTTTTGGGGTTCCTCAACAAAAAGGCAAAAGTTTCCCTTTTAATGTTTGTTACGTGGGTCGGTAAACAAATCGAGACTGTTGTGGTAATTCACCAGAAATAAATTGTGTATAAATTCACGATCCTGGAATCGTACTTCGTGAGTTCAAAGATACATAAAATATTTATGATATCAGTTTTTTAGCTTACCCATATCTTTTGTTATAAGGTAAAATACTTACAAATTTTGATAATTTGTAAAAAAAACCAAATCATTTATTTTCTGCCTTTACCACCGCTTCGGAAATTCAGCTATAGAGAAGATGCGGCTAGAAACTCTACCGTTGTCACAGTAATTAATATAACTTAGTTCAATGCATTAGATTAAGGCAATAGCAAATACCTGCTTTATAAACTGTTTCCTGTATGCTCGTTAAGACGTTCATTGGTAACCTTCGAACTCTCGTGCCCCAATTTTTATAGTTATAATATTGCATAAGTATTAAAGATGCTTAAAATATTATCTCTGGTGGTCGTTACATAAAAACCACGCCAAAGGCCGTAAGGCGGTTTGAAAAAACTCTGACACCAGGGCTTGCTGCCCACACGATAAGAAGATGCTAAACAAAACCAAAATGATTCATATAATACTATAGGCTCCTTCTTAATATGCTGACACTTTTTTAAGAGGATGATCAGACCATCACCAACTAAAAAATGTTCTCTATTGGACCAATGTCGAAATCGCGAAAATAAAATCAGCTGTTCCATACTACACTGAAAACTTACTCGAGCCAAATGTATGGGACAGCTGATTTTTTTTTCCGCGATTTCGATGTTGGTCCCATAGAGAAAGTTGTTCAGTTTGATGGTCTGATCAAGTCCTCAATAAAGTGTCAGCATATTAATAAGGACCCTGTTTACACATTATAATGATATGCCTACACTAGTCGTAAGTTAGTAAGATTTGGGTAGCGAAATTGAAATATGCGGAACCATACACTAGATACGACGCCCGCGCCATTCCTCATTTTTTTGCGAAAACTCCGAAAATTTTACGTACACTTACGTACGGACGTGGTGCCCCGAATACCCGTAATTTCGCCTCCACTCGGCCTCGTGCGCTGATTTATGTTTCATAAGAATGTTTAGACTCCACCACCGCTTATGTTATGGTCTTCTATGAGTGCAAGAATCGCTTGTTTATTCAGTGGATGATGTAGGCGCATAATGTAACAGCGCCAATCTTTCAGGCTACGTATTACGAGTAGGCAGTAATAAGTCGGTATGTTTGTGGGGACCGTATTTGTTGTCATCAGTGAACTCTTTTATTTACTTCGCTGTCTAGAGGTTGGCAAGTATAGGGGTTAAAAGGTAGATTTACGTGTACCTAATCTTTATACTTAGGTGTAGGGATGTTGTAACATTAATATTATAAGGTTATCGATACCTTTACAACGATTATTGATTATATACTCATTAGAAATAGAAATATCATTTATTTGCCTTGAAACAGGTATACAAAAGATGGTAAAATATAATAAAATAAGCTTCTTCTGTTCACCTGTAGCAACAGCATGCAAATGTGTAACAATTTAAAAAAACTAAAACCTATAATATTAACATTCTGTAATTATTTTACATCTACTATTTAAAATTTAAAAAATCTTCAACGCTATAAAAACTATGATGCACTAGCCATCTATAAATTATTTAACATTTATTTGGTGTTTTGTTGTTTAAAGCTTTCGGGAATTTTATTATATATTTTGATACTCGTATAGTAACAATTCTTCTGGTTTGGTTCTGGGATTATAATCTATAGCAGGTCTATTGGGATGTATACAAGTCTATTACAGTTTAATATACCTATATTTATACCTAAGTAAGATGTTAGAGCATCTTGATCGGTAAAAACTCTACACCCGTTTTTAGGGTTTTATGTTTGCTCTTCAGTCGTAACTTTTCCCATTATATCGAAAGATCTAGCTAGGAGGCTGCTATGCTACGGTTTTGATGATACCTACCTTCCGGCGATAAGTCTAATAGGTATTTTTGTTAAATTCTAATACATTTTGCCACATACCTAAATAAGATTCCGACGGCCATGTATTTAGTGTTGGGCAAAATGTAATTAACTACTAATTACGTTTTGTAATTGTTAATAGCAATTACTCAATTACTTTTTATAATTTTATAAAATATGACTAATGCAATAATTCTTTACCATCGAAAAGCATACATTTATTATAGTAACCAAAAAGGTATTTGAATATTTGCAATTAATAATTACAAAATGTAATTAGTAGTTAATTACATTTTGTCCAATACTGTATTAGTGACCATACATAGGTAAGCTACAAGTAATACATACATGTATATTGCACTGAATATCGCATGCACATAGAAAACAAAAACAATAATTTATTGGTATAAAATTTTCCAATAGAGCAGATGGCATTCGGTGTCGATTGTCACAGATGTGCATCGATATTGCTTCTGCGCTCTGATGGAGTTTGCTCTCGGTCTGAATCTGAGCACACGACAAGATTAATTTTGAATATGCAATAGGTTGCCGTACAGTCGGCGACTATGCTCCTCGCTGAGAATTTGAACTCTGCATACGACTAAGAGTATTAAGGTGTTACTGATTGTACCTATTGAAGCGTCGCTCCGAGTCTATTTGAGAGTTCAAATCAAAAAGGTAGTTAATGGTCAATTTGATTTCTAACATAAACATTAAACACAAATGTGTACATATCTATGTACCTACATAATATGCGTGGTTATTATACAGGGTGTAAGGAAAAGTATTATTAACCTTTTTTGTAGAGACAGAAGTTTAATAAGTAGTATTTGGATACGATCTTGATATTTTGCATTATTATTATTGTCCGACCTAGATACCTAGGTTTATTTTTTCTGTGCTTAAACTATGATCCGCGATGATCACGTAGGTACTTATAGCCACAGAAACTTTCCACTTGTTCCATTCTGAAATTTCGACTAAGAGTTCGTTTGTAAGTATCGGTGAATAGTCATCGATGTATCAATTTTCGTACAATCGAGTTTCGAAATCAAGTAGGTAACCCGTCTCAAAGTGGTTTTATTTTGTTCTAGTAATGTTTTATACATACAATACCTAGTAGAATAGCAACATATTTTTGATTACCCAATTCGGTATGTCAATCATTTCGAGATAATGTTCTCAATAATAATATTTTCTATGTCAGAGATTTTAAAATGAAAGGATTACAGATATTTTTAATAAAATAACGTCGTTTTCGATCCTTCCAGTGACGTCACTGCAAAACCTGTGAACTCCTTGGTAAATTTAGAATTAACTGGCCATTATGAAAAAATACATTCACAATGTCAGAATTTCACATTTGATGTTGCCGTTTCTGTTTCCAGCATAGAGTTAGAAAGAGAAGGCAGGATTTTTTTTATAAAACAGTAAGTAGTTTTTCTCCATTGAGTTCGAATTATTTTCTCTCCACCATTTTTGCATTTAGAGATTACAGATCAAAGAAATTTAAAAATTAAATTTATATTGATATACTAGATGAATCGCAATAAAAATAAAATTGGTTTCTTAAAATTATGTCTTCTATCCGTAAAAAATATAAAATGAAGACCAAAAAAATACTTGACATACCGAATTACCTAATACCCCTATTACCCTTTTTTTAAATAAGTAAGTATTAAAAACTTTCAGTTTGTGTTTGGTTTGTTGCATTGCAAATAGTTACCGTTTCATTTTCTTTATAAGAATGTTTCCGTGTTACTTGTGTTGTGAAGAGCAAAATTCTGTTTCGCTAATCAATTTACTTTACGTTTATCTAGCAAAAACTACTCGCGAGCAAAGAATACAGGAGATATTTCAATAATTATAATGACGAAGCTAGTCGATCGAATAACTTAGGTAAACAACAGTCGATAATTTGTGAGCGATTTTTAAGCAATGCAAGATTTAGGGCTTTTTCTCCACTTCTGGATAAGTTCTTGTGAGCTTATATCACAGATAATTTGACATTTATCTTTCATAAGAAATATGTCAAACGATCTATCAATTAAGCTAACAATTACTTATCCAGAAGTGGTGTAACGGGCCCTTAGTATCTATTTGGTACTATTTGATACCAAAATTAGCGAGCGAATTTTGACTACGGAACCATAAAAACGTACTCCAGCCATTTTTTTTGCGATTAATCGAGTTTATCAATATATAGGGTCCTTCTTAATATGCTGACACTTTTTAAAGGGACTTTTATCAGACCGTCAGACTGAACAACTTTCTCTACGGCACCAACGTCGAAATCGTGAAAAAAATTCTGGAAATCTACTCGATCCAAATGTATGGGACAGTAATTTTATTTTCTCGATTTCGACAGGTCCTATAGACAAAGTTGTTTAGATTGATGGTCTGATCATGGCCTTAAAAAAGTGTTAACAAGAACTTATTCGGGAGTGGTGAAACAGGACCTTAGTATGCAAAATAAACTTTTGATTTGATTTGACCTTAACGTCATCCATAGGTCCCTGTTCCACTGTAATTCTGACTAACTTCCTTGAATGTCTTAATTTATCTGCGTGCCGGTTGTAGGTACAAGCCGACCGCTACGAGCAGCCCATCGCATAAATTATCGTTCTGCATTCGGCCCGGGTAATTGTCGGCACATGAAAGACTTGCAACGATATACGTTGATTCACTGGACACCGCTGACACTGATAAATGTTTTAATTTAAAGTTTGTTTTCCAATTTCGTTAGGTAGGTTATCAGGTCAAAATACTTAGCGATTTATGTTAGATTATCAAACGTTTAGATCGGTACAGCGGGTTTAGTTAGAGGCGAAGACAATTAGGTTTGTCATTTTTTTTGGGAGGGCTGAATCGAAAACCATTTTGAGATGTCTCAATTAGAATATTTACTATGTCAGAGATTTTAAAATGAAAGGACTACAGATATTTTTAATATCGAATTCGGTTCGACGAGTGACTTCAATCGAAGGACTGTAAACTCCTTAGTAAACTAAAAATCAACTTAAAATAACTGGCTATTAAGAACAAAACAATATTCAATATGTCAGAATTAGACATTTGATGTTGCCGTTTCTGTTTCCAGCATAGAGTTAGAAGAAGAAGGCAGGTCTTTTTTTTTAAATTTAGCAAAGGTTTTTTTCTCCATGAAGTTCGAATGATTTTTTCGCGACTATGTTTGCTTTTAGATATCAAAATAATTAAAAATTTAATTTTTGTTGATACATTCGATGAAACGCAAAAAAAAGAAATCGGTTTCTTAAAATTACGTCTATTTATTGATTGCTCGTATTTATTTAATTTGTAGTTTGTGTTGATAGATGTGGTAGGTCCACAGATTATTCAATAGTTACTATAGGGCATAGTTATCATACGTAACATCGTTAGAAGGCTCGGATGGAATAAGTAATGCACTTTAGAGTTCCATGGTTCGATGCAAACGCTTTTTGTCGGCAGCTTTTAAAAAAATACTAACTGCTTTACAAAACCGCTCTGTGGACTACCCGCCGTTTTGCTCCGGTAGTTTTTTATTTACCATATTCATAAAAGCTGTACCATGCATTTATTCCGTGTTCGACAACCTTTAGTGGCGACAAGGCGGCGCGGGCGCCGATAACCGAAGTCGAACCCGGGACCGATCGCTTAATATTCAGCCACCAGCACCGCGCATTGTGTGGTCGCCGGCGAAACCTGTCCGCGGCGGCCCTCTACAGACAAACGATATTTAAAAACATATATAAACACTAATGATACCTAATGGAATTAAAAAACAAATACCTACACTTTTCGTCGCATTTTATTGAGGGCTTATTACACCGTTTTATGTGATTTTGATCGGATTTCGATGTAGGTAGAGATTTTGATGTCTAATTTTTATATATCAGGAATTGTTTGGTAGGTAGGTATTTTTGGGATCGAAATTGTTATTTTTTTTTCGATATAAAGGGGTCTTTCTTAATATGCCATTGGTTTTTAAAGGGGATAATCAGACCACCAAACTGAATAACTTTCTATATGGGGCCAAAATCGAAATAGCAAAAAAGAAATCAGCTGACTCATACATTTGATTCGAGTAAGATTGTAGTTTTGCATGGAGCAGCAGATTTTATTTTACAGATTTCAACGTTTGTCCCGTCATAGAGAAAGTTATTCAGTTTGATGGTCTTATCGACCCCTTGAAAAACCATCAGCATATTAAGAAGGGCCCTGTACAAAGGACAGCTCTAGAATTTTGTGAATTCTCTGGGTGTATTTCAATGGAGTCATAATATTCTTTGATTATGATTATTTGAAACTATGCTAGGCATATAATGTGTAAAAGGGTATTAAGGGAATATAATTCGGAGCGCGCTCCATACAAACGAAGTCTGGTGATATTTTAAATACTAAGTAATTAAGTCAATGAAATTTTTCACAAACAGTCTAGAAACTAATCTCTATGTTTGTATGAAGTCAGATTATCGTTACAATGTATATTTTGTAAAGTAACAGTGCTTCAAAGATTTCCATACAAATCTTAAATTAATCCTGGCACTAAAACTGTATATTTTACCGAAAATCTGACTTCATACAAACATCGAGATTAGTTTCTAGACTGTTTCTGAAAAAAATCATTGACTTTAATTGGTTCGTATTGAAAATATCACCAGACTTCGTTTGTATGCAGCGCGCATTTACGCATTCGGAATAAACTTCTCTTAAGATCTCTCATAAAATACAATCTTCCTCTTTGCCAGGACTTATCACATTTTATTATGGTTCGATTCTCCCAGTCAGAATCCGCCGATGGATACCTAATCCATCCATCAGTACATCTCGTTCCGAGTCTTCATCGTTATCTGCAATAATTAGATGAGAACATTGGGAGAGAATCATGTTTTAATAAGTATGAATATAAAAGTATCTAGTAAGGTACTTAGAAGATCATTAGGTCGACATGTTCGTAAGTAGGTTAATAGATGCGTATGTAGTACCATACAGGGTCCTTCTTTATATGCTGACACTTTTTTAAGATGATCAGACCGTCAAACTGAACAACTTTCTCTATGGCAATATCAGCTGTTCTATACAAAACTGCAAACCTACTCGAGCCAAACCAAATGTATGGGACTTAGGATTTTTTTTTCGCGATTTCAATGTTGGTCCCATAGAGAAAGTTGTTCAGTTTGATGGTCTGGACATCCCCTTAAAAAAGTGTCTGCATATTAAGAAGGTCCCTGTATAAAAATCTTTAGAGTACCTAACTCTCGTGTTTATGTAGGTACTTATAGTGCGAGCGATAAATCTCCGACCCTTACGTGTTGGAACAGGTGGTACACATTATTCAGCACCCTTGTAATCCCATAATGTAATATTTTAAAGACAAACTACCTGTCCTTTATGGGATTAGACGTGAATTTCGATAAAATAGTTTTTGGTAATACCACACGAAAAGATATTTTAGTCATCAAACAAAATGTTGTATCTCTTTGTTATCTTCTTCTGTCGAATCGATGACATATATATCATAAATACAAAATGAAGCTTCATTATGAAGTACGAGACAAATTAAGAGGATATAATTCGGAGCGCGCTCCATACAAACGTACTATGGTGATATTTTCAATACTAACCAATTAAACTCAATGAAATTTGGCAGAATCAATCTAAAAACAAATTTCTATGCTTGTATAGAGTCAGATTTTCGTTAAAATGTATAGTTTTAAAGTTACAGTGCCTCAGAGATTTCCATACAAATCTTAAATTAATCCTAGCATTGAAACTATATTTTAACGAAAATCTGACTCCCTACAAGCATAGATATTTGTTTCAAGATTGTTTCAGCAAAATTTGATTGAGTTTAATTGGTTAGTATTGTAAATATCACCTTAGTACGTTTGTATGGAGCGCGCTCCGAATTATATCCCCTTAAATACTGATGCAACACTCGTAATCAGTATCGCGTCGTAAGCTACGTGGTACGTAAGCTACGACGGGCTACGTAGGTATAAGCTGCGACGGGCTAAGTATACGTAGCATTTTTTTCTCAGTGTTACTACCTACTTAAGGGGGTGTTTCAGACCATCAAGCTGAACAACTTTTACTAAAGGACCAACGTTGGAATGGCAGCTGTTCCATACTCAGATCGAGTACCGATCGACATTTTCTATGGAACAATCAATTTATTTTTCGCGATTTCGACATTGGTCCCGTAGTAAAATTCTTTTGGTTTGATGGTCTGAAGCATCGCCTTAAGTATGTAGGTAACGTGTTTGATACTAGTGGATATGCACGAGAAATATTAATTATCTACATAACGGACCATAGATAACTTACCTACTCATTCCTCCACAGCACCCCAACGTACGACATGGCTCCGAACCCCGACAAGCAATGGATTCTGCGTGTAACGGAAAAGATGAAGCCCATCCACCGGCAGTTCACCGACCTGCTGATGACCAAGCGCCTTCAGACTCTACAGAGCGTCGACATGGTACTACACACTTTATTGCTTCTATTTTTGAATTTTGTTTACCTACTCTTGACTGAAATAGAGGCGGGGCTGTCTGCTATGCGATCGCGAATTTAATGTAGATTGGATTTGAATTTGTGAATTTTCCGTTCCGTTTCACTGTTTGGCGTTAGTCCAAAGGATTAAATCGGCGCTGCTAAAATTTCCTGTGTAATTTTTGCCGAAAATGAGTTTCGAATAGTTGTCGTTTTCCCTTATACATTCTAACTTCATGGTTTGTCTAAATAACCAACGAAACAAAAATACTTTCCAATACATTTTTTAAGTGAATGTTTTTTTGTTTTTTCTCGAAAAGTTTGATACTTTCTACGCAGTAGAGATTTTAAGTTTGCAACGACGAAATTGAGTCTTTTTGGGGTTCCGTAGTCAAATAAGGAACCCTTATACTTTCGTCCATTCTGTCTGTGTGTATGCCTCACCTCAGTAACACGCTCATTTTTGCACTCATTGAATCTAAATTTAGCACGAAGACAGATAACAGTAACCCAAAAACAGAAATGTAGTAGTTATAAAGAATATAATGCTTGTCTCGAGATATCTGCGCTCAAAGTCAAAAATAGGGCGTACTCCCCGGAGTGAAAAATCCTACTCTACGTAAATGCATAACTTATTTTTATAATTGTCTTTACAGGCTGTAGAGCGGGTGTATCAAGAGCTAAAAGCATTAGGGGAGCTGGATAACACGTATCTGGTGTACACCTCGGACCACGGCTACCACCTGGGGCAGTTCGGCCTGGTCAAGGGCAAGAGCTTCCCGTTCGAGTTCGACATCAGGGTGCCGTTCCTTGTGCGAGGACCCGGGGTAGAACCGGGCACTGTGTAAGTATCGCTTCTGAATGTTCCTTATCCCCAACTTCTTTTATAGCGCCGCTCTCCATATAAGTAGGTAGATAATCGGTCTGTTTCTTATGAGGCCTGTAAAAATTACTTAAGTTTACCTCTTTCACTGCATAAAGTTTTTAGATATTTGAAAATTGTGATAAAAACATGGTGTCATGAAAAAGTTTCTCATCAACTTATAGGTTTCATATTTCCAAAAAGAAACAGGCAGTACTGATTAGAAAAAAAAAAGTATAAATTTGCAATCTTAACTATTACACAACTGTAACAGAAGTGTCTGTAGATTGAAGATATTAACAAAAAATAGAGTACGATATGGTTTTTAGGTGTCCCTGACTCCAAATCAACCTTTTTTAGAATTCTTGTCCGTCTGTTTGTTTGTTTGTTCGAGCATCACGCAAAAACTACTGAACCGATTTTCATGAAACTTTTATTGTTTGACAGCTTATCATTTGACTTAAAATCTGGGTAATTTGTGCGGACGCATCGCGGGTAAACAACTGAAATATTATATTTCGCATGTTAGGTAACTTTCACCTAAATTTACAAAAAATGCCCATTCCGACAAAATTAATTTAGTGACGACAATTATCATGATCCAAATGGAGATATTTTAAAAACACCGAATTAATTTCAAATCACTCCACTGCTTACAAAGTTAGGTTACCTTTGCAGCGTGGACGACATAGTGCTGAACATAGACTTGGCGCCGACGTTCCTGGACATGGGCGGGGTGCCGCCGCCGGCGCACATGGACGGCCGCTCGCTGCTGCCGCTGCTGCAGCCGAGGAGGCGCCGGCAGGCGGCCGTGCACTGGCCCGACACCTTTCTCGTTGAGAGGTCAGTCCACAAGAACTGGCGTTTTATCTACTAGTATTATTTTGCGGTGTGCCGCCGCTGGTGCACATAGACGCGGCCGCTCACTGTTGCAGCCGAGGCGGCGCCGGACGGCAGGCGGTCTGCACTGGCCTGACACCTTCCTCGTTGAGAGGCTAGTCTTGTAGAACTGCGTTTTATCTGCTCGTATTGGTCTGTTCGTCATTCGGAATTATTAGTATTCAGTTGTTAGGGTTTGGACGTTGACCAAGAGCTGCGACCAGCCCTGTACCTTGTGATTTCTCTATTTGGGCGCGAATGGGCTTTTTTCCGTAATACTTGTTGCCGCGACGTTCGTTCTCTGAAAAGCGCAGGAAGAGTTCATTTTCTATGCAGCGAAGACGCGCGCGAGTAGAGAAATCATATTAGAGAGGCTAGACAGATGTTTGGTAGCTGTAAAGTAGCCCTTGATCTTAAAGGTCATTTCCGAGGCCCACGGATTTTCACGGATATCTGTCTTTTTTTGAGAGTTCCCTATAATTTGCAGGTGTAACTCGTAAGTTTAAAGGTCAGTGCGGATTGGTTGCGTCAAAGTAGTGGTCAACTTGCTGTCAGTGAATTTTCAAGCGGAATTTTCTAACCTAACGTAAGAATGTTTAATTGTATAGCTCGGGTCGTCGCGAGGTGCAGTCTCAGATGACGGAGGAGCGACTGCGCGCGCTGCGGTACAGCCGTGTAATGAACACGGAGCGCTCCACCACCGCGCAGCCCCACGAACTGTCCTCGGAGAGCGGGGACTTCGACGACGACGAAGATGACGACGATTTCTTGGAACCCGACGATGATGATGATGATGTTAGTGCCGTTTTCTTGAACATTTTTCTAAATAAGTACTTTAGAAGTCTTCGAAAGTTTACATTCTAAGAAACAAATGTACCTATCTACACTGACAAGAATAGTAAAAAAAAATAACGCACCCAGACACAATCATTGTTATGATCCCAAAAGTAAGCTAATAGGCTTTTTATTGTGGAAACCATACAACGACGACTCAAACGTTATAATAAAGTCCTTGTTAATATGCTGACGGTTTGTTAACGGGATGCTCAGATCATCAAACTGAACAACTTTCTCTGTGGGACCAAGGTCGAAAACGCAAAAAAAAAATCAGCTGTTCCATACTAAACTGCAATCCTACTCTACCCAAATGTCAGGGACAGCTGTTTTTTTTTCGTGATTTCGATGTTGGTTCAATGAAGAAAGTTGTTCAGTTTGATGGTCTCATCATGCTATTAAAAAACCAATACTAAATAACCAATGTCAACTCAGAATAATGTATTCTCTCGAGGAAAGGTTACCTAACTAATTAAATTTCTATAGTACAAAATATCCATTGCGAAGGTGTCTTACTTAAAACATTTTTATCAAAAGGAAAGCACGGAGTCGGATTTGAACGAATCATCCAAATCGTCAGAGCCGCTGGTATCCAACGAGAGCCACAACCCTATATTAGAAGCCAGCCTCGAGAAGGCCTTGGATGCAGAAGAAGCCAGCATCAATAGTCAACCGAATTATCTTACACCTACGGGGTCGAAGCTGTTTGATCGTGAGTACAAGATATTGTACATAACACTGTTAGATTTCTTTGACACCTCTTCTCGACTTAGGTTTTTCCTGTGTAATAAAGTACAAGTAATTGAATTGACTTTGAGTACCTAGGAGAAATAGTCAGTATGAAAATGATCTTAGTAGAACGGCTTGCTAAAATATTGTATGCTTTATTTGATAATGTTTATTTATAATTTCAGAAATGGGTGAAGTAAGCATTGTGAATGGAAAAGCAGCACGTCTAGCCGCTGAATGTTCGAAGACGGAGCTACGAGCGCCTTGCTCCGCTGGCCGTAAATGGAAATGCGTCCTTGTCAACGGAAGATGGCGGAGACACAAATGTAAATATGAGGTGAGTACCATAAAACGGATCCTACTGGTTTAAGAAGTTCGACTATCAATTAACAATAAATTGTTTCATTTTCCAGCCCCAAATAACTGTTCCTCAACCAAAGATGAGCACGAAGAAGTGTGCCTGTTTCACTCCCAGTGGACTCGTCTATACTAGATTGGAGACAGACGGCACAATAGCAAGAAGACTCAGCGATCCACTTAAAGAAAACAGCACACGCCCACGCAGGTCTATAGACAACGACGTGTATGAACCAAACACAGTTGATTCTATCCTCAAAGAGAATCCAAGTATAGGACACTTGAGTTTCAAGAATGAACCCTCGAATGAACGAGAAAGGAAAGACATTAAAGATAAAATTGATAAATTAATAGAAGAGACAGAAGCTTTTTTAGAAGCTTACGAACGTACCAAAGACACAATAGATCATAAGAGAACAAAACGAAGAGCACAACATTGGAATCATAACAAACAGAAACACAGAAACGATGCGATAACAAACAATGACGAATCTAACTTAGAATGTAAGATTGAAGAGAACGGTACAGTTAATTGTTCGCAAGTAATCTATAACGATTTGAAAGCTTGGCATACCAACAGACTGAGTCTTGAAGATCAAATAAGGCAGTTAAAAACCAAACTTGAAGATTTGAAAGAAATAAAGAGGCATTTAAAAACAACTAAGCCAATTATCGAAACACAAACCTTACACCCAGTTTATATGAATAACCATCTACACAACAGAAGTATGACACACGATCACAATAGTTCGAAGGAACACTTCAGAAAAGGTAGACTGCATCGAGTGAAGCCAAAACACAGGAACAACACTTCATTTGAAAAGAAGTTCAGACAATCAAATGAATATGTTATGCCAACTATAAATGCTAATACCAAAGATGATGTATTTGATATACAACTAAAAAATGATACTGTGACCGAACCTACTACAATTAATTATGCTAGTGCGTCCGTTGAAACAGAGAAACCGTCTTTAATACTAGGAGAACTTCCGAAACCTCAGATTACTACTATTATAACAGAAAGTAGCACATACGATCAAAGTGATTTAGAAGATAAAAGTACAATACAGAGTACTTTTACAACTGATGAAATAACTACAACTGAAATAGCAAAGCAGTTTGTAATAACAAATACAAAAAAGGTTTCAAACGAAGAAGTATCTACAGATCACAGTTCGCCTGTAGACTTTTCTGAAAGTGTAAATTATTACAATTCGGCTATTGACAAAGTTCTGACGACAGCAAAAACTATGAATAAAACAGAAGCATCCACAACTACGACAGATAAGCCGACTACTTTTAATGCACCAACAGTTTCTCCCTTGGGTCATTCATTAGGTCCAGCGCGGCTTGATGCGTCAGATTACGAACGAAGTAATCCTAACAGAGGAGTTTCAGACAATATGGGGATATTTGGGAAGCCAGTTGATGTATTCCAGAGGAGACTTCACCCGCTATTTATTGAGAATGAAGATAAACACGTCTGTTATTGTGAAGAGAACCGGTTAGTTTGTATTTGTTTTACTCATAATGTTAAAATACACACACTTTTAGAACAGTTTGTGAGATGTTTTATTATGTTGACAGAAAAATGAATAGAGGTCCAGGGCATAGTTATCTGGAAGCAGCGCAAAAAGCGAGAGAAGAAAGAAGGAGAATCAAAGAGCAACGGCTTAGGAAGAAGATGAGGAAAGCCAAAAAGAAGGTAAGAAGTACTGTAGCTGTCCACATTCAGTACTTTGAAAGACTGCATTGAAACCAAGCAAATCCATAAACGTTGTCTTTAAAGTGTATTACTTTTTTAACAGGCTGAATTGGAAAGACTATGTGAGTCAGAGCGCATGAACTGTTTCCGACACGATAACGATCACTGGCGGACCGCGCCGCTCTGGACCGCCGGTCCCTTCTGCTTCTGCATGAGCGCTTCCAACAACACGTACAACTGTGTGAGGACCATCAACGCGACTCATAACTTGCTCTACTGCGAGTTTGTCACTGGACTCGTCACTTATTATAACTTACGGATTGGTGAGTTCTAGTTCCAGTGACTTATAATTAGTTCGACGTTCGGATGAACTATTAATTTTAAAATGCAATATAGCACGCGTATTTTATATACTTAACGATTTATATGAATTTTTAAATTCAATATACTTAGTTAGGAGAGCGATTAATCAATTCAAGCATCAAGATCTTAGATGCTCAAGACGCTTAGATGGTCTTAAGAGCTATGACTTACCTTTTAGAATCAGCATACTTCCCGCCCTTTTTCTTATCATAGCGGATTCCCGTTGTTACATTCAGGAACATAAGCAGATTTCGACTATGGTCACTGAACAAGTAATGACTATGATATTAGTACACACTTAACGCATTAAAAATGTTATCCTGCATACCTAACAGTTTCTTTTGCAACTAGTCACTAAACTAGGAGCAAATCATTTGCACAGCAATTTGAACATTATTTACTACTTTCAGATCCATTTGAAACGCAAAATAGAGTGAAATATCTGACAACATCGGAGAGGGAATATTTCCATAACCAGTTACAACAATTACTGAACTGCCGAGGGGCATCTTGCCGTCGATTTTCACATTCCAACCCGAATGGTAAGCATAGTGTTGCATATTACCTACAACGAGTATTATTTATAGTTACTCAAAAAGTACAAGAATCAAGAACAACAGTAGACGGCAAGTTAATATTAACATTGTTTTCGCAGGCAGTAGTGAAGAAGTTATGAATAGGAGTTTTGATGACGAACACATGTTCAGAGGTGAACCAATTGGATTTAATGAAAGGTAAGAAGTACTTTCTTTAAAGGTAACCTATCCATTTATTTGTATTCTACATCTTGTCTACATCCCAAACGTTCACGCTGTTGGTGTCCATTACTTAAAATGGTTTCTTCTAGATATTATATGACCTGTTTTGAATTCGACCACCTCTTGTTAAAGTCAGTTCAGGACCATTTTTGGATTTGACCACTTTTAATGATTAACGTTTGCGTTTGTTTACAGGGCATGGCGTTGGAGTGGCTACGGCAGGCGGTACGCGCGGGCAAGGGAGTTGCACCGACGTCGCCACATGATGGCATTCTAGTCTATTTTACATTCAATACATTTGGAAACTGACATACAAAGCAGTTGCTGCTTTTGTTATTACTTGAAGTCTTTCAACTGGGCTTGAATCGGGAGTGAGAATTTCTGGGCGTTCAAGTCTTAACTGAAGATTATTCTCAATGAAGATATTATAAATAAATGGTGACAACTCATAGATATTGTAAGATAAACAATAAGCATCGAATCTTGTAGGGCTTCCTATTGTAATCATCTTTTTATTATCACTGTAAAACGCTTTTATGTATGGATGTTCTGGATATCTTTTCACTTGAAAAGTTTTTAGCTTGGTGGTAAAATTAAATGATCTAGGTATGCAGTGCTTCTTAATGAGAGAAAATTAACACTGCCTAAAATGTTACAGAAGTACCTAATGTAATTATTCAACTTAAATTTTAGGTAAACTTTATCTATTTTGTACCTCCGCTCTTAATTTAAGCAAATGATTTTACCTATCGACTTTTTCTTTTCTACACCAATTTTCTGAGCAAATATTTATCTTTGATAGACCATTTTATACAGTAACTATCATATTGTATTCCATAGAGTACTGCAAACTTTGAAGAATGTAACCATAACAGTTTTATTGTAGAATGTAATTGAATGAATATTACTGTGTAATTATAAATCAGTTGTCTGTAGTTCACTAGTTATCTAGTAGAGGTTATAAAAGTGATATTATTGTTGCCATTGTGATGATATGTGTATCAATTTTAATAATAAAATAATTTAAATACTCCATATGTGATGAACTTTATTTAAGAACCTTTATATTCTGTTTCAATGATATCTAAAGAAGCCCAAACTGAAAGAGATAGGTAGATAAACTATAATAAAATGACCCGCACCTCCAAAGGGTTTACAAGTCCCTCAACCCATGTGTGTGTGCTGAGACAGTGTGTTGCAATGTTATACAAAAATAAACACTGATTTATTGTCACCAAATGATTTATTCATTATTATCAGTAGGTATGACTCTACGCCATGTTTATTATAGTTTATCTATACCTAAGTCTGTCTTTCCTTATGTCTTTCTAACAAATAAAAATATGTATTTAGTGAGATTTTTAAAATGCGAACAGACATATCTACCTATGTACAGACTTAAGGTACAAATTCGTAGCTGACCGCACGAAGCAGCAGCAGACAACGACAACACGTCGTTGCGCCATGTTTTCAAACCCCCGACTGCCGATCGCAGCAGCAGACGGCAGCGCCGTATTCCTTTGTCAACTATATCTACCGATACCCAAGTACCCTGAAATAGGTATTATTTTACATTGCCCCCTTCCCGCCCGCCTGTCGAATGTCGTAATGTGAATAGACTATGAGACTACTGATCTGCGGTCGGGCGACAGTGTCATTGGACGACGTGATGCTAACTACGCAAGGTATTTCAAAGAAATACCAGTAGTATCGCAGTGACACATCGTCTACTGCTGCTATGTGTGGTCGGCTACGAATTTGTACCTTCAGTGTGGCGTACAATGATTTTGGAATTTTTTTAGTTCCTTTCAAATGTCTAATACATTGTCAAGATCATTGTCGTCACATAAAGAGAACAGTATTTGAGGATCATTGCAGGGATTGTTATCATGACTTGGTGACAATTCATTACTCACTTCATCCTGATCATCATTTTCCACAAACTGTGCCCATTTTGAATTACTCTTCACTACTGGAGGTATCATTTGTTTTTTAACCAATTTTTCTTTGATTACAGAATTTGGTTTTAAATTATAATTTTCACATTCTGATGGTAGTTCATTAATATGATTGATAATGCTACAATTTTGAGTTGATTCAAATTTTTTATGGTTACTTAAAGGAACATTTGTAGACTTAAAAGGAAAACTGCTCTCTTTTACAGAGAGTTCAATTTTTTCATTGGATGACACAATTTCTTTGGCATCTTCTTCACATTCATTTGACTTAATGAGTTTCATAGCTGGGTTCATGAAATTTCTACCTAACTTTTTGAAGCGTTTCTTAGGTACTTCTAAAACAACTTCTTTGTCATCAATGTACATTTTTTCTTCAATATTTTCCTCAGGAGAAGTTCCTTTTTCAACATAGTCTAACCACTTACTTTTGTTAGGTCTTTGTTTTTCTATAATTGGTTTTATATTCTGGTTACTGTTATTGTCTTCACCACTGTCCTCTTTATATATTTCCAGGGTACTCGATAATTCGTCTAGTTCTCCCCTAATTCCATTTAGTTTCTGAACGTGCAATCGACAATCTTTGCCCGTGCCTACACCGTAGTGCCTTTTAATTGATTGTTTTTCGCCGCATAATTTACACTGAAACTTATTTGTCTTTTTAGTCTGATGCACCTGTAATTATTAAGATATCGTATTTAGGAAGTTTTAATCGATACAGATATTGAAATCAAACTTTGTTTTTAACTTTTTCTCATAATATAAAAGTAAACTTACTTGAAAAACCAAACATTTGTAACACCGTAAAACTTGAAAATGTTGCGGCATCTTCAAATCCAATCACCTACTACAATTTCTTTAAAAGATTGCATAAATTGCAGAATTTCAGCACAAATCCACAGTTTTAGGTTATAATAATATTTTCAAACTTTTTTGTTTTGTAATGTCTTTAACGGCTCTGGATACTAAGACTGATATTCAGAGACGATTTTTTAGTCTTAGCTCGAGCTCTAAGCAGGGCGAAAATGTACGGATTTTGACATACGGGAGTTCGAACTATGACTTAAAAATCGTCTCTGAAACTCGGCCAAAGTCCTTTAAAGCCCTTAGAGGAAGGATCTCTCTTTAATTCGTAAAATGTTTTCTTCATATTCTTAATTTTGATGGCGGATGATAGATGACGATGAATCTGTGGTCGATTTTTGTAAGCTAGTGCGTCGCCGCCAAAATCACCGTGCACGAGTAAACTTGAACCAAAACATTTGTTTTGTTTTCGTATACAAGGTGTTACAAAAATACAAATAAACATTTAAGGGGGTGGTTAAATTGAACTGATTGATTAAACTAAACAACTTTCACTAAGGAACCAACATCGAAATCGCGAAAAAAAAATGGATCTACTCGAGCTAAATATTTGGAACATCCTTTTTTTTCGCGATTTCGATATTGGTCCCATAGTGAAAGTTGTTCAGTTTGATGGTCTAAACTTTTACTTTTGTATCTACCCGTATATTTGAGATTCCTGTTATACTGGTCGATTTACACAACTTTTTGGGACACAATCCGCACGAAATTATGTCACAAATATCACTAAAAACTAATTTTTCATCAAAAACAACAACGACTGAACAGAATAATGGCGGCAAGCTTTTCAAACTTATTTGGAGTCCGTTTTATAACGTGTAAAGCGGTAAAATCACTCGTGGTGCCGATCTGAAAGAGAGCATACAAAGGTATGTATGCTTGAGTGAGATAGATAGACTCCCTGAGTGACTTTTACACGTTTCGAAACGAACCCTCGTTGTTGTTGATTTCAGTACAGTTGTCCGTATCAGAATAGGCGAAGCTCATAAGACCACACAGCCTCGTCTAGCTGTCAAGTGGTATTTACATTTCAGGAAGCGGAAATTGTTGTTTGTTTGACAGCTCAAAATGATTTATCCGTTTCCATACAAGTAAAGACTCATTGATTATTATAATTAGGAAAACTGATTTAGAGATCTTTATTTTACCGGAAACGGAATGTGAATTTAGTGTCTAAAATCTATATCCGTTTCCGGAAATAGAACCAACAAGATTAAGAAAACAAAAGTTTGCAAACAAAACAGTATTATGTTTGCGGAAACGGAAATTAAACTACCAACATTGATCCTTGCAAATCCGCTAGTTGACAA
Source organism: Agonopterix alstromeriana (assembly GCA_963924505.1). Taxonomy (NCBI): domain Eukaryota; kingdom Metazoa; phylum Arthropoda; class Insecta; order Lepidoptera; family Depressariidae; genus Agonopterix; species Agonopterix alstromeriana. The sequence continues at coordinate 11,983,666 of OZ004665.1, read as the reverse complement.
CTAGTTTCCGGTTAAAAAGTACTCTTTGACAACTAGTCAAATTAGCAACTCTGGACGTCAAAACGCGCGGTTTGTATGAAAAATTTAAATCCCTTATATTATCGGCCGATGGACGTCTACTGCTGGACGTAGGCACCCCCAAGAGTGGCCAAAGCGACCGGTCCTGCGTTCATCCAACGGGTTCCTCCTCCTTCGCCAGGTCGTCAGTCCACCATGCTTTCAACTGATGACTGAGGTAGGTAACTTCTTAGGTTCAGTGGCGAGTAGTCATGCCTGGTGCGCAGAAGGTGATGATGGTTCGATCCCCGTCCAGGCTGACTCATACCAATAATGAGTTTTTTCGGAATTTAGGTATGTCCGATTTGTACCTACACTCCATTTCAAATAGCAGCGAATTTTAAAGGCTATTTTGAATTAAGGAAACAGAGATTTGAAACACTTCCTCTAACTTATCCTTGAACAGCTTTAGTAACGTCCAAGATTATGTCGGATAGTATATCTTTCTGATAAATAAATCAGGGATCTTAACCGGTTTTGAAATACCGGTTAATATAGTTCATAAAACCGTTATAATTGTGTTCATTCATTAACCGGTTAATCCAGTAACCGGTTTTTAAAAAAACGAAATAATTTTGGTTACCGGTTAATTCAGAGAACGAAATTATTGAACTCGTGCTAACCGATATTATGATCAGAATTAACCGGTTAAACTCACGCCACCCGTGCGCCGGTCGCTGCGCTGTTGCCAGATTGCCGCCAATCTGGCAACGCTGCGCGCGCTGTGCATTCGTTTCGGTGATATGTAGCCCAGTCATTAATTACAGTTTGAGTCGGGATGAATTAAGAATTGTTTTTTTTTGGGTGTATCATTTGAGAACCAAATTGGGCCTAGAAATATATCAAAATTTTAAAACACTTACGTCAGCCCACCCCACCCCAAATTTACAATTATGCATTTATCTCTTAAAAAAATATCTTACAGTAAAATTTTTTTATTTCACTTTTTTAATCCTTTACCTTTACAGCCTTCAAACACGGAGTAAATTTTATTGTCTACTTAGAAACCTTTAAAAATTTTTTATTTTTTAATGAATAACTCATTTAAAATTAATTTGATTTTAAACTTTTTTGTTTTTTTAACCGATTGCGTTCAAAATCGATATCTGGGGGGTTTCTACGATCTCTTACGACGAATCTAACGTCAGATTTCCGAAAAGTGGCTGCCATCTTGAACTTTTTTGTTTTTGAATTGATTGCTTCGAAAATTGATATATGAGGGTCCGCGTGGACTCCTAACATGGATCCGATGTCAGATTTGAGAAAAGTGGTCGCCATCTTGAACTTTTTTGTTTTCCACCCGATTGCGTCCAAAATCGATATCTGGGGGTTTCTGCGATCTCTTACGACGAATCTAACGTCAGATTTCCGAAAAGTGGCTGCCATCTTGTACTTTTTTGTTTTTGAATTGATTGCTTCGAAAATTGATATATGAGGGTCCGCGTGGACTCCTAACATGGATCCGATGTCAGATTTGAAAAATGTGGCCGCCATCTTGAACTTTTTTGTTTCTCAACCGATTGCTTCCAAAATCGATATCTGAGGATCCGCGTGGACTCCAAACACGGATCCGATGTCAGATTTGAGAAAAGAGGCAGCCATCTTGAACTTTTTTGTTTCTCAACCGATTGCTTCCAAAATCGATATCTGAGGATCCGCGTGGACTCCAAACACGGATCCGATGTCAGATTTGAGAAAAGTGGCCGCCATCTTCAACTTTTTTGTTTCTCAACCGATTGCGTCCAAAATCGATATCTGGGGGTTTCTGCGATCTCTTACGACGAATCTAACGTCAGATTTCCGAAAAGTGGCTGCCATCTTGAACTTTTTTGTTTTTGAATTGATTGCTTCGAAAATTGATATATGAGGGTCCGCGTCGACTCCTAACATGGATCCGATGTCAGATTTGAGAAAAGTGGCCGCCATCTTGAACTTTTTTGTTTCTCAACCGATTGCTTCCAAAATCGATATCTGAGGATCCGCGTGGACTCCAAACACGGATCCGATGTCAGATTTGAGAAAAGTGGCCGCCATCTTGAACTTTTTTGTTTCTCAACCGATTGCTTCCAAAATCGATATCTAGGAGTTTCTGCGATCTCTTACGACGAATCTGACGTCAGATTTCGGAAAAGTGGCTGCTATCTTGATTTTTTTTGTTTTCCACCCGATTGCGTCCAAAATCGATATCTGGGGGTTTCTGCGATCTCTTACGACGAATCTAACGTCAGATTTCCGAAAAGTGGCTGCCATCTTGTACTTTTTTGTTTTTGAATTGATTGCTTCGAAAATTGATATATGAGGGTCCGCGTGGACTCCTAACATGGATCCGATGTCAGATTTGAAAAATGTGGCCGCCATCTTGAACTTTTTTGTTTCTCAACCGATTGCTTCCAAAATCGATATCTGAGGATCCGCGTGGACTCCAAACACGGATCCGATGTCAGATTTGAGAAAAGAGGCAGCCATCTTGAACTTTTTTGTTTCTCAACCGATTGCTTCCAAAATCGATATCTGAGGATCCGCGTGGACTCCAAACACGGATCCGATGTCAGATTTGAGAAAAGTGGCCGCCATCTTCAACTTTTTTGTTTCTCAACCGATTGCGTCCAAAATCGATATCTGGGGGTTTCTGCGATCTCTTACGACGAATCTAACGTCAGATTTCCGAAAAGTGGCTGCCATCTTGAACTTTTTTGTTTTTGAATTGATTGCTTCGAAAATTGATATATGAGGGTCCGCGTCGACTCCTAACATGGATCCGATGTCAGATTTGAGAAAAGTGGCCGCCATCTTGAACTTTTTTGTTTCTCAACCGATTGCTTCCAAAATCGATATCTGAGGATCCGCGTGGACTCCAAACACGGATCCGATGTCAGATTTGAGAAAAGTGACCGCCATCTTGAACTTTTTTGTTTCTCAACCGATTGCTTCCAAAATCGATATCTGAGGATCCGCGTGGACTCCAAACACGGATCCGATGTCAGATTTGAGAAAAGTGACCGCCATCTTGAACATTTTTGTTTCTCAACCGATTGCTTCCATAATCGATATCTGAGGATCCGCATGGACTCCAAACACGGATCCGATGTCAGATTTGAGAAAAGTGGCCGCCATCCTGAACTTGTTTGTTCTTCAACCGATTGCTTCCAAAATCGACATCTGAGAGTCCGCGTGGACTCCAAACACGGATCCGATGTCAGATTTGAGAAATGTCGCCGCCATCTTGAACTTTTTTGTTTCTCAACCGATTGCTTCCAAAATCGATATCTGAGGATCCGCGTGGACTCCAAACACGGATCCGATGTCAGATTTGAGAAAAGTGGCCGCCATCTTGAACTTTTTGGTTTTTCAATGGATTGCTTTCAAAATCTATGTCTGAGAGTCCGCGTGGACTCCAAACACGGATCCGACGTCAGATTCGAGAAAAGTGGCCGCCATCTTCAACTTTTTTGTTTCTCAACCGATTGCTTCCAAAATCGATATCTGAGGATCCGCGTGGACTCCAAACACGGATCCGATGTCAGATTTGAGAAAAGTGGCCGCCATCTTGAACTTTTTTGTTTCTCAACCGATTGCTTCCAAAATCGATATCTAGGAGTTTCTGCGATCTCTTACGACGAATCTGACGTCAGATTTCGGAAAAGTGGCTGCCATCTTGATTTTTTTTCTTTTCCACCCGATTGCGTCCAAAATCGATATCTGGGGGTTTCTGCGATCTCTTACGACGAATCTAACGTCAGATTTCCGAAAAGTGGCTGCCATCTTGAACTTTTTTGTTTTTGAATTGATTGCTTCGAAAATTGATATATGAGGGTCCGCGTCGACTCCTAACATGGATCCGATGTCAGATTTGAGAAAAGTGGCCGCCATCTTGAACTTTTTTGTTTCTCAACCGATTGCTTCCAAAATCGATATCTGAGGATCCGCGTGGACTCCAAACACGGATCCGATGTCAGATTTGAGAAAAGTGGCCGCCATCTTGAACTTTTTTGTTTCTCAACCGATTGCTTCCAAAATCGATATCTGAGGATCCGCGTGGACTCCAAACACGGATCCGATGTCAGATTTGAGAAAAGTGACCGCCATCTTGAACATTTTTGTTTCTCAACCGATTGCTTCCATAATCGATATCTGAGGATCCGCGTGGACTCCAAACACGGATCCGATGTCAGATTTGAGAAAAGTGGCCGCCATCCTGAACTTGTTTGTTCTTCAACCGATTGCTTCCAAAATCGATATCTGAGGGTCCGCGTGGACTCCAAACACGGATCTGATTTCAGATATGAGAAAAGTGGCGGACATCTTGAACTTATTTGTTTTTTAAATCGATTGCTTCAACAAATCAATATCTGAGGGTCCGCGTGGACTTCAAACACGGATCCAATATCCGATTTAAGAGTGGCCGCTATATCGAACTTTTTTGTTTTTGAAGCGATTGCTTCGAAAATCTGATGATCTGAGGGTCCACGTGAACTTCAAACACGAATCCGATGTAAGATTAGAGAAAAGTGGCGGACATCTTGAACTTCTTACCCAACTGCGACAGAAGGAGAGTTATTTAATTCTCAACTGATTAGGCTAGGTTTAGGTTAGGTTATGTACTGGGCTATAACAGTTGTATAAAATGGCGAATTAGACATTTACATCAATACTGTTAATAGGACAGTTTTTCTGTATAAGGCGAAGATGTACCGTCAAGACGCTTCTATACTACAAGCTGTTAGCACTGACACTTTAGTACAAAGTTTAGCCAACTTTTTTTAGATTCAAATTTAACATTATAGATTTTGGAAGCAATTGGTTGAGAAACATAGAAGTTCAAGATGGCGACCACTTTTCTCAAATCTGATATCGGATCCGTGTTTGGAGTCCACGCGGATCCTCAGATATCGATTTTGGAAGCAATCGGTTGAGAAACAAAAAAGTTCAAGATGGCGGCCACTTTTCTCAAATCTGACATCGGATCCGTATTTGGAGTCCACACGGATCCTCAGATATCGATTTTGGAAGCAATCGGTTGAGAAACAAAAAAGTTCAAGATGGCGGTCACTTTTCTCAAATCTGACATCGGATCCGTGTTTGAAATCCACGCGGACCCTCAGATATCGATTTTGGACGCAATCGGGTGAAAAACAAAAAAGTTCAAAATGGCGGCCACTTTTCCAAAATCTGACGTCAGATTCGTCGTAAGAGATCGCAGAAGCGCCCAGATATCGATTTTGGACGCAATCGGTTGAAAAACAAAACAGTTCAAGATGGCGGCCACTTTTCCGAAATCTGACGTTAGATTCGTCGTAAGAGATCTCAGAAACTCCCAGATATCGATTTTGGAAGCAATCGGTTGAGAAACAAAAAAGTTCAAGATGGCGGCCACTTTACTCAAATCTGACATCGGATCCGTGTTTGGAGTCCACGCGGACTCTCAGACATAGATTTTGAAAGCAATCCGTTGAAAAACAAAAAAGTTCAAGATGGCGGCTACTTTTCTCAAATCTGACATCGGATCCGTATTTGGAGTCCACACGGATCCTCAGATATCGATTTGGGAAGCAATCGGTTGAGAAACAAAAAAGTTCAAAATGGCGGCCACTTTTCCAAAATCTGACGTCAGATTCGTCGTAGTAGATCACAGAAACCCCCAGATATCGATTTTGGACGCAATCGGTTGAAAAACAAAAAAGTTCAAAATGGCGGCCATTTTTCCAAAATCTGACGTCAGATTCGTCGTAGTAGATCACAGAAACCCCCAGATATCGATTTTGGACGCAATCGGTTGAAAAACAAAAAAGTTCAAAATGGCGGCCATTTTTCCGAAATCTGAACGAATCTGTCATTCGTCGTAGGAGATCGCAGAAACCCTCAGATATCGATTTTGGACGGAATCGGTAGAAAAACAAACAAGTGCAAGATGGCGTCTACGTTTCTTAATTCCCTCATCGGTTTCTTGTTTAAAGTTCATGTGGACCTTCAAATATCGATTTTGGAAGCAATCGGTTGGGAAACTAAAAGTTAATTATGGCGGTCCCGACCAAATACCTACAAACCTAGCAGCACCCGCCACCCACTCCACAACCCACCACCAAAACCCGCCACCCATCACCAGCCACCCAACATCCACCACCATCCACCGCCACTTACCAAACACTCACCAAATAACCACCAAACCAAAACACCCACTAACCACTTACCAACAGCCATCCATCCATCCATCCATCCACTACACAGTCAAGATTTGACCCAACCAGTCATCACGACTCCATGCTGGTGCGTGGACTTTAATCGTTAATCACTAATCAGATTAAGGCTTTGAATACTTGATTAATCAAAACAAAATTAACTTTGGGCCCACACTGCTATGACCTTGTAGTGGCAAGCCGCAGAAAAAGCGAGAGTTCCGTTATGCAGTAACTACAAGAGATGGCGCTCGTTTTTTACTCAAATTAACCGGTTAATTCTGCTCAACAAAATTGAAATTTGTAAAAAACCGGTTTGATAGATTAACCGGTTAAAATACCGGTAACCGAAAACTAAACCGCAATCAATTCAGGTTTGGGGTCAATGACCAAAACCGGTTTCCAAAATTAACCGGTTTCCGATCCCTGAAATAAATTATATTTGCAAATCAGAATTGGCCAGAAAGCTATATAGAAATCGGAAAATCTTTTCGTCCTTATTTGAAATGAAGTAAAACAGACAACATCATGAGGAAACCTGCAATGCTTCAATTTCGAGCCATGTACCGATTGTACCCACCGTTCATTATAAGTGGCGACGCGATGGGCTCACTACCCGTCACACTAGACAGAGTTTCGGTACCTGCTACTAGTGAAATGTGGATGTTTTGAGTTTTCATAATAATTACCTCTGACTACCCCGGGAAATACAGTCGTGAGCATATGCTTAAAAAAATTTTACAAATAAAGAAAACCCGGCAGACGTCTCCGTGTTTATTTAAGTATTTAACTCTGACCCAACAAAGTTTCATCGCCATCAGTCAAACGGTGTTGATATAAAGTCATTCAGGTTAGCGGTGATATTATTATTATAAACAGAAAAATTTAGTAAGGGGTGGTTTTAAAAAAAAACGCCCACATCTTTGGAAGTCTGGATTAAAAAGAAGAAATTACTAGAAAAATTTGCAAAAGCAGTTGCAAAACGCAACCATGACACCTAATTTTTTTTTAATCGAATATCTCATATTAATCGAATATGATCAGTGACGTTTTTTTTTGCTCGTTACGGAACCTTTTGGTTTGGTTGCACAGATAGTTTACGTGATTATGTTTTGTTTAATTATCAGAATATTATACGGTTATCGTAAATTCATTCATTAAAATAAAAACAATTGATGCACAGAAGATTGAGTGGACTATCTAATGAGAAAGATTATGAGGTTCACTCACTTGATTCAATAGTAGGTATCACAAAGAAAAATACCTTTCCCCCAACTTCTAAAGGTTACTTTTTTGTTAGTTTGGTTTCAATCTATTAGACTGAGACCAAAAGAACATGCACATCCGCCGATCTTCTTTCTGTATGGATTAAATTTCCTATACAGGGTGTAAGTGACAGCCTAGCAAATACTGAAACGGTGAACTCAGACCATCAAACTGAACAACTTTCACTATGGAGTTGGAGCCTACCTCAGGAAACACGAAAAAAAATCTGCTGTCTCATACAAAACTGCTGTACCTACCCGACTCAAATGTATGGGATAGCTGATTTTTTTTCGTGTTTCCTGAGGTAGGCTCCATATTGAAAGGTTCAGTTTTATGGTCTTAGTTTCAGATCATCTGAGTTCACCGCTTTAGTATATATTTTGCTAGGCTGTCACTTACATCGATCAAACCAATCACTTATTCATATTGAGCTTATAGTTAGAGTTATTTTTATGAAGTGGAAATTTGTGCAAACGGGCTGGTATTCAGGGCATCCACTCTAGTATGGCAGCGTGATATAGCGGTATCGCGCGCGACTTAGCTCTCTTTCTATTAGCGCGCCAACGAGATAAAAAGCGTGATAAACTTAGCCTTATCGCACGCATCATACTACTGCTTGGCTGGTATATCTACGTTTTATGGGACAAGGATACCTAATAAAAGACTTTGTTACCATAATATTTTATTTCTGAGCCACATTCATCACAGTTTTCGTATAGGTATCTTAATTTAGAAGTTTGACACATCAATACTTTAAAATTAGAGCGTTAATAATGAGTAATGATTATGTATTATCATTTACTAGATAATTATTACTGAGTTAAGAAGGTAAATGGTAAATTCACACGTTTATATTTTTAGATTATAGTTTTAAGTCTCATAAGTAATACATAACATAATTCAAGTTTAATATAACAGTATAATTATAATGATAAAACTTAAAATAAACTTTAACAACATCAGCCCCTCTAGTATGATTTCTCTACCCGCGTGCGACGCGTCTGCGCTGCATAGAAAACAAACCAGTTCCCGAGCGTTTCAGAGAGGGAAAGCCGCGCTTGGCGCGACATGTAGTATGGGAAAGAGCCGAGTCGCGCGCAAGTAGAGTAATCCTGCTATAGGGGCAGTTCACCCATCATCCTTACTCGTAAGTAGGGTAGAAAATATAAGGTAATATTGCACGCTAAACAGAGGTAAAAAGATGTCCAAAATAGTTTCAACAAATGATTTAATCAAAAACGGTTAAATTCTTGATTACATCGATATACTAGAATACCAAGTACTAGGTACCAATTATAATATGGGGTGTTGGTACGTGGCTGGAAAAAAACCGCCAAAAAATTAATATAACAAATCAGAATACCTAGCATCTAGCATACCTACCTGCCTATTATGTTCACGACTAGGTAGGTATATTCCCCGAGTCAGAGATATTCTGAAAATTCAGAACACCCGTTTAATACCTAGTTATTTTTTTACCCTTTTTTTACATTTCTTTGATATCGTGATAACATTCGAAATATCAATTCAATAATAAAATAATTAACAATCAATTCAATATCAGCTCTTAAAAGTATAATCTGAAAATTCGTGGACTGGACTGAATTTCTTGCTTTAGATTTATTTTACGATGTAGGGTACCATCCTCTGACAGGCTGTGTATAATGTGAATTTGAGTCAAGTTTTTACTTCGAAATTATCTATTGCTGTTCGGACCTAGATCGATTGTGTCGACTCGCTGCATAGACTCGTAATTATGATACAAAAGAACCTCTTCCCGCGCTTTTCAGAGAGTGAAAGGCGCGCTGGCCGTGACATGTAAGTAGTATGAAAAAACGCTGAAGCGCGTGCAAGTAGATGTCATATTAGAGGGGCTGCCGCTGGCTGAATCTAAAATACTACAAACCCCCGACCAGACAGAATTCATCAAAACGCAAAACTTGGCGCACAACGATAGAGGAAATTATTACAGGAAAATAATTAACCTCGTCAATCGTCGTTTGCGCAGAGCCCCCCGACAAAACCCGAAGTCTTTTTTAGTAATCAAAGGGTGCAAAGTACGGTATGAACGTAAAAGGGCGGGCGAAAACAATTAGCCGATCGTGTCAAAGGATTAAAGGTGGCACATCCTGCTTGGACAATATAATTTCGTGCTAATAAAATTTTTTAACTGCGCAGGTACATCGGGGAAACTTATAAATCTGGTACTACTGTACCTATTATGTAAGATGTAATAACATTATAGAGGATTCTGAAACGATAGCAGCGCTGCGCATGTGGTGTGGTTGAAATTTTAATAAATAGGTACTGTTTTTTACAATAAGGTACACATACGTACCTACATATTAAAAATTATCTACCTATACTTCATTCCAATTAAGGACGACGAGATTTTCCGATTCCTACTTAGCTTTCTGGCCAATTCTGATTACCAAATGTTATTAATTTATTGGATACACTAAATATCCAACATATCTTAAACGTTACTAAAGCTGTTCTAAGAATAAGTTAGAGGAAGTGTTTCAAATCTCTGTTTCTGTAATGCAAAATAGCCTTACAATTTCGTTGCAATTTTGAATGGAGTATAGGTACTGATTGTGCTACGGGGTTTTCTTGTGACTACGATTCAGATCACATTGCTGAGTGACAATAAGTCACACGCACAAACTAACATTTATTATTAGTTAGTAATAACACAGCCTGCCTAGATAATATCTGTGATGCATGTAGATATATTTAATTCGACGTAGTTTAATTTTAAAATACATTATAGGAAAATTAGTTACTTATAGACACCTTCACAAAATTTCACATTAATTAAATACTTAGTAAAGAGTTTAAAATAAAAATAACTTACTTTAATTACTTATTTACAAATCTGGACAATATTTGGCACCTTATTTTCAATACTTACAATTGGCACGAAATTTTCATTTACACTTTGGCACAAAAATGAGCACATTTAATTTTTAAAACTTGTTGACTTAGGCCTCATTCAAGTAATAGGGCAAATCAACTATACAACTTTCTTCTTACTGATTAGTAACCTAACCGATAATCAAGATTAGGTATAGCTTAGGGTAGACAGGTACACACCAACTATTCTACTACTCCATTATAATATCATAGCGTAAATATTATGTTGGATCCAGACAGATGTTTATGTTAATCACAGTGCAGAAAGGGGCATTCTGGGAAAGGGACATTTTGAAACCGGAGGACATTTTGAAACTAAACGCAGCAGTGTTGGGCAAAATATAATTGATTAAAAATTTCAAATTTTTATTGTTGATTGCAATTACTCAATTACTTTTTTTGTTACGTTTAAAAATAATTAAATATGTGCTTTTTCTAAAGTAGAGAATGATCCCATTAGCCATATTATAAGTTATAAATAATATTATAAAACATGGCATGCATCGTTCTTTAGATTCGAAATGCATATATTTTTTTTCGTAAACAAATGAGTAACTGCAATTCTAACAATTATAATTAGTAATTAATTACATTTTGTCCAACACTACAGTTGATCTGTATCAGCATTTGCTGATTAAGCATTGTTATGTAGGTATATTTTTAGGTAACCTTTACCTATAGCGTAGACTACTCTCAAAAAATGAAGGAAAACATCGCGAAAAAACCTGAATACGCTGAAGAAAAAATGACGATGCGTATGTCAATATTTCCGTAGGAATGAGTAGTATTATACCAACAAGTTGTAACGATGTTGAAAAAATTCTAAATAATTAAAACGTCAACACCCTGCACGCAGTCTGCAAAGCTCCAGGCTGCAGTGCAGTGAGACGAATTAGCACGAATTAATGATAAGTTACTACGTGTATTAGGCGCGGTTTATACAGAAGAGACGTGTGGCGGTGGTGGATAGTCAAAGTAAAATATAAACCTTATAGTACGTAGCATAGCGTCGTTTGGAGAATTACGCCCGCGCCTAGGCGACGTCAGCTGGAGGCGCGGGCGCGATTCTTCTTTACGACAAAAACGACGCGACGCTATGCTACCTACTATAAGGTTTATATTGTATTACTTTGATTATCCGCCACCGCCACACGTCTCTTCTGTATACCGTACCGTGGCCTTGATGATGACACCTGTACCTCGAAAAATGGGTAGTAAAGGATAGTTGGTCTGTATCTTATCATATCAGCAGATGTACCGTTCACTTATCTTATCACTACAGGAACTTTCTTAAACTTTCCTTAAAGTCCCAACGGTCAGGCAAGGAGAGGCACTATGTCGTGTGCATAACTGTGGTCCGCCGCGAGTAGCCCCGCCGAGCCGCGCTGCCGGACCCCTGGGCTTCGCATTCCCTCCGAACTCGGTCTATTATGTCCGCTACCAGCTTCTCTTCGCGTGTTCTTTTCTCGTCCCAATCTCTGTCGCTTGTTGTTGATGTGCTTGTTTCTGTAACTAAAATTACTTTCATGTGATTGTTATAGTGCCTATGAATAAAAGTACAGTCTGCAATAAGAACAAAAATTATGTAGACTAGTGGCGTTGTTTTTAATTTTTGTTAATCTAGTTTGGCAAGAGTTTTAGATGTTATTTCTGTTAAGCAACGTCAGTCTTTGGATGGGTGACCGTTTAGTGGTATTTCATCTCGAGCGTATCCATGCTCCGGAAGGCACGTTAACTATCCGGGACCAACTAGTCCCGGATAGTTCCGTCAGAAGCCATTGTAACTAAGAGCGGTCGTTAAGACAGGTTAGAGGCCTATTAAGGTGGCTTAAATTCTCTGACATCACATTAAGTTGACCACTGGGCCTGCGTGGTGGAGTATGGCCCACACTCTATTCGTGAGGAGGCCTTTGCCCTGCAGTGGGATCCTATAGGCTATAACTAAGTAAACTTAACTATTAAACGAGGTTAACCACTCGCTAACGTTTTATTAGTAAGTACCTTTAATACCTCTAGTAATTTTCTTCAGCTCTGTTTTAGCGGATGTGTGTTTGACAACGGTAGTCTGGTAGTTAGGTACACTTGTCATGGGTATGGACAGCTCTGGATCTGGTTCCTCCTTCACCTCTGGGAGTGAGGGAGTTTCTTTCGCAATCGCCTCGGCTTGTGAATTTGTTAGGACTGGATTTGAATCCGATAGGATATCACTATGTCTGCTAGCTAAATGGCCGATGTAACCTGGGGGAGATTATTTATTTTAATATAAAGTACAACAACTTACACGCTTACAGATTAGGTAATATCGCAGTGCTTCAAACAGGTAGCGAATCTCATACATATTACCTATACTTCATTCAAAATAGCAACGGAATTTTAAGGTAATATTGCATTACAGAAACAGAGATTTGAAACCCTTCCTCTTACTTATTCTTAGAACAGCTTTAGTAACGTCCAAGATATGTCGGATAGTATATCATTCTCATAAATAATGTATATTTGCAAATCAGAATTGTCCAGAAAGATATACAAGGTGCTACAAAAATACAAATAAATATTTAAGGGGGTGGATGGATACCTAATCCATCCATCGGTACATCTCGTTCCGAGTCTTCATCGTTATCTGCAATAATTAGATGAGAACATTGGGAGAGAATCATGTTTTAATAAGTATGAATATAAAAGTATCTCGTAAGGTACTTAGAAGATCATTAGGTCGACATGTAGGTAAGTAGGTACCATATAGGGTCCTTCTTAATATGCTGACACTTTTTTAAGGAGATGATCAGACCATCAAACTGAACAACTTTCACTATGGGACCAATATCGAAATCGCGATGTTCCATACTAAACTAAAAATCTACTTGAGCTAAATGTATGGGACAGAAGATTTTTTTTCGCGATTTTGATGTTAGTTTGATGGTCTTTATAACCCCCTTAAAAGTTTTAAATGTTTATTTTTACTTTTGTAACACCTTGTATAGGAATCGGAAAATCTTTTCGTCCTTATTTTAAATGAAGTATAGTAACATATTAGCTCACCTTTCCTACTCTTGAAGTAAACGAGACACTGTTCGCACTGGAACAGAGGAGCGGGGTTCAATGGATGTATCACATGCAGTTTATACTTGTGTCTGTACCAGTGCGTCCGACTCTGCAATATCTCGCCGCAAAGTTTACAAATAACACTACCATCATTCCTCATGAAATACTCTAACAAATCAGTCCTTGCTTTAGGCGGTTCTTTGCTTTCTTCTTTTTCTGTCTCAGGTTTGGTGGGTTCTTCGGGCGTGGTGTCGGTTAGGAAGTGGACGCCGGTGGCATCGAGTGTGGTCTCCTCGGAGTTGGTCTGACCTCCATTTTGCACGTTGCTGCTTTGCTCTGTGTTCGTTGGTGACATTACTTCTAGAGTGATAATAGGCATGTTGCTGTCACCGTCTTCGTCTATGTAGTTGTATTCTGTAAAATTGTTATACGCAATAGTTATAGCTAAATTTTTCGAGAAGGAAGGAATATGGTACGAAATATGCACGTTGTTTTTTAATCAAAACAACTTTTGCTATGGGAGCAAACCGATCGGAGCAAATAAGAAATCTGATGTTCCATACTAAACTGGAATGCCTACTCGACTCAAATGTATGCAATAGAAATAAATAATGCAGTAAAAACATAACCCTCCTTCTGGCGCAGTCGGGTAAAAATTGTTTAGTTTGCTGGGTAGACTCAAGAGTCTTGCAGGCATTGCAGTGTTTAATAAGGAACAGCAGATTTTGTTTGCTCCGATCGGTTTCCTCCTATAGTAAAAGTGGTTCAGTTTGATGAGTAAATACACACACATATGCTCACGACTATATCAGACATAGTCATAGCCATAGTTTTTCTATATGTCTATAGTAGACTCTTAGTTTAAAAGGATGCTAATGATATCAATATCACCCTGTAGAATCGATAACTTGAATAAGATAGGTAGGTATGATATCTATACACACATACACACAATATTGTTAAACAAACTTATTAGAGCTTAACATTTTCTAATTTTATACTTACAATCTTGAGACTTTAAAAATGGACAAGACAAATTGATTGCAAAGAACTATTTATTTGCCAGTTTTGAAAAGTTAGTAGGTAAGGGCAGGTTTATGGATGGTTGATCTAAATATCCATTAAGTGTTGTTTTTATACGTTTTCGCTTCTTCACAGTTCGCCACCGAACTCCGCTCTTAGTCGGGGAAATCTACGGATTTTTGTATGGAGTAGGTTGCATTAATTGCACTTTTGGTGAAAATTTGGAATATAGTAGATACATACCTGAAAAACATAAATTCTCAATAATCCCCGATTTTTGATATTGTATTACCGAATAGTTAAGACATTTACAAAACATTAAATTTAGGTATGAACAAAAAATGGAAAACTGGTGATTTTGTACAGGATGGCTTCGTTCAATACGTTTTACTTATAACAATAATAATCCACGGTTAATATCGTTAATTTGGGTAGATATTTAATATTTTGTAAGTCTTCAAAAATTATAACCTCAAAACTAAATTATTTACTGTTTGTTTTTACACATTAAATTTGCCTTTTGATAATTAACTGTCTCTATTGCTGGTATGCTGGTCGAAATATTTTTAGAAATAAGCTTGCCATTTTGCTTTTTTAAGGTATTTCTCAGGTTCCTGAGCCTATATAACCACGAAATCTCGACAAAAGTGTTATAAACTAACAGTAATATTATTTCAAACACAATTTACTAAAGTGTCTTTAATGCAATTCAAACCTTATTTTTCCTAGACTATCTGTCAGCGCCATCTAGGAAATAGGTACTTAGATCATTAAAATTAACTTTCCCGAAAAAGAGCTATCCACCTAGATCGCTTTCTTCACAAAAAAAAACCTAATTCGCCGTTTTCGAAAAAATCTATACAAATCAGATACTCACAAAAACAGAAATTGCTTGGTTACTCGTATATATTATATCATCCTTCTTATTATGCTGACTTATTTTAATGGGACCGTTAAACAGAACAATTTTCTCTATGGGACTAAGGTCGAAATCGCGAAAAAAAAAACACCTGTCCCATACATTTGGCTCGAGTAGGTTTTCGGTTTTGTATGGAAAAGCTGTTTTTTTTCGCGATTTTGATGTTGGTACCATAGAGAAAGTTGTTCAGTTTGACGGTCTGATAATCCCCTTAAAAAGTGTCAGCATATTAAGAAGGACCCTATACCTAATAATAATTTTATAGGCATGATATAGGACAGGATAATTGTAAAAAAAAGTGTGAAATAGTACCTACTTAGGCACAGATTACTGAATAGTTACTAACGGTCTTTAACTAGGTCTTCCATCGTATGTTTGTCTGGAAGAAATAGCTTTCAGTGATAAGAATGCCATTTATACCATTCTCATTTTTGGTATCAATTGTATGTATCTATTCTTGGTGTGCGAATAAACAATATTTAGGTACATATTTCTCTTATTTAAGTAGGTAAAATACTCGTATACATAATTCACCGGTAAACGAAGAGAAACTGTAGTAGGTACTTTTGAATAATATTTTTTTCAACACACTTGCTCATAAAATGGCTCTGATTTCACCGCAATTAGGCACATAATGACACCTGTTATCAAACTGTGACTTTATCATTACTATTATTCACTAGTGAGTTATAGGGTTTTCATTACTATTATTCACGAGTGATTCATAGGTTTTTCTTTATTGGTTGTAATAGTACATAAAAATCTTTTTATCTACTAAATACAATTAGTTTTTAGTATTATTTTCTTCACAAGTGTGTTGAAAAACGTCGTATGATACACGTGTGTATTGATAATTACCGTCCTCGGCTCTCTTAAGACCCTCGCCTGACGGCTCGGGCACCAACATTACACACTTGTACCATAATGTACTATTAAAAAGTAATCAAAACGGTTAACGTTAAATTTTTCCGAGTTTTTAAGGTATTTTTAAAAATCTCAATTATGACGATTATCGTGTATTACAACGAATTTTACCTATAAATCTCAAATACTTACATAAATAATTAAGAAGGGAGTTCATGTATTTTAGTTTCTCAGAAACGGCTCTTGTCTTGTCTTACCATAATTGAGAAAATTCGTTTACACTCTTAAAACGAAGCCGAGCGTGTGATTTTGGAAAGTTTTTTAGCAGTAGAAAGATGCGTATCTCCATAGTAATTTTGAAATTTTATAACTGCTGAGTTCAACGTGTGAAATTCAAAAATCGCACTCCTACTCTCAATCATCATCGTCCACTGCTGAACATAGGCCTCTCCCAAGGCGCGCCACAAAACTCTGTCCTCGGCCTTCCTCATCCAATCGCTCCCCGCTACTTTTTTTAGGTCGTCTGTCCAGCGGGCAGCAGGGCGTCCCACACTACGCCTACCAGTTCCTACTCTCAATAAAGTAACCAAAATATTAAAGACGTAAATTCGTGACACCTACTTGAAAGTGACGATAATACTTTAACCAAGATACACACGCGTTATGTCTACAACATGTTTTACATAGGTTTATGTTATGTCCACAAAACATGTATTTATGTGCATCGCATGTCGCTACCGGGTCTTAGGATAGACAGTTTCATTACTGTTACTCATGATACTGAAAATCTTTACCAAGGGAACAAGGGAAATTCGCAAAAATAAATTTCAACGTTTTTTTACAAACGTTCGATTAGTTGATTGCATTTAGTATGGAAAGTGCAAAATTTCTTATGCCAATTTCCTATAGGTTTCTTAGGGAAAGTTGTTCAGTATCATGGGTGAAATAACCCCTTAAAGTAGTGCAATAGTTTACCGTAACACCTTGTAATTTGTTTGTTATATAGGGTCCTTCTTAATATGCTGACACTTTTTAACGGGATGATCGGACCGTCAAACTGAACAACTTTCTCTATGGCACCAATATCGAAATCGCGAGAAAAAAGTCAGCTCTTCCATACAAAACTGCAAACCTACTTGAGCTAAATGTATAGGACAGCTGATTTTTTTTCGCGGTTTCTATTTTGGTCCCGTAGAGAATGTTGTTCAGTTTGACGGTCTGATCATCCCGTTAAAAAAGTGTCAGCATTTTAAGTTGGACCCTATTTAATATTTATGTACCTACCTACAAATTTGTTTAATTTGATGGACTTTTTACTACTTTTATAATTCATATACGACAAAATCAGGAAATAAATTAAATTGAGTTGCCTCTTAATATTTTTTTTCAGTTTTATTTGGATTATTTGTAGTGTACATATTGTCACATTAATTAGGTATTCAGTAAGATGGTAAGATCTTTTCTCTATAATAAAACTAATTTAATTTCTTGTTACAATAAAAATAAACTTTTGTCTCGTTTACATCAATGTATTGTTAAAGCTTTGATGTTTGCAACATTAATTATAGCTAAATATCGTATCAGTTAAACTGTGGTAGTCATTGTTAATAACTGTTACTATAAACAAAAACTATCAAATATCTAACGAACGGTCTTAACAAAATACAATTATTAAAGGAATAGTCGAAAAGACACAGCTGATATTAAATATGGCCGACATTATTATAAAATATACCGATCAGTAATAATCTATCGACTTTCCTAAAAAAGCTGTTAAAATTATAACCAGGATGTTTACCTACTGAAACAAAATATCTATTAGATATGATAGAATTTCGAAAGAATCATAGATAAAGTATACAGAAAGAATAAACCAAATGCGTAATATCTAACAATAATTAAGGTGTTAATCTGTAAAATAAAATTATTTGCCGTGTACTTCTATTACATTGATAGAATATAGAAAAAACAACACTTTCATATAAACATTGCACTTCAAGTGAATTTAAAGAACCTACATAAACTTGTGATTATAATATTATGTATTACAAATTATAAAATGATAAACTCTGTCATCTTTTACTTATTATATATTACAACATATTATCAAGTTGTTCTAAATCATTTCACTTTCCATTTTAAGAAAGTAAACCTTCAAAATTGATATCTAAGTGATTTATTCGGTATTAAACCAAATGCATGAGAAAACTTTACTTTCCTGTTGTCTAATACTTGTTATCTCTTAATGGTAAATGAACGACATTTGAAATATATAATTTTATATACTGCTGCCATGCAGCAGTGTTTAGAAATGAAAGTAAAAAAGAATTACAATAACTCAACAATGAACATAATATGACCGCTAACTTAGTTAGCACTAATATCACAAAATAAAATACTACAAAAAGAAAGAAAAAAATAACATTCACCCACTCTGTTTTTTAAGAAATTAAGAAAGAAATAAAAAGTTTGGAAATTTGAAGAATTTGCTTAATAATGTCACGAGTGGTGAACATAACAAGAATAAAACCAAATGAAAATATGATCGCGAAAATTTAAGTCCTTACGTCCTGAAAATGCGATATTTAAAATCAAATTTGTGCGATTGACTGGCGCTGGCTTACAAATAACATCACACGAAAAATGTTAATACCTTATTGGCGACTATGAAATAAATGATTCAAGCGATACACCATTAAAATATATACACAAACGTGACCGAACAGAACTTAACGTTACTATACGTAAACTATCTGAAGGGTTGTGCGCTAAATTTAAAATACAAACTCAATTAATAACCAATACCTAATCTTTTTAAGTAGATATAATAATAAATCTAAAATCTATATTTTATACTTTGAATCTAAATAATAAAATTGCTCTTAATGATACTTATAATAATTTTCCCAAACTTGAACTTAATATTAAATGGAGATTGGTTAGGTATGTATAACATAATCTAACAAACGTTATTTTCCTTATCAATGGAAGAACTGGTGATTTCTTGTCGTTTCAAGTCCTATGTCATCTAGGACATACACTAACTCTAAAAGTGAAACATTAAGAAATTGGAAACATTACTTATACATTTAAACAAATTAATAAAACGTGCTATGGCACTATTAGGTTTTATGTAAAACATATTCATATTTTTCAAACCATGTTACTTTTTGTTACTAATAAAGATTCAAATAGGTACATATCGTTAAAATCGCTCACTAATATTCAAACAGCAATTTACCTACAGTACAAAGTCTTTAATATAATAAGAAATATAAATTTAAACATTAACATATTTAATATACTTTTGCTTCTGTTGTATAACGAACGATATCAAGCAATATATGCATGGTTATTGTTGCCGTTTATAGATTTATAATATGTATTGTTTAATCATTCAATAATGTAATTTAATTTGGAAAAAGAAGATATCCTTAACTTGTATAATTATAATTATGATCATCAACTTGCGCAGAGAGACAAAATATTAATTACAGTCTTTGGTTGGTGTCTTGCGGTACTTCAAATTAACTCTACAATTTTGTTTAAGGATAGGGCAACAATAATCGAAAATATATAGGCACTGAGCAAATGCAAGGCACATTTTTAGAGCTGAGTGCAGCACCTATTAACACTATTAAATTTATTATAAAATTCAAGTAGTAAATATGATGTAATAATTATTGCGTAACTGGCCTCTATTATATTTGTATATTTATTGTCTAATATTTGCACAACCATACTTTTTAAACAAGTATAACATAATGAGCTTCATGTAACAAACATTAGATATTAAATGCATAACGGTCACATTGGAAATATATAATACGTACAATATAAAAGTGTACATCAAAATTTTACTCCAAAAATAGAACGAATTATATAATACATAGTTAAACTCCAGAACTCTTAATAAAATCTAAAGAAAACTAATAGTATAGCTTCATTGCCAAACATGTTACAAATAACATCGGTAGCTATTATGACATTATTTCCCACGGTTAAACTGTAAATTCACCGATAAAGAAATATTTGCCGTAAAACAATACCTTGTAACTTATTTTACAATGAACCACACCCCATAAACATGAATTTTTGTTAGGCATTCAAAGGCACTATATTTTTCCCTGAAGAAAGTTAGTATGGAATCAATAATACTCAATTGACACTATTGGACGTCGACGCCGCGTCGTCGCTCACACTTGCGCGGGGTCAGGCGAGGAGTGGGATGGCGTCGAGCCTCGCGGTGACCCAGATCCCATCGCCTCTATCTTGATCCCGGGCGGAAGCTGGGCCTCCATCCCCGGTATCAAATAAAACGCATTCGGTGGATAAACACAATCCTTCGGTACGTAACAATCATGCGTCGTCTTCATGTGGTTCTTCATCTTGTCAGGCCTAGAGAACTCCTTGCAGCAAACGGGACAAGGGAACACTTTTCTCTGTTGCCCCTCGTGGTACAAGAAGGCGTGCCTCTGGAATGAATATTTATTTTTGAAAGTTTTCTGTATATTTTCCTTAGCGCATTCTGTGCATTGGTATACTCCCTCGTTAACGGAGGCATATCTAAATAAGTTGAGTCCCCTGACAGACATTTCTGTCAGTTGTTCTGCAGGGTCGTTAGATGCAGAATTGGCTCTTCTCCTTATCCGTCTCCTGACTGCTGGCCTTTGCATTTGATTTCCTTGTAACGTGTTGTTGTTTAGAGAATCGGTCTGGTACTCGTTCGATGTGGAGGCCTGTGTCGCGGGGTTTATACGGATTTTACCATGTCCATCATTTGATGGTGAGTGTGCGTATTTAGAATCCTTATTTTCGGAGTCTGGTGTACCGCGGCCTGGAATAAATAACAGCATCCGTGAGATATTTTGAACATGAAAAATAATAAAATATATCTCATTAATTAATCTACATGATCATGTGAGTGCTAGATGACTAAAATAAAATATCTAGCTAAGAATTCATAATTAATATCAAAATTATACAGGTACAACAAATCTGATAAATATTAAAATTATGTAAGTGTAAAATAAGGTTTAAAAATTAACGAGTTACTGATGAAAGAAAAACCAAATAAAATATATTAACCTTTATTTGTTCAAATTGAATGAATGACATCGATTTGACCATGATTAAAATGAAAACACAATTGATGACCATATTGGACAAGTTTGCCAGTTCATATTTCTCATAGCCTCTGTAAATCAGTTGTGATTGGTGGTGGAGCACCATTTATTATTTGGATGATTATATAAATTTCCTGCTTACAATAACTGAGTTAAGATATTATATAGGTGTATAAGACAAACTTGTCCTTGTAATAGTCATAAATAAACTAAGTTTACAAAAAGTTGGAATTAAATTAAAACGTCGGAAGTGGGCAACGGAAATAAGTTTTAAAAAAATTGTCTCGTACGTACGTGCACAACAGATATTTAAAATAACTCAGTAGCAATAATGATTTCGTCAATGCTACTAGGTGCTTTCTCAAAAACATTTGATCGAACAAAAATTTAACTAAGCCAAGTCAGACTGCTTAAATTATAATTACATATTTGAAATAACCATTATGTCTAAATAATAAATTACAAAATAATGTAACAAAAAAAGAATAGATTTCACTATGTTATAATAGGACTCAAGTGTTTGCATTTGGAACTATTTCGGCAAGTAAAGTAGGAGGTACAATAATTACAAAAATAACACTTCAGTTAACTTAGCTTTATAGATCACATAAGGTGGGTTTCAAAGTTGAAAAAGTTACAAATAACATGTAATATTTCATAAACGAGAGGAAAATAAATATTTTTAGGATTTCAGAGAGGATAAGCTGCCTTTTTTCTACCTATATCAACATAAAACGAACCGAAATAATATAAATTCAATAGAAAAATCAATTATATGATTTAGCCTCAAAAATAATCTGCTCAATATTGCATTACAAATGTCTACAGATTAAAATAAAATACAAAAGCAACAATTTGTACTGAACCAAAACACTTTGTTCGCATAGCGTCAATTTGAGCAACATAGAAAGCACGTTAAAACATAATCTAGCTCTAATCACACCGTCTACAACTGCGAGAGTAGTGTCATAGATTAACATACCTGATCAGTCCTCCCTTCGTGACTAATTAAAGTTTTCTACAGCATAGAAAATTCACTCCATTGTTAACAACACTATTTATGTCTATAATATTATAAATAACTTAACTTTTATTCTATTCTTTACTAATAACCCGTGTTGTTACTTTGCTACTATTAAAAATTAAACGTTATTCATTATTGTTTTAATTAATCCGAAATCGTTAGCGTCCATCGTCGTTGCTAAATATCACAAGTGACCCTTACATAAGTTGCGAGCCACCATCATAATATTTATCATATCGAGCGACTGGCTATCGGCAAGACATTGTCAAAATTTGTAAACATTTTAAAATGTAAGGTACATAAAGTGTTATAAGAATAATAACGGTAAGTACGTAGAAGAAACTCAACAGACACTCGAAGATATAAGATCACAATAAATTATAAACTTTGTTATATTCATAAACAATAAAATTAAACAGGTGTTAAAATAAATTATTAAAAAAGAGAAACAAAACAAAGTATAACAACATATTAAGAAAAGATGACATTTTGATGTAACTTTTATTATTTTCTTTAAAGATTCTAAAAATAGTAATTAACACCTTATTGTATACCAATGTATTTCTTTCATTAACAAATAATGCTATGTCGTGTAACTTTCAATTCTAAATGTATCTAAACATTACTCTTTGCATTTGCTATTGTCTAAGTGCAAACAACAGAAAATATGGATTTACTTAACATTTGGCTATAGACTATAAATAATCATTTTTGTGTAAAGTCAATCCATATCACGTAAATGTATATTTCATTAATATATTTCACTATGAGAGCTGAATAATAAATTACGGTGAATTTCCTAGAATATCATTTATATCTGTTAAAATAGAATATCATTAAATAGGTACATTGTCATACAATTTGGGTACGTAGAGTTTTCGACTGTGTTTTTATTATGTTCTGAGGTTGAAAATGCTAATCAAAGTGTAACGCATTCGAAAGTCCACCTTTTTAATTTAACATCACTTCTCTAAATGTACATAGTGTATCATTGTCATAACAAGCCTTAAAAAAACAATATCCAACAACATCGTTTCTTTCGAATGAAAATAATTAAAAAGTGTTTTAATGTTTCGAAAACCCAAACGTATCCAACTAGTGTGTATTGTACGTGTGTAATCCATAACTTTCTTGCATTAAGTAAATTAAACCGTATTCCTCACAAAGGTACTTCTATTATTTTTTAAACGATATAGTTTGATAAACTTACGATAGTATGCTGCATGTATTGTATTAATTTAATATAATCATTTATAGTTCTCTATTAGTATTGCTTTAAACGTGGGATAATCGACGATGTTTAATCTATAAATATAATGTGTATTTGTAATAGAACTGCATTTGTATATATTTTAAAATATAAACTTCTAGAAAGAAAATGAAAAAGAGAACATTTTACCAGTAACATACATTCACTGTCAGTCCCATTTCAGTATAACTTAGTCATCGTTCCTAAGAACTTAAATCAGGACCCATAAATTTAGAAACAACAATATATAACAAACAATATAATTTAGGGACATTTAATTATGTCACATTTCATGTGACACCTACTAGTAAGTATCATTTAGCACCAATTGATGATATAACATTTATTAAATAATTGAATGATATTGATTTTAAGTAAATATAACTATGTCATACATTTAATAGACCATTTCGAGTTGATTTTAAGTTTATAAAATGACAGAAACAAACAAGTGTAGATATAGTTTAAATGAAAGACTAAAATAATATTAATGATACTTAGTGAAAGTAAAGATAAATTCCGAATTGGTTAAGCTTAGGCACTGGCTAAATTGACTATATTAAAGAGATTTCCGAAAAACTTTCAATAATAGCCTCACCTTAACTAGTCTATGTATATCCCCTTTAAGTACCTATCAATGTCGAAGGTAAATTTCATTATAAAGTTATGAAAGGTAGGTACTATAAATTCGTTTTATGACATTTTAAACAGTCTTAATATTGATTATCAAGACTTAAGCGCCTTGAATCTTTTTCATTTTAATTTATTTATTTCCCGAAATCCTTTCATGTTATTTTGATTTCCAAATAAAATGGGAAACATGAGATGATATTCTTATTTTTAAATATAAATGTTATTTTTAACTACTTGGGCCTAAAAAGGTTTCTATATTCCTAAGGAAGCTTCTTAAAGTAGATTGTAAACTCTGAATAATGAAAATAAATAAATATACATAACATTCTTTGAAATTTCTTATTTCTCTAGTAGTCGATAAATATTTAACTTATATACAAGATAAAGGCACACTAATAGGCAAGCGTTCCCTGGACCTACATTTTATATTGGAAAATTTGGTATTAGGGTCAACAAACGTAATAACTATTGAGATAGGTTCTAATAATACACGTAGTATTGTAGGTATTTGAATACATTTGTTGTAGACAATTTGTATATATCGTAGCCTCATGTGGCAAGACTCCTTCATGAAATATTCAGACATTCTTAAAACTCCGACTCTGTTTATGGTCACGATATTATCAAATTCATCTCGTTTTTTTCTTTTGTGTACGTGTTGGTATCGATATATGGAAGACTACTTTTTGCCTCTAAGTTAAACTAAATAATTAATAAGTACCATTCCTTATTTTAAATTTAAGGCATTTGATTTCTACTAAAATAGAATTTACAAATCATCTCATGATTCCAGTTAATAAACATCTTTCAAAGCACCTTGCTAATCACTTTTAACAACAACGCCTTGTTGCATCACATGACCTATTTACACTTCAATTATTCATATATTTTTTTTGAATAAAATTGAAATAGCTACAATTTTTGTCAGCAACATAAATATTGAACAGATAAAGTACATAATTTATACTACTGACTGGCTTTACTCAAGGAAAGCATAGTGGTACTATCTCATCGTCGTGCTGCATAAAATACCATAGTCTCCTTGAGTCCAGCCATACACAGAGTAAATCCTTTATTTCAACAATATTGTCTTTGATAGATCATCTACTTAATACATTTATAAATAAGTTACATTTCTTCAAAATAAATAAATTATGTTCTTAGATTGTAAAATTGACAGAAATTGAAAACTTCTATTATTATAAGGTATATTTGGGGCTTTGTTTGATGCTCAGGAACTGAATATTTATTTGCAATAATTAATAAATTAACATCTAAGCTAAGTGTTTCGCTGTAATGAGAAAAAATCACTATTATTTTATAGGTTGTTTTAGCTAATCACTGTTACTGAAATAAGTAGGTAAGTTTTGAATAGCATAACATTTACAACCAAATATTTCAACAATGATAAAATATTATAAATTAATCTTAACAAACTCTAGAAAATAAATCATAGCCTGTATTGAGTTTTACTTCGGAGAAGTCAAATCATAATTAATATAACTAAAATCACTAATAAGGCAAGTAAATGAAAATGCATTTTACACCACTACGAAATGGCATTAGGATATTCGAGCCTTTTAAAGAGTCTAATTTAGCCTCTTTAGAAAAACATAGCAACTTATAGACATCATCCAGATTGTCAACCTAAAAAGGCTTTGCCATTAATATACTCGTAAACGTAATTACTACACTAATTAACTAACTAATTCAGTTCAATGAGAATTGCATGTAATATTCAGAATATAAACAGTAATCGAATAAACTACATTTGAATTAACGATCACCATCAGTAGTTATTTTGTACCCTGAAATTTTGTAAGTAATAAAATTAAGTAACAATTAAGTGCAAATAACAAGTAAATCATAGAAAATTTTATAAATCTCTTTGAAGTCAGCACTCTTGAGAAACAAATGGAACAACGAATAAATAAATAGATAAATATAACAACAAACGACTCGTACAACGTAAATATCAACAAACCTATTGATATACTCGTGAAACTTAGAGCTCGAATGCCTATTCAATCGCAATCTACAGATAACCCACTAGTATGAAAACTTTATGTGGTACCTAGAGGTGAACGAATCCTACTCTCGCTATGATCAGATCTTTTTACTTCCATTTAACAATTATGTTATTGAGTATGACTATTGTTTTGAATCAATTAAGATTCTTGCTTTGCCAACTGCTCATTAGCGTTAGGCTGATTTTTATGAATGATCTTGAGATGCGCAATCATATTGTCTTTGCGAGTAAACTCTTTGAAACAAATCGGACATGGGAAAACTTTGACATCCTTCTTATGAGAGGTGACGTAGTGTCGGCAAAAATTACTGATGTGGGTGTACACTCGAGCACATATTTTGCACCTAAAGACGTTTTCCCCTTCCTTGATGCAATAGTCCCTCACGGACTCGTTGGTCTCCTCATGGTAATTGCCAACACCCCCTATGTTATTTTTCCTAATGGGCGAAGGAAATATGCGATGCTCCCAATTGGTTTGCGACAAGTCTGATAGTTCGTTGTTAGCCAAATTAAGATTGTTCTGTTCTAGTTCAGCGGCAAATAGCTGCGTGGCGAGAGCAGGCATCAGTACAGTTTCAGGAGGGAACTTGTCAAAACTGTTAAGCGCTGGATTTAAGTTAGAAAGACCAGAAAGCTGATTGAATAGGTTTCGGGCTCTAAATTTTGACATTTGGGGTAGTAGTTTTTTACTATTCTTTGGCTTTAAGCTACGACCTAGTCTGCATTTGTCATCGGCTTCCTTGATAGGGCCCTCCTGTGAGTTGGAGTTGTCACGGCTTCGATCGGGGTTGTATTTGTATTCGATGGGTTCATTGTAGCCGTCGGTGGCGTCAGTAGCTGGTTCCTGTTTTATTGAGCCGTTTTCGATGGACAGTACCGGACCGTTACTAGGATAGTTTTGTTGCGATTCTTCTTTTGGCGCTTTATCTGGATCTGAAATGTTATAATTTCAGACCTCACTGTACGAATTGGCTAGGTTTATAAGTTTTAATTTATATTTTATTTAGATTGGAAATATTTTAGTACTGAGTGCGTCAATATTTCTTTTTTAGAGTAAGTCATCGATTACACTAGAATATTTCCAATTGCTTTTATGAAGGAAAGCTATTGGGAATAAGCCTTGTTTGTTTTCCCTTTTCTCATGTTATATAAAATATCGCTCAAGGAAGTTCTCAATATAAAGAAATTACATTAGGTACTCAAACCATTACCACACCGAGTTCGCCCCTGGCCATTCCTCTAATAGCTCTCCCCGAAAGCAGAAAAGCAAGCAATAGTTAAATTGTTGATTTATAGAAGAAATAAGCATCTGTTACTCCGATACGTCAATAATAATTTGATAGATAATCACTTACCCCTTTTGAATAAACTTTAAATATTATAAATAAGTAGGTATTCGAAATACACTTCACTTTTTCACTTAAACTATTTTCCTAACATCAAAGCTTATATCCCATTAGCTTTTCCCTTATTTCTTGTCTTTAAAATTTAACTGTTACTAAACAGTGTTAGATTGATGGAAAGGAAGATTAACATATTTACAAAAGATAAGCAACTATCAACTATCCTCATACATCCTTATCCAGTAATTCTAAATAGGTATTTTACAATTCGTTTTTAAATTTAATTTAAAATACAGTTTTGATGACACGCAGCAATCCGAATATCTAAAAAAAATACCGAAGCTATACAACAGGTGGGTATTGACATAGGTAGTAAACGTTACGGCTAACTGTGAACAGGATGACAATAAACACGTACCTGCAGATTCTGAATCTTTGCCGGTCATGGGGGCGTCGGTGGACTGCGCGTCGTCACCCTCGTCGATCAGCAGGGCCTCCCCTGCCTCCTCGCCACCTGACGTCGCGCCATCTTCCGCACTGAAGCCATCCATGGACATTTTCACCTCTAGCATTTCAGGAGAACCTCTGATCAGTTGGTCAACGGGTCTGTTTGAGTTATTGTGGGAAGCAGATTCGGGAATAAACTCTCCTGGTGGACTAGCCGCCGTATTCAGAGCATCGCTTGAGCTTCCACTGAGTTTTCTCGGTCGGCCTCGTTTCCTTTTTGGTTGCATTAAGGCGTTTCCCAGTAATGGCATTAATAAATTGGGTGGTGCACCACCAGTAGGCATGCCGGAGGCCGGCCGTTTCTGATTCATGTACGGGTGTATTCTGTGTAGCTGAGGCGGTGGTGTATGAGCGGTAGCACCGGTTTGTTGTTGAATTAAGGAGTTAGTTAGAGCCGGGATATCACATTTCTCCTCGTTCACTTCAGTGAGGCCCTTTATCCTTAAGCTCTCGGCTACTTTCAAGAATGCCGTTAATCGTTCCTGATCAACGCTCACTTCTCCCCTGTACATGAAGTCTAATAAACTTTTCATGTCAGAATAAGGAACATCCTTCAAAATAACAATGGGATGTTTTTCTTGATGGTTCACAAACAGTGCCTGGAAATAGGGGCTGCAAGCGGATAAAACCATTTTGTGTGCTTTCAGCAGTTGGCCATCGACGGCCAGGGTGACGTCGGTGAAGGTCTCTGCGTGGAGGAGCTGATCGAACACCGACAACATATTCGACTGGTGGTTGTTCCACCTCAGGCAAAATCTTTGTGTAGCCATCTTTATGTCAGTATTTCCTTCTTTGGAAGATATGATTTCAGCAGTTCAGACTTAAAATCTAATATACCAACAATTTCTCAATGATGTATACATAAGTATTCTCTCTTGTTCCATGAACAATACAATATAACGTCAACAATAGATAATGTTTACTTTTTAAAAGCCATTTCAATTTAAAATTTTCATAGTGTTATGTGCATTTTGTGTGACGGGCGCAGGGGACCTGAAATAGGACAACATATTGTTAATACAATAGGGAAAAAACATGGGCATAGAAGGCAAAGTCCAGTTTATAGATAGACCACGTTGCAAATTGTATTATCTAGAAAATGCTCTACGTGATAAACTTCATATGATTTTGCTAAATATATAAAACCTAGCATAAAATACTTGAAATATCATGAAACAGAAAGTTGAAGATCGCCATAATTTCTCTCCTTTCGTGCAGTTTAGAATTAATTACTCTTGTGATTACAGCATGTACGATAAAGATGTACTCTCGGTCACGCTAGTAAGTATCCTCAGAGAAAATTCACGCGATATCTGTCTGCTCGACTTGAGTTACAATCTCACACAGATATGAGAATCGGTTACTTATTATTACAATTTACGTTCCCAGCCATTTGTTTAAATCTTACTTAGAGTTGAGGTTACTCATGTTAAGTTGGTATTAGCTGAGGTATTAGAGCGCGATTCAATTTATAAATTATTAGTTTTATACTGTCAAACAGTTCATAACGTACCTACTAAGTTAACCGCAAGTTAAATATGAACTTGGTTATTTCTGATATCCCTTGGATGCCTACTGTATTAATTATAATATGGTTGGATGGAATCTACCAAAGACGTAGGGTGGAACCGATCTATCTACTTTGGCTATTGACTAGTATATCTAAATATTATTAAAAAATAAAGTCGCTATCCGTGCCTGTCCTTCAGTCTGTTTATTTACTTTCTTTTAAACCACGCAATAGATTTTGATACAGTTCTGACTGTAATTTAGATAATATCTTCCGGAAGGTTTATGTATAGATCTCACCAGGGCGAAGCTGGCGCGCGGGTCGTTAGTATACTTATGTTTCATGTAAAGTATAGACATCTGGCAACCCTGTTTTGTTATGTATGACATACCTAGTCTGTGGTTTCGTACCGGAGCCACTTTAAATAAACACCGCTTACTTACTTCCCAAATTAACGTTTTATTCAAGAACCCCAATGTTACATTTCATCCCTACATTGTATTTGGTACACCTACTTAAATGCTGACTGTACAATAATATCGGTCATATTTCTTAATTTAACATACCTAATTATTTTGGTTTGGTAATAGTCTCTCTACTGCATACTTCTAAGTTAGGTTTTAACTACTATATTTTTAACAAATTGTTGTTGAAATTTTGCAATAGATGGCGTTGCTATGAACTTGTTTACAACTTCCATGTATTTCAGCTAACTAATTTGATTTAATATTTATAAGGGATCAACGTTTACCTTAATGTTTTTTTATTCATTCATAATTCATTCTTGGTTTTTTTTGTGTGTTGATTGTATTTGTTTGTTTTGTTCTATGTAGGTACTACCTATCTATACTCTACTAACTGACTGAGGTTAATATTTAAACCCCCGAAGCAAAAAAGATATTAACTACAGCAAATGGATGGCTTTTATTGGTAGTTAAGTAAATCTTATGGGCGCTGCAGAAATAATGTTATATGTGTAGCAAAATACTGGGCTAGAAATTTTTTTCATGACAATGGGTAGGTACAATAGACTCGATGAAAGAATTGGTAAGGATCATAGTATTGTTAAAAAATTTGTTGAAATTTTTCCTTTATATACCTACCTAAGTAATTGTTCGAATCCAACATAGTCTACGTATAAGTATACCTATTGCCTGATTAAAGAAATAATATGGTACCTAAATATAATTTGAAAAAAAAAATAGTATAATTATAATGTAAGAGAATTACGGAAATTTGGAAACACCCAACAATATATTTTTTATAGAAATAGGTAATGTAGTCGTTAGTTTGAATAATTAATAGGTAGGTTAGGTAGGCTAGTTATTCAGTTTGGTATGATCTTTTAAAACGAATTCACCAAACTTCTCCATACAAAATTAACCTAGGTAGGTATATTTAATTTGTAGTAGTGTTACTTTTATGAATGAATCCAGTTTGGTCCTTTATTTAGTTTGGTATGATCTAAAAACGAATTGATCAAACTTCTCAATACCTAATAATAATATCTCATTTATAGTAGCGTTCATTTAAAATTGGAAATTTTAGTCTTTTGTGAATGAATCCAATACCTACTGCCTGCCTACATAAAATCAAGGTTAAAAAAATCGAGGGCGCCTCTAGCGGCGGGCGGGAGGCGAGTCCGTGCATCGCCGAGCGCACTGCAGTAGAAAAAATACGTCCTATAAACACCTAGATAGCCTGTATTCACATCATTCGTAGGTACCTTCCGCGATCTGTTTTAACTTTACACGATTTTACACGAAACGTTTCAAATAATTATCATCCAGTGGTAAAATACGAATGATAATATCAACTGGCGTTATCGAAGATCACCGTCGCTTCGTGAACTCCAATCGGAATCTAATTAGAACCGATACGAATATAATTATTGGGAGGCGACATCGGCTCGGCATACAGTACAGCACACGAATATTGCGTTCCACATCCACAGGTGCTGACCACAAACGTTATCGCGGTATAAACGGGCGCTCGAATTATTACTACGCACCCAGTCGAGCGCGTTACATTACGTCATCACAATGGCATTATTACCTACGATATCCACATTAATTCAGCCGATACGACGAGATAAAAACGGTTGTAGTGTAATTATATCACTGCACAAACATAAGAGAACATACCACACGTAACTGCACCACAATCAACTCGACCCTTTTATGGGAATGAGGATCAGCCCTTCCGCCATAGTCCGAGACCGCGTTAGCGTCGCACCCCGCTCACCCGTCGACTGACGGCCGCGGCGCAACCCCGCGCCACCGCCGCGCCACCGCGCCACGAGCACTCGCCCGCCGCGCCGACCGACTCGAATATCTCTCACAAAAAATACGCCGTCATCATCGAAATGGCGGCAGCGGATATTCAGCGCAGGGTGCATGGTAAAATATTGATTTATTGAAATTTATTGATTTCCTCTCCTGTAAGAAACATCGTTCCCGCAGTTTGAGCGAAAACTCTAGCATGACTCATCGGTCACGTTACCTAGGGTGGGTGACGACGTTTCTACGAGAGGAATATTCCTATCCATTATTTTATGACACGGAGTTAGGTTATGTTATGTTTGTTCAGTAGGTAGGTACCTCTAAGGCGACTAGAAAATGGGGGAGGGAGGAGGGAGGGGGGAGACGCCGGTAGATACCTTCGGTCTAATGATGAAGCTTGCCGAGGTTAAGATGACGTTGAGTAGCAAAAAAATTCAAGGCTAACTAAACACCCTCGCATATCGATACATTTGTCCAACCTCTACGTTTTACATATAAGTTCTATATTAGGAACCTAATACCATTTAAAAACTAAATCAGAAATTTGCAGAAGATTTTTTTCTAGCTTGCCAGTATTGCCTTGGAACGGACAAAGCTGCATGCAATGTAATCTGCCTTCGTTTGTTTAGCATTCTCTATCAACCTACTTACATCTAGATATTCTGTTGAAGGGATGAGTTTTCCACGTGAAAAACATCAATCCATTCGTGTGGTCGCCATGTCAGCAGCGTTGTCCGTCTCTGTTCCTCGCGGGCGGGGTTGATAGGACGCCCTCCTCGCGGCGATTATCGCCGGAGATGGCCGAGAGTCGCCACTTTTCGCAACCGAACGCACCCGAACCCGCACGGAAAATAGACCGCGGGGCGCACAAGTATGTTTTTGATTTAAAAATTCACAAACACCAAAGTTTAATTTCAGCAAAAAGTTCTTCAATCCAAACATAAATTTCAGTTTAAAAATAGTCCACTCTAAATATAATTGTACTTTTGTTTCTCTAATTACAAATTACAGGATTCGAACAAAAAATCCGCGCGCGGTATGTTGTCGGAAGTATTTTTAATAAAAATGGCCTGCCGC
The DNA here is from genome assembly GCA_963924505.1 of Agonopterix alstromeriana. Lineage (NCBI taxonomy): Eukaryota > Metazoa > Arthropoda > Insecta > Lepidoptera > Depressariidae > Agonopterix > Agonopterix alstromeriana. The sequence continues at coordinate 11,950,626 of OZ004665.1, read as the reverse complement.
CTCGGCGGGAGGAGTGGCAATGGGCAATGAGGTCGGTACCCTCTCTCTGGCACCCGCGCGCGCCCCTCCCTGCCGCACTCCGGCAACACAGGGTTAGAAAGTTTCAAAAGCGAATCGTGGAAAACATGCAACACGACAAGTCCTGGGAGTTAGACGGGCATGACCGACACTACGCTTGCACACGGGATACTTGAGTTGGAAACCCTTTGATTTACTTATGTACTTAGTCAGGAGCATTTTCTCATCATCCTTATTTAGTGAACTGTTCAGTGAATAATTCTGAAAATTACGATTCCAGCACAGATATAATACAAGTAAACCTACTATTAATATTGAAGGACCTAAAATAAAGATTTCAGTTGTATTTTCTCTCTCCCACTAAGCTCGTCAGTTTTCGTAGCATGGTTTCAGACTTTATAAGTAGGCAATCATCATTCGTGTAACAAATTAAACTCACTGGTTGATATAATCTATAATTATCTTAATCTTTGGATATATCTGTGTAACGTTACCATAGGATACTTAAATATTTTAAATTTAACACCTAGAAAAAACTAAATTTTTCCTTTTAACTCATGGAATACCATTATCAAACTTAGAGTCATCTAAATATACATGTAAAAAATCTATGATTCTGGAGATGGTGATTAGAAGGTTATCTGGTTAGAAATAAAGCAGGTCCTAGCAGCCATAAATGATAACATGATAAACAATTGGGTCTGGCAGAGCGTTATCGGCCCCACCCTCACCCGGGCCACTCATGACATGATCATGTTGCAAGAGATCAGCTGTCATGTCACTCAATACCTTATCAAAATGGGAATTTATCTTGTTTTTTCGACTTTAGCAAAAATAGTTTCTTTTACACGATTCCACATATTCTGTAATTGATTGAATATAATTGTGTCTTCATTACTTTCCTGGAAACGATTAGCTCGATCGGCTTGGTACAACACGAATGTTAATTAGAAATCCTATAATTTCTTAAGAGGAATAATAACTTGTTTACTTTGATTTTTGCTTATGTGTTTCTTAGCATACCACTACTGAGGTATCCCGTTTTTATACAGTTGTATCTCTTTGATCATCATCAGGCTATAAACGTCCCACTGCAAGGCTCAGGCCTACCTTCAAGGAAGTTGTATGGGCGTTAGTCCACCACGCGAGGAAATGCGTATGTGAAGTCGATCAATCCGCATCTCTTAAGTATCATAAATTTTTGCTTTTTATACAGTATAAGGACTAACAAAGGTCATAAGGGTTCCATAAAAAGCACCTGTCGACCTCTATGTAAACTGTATCGATTGGTTACCAACTATAACTCCAGTGACCTGACCTAGGTCATCGTGCCAGTGTTAGCTGAAGTCCTTACAGCGGTGACCCAGTTTCAGGCGGGTGCATAAAAGCTTGCCAACACACTTTCGCCTGTAGCAAACATGCCCTGGAATAAAGGTGTCATGTTTTGCTTAAAATTTTTGCGTGCTTGGCAATTTTAAGCTTTATTTACGTTAGAAGGGTAAAAGAAACAGTTACTACCCACGACTTTTACTGCGTAAACTTCAAATAGTTTTCTATTCTATTAATCCAGAATGTATCCCATTTGTATGCCAAATTTGATCCCAAACCCGTTCAGTCTTTTATGCGTAATTCACAATCACAACGTAGGTAAATAACATCGAAACATCCAAAAGTCGTCATAAACTTTTAGATTTATTTTCTTCGCCACTAGATTTTTTAAGGATGAATTCTGACAATGAAACTAAACCACTTTCCCTTAGGAACATGGGTGGTATATTATATTGATATTGAACATTTTTGTTAGACCTCACAAACAAAAGTGCGGGTCAGCCGACCAATTTTCTATGGGAGGTCCAACAATTTTTTTCGTTCATCGACCCATATGTTCCATGGGGAAACTTTTATAGTTTCATTGCCAGAATGCACCCTTAAAATTCAGTTAGTACTTAATTAAAAACTAGTGGTGTATTTAGTAAGACGGATATAACTACCTATACTGTAGCAAAGGTACATGATAAGTTTCGAAATTCTCACGTCTCAGATAGTTAAGAAGACTCTTCAAGCAAACCCTCCAACGGTAATAACAATGTTAGATCTGTTTTAATAAGAAGCTTGAGTTAGCCACAAAACTATGAATCTTTCGAGTGCCCGATGAATAAGCAGATTTTGCAGTAACGGCCCGCGACGAGCGGTCGGTAACTGTTAAAACTAACCGAGTAGTAAAAGCTGCGAACAAAAAGAAATCCTTTAGCTTTCTAACAGAGACGTGTGTGTAGGTACATAGAGAGGGCGCGGGCGCTGCTGCTGGGCGCTGCGCTGGCGCAGGGGCTGGAATACATTGCATAGCCTATTCATTTGTCTGACAAATGCATAATGCGATGCGCATACACGTGCGAGAGTAGGTACATGAGATCACTATACGTCGCAGCCCGTAGAGTAATCGTTATCGAACTATAGCCAATGCAAAATGAGCTTAATAGTAATCTTATAATAAGTGTTTATTTCACGATTCGGTTCGGGAAAAGTTTTCGTAGAGCCAGTAGTGAACGAATGATTGGATTTTCAATCATATATATAATCATAGCATAGCATAGCATATGCTCACGACTAAATTCCCCGAGGGGGTAGTCAGAGATATTCTGAAACCTCAGAACATCCACGTTTCACCAGTAGTACCGAAACTCTGCCCAGTGTGACGGGGGGTGATCCCGTCGCCACTTATAATGGACAGTGGGTACAATACATGCCTCGAAATTGAAGCATGCAGGTTTTCTCACGATATATATATAATCATGTTAAATATATAATCATATTAAACAAAGGCGTATACAGAGTGTAAGGAAAAGTATCATTAACCTTTCAGCATTTTCTTCATCTTTTACAATAATGGTTGTGCTTATGCATTGCCAACGCTGTCAATGTAATTTCAATTATCATAAACTGATACTAAAAAGAAAATGGTTGAAATATTCTAAGATCCGGCTACAAAAGTTTCCACGTCCATTTATTTTGGCAATTCAACTATACCTACGTAACATATAAAACATTTCCGTGACTGAGTACACAGCATCTACCAATGAAGATGTCTCCGTAGTCTAATGGTTAAGAGCATTGGGCTCTGGACACGGAGGTCATGGGATCGATTCCCACGATCCCAGGTGTCCCCGCGTTTTTCCCCAGTTGGTTAGGACATTGCAGGCTGTATCACCTGATTGTCTGAAAAGGAAGATGATTCAGTGCTTCGGATGGCACGTTAAGCCGTTGGTCCCGGCTACTATCTGGGTGGTAGTAGTCATTACACAAAAACCACGTCACAGGCAGTAAGGCGATCTGAAAAATCTCTGATACCAGGGTTAGCTGCCCACACGATAAGAAGACTGAAGATAGAAACAGGAAATTTTCAATATAAATTTAATGATTTTCCGAAAATCTACAACTAAAGGGATGTTGAAGTTTTCTGAAATCCATGCAGACGAAGTTGCGGGCTAGTGTGGAAAGTTCATAGTTTAAGGGTCCCGGAAAAGGTGGTTGCGACAGGCTTTAGACACTCTGAAGCAAAAATATCAAGGAAAATGGGGGAGGCATAGGAAAATACGGTCTAGTCCTAAAGTTTCCGACTTACCTTCATTGAGACGGGAGACTGTTATATGAAAAGTAAGGCTTACCTCACAGTATGCCGATTTTAGAGGTTTTAGCTGGGTATGTCCTACCGCAAAAGCAAATAACTTCATAATTATCAAGCAAGAGGAACCTAACACCAATATGATACAGTGAGACCTACTCTGTTTTCATTAAAAGTATGGAAACATCTGAAGCAACAAGATCTATGAAGGTAATACGGATACGAATATGGGACGTCCGTCAGAATAGGGTTCAATTCAATTCAATATTTCTTATTATGACTCCATCGTGTGAACAATGATATGCCAATGTCAAGGTAAGAAAACACACCATAGGTAAAATAAAACAGATTCTGATAAAAACGGCGTGATTCAACGATGGGTTTCTCAGTGCGCATGTGGTGTGGAATGATTGACTATGGGCTGACAAAGATCTGACACGAGCCAGGGTGACAGACCTGGTGTATGTGTTTAGGATACTGAAAATGCACCCCAATATCTCCTGCGCACCTGACTGCATACATACATATACTCCATTCCAAATAGCAACGAAATTTTAAGGCTATTTTGAATTACAGAAACAGTGATTTGAAACACTTACTCTCACTTATTCTTAGAACAGCTGAAGTAACGTCCAAGATACGCCGGATAGTATATCTTTCTAATAAGTAAATTATAATTGCAAAATTAGCCAGAAAGCTATACATGAATCGAAAAAGTATGAGGTACTATGGAAGTCGCATCGACTTTTTAATACTGTTTTTTACAGAGTTTTAAAATGTTTATAGTACAATATGATACAAGTGAGCTATTGAACCACGAGCCGCAGGCGAGTGCTGTATTATACGAGCCGAGGTTGTAATGACCAACGCTAACGCGTTTCATTAGACGTTTTTTAATACACTTGCGAGGAAAAGTAATAAAATTCCGTAAAACACAACTATTTCCGACAAATATTTGTATAAAATGGCGCGACGCTTCTTTTTTCGCGGATGGAAGTAAAGGCAATGGCTTGCCGACATTCAACCAACGACATTTATTGTTGCAAACAGTAACTTAATATTTATGTATTTATAACTCAAATTGATGATAACTAATTTGTTGTCAAAAATAAATTGTTTGATGAAATGCGAATCGTTTGTTTATCATATTTTTTTTAATTATTGATTCACAAAAAAGTGTGAAATTTCTGGGACATAAAATATCTTTGGTGAGATTTAAAATGAAACCATATTAAAAAAGTTACATTGCCGCACTAGTGCCGTAATGTTACATTACCGCACGCTTGTTTAATAATCTGCATTATGTACCTAAAAGCAGTGCAATACGAGTCACTTTACGAGCAATGTATTGAAAAATTTCTATAATGATTCGATAAATATCCAAGGGGGAACTATAGTATAATGTGGTAGGTATGTATAAGTTGATATCATAATTCAGAACATTTGGCAAGCAGTAAATTTCAAAAATTTTCCCCGTTACTTACATTATTTTCCCCTACGTAATTTACATCCAGACTAGATTTTCCAGCACTTGGGCTCCGAGAGCAGAAGTTATAAGGAAATCCAGTTCAAGCCAGTATTGTGAACCAAAATGTGCTGATTGTTCCCCACAACAGCTTCTGTACTATTGAGGCTACGAAAAGTTGGGTGCATAGAAGGGCCCGTCCTGGTAGAGTCGGTGCGGCTAACGGTTCGGTTTTCGGTTCAATGACTCGATTCGGACGCTCAATTTTCGCTGGTACTGTTAGATATCTCACGGCTCTAGAGTATAACATACTGCAATGATGAGAGATATTATGACGGAGGCTGCAACCATAGCCACCTTTTCCAAAAAAAATCGTAGATAATACCTACTTTGTCTGAAGTTGTAATGTTATTTGGAGTAATCAAGTAAATTATAATGCCATTTCCAGGTTTTGTTTCGTCGCATAGAAACGACATAAACGCGTTGTAGTTTCTTTAATAGCTTTAGAACTTGGAATATAAAAGTAGAAAGCTCAAGTTTGTAAGTATCTAGTTGTACTTAATTAAAGTTTTGGAAATATCATAACGTAGATAAAAATCATTTAAAGCTACATTTATTATTGTATTATCGAATTACCCGCAATTTTTGGAAAAATAACTCTTCTATTAGTTTTTTACGCGATCTGTTATGTCGATAAGAAAAATAAAATAGCACCTATACTGTAGTAATTGTTCTTTATGAAATATAGAGCTAAATAATCGTTCCCCAACAAATACGTAAAACAAATAGGCACCTCAATGACACAACCGATGTCTAAATAAAATACATAACCGATATATTACGACAAGTCTGAAGCTAGAGTCAAGACAGCCGCAGATTCTTGCAAAGTGTGTCAACTCGGTCGTGGAGGGAGCGGCCCGCTCCTGCCGGCGCCCAGTTCTTAGAAGGGCTAGTGGGTGATAGCTAACTGGCTTCGCCATCTTATCGAATGATATTAAAGAGTCCTCATTTTGGAAAATGGTGATATTGTTACTCATCTAACGTTACCGCTACAGGTTTCGATAAGGGAGTTATCTTGACATGTTACTTATGATCGGTACTTTGTATAGGTATCGCGGCCCTGTACCCGGACTTTAGATTTTCGATATATATCGCGACCGTTTTGGTCTGGGGGGGGGTCATGTCCCCTGTGACCCCCCCCCCCCCCCTTCGGACCGCACCTGGGTTGATGTAGTTTTCGCAAGTCTTAGGAGACTTATGCATTTTCATGATGTGACGTTAAAATATATTTTATTTACATGTAGAATAGTCGGACTTTGGAAAATAGGCAAAATCTGAAGATGTGTTTAAAATTCATCGGGAAAACTTAAAATAGATACCTATAGATAGCTACTACCTGGTAAGGTATAAAAAATCAGAATAAAAATTATTTGGTTAAATGTTTTCGTACCAAACTTAACATGAAATTCGGTCTAAATGATTTTTTGCGTTCATTTATTATTGTTGAGTTGATTTAACAACAACAAACACGTGGAAAGCTGATAAAATAAGTAAGTACTTATACCTTATACCATAATCCAAGTCCATAGTATTTTGTAATGGAAATGGTCACTACACATAGTTACGATGACTGATAGATTTACTTGGATTGTTTTGTGAATTAACAAATTCGTATGATAACTATGGTAAGGTTCAAAATGTTATGCTACCACCTATGCATTTCGAGTCTTACCTATGTTTAATAATATTTTTAAATGACTAAGTTCCTAATATTAATGACTTTCTACAGAAAGCAGGTCTACTAACAAAGGCAGTAAAGAATCAATTAATGTTTCGTAAAATAATAATGACCATAAGTTAGAACGTTTCACAATCGTATAAGTATTGCATTCCTATCTTAATTAATAACCAATTTTCAAATCACCACATTACAGGTTTAATATTAATTAGGTACTGCTAAATGATTGTCGCCATATAATGTACGTTATTAAGATGATGATAGGACGATTTAACTGTCTTTAGTAATTCGCTTAACGACAGGAATCTTTAAAGAATTTATTGCGTAATTTTGTCGTGAAAATATCTTCTCTAATCTCTAAATAGTATAAAACGAAGTCGCTATCCGCGTCTGTCCTCATCATTTCTGTTTCTCCGCTCACATCTTCTAAACCACGCAACGAATTTCGATAAGGTTTTGACTTCGATTTAGAGAATTTCTTCTGAAAGGTATAATATATCTGTTTATATTATATAGATACCCCCCGGTTAAGCTGGGGGGTCGCTATTGGACAATAACCAAGTATCGTGTGATGCGCCGTGTGTATTTCTTCGATCGATTTATGACTACTCTAGGCAATTTTTGAATGATGTTATGTCTTGAGTGGCACTAACGTACATCCAGATTTCATAGTCCATATATTTCGTAGTTCCTAGATTTCCCCAGTCCTGATCATCATGCCCATCATCTAAATTTTAAACTCTGACAACATTGAGTGAACTTTGAACACTGTAAATATTGATTCGATATCATGTTCAATGATTTGTTTACAAATAGCGCCACTATCTCACAGAGGCTTCTCACAGTTACGAATTTACATAACACAGTTGTCGTACAAGGGTGTGCAAGAAAATTAGCAAGCTGAAGGTGGCAATGGGCTGGTCATATTTGCCGAAGAACTGACAAGATAACCGATGGGGAGTCTGAGTTTTAGAGCGGAGACCATGAACGGCCTGAGGGCACGACGACCTAAGAAAGGTGGGGAGCGACTGCATGAGGAAGGCCCCGGATCATGCTTTGGGTGCTAAACGATATTAGGCTGATGATGATGATGAGTGAAAAGGAATATACTAAAGTATTTAAAACGACACCGAGATTACCGTGTATCGACTTGAAAATCCTATTGGACCCACTAGTGGTATAAGCAGTGGACCAACAGTCCTAACCGTATTTTACGGTGTGTGGTTCCGGTTTAGAAAGGACCATCCCGATTCTTTCCGTGGGTGTCGTAGGAGGCGAATAAGGCCGAGATTCGGGCAGGGCGAAAATGTATGGATTTTGACATACGGGAGTTCGAACTATGACTTAAAAATCGTCTCTGAATCTCGGCCTAAGAGTAAAGGTTTCTTATGCAGTGTTTATGTGGGCGAAAAACTAGCCACCACTCACTACTTGACACGTCATCCCATCCTGAAACTTAAATTGCTAGAACATTGCTACAACTACGATCTTAAATAGAAAGTTGTAGCAATGTTTCTGACCACTCTGAAAAGGATTACGGTCGTGAGTTTATACAACGCGTTAATAAATAAACGCAAACGTCAAAACGAATTATCATGGTTTCAACACAGGTAATTTTTTTCAAAATATTAAATAATTTGTTTGTAAAATTTAATATTTATATACTGAACTCGATCTCAACCCACCGCTCGGGCACTCTCACCCTACTTACTACCAAAACAAGATTCTTAAAATGTATATGAGCACGTTTATGTGTATGTGAGCTTTCATTCATTGCTGTAATGATAACAAATCATTTTTTCCTCAAAGCTTAAAATGCGAATAACTTAAAATTTTAAATATCAAAATAATTAAATCATTGTTTAAATCTAATTATTTTGTTTTAAATCAGTTGGGGTGTATGGGGTTTTGCGCTTATTCATTAACACGTTGTATATGTATGTATGTATTTTTCGGAAATCTTGCTCCTAGACAACATATTCTCGCAGCTTGCAGTCGATAAGTCCCGTTATATTACGCAGCGGCTACGGCTCTTCTCTAATTCCACCTCACGAAAGCTCGAGTTTTGTCGGTGAATCGATTAACCCTAAATGATATCCGGTACTCATTGTAGCAGTATCTTTGGTTTTTGGAAGCATGATTAGATCTAGTTTTATTTTATACAATTTTAAACAAATAACCTACTTAGTTAGGTATTACCTATTTCAGCGGCTGTAGTTTTAATCAGACCAAACTAAATTAAAACCGGTACTCATATAATTCCCTGGAGGAGTTTCCCTGTGAGATCGAATTAGAAATGAATAGATCCGCAGAAGAACCAGAGTAGCCGACATAGCCCAAAGAATTGCTAAACTAAAGTGGCAGAGGGCGGGGCACATTGCTCGCAGAACCGAGGGCCGACGGGGCCGAAAAGTTTTCGAGTGGCGACCGCGTACCGGAAGGCGCACGCAGCGTGGGTAGGTCCCCCACACGGTTGACCGACGACCTGGTGAAGGCGGCGGGTACCCGTTGGATGAGGGCAGCGCAGGACCGGTCGTTATGGCGATCCTTGGGGGAGGCCTATGTCCAGCAGTGGACGTCCATCGGCTGAGATGATGACTTATATAATAAACCATTGTCAGATTTTACATAACATAATAATAATGTATTTATAAGCATTTAATATTTAAATTATATTTATCATGGCGCTTAAATTTTTAGAATTACCTACTACCCCAATGATCTAAACCGGAACATGCCATACAAATTTAATGGGTAATGTCTCGTCAAAAAATAGTTGGTACACTAGGCTGTTATGCACCTAATGCACTAAGTTCACCCTGTAATGCACTTAATCAACCAGGGACATTAGATGCAGGAAATCGTGCAATTTAATCAACCAGGTGATCTATCCCAGGTGAATAAAGTGTACCAAACCTATATAATATACACAAATGGGTATGTATCTATATGCTCGCTCACAGCTAAATTCTCCGAGAGGGTAGTCAGAGAAAAGAAAAAAACTATTCAAAAGAAAAACATGTTTTTGAGAGTTACGCGGTTATTATTTAATCTAGAATAAAAAATGTAACTGATCCATACCGTGTTTTTTAAATATTGGTACTTGTATCGGAAACTCAACTTTACCTAAACGCGGTAAGAATCCGTTAAAAAAATTTAATTGTAGATGAAAAGAAAAATAAAAACAAAAAATATAAAGAATTGAGAAAGAGATACAATTGGTCAATTTGTAAAATGAGTAAAAATCTAGTGTATTTTAAGCTCCCGCAGGTAATCTAATTAATAGATCACTTACCTTTCTTCCAAGCAGTAATCAGATTATAAGTAGATGAGGATACGAACTAGAGGATGAGCAATAGGATGAGTCACACTAGGTAAATGGCGTAATGGGGCTTAGATTCTTAGGCGCAGTTTATACAGAAGAGACGTGTGGCGGTGGCGGATAGACAAAGTAACACAATTATAAACCTTATAGTACATAGCATAGCGTCGTTTGGAGAATTACGCCCGCGCCTCTAGGCGACGTGACCTGGAGGCGCGGGCGCGATTCTCCTTTACGACAAAAACGACGCTATGCTACGTACTATAAGGTTTATATTGTGTTACTTAGATTATCCTCCACCGCCACACGTCTCTTCTGTATAAACCGTGGCTTAGATACACCCTCTACAAAGTGTGAACAAACGAACGCAAAACCTATTAAACCTTTAACTTCTCGTAACCTGGGTTAGCAATTAACTCTCGGTTAAATAATTATCTTCGGTTTTTTCTAAACTAAAAATCATAGGTTAGATCTTAGATGAAAGTAAAATTAGGTAGGTATGTACCAACATAACCTAACCTGGCGTTTAATTGCTTTTCAATAAAATTTAATTCAACTCAAGGAATAATGGCACATTTTGCTAAGCCACCGTTTGATAAGTGTGCTTCAAGCTTCTATATTGAATAAATTATATTGACTTTGACTTTGACCAGGTAAACGTCGTAGTTACATACGAAATTTTCGAATTTCGTTTTTGTTACCCATAAGTTACATTGTTACTGAGCCAGAAGGAGGGTTATTCGTTCTATAATATAACTAGGATGCGCATTATTTTGCAGGAAAATACAAAAATATATTTGACAGGTTCAAAATTTAGCAAACGTTTTTCAGGTTTTTCATTCCTTGCATAAAGTATACTGAGCTCATATGAAACAGAGAACAAAGATTTCAGCACGAACATGTAGAGCTGTAACTACTAGAACAATCTCTATTTAAGCTCTACCTTCGTACCCACTTATTTATTAATCAGAAAAACCGCTTCATTAAATTCATATTCTTCTTTTTGTATACTCATAAATGTATGGGTAGTTAACTGAATGTTCTCGAGGGCAGACCACATGGCGGGCGGCGCAGGCGCAGCTCGGAGGCGCGCGCCCGAGTGGTTGGGATTGCGTAAGCGCACGGGGCCGATTTCTAGCTCGGCGGCTGCTCCCACGCGGCAAGGTCAGCGCTTCGAAGGATTGCTCCCACTTGCTGCTTGCATCTACTTTAGTTTAGTTCTCATTAAGATAATAAGTGTACCTACCTACCAGAGTTGGATACAAGTAGGTAGGTATATTCAAATCCTGTGGTGGTGTGTCCAAACCTAGATTGCGGTGGAGTCAATGATATTATACCAAAAAGAAGCAGATATGTTATTAAGGCGCGCAAAGTGAAGACTCGAAATCGACCCAATTGGGGCTTCTTTTTCGTCCGCGTCAAGCAATGCTACGAGCGAGACGGCGGCTGTAGCGTGGCACAATTTTAAGAGCCATTTCCTTGAAGGTAACATATCTTGTGTAGAATATCGTCATTAATATATGTATATAAATGTATTTATATGATAATCAGGGTTTGATTGGTTATTAAGTAGGTAAATCATAAACTAGAAACGGCAAAGCTCATCAAACCTTCAGTATGGAACCATTTATGGAACTTTCACGTTAAATCCAAGAACATATTTCACCTAATAGCCATAGTACCTCACAAGTAATTTGTTTCTAGTACCATTTTATAGTTGTTTTATGATTCGGCGTGTTGATCAAAGGGATAAATAGTTAACGCGTAGCCATGCACAAATGATACCTAAGTTGTATCTCTACATAGTAGTTTGTAGAGTCATAGACGGAGATAATCTTTGCCACCACCATCGGAGCGTGAGACCTTGAGTGGCGACGCCTACCTACCTCATTATGTGACTACATAGCAGCACAAATCTGCGCTTTATTTGAACAGCCTGGGAGTTTAAATAAGTAGAGGACACGATACGACTCTACATACTTAACTAAAAGGCACGTACATGTTTGCAACTACACTATGTTATGTACCTACTACTACATAAAGTGCATTAACTATCATATGATTGATTTTATTCGTCGGTGTAGGAATAAAAACGTTCAAGTCCCACATCTGAAATCCGTTTCTTCAGAACCCAAAACAGGCAATTTTTCTGAATCTAGGTATAAGTAATAAAAAAACAATCAGATTTTTCGTATTTACATATTGGCTTAGTCGAGTTTTTGACTGGAAATTCTATAAATAAATATTTCGAGAATTTCCAATAGGTAGTTTTGGAAATTGCGTATATTTTTGATAAACATGTTTTAGATAAATATCAACTTATTTTTTTCTAAAACATAATATTTTAAGTAGGGATAATAAAAAAACCAATAACAACAACAGAAATTATATGACACATACATTTCGTAGCATCTTAGGCTTACTTACATACATTTTGTACCGCCTATTCCCTCAATTAAAATGTATCTCGATATACAGGATGTAACAAAATACTTAAGGGGGTGTTTCAGACCATCAAACTGAACAACTTAAAATATTATGGAGCCAAAATCGAGAAAAAAAACAGTTTTTCCATACACAATTGCAATCAAACTCGACCCAAATGTATGGGTACAGCAAATTTTTATGAATGCCTACGATGAAAAATTTTAGCTGTCTCATACTTTTACGTCGAGTAGGTTTGCAGTTTAGTATGGAAGAGCCGATTTTTTTTCCCGATTTTGGTCCCATAGAGAAAATTGTTTAGTTTGAGGATCCTCCCCTTAATAACTGACAGCATATAAAGAAGGACCCTGTATATTATACCTTCCTAACCTTAAGGTACTAATATATACATATATAATTATAAGTACACCAGCTTACTCATGAAATAAATACCAGTGATGATTTTAATAAAATTATTCAAACGTGAAACATTATAAAACAAAACTTGTCCCATTAAAACTAAAACTCGCATGACATGCCCTGTGTTTTTGAAAGTCCCAAACCATTTGTAAAATTAAACGAAATTAGTTGATTTAATGATACTTTATATTATACCACTAATCTATGAATATCAAAACAGGAAATCAACGCAGGCAAATTCAACCCAAACTAGCGGTATCAGCGTTCTCAGAGCCTGAGGCGGCCAAATAAATTAAGTAAAAAGAATGAGGCAGACAAGCAAAAGATAGAAAAAGTGTGTTCCTTTTCAACTACTTTTCCACGGTAGCGAGTGAGAGAGGCTCTGAATAGGGATCCGATGAGAAACATAGTAAACGGAAAGGTGCTATACAAATCGAGTCAATTTGATTCGAGTGTGCCAATTATTTACGTCTATAAACAAATAGTCGTCATTATACAGGGTCCAACTTAATATGCTGACAGTTTTTTTAAGAGGATGATCAGACCATCAAACTGAACAACTTTCTCTATAGGACCAATGTCGAAATCGCGAAAAATATTAAGAAGGACCCTATATAGTCATTGTATTACTTAGGCCGGATTTCACCAAACGCGAGTAAATCTCATTCTTACATTAAGTCGCCGGTTATTCTAGGGTAAACTGATTTTGCGTTTTACCAACCACTAATATATGAATAAGTTGTAACGAGTAAATACACGGCCAATTTCGATGGCGTAATAGTTATACCAAGACTAATGAAATATCAATGTCACTTAAATAAAAAAAAAACAAATATGAACCTAAAATTAAAACTGTATAACCCTCACATTGCAATAAGTACGGATACAACGACCTCTTTCTTTAGGTGGATTAAATACATTCTGGGTTTAGTGTGGCAGAAAACAAATATAGTTTTTTCGGAGTAAATTCTAAGAGTAAAATTCAAACTTCTATAAATCAAAGTTTGATCGAATTAATAACATTTACCATGTTGCCAGGTATTTTTGTGCTTTATTAAACACAATATACGGTATTGTTTATGTGCATCATTTTATTGGCAATAATGAATTTAGAATTATCATGAAATCGGTACAGTTACATTTTAACGAATATTAACTGATTGAAAATTCCTGGCCTTGATTGACCGAAGAGCTGTAGAACAATCTAATTTTCGCTTCATAAATTCATCTGCTTTTATAATGTCTACTGTATCCTAGAGAGGGATAGAGTTTTTGATAGGCGCCGCAGCATGGAGCAGCGCGCGCGCACGTGAGAATGGGCGGTGTGAACGGTGCAGCCGTACTAATTGCCCCCACGTTGGATAGAGAGAAAGAATGTGAAATCAGGGTGGTTCCACGTGAGGTCAACGACCTATCGCGACACGCGTATTGGTCATTTTTATAATTTAGATTTTGGGACAAAATTTCTGTCTTTACACCCGGAAGAGTCAACACTGCTCTAGTAAAGTAAGTAAACACACTAGGCAACTACTGGGCAGGCACAGGGCTCACAGTAATCACACTTATCGCTGTGATTTAAGCTATCTTTATCATCAACCTGTATAAATAAGGTCGTAGCGTGTTTCATCTAATTCAATTATGCAAGTAAAACAGAACCGGTTTTTTAATGATTAAACAAAAGAATGTTATAAGATAAGATGCCAGATACTTTTTTTACTAGATAAGTTACTAAAGAATAGTTATATCAAATAATGTTAAAATATAGGTAGGTATGTAAACTAGAGTTTACCCGCGACTTCGTCCTCACAAATTATATACCAGATTTTAAGTCAGAACATAAGGTTTCAAAGAAAAATGTTTGATCAAAATCGGTTCCGTAGTTTTTGCGTGATGCTCGAACAAACAAACAAACAGACAGACCGACAAAAAATGATGATTTGGAGTTAGGGACACCTAAAAACCATATCATGATCTTTTTCTTGTAAATATCGTCAATGTCTTAATAATAGTTAAGATAAATAAAATATTGACAGACGTTAGGAGACATTTACAATAAAATTTTAGCATTTTACTATTTCGGTATTTAGTCCGAAAAAAAAACATTAAATTATAAGATGAGAATTTGAATTAGACTATGAACCTAACGTCATTATAGACCGCATTTTGCACTATGCGTGAGAAATTGTTAAACATACAAGTCGTCACGCAATAAACTCAAATGTAAATAGTGTTACATAACAAATGTTGTCACTGGTCGGCCCGCCGCCATGCCATGCGCCATACAGATCGCTATGCCATTGTATGATAATCGTGACCTTCATTTTATTATATGCATTTAATATCAACCCCAATATTCGACATTAGCACTATACTTATCTATTCAACGATCTTAGAATTAATGGACTGTCGATTGTTGACATTTAAACAGGTTTAAAAAGTATAAAAGATTTAAAATTACCAATATTTATAGTATTAAGATCCGTATTTAAAATGCAAAAATAAAATAAAAAATATGCTAACAATTATTTTTCTTGTCTATTTAAATATTATGTATGACATGCATGACTCTACATTTTTGCCAGAAAATTAGAACAATTGATTGATCCAATTTCGTCGACTAAACTGAATGTAGAGTCGTAGTGTTTGCACTTACGAGTTCGATTTTTAAGCTGATGGAATTCAATGAGTGTTTCTATTTTCATAATCACCGAATTTTCGTTCACTTTTCATGAAAATTGATCCAAGTCTCATTAAAAACTTTAAAGTAATAATTAAAATATAAATCGTCAATTCAAAAAATACTTGATTCCTCATCGTCAACTTCCCAAGCCTTCGAAGGCCCTTTCGTGAAGGGTAGTGACCGTAGAAGTAACGCTACGCGGCTGCGCGGCGCGGGCGCAGGCAAGCGTTGCGCAAGCTAAGTTCCACGTGTAGCAGGTGAATGGAGGGCATCCTGTTGTGATATACATTAATCTTTAAATACTAGTCTTACTTCAAATTGCTGGCCTAATGGGGCTAGAACGTGTAATGAGGGAAATATACTTGCCTTTGGATAGAGTTAAGTGGCAGAGTCATGTACCTACAGATTTCCTTAACTTAATCATACACCTAGTACAAAGTAAACATCGTTTATTTTTTCATAATGTTGATTAATTCCGGAACGACTGTATTAAATTAGTGCGTAAGTAGGTAGGCATAGATTTAGTTATGCATCTGAATATTCCGATCATCCTAGAGAATTTCGTACCTCATGCAGTATAATGATTGTGTCTAGAGACCACAATGCAATTCATTCAAAATACTGAACCTTATTTCAAAACAGGACGCGCTAAACAGACAGGCGCTACAGGTAGCGCTTTAAAATAGTTGCTCTACTCCAAATTCTTCTCGGATATAACTAGCGTATCTATCTTCCAATGTTCACGACAAAATAGCGGTTAGGTGACCATTGAAAATTGTTCAAATTTTCGGCCCTCATTGCATGACTTGCACGAATTTTACCTTTCTCTTCACTGAGGTAGGTAAGGCAGTGTTGTTGATCGCGGTCCATGGCTCGTCCGCGGGAGTCGCCTCGCCGCCTTGCGATTGCGCAAAGCATCCCACACGTGTGCATCAGAAAGGCGCACTCATCATAGTTTGCACCGTTATTTTTTCCTACTTCTCAGCTGGTAATACGGCGCCGTCCATCGTTAAAGTAGGAATGTTTAATTAGAGAAAGGGCTTCGCGGTCACTGTTATTATTCGACAGTTTTCGAGGATTAACGATTGGTTATGGAGGCAATTCAAAAGGCATAGAATGATTACGTATACTTTTGTAGGTATATAAACAATACAGTGATTGTCTAGGACATTCTAGGATGACGTCAGATTTAACTGCGAGCTGCGAGTGACAACAGAAATTCCCCCAGAGAGTTGCCCTCGTAGCTCTAAGTCATTACGGGCTGCTTGCTCGTGGCTGCGCAGCGCTGCGCGGGCGTAGATCGAGAGGCCCCGGCGGGTGAGCGCCGCGCAGTGTTGCCGTTCATAAAAATCAGAATTCGGTAGAAATGATTAGAAAAATCGGTATATTGAAAAAAAAATCGGTAGTTTTGCAATTAACCTTTATTTTTTACTATTCATTTATCGTCGTCACTTTCACCTTCTTCACTGTTACACTTTTTGTCCATTTGAATTAGTAAATTACTGTCTATAGCAAAATCGAAGCAGTTAGTTTTACCTATTAGGCATTTTGTATGTAAATTGGCTATTAATGATTCGGTATTCAGTTTATTTCGGGTTTTTGTTTTCAATAAATTTACTTGCAAAAATATCCTTTCTACATTTGCTGATGAATGAAAATACCCGATACACATAACATAAAGATAAAGTCAGGGGGGGACAGTTCTTTGGAAAGTGTATTTTACAAAGAAGGAGCTGCCATTTAGATATTGCCCCCATGAAACAAATCAATGTGTAGCCAGTCTTCAAAAAATTGCTCACTTTTAGCTCTTTTTTTCGAATGCCCGTAAAATCGGTACATTTTAGCTCGATTGATAGACGTGTCGGTAGATCGGTAGATTGTTAAAAAAATCGGTTAAAATACCGATTTTTCGGTAGCATTGGCAACACTGGCGCCGCGCCGCGCCCTCTGCGCCTTGCGCCCGCGTCTCGCCCTCCCCCACCACCCCCCACACGCCCCTACCCCGCCCCGAGCGCTCGCGGGAAAATTTATACGTGTGCGAATGGATGACACTTGTCTTGTAACGATTAGATCGAGAAAATTATTATTTGTCGGACGGAATTGACGTTGATGACCATGTTCACGTTTTATGTTTACGATTGTATTATTTTGACACGTTTTTATGCCATTAATGTCATTCATTGAGTGTGTTTTATATACCTACCAACCGTTGACCATCATTATTGATAGGAGAAATAAATTTCACCTGAAATCGTATAGTAGGGCTACTAGGGCTACCGGATTTTCTACAGTGCCACCGTTCTGTTTTGGGGAACGTCAAAGTCTATATTCTAAAATACCTATATTCATAAAACCTTAGACTTTGGTACCTACCAAGTTACCGATTTAGGTAGAGCAATTTTAGATAATTAGGTTGTGCCTTTTTGTAATTTGTCGCCAACATTAGGAAATTTCGATAGCCTTCGGTCAGGGTCTATTTCTTACATTAGTTGAAAAAAAAGCGGACAAACTGGCAGTTTGTAAAAAAGAGCACCGGTTCGCCTTGACCCTTCATAGTCAGAGCCGCACTTTATCCCCCGAGAGGAAAATCTTTAACTCACCATATCAGTACTATAGATACAAGGTGGTACAAAAATAAAAATTTAAGGGGGTCGTTTAGCTTTAGACCATCAAACTGAACCACTTACACTATATGAGACCTATATCGAAATCGCCAAAAAAATATTGGATGCTCCATACTAAACTACAAATCTACTAGAGCTAAATGTATGAGACAGCAGATTTTATTTTTTTCGCGATTTCGATATTGGTTCCATAGTGAAAGTTGTTCAGTTTGATGGTCTAAACCACACCCTTAAATGTTTATTTGGATTTTTGTAACACCTTGTATACAGGGTGTAACAAAACACCGTGGTAATACTTAAAGAAGTGCTTCAGACAATCGAACTGAACAACTTTCAGTATGGAGCCAAAGTCAAAAAAATAAAAAATCTGCTGTCCCATACATTTGAGTCGAGTAAGTACTGCTGTTTTGTATGAGATATCAGATTTTTTTTTCTCGTTATTGGCTCCATTAATAACACCTCCTTAAGTATTATTTTACAGTGTTTTGTTACGCCCTGGTATACATATATTCAATTTTATAAAATTTGATATCATGAAAGCAAATCTGACTGAAAAAGCAGACTAAAGAAAGGCCTGTGCTCTGCAGTGGGACGTAGGCTGAAGAAGATGATGATGTTGAAAGGAAAGTTACCTCTATATTTTTATAATGGTACACACATAGGTACGGAATTATTCAGAGGAATTCTGGAGGGGGCAAATCCGTACGAAATGCTAATTCTAATGTGTGGCAGGCGTAAGAGTCGTAAGTGTATAATGTACAATATAATTAAAACACAAAAATTGTTGCCGCATTTTAGAAAGATAAAAGCCTTATCTTTGCATTGCAGCTCTTCACAACCCATCAAAACAGTGGCCAACCATAAAATCTTGCACTAAGAATTTCACTGGATTCAATATTGTCTGAAAACTTGGTTTGTAAGACCGAGATGATCCAACATAAACTATATAAACTAACTATAAATTGTAGTAAAAATTACAAGCTGGGTTCCGAGGTGTGGGATAAAATAAAGGTAGGTAAATATTGTAAAAAATGTAGTCTTCGATGAAATGGACCAGAAAAATCTGCGGTTAGGAGCCTAACCTGGATTTCACGGCTGCAAGGATGAATCATACAGGGTGTAAGGGACGGCCAGCGAAAAAAAATCTGCTGTCCCATACATTTGAGTCGGGTAGGTACAGCAGTTTTGTATGGGACAGCTGATTTTTTTTTGCGTTTCCTGAGGTATTCTCCATGGTAAACGTTGTTCAGTTTGATGGCCTGAGTTCACCGTTTCAGTTTGCGGAGACCTGTCCCTTACACCTGTAAACCTAACTGTCAGTCACACCCCCTGCAGAAAGGTGCCAAGTTCCCAAGTCATCTAAAAAGGAGTGAAATGTGCAGTCTAATAACAATTTACATGTCAATCTGCACGTTTCGACCTTATGCAGAGTTGTACGGGCAGGATGAGCGAGCTGCCGGGATACAAATCTGCTCATTATACTAAACAATGATGCACGATCTACTAAAGTTTTATCTTAGTTATGTGACTGCATTGAGGTACATACCTACTTAAATATGTATTAGACCTATACAATCTTTCATTTTTCTGGAAATGCAAGCGCGGACGGAGATGAGAAATTACTGCTTGTAATATCAATTAGGTTTTTGAAAAGATAAAATGGGAATGACATGAGTGTTAACAGAGATTAGCCCATTAGTATATTTTAATGTCACATGTGTAGTTACATGTCTTATTTCAACAAAACGGTTGTTCTTTCATAGACTTTTACAACGTCTGAGGCGGAGATTCAGAGAGTCTTTTGCGCGTTAATTGAGTCTAAGTAGGCGATAGTACGTAGAGAAGTTGACACAAGGAAGATCAAACTAAGACTTATTTTTATTTTATTTTCGTTTATTAAAGTATACAACAGCGTTAAAAACCATTATAATATTGTACAATCAATAGTGAGCTTAAGGCCAATAATAATAAAATAATATTACTCTAAATTAAAAGATAATACAAACGTGCAAAAGAAATAGCAATATACAGGTTGACGGGTCTTCTGGAGTACATTACAAAGTACACACGGCGACACATCAAGCTACGCAAAACAAACATAAGCTGGCCGCGCGACGTTATATATTACTCTACCTACGCGCGGCCAGCTTATTTTGGTTTTGCGTAGCTCGATGTGTTGCTGTGTGTACTTAGGCTGGCAAGTACAATTCGTTATATATAGGTATAAGACTTTAAAAACATATCTGAATCTCGAACTTAGAGTACAGATTATTCAATAGTTATTACCGCCTTAGAGTTTCTCTACCTCTAGTATTTTTAACAGCCAAGCAACGCAACACGTGCCCAAAAAAGCATATTTATGCAGACCAACTTGAGCCTATAGCTATTGCCATAGTGCAATTGTAATTCTTATATTATTGTGATGTATGGGTAGTTATTAAGCTTATTTATTTTCTGTGATGAGTGTTCTGACCAACATGATAGGGATAATTAATGGCCATGAGTTTATGGATGTATAGAGGAACTAGGATATGTATCTAAGTATCTAACTATGTTTTATTCTTAATTCTGCAACGTGTTAATGAATAAGCGCAAAACCTCATATACCTCAACTGATTTATAAGAAAATAATTCGATTGAAACAATAATTTCATTATTTTTATAGTTAACATTTAAAGTTATTGGCATTTTAGGTTTTAAGGCAAAAATGATTTGTTATCATTTCAGCAATGAATGAAAGCGCTAACGAGCTCATGGATACATTTTTAGAATCTTGTATTGGTATTAAGTAGGGTGAGACTGCCGAGCGGTGGGTTGAGATCCCGTACAGAAAATTTTAAATTTAATAAATAAATGATTTAATACTTTGAAAAAAATTACCTATGTTGAAACCATGATAATTCTTTTCTGCTCTTGATTCATAAACACGTTGTACTATAACGTTTCCAACATTACATATTGTTTGCGGTAGCTATAAGAACGTCATGTGAATAATGTACCTTTTGCCCTTGCCCCACCACAGCGTCCCACAACCATCGTGATCAGCCAACCAGAAATGAAGCTCAATCAATCAGTGTAAATTTTTTCCTCAGGAGTAAAATTATTTCCTTGTTCATTAAATTTATATTTTACACAAACTTGTTCGGGAAATAGCAATAAGTATTTTAACTACGTGTAGGGTAGGTAACTTCTACTTCAAATCAATCAAATCAGCCCACATCAACCCACTGCTGGGCATAGGCCTCCTTTTTATTGCGCCCCTCCTCACGGTCCTGTGCCAATCTGATCCATGTACGACCCACAACCCTTACAATGTCGTCTGACCATCGCATCGGTGGTCTACCCACGGACCTCCTTCCTTCTCTTGGCCACCATTCCAATATTGCCTTGGTCCACCGGCCGTCTTCCCTTCTAGCCAAATGTCCCGCCCATCTCCACTTCAACTTTGTAATCCGGTCTCCTACTTCTTGGACTTCTACTTAAATTTTATAAAAGATAGGTACAATACCTATGTATATACAAAAATCCAGCTCATTTGTAAGAATTTGTAAGAGGTACAATAAAAATTATCAGATTCAATATTTTGAAGAATCCGATTCATTGTTTTTGCAAGAACATCAACTTTCGTAGCTGTAGCAGTGTCAAGGCCACATGGGTACTGACAATGTTTGTTTCTAGAAAAAAACATAGGTACGTAAATGACTAGTGGATAACATGACATGTTAGAGTTTTACTCCAAGATCCCACTGCAAGTTTTTAACACCCACACTACTAAAAGTCATAGTTTCAACAAAAAAATTGGTTTGCCAGCCACGGCTAACCGGATGCAAACATTTTGTTCCTATTTATTTTCTAAACCCTCATTTGTTTAGGCAATAAATTAATTACAAAATTGAAGCTAAACTTGTCAGTAACCTATACGAAAAAAAAAGATTGCCTGCGACTTTCGGTCGTACGAATGGGAAAGATATTTTACTTGAAAACTACTTATTGGACCGATTTTGATGATTCTTTCACATTATGAAATTTCCTCTTTTTTGTGAAGCTTTTATTACTAATAAATCAGCACAAAAGGAACAACATTTCTGCAATTGGCTATACATGTAAAAGGGTTTCGATATGCTTCAAAGTGGTAGCCCTATTTTTTAGGATCCTTATAGTACGACATTTCCACTGGTATATTTGTCATTGCCTAAACTTGTGGGTGCAGAAAACTTGCAGTGGGATCTTAGTCTATATATTTTCTTTGACATAGAAAAATACACGAATGCAATGTCATCAATTGCCGACCGTCAACAACAACAAAAATTAAGTCGGTACCTACACTACGCGGTATCTTGACGGGAACAATTATGGGAGCAGGGGGTGTGCGCAGTAGCGCTTTCGCCTACAAAATTTGTTCTGCGCAGTCAAGGTTTTTGCCAAAATATTTGCCGGCTATTATACTGCTTAGATTATAGCATATTATCATAGCATATTATTGTGTATGCAGATGCAAATTATAAGTAACTACTAATTGTTTTTTAAGTAGGTCCTAACATAAAAAGTAGCATTCAGCATTGCGCGTAATCAGACAAGTAAATCTGAGTTGTCAGATCACGGCGCGGTCGCAGGACGCGAGGGGCGCGCGTGTCCTACAGTAATCAGAAGGTCATGGCAGGGTCCGCATCTCGACTCGATAAGCGTTCTCTAGGTGCGCCGGCGCAGCTCGCACCCACTGACACTAGCTGTTCTTGATGATCTGCATTTACTTTGTGCATCCGTCTCGTGTGAAAATCAAGCCTTGACTCTTAGGAAATTATTCGTTAGGTTTTTTTGAAGCAGGAACAGGGTGCGTGCTTAAGACTATCAAACTGAACAACATTTACTATTTTTTGCGATATCGATATTGGCTCCATATAGAAAGTTGTTCAGTTTGATGGTCTGAAGCACCCTGTTCCAGCTTCAAATTCTTCTTTTTACTACCACGGTGTATATTATTATGCCTAATGTCCAGCAGTGGATTTTCTATCGGCTGAGATGATGTTACGTAATAGACTTCTGATAAAACTTGTATTCATCGGCATGTAGGTATTTGCCCCAAGATTTTCAATACCCAAAACAGTTTTCAGCATCCACGATATTTTTTCAAATGTACAGTATCATTATTTCGAATACATTTTTTTAGGTGTGAGGATCGTAGCGTTCGTAGCGTTTCTTTTCTCGTCGAAGATGATGTAGACACTTTATAAATGTTAGTATTTCATCGAGATTTTAGAACGAATTTTTCATTTCAGACATAGCGTTATTTAGTGCAAGAGGTGAATTGCGTGTTCAATTTCTAGAAAAAAAATGCACAACTTTCACAGGGAATATGGGTCGAAAAAAAACGAGAAATATTTTTGAATATTACAAAAGAATAGTTCAGTCAGTCAATTTTTGTAGCTATGGGAGTTCCAAAACCTTTTCTCGTTCTTCAACTCATGTTCCAGCTAGAAAGGCTACGAGTGCAAATTTTTCTATTATTTATAATTTTCGCGTTTTAATTAGTTAAGTAGGTACCTTCAGTAAATTTTAGTGCTAATTAATAAAATTAAATGTTATCTACGAATAATTTTTAACTCCGTCACACTGGACAGAGTTTCGGTACTACTAGTGAAACGAGGACGGGGAAAATAGTGATAAGGATATGTTTTTTTTCATTTATTTATTTCTCATTCTATTTGCATGATAATTTAAAAAAAAAATTTAGTCCTTATTTAGTAAATACCTATGAACCCTACAGGAAAACATTAATCAGAATCGGGTCGAAGCGCATCAGTGGCGCAGGGGCAGCCCGGAAGCAAGCATAGTGCGAGGGTTCTATTTGATTGTGATGCAAATTGTAACTTCCGGTGGGGCACGCAACAGGTGGGGTGCGCGCGCCACCGTCGCGTCGCCAATCACTGCTGATCTTTATCGGAGTTTGTAGAATTACCTTAACAAGGTTAGAAATGGGACCCTTGCTTCCTTACTCGGGGGTGATGGTCTGAATGTGTATGAGGCTCGTTTCCTTAAAGCTTCTAGTCTAAAGAATGCATGCAACCATGATAATTCGATTCTGCTCTCAATTCTAAACAAACTAGGTACTTTCTAGTTTTGCGTTAGTTCATTAAAACGTTGTATACACACGGCGACACATCAAGCTACGCAAAACAAACATAAGCTGGCCGCGCAACGTTATACATTACTCTACCTACGCGCGGCCAGCTTATTTTGGTTTTGCGTAGCTTGATGTGTCGCCGTGTGTATACAACGTTTTAATGAACTAACGCAAAACTAGAAAGTACCTAGTTTGTTTAGAATTGAGAGCAGAATCGAATTATCATGGTTGCAACATAGGTTTTTTTTTTTCAAAATATTAAATAATTTGTTTGTAAAATTTTAAATTTACTGAACTCGATCTCATCCCACCACTCGGGCACTCTCGCCCTACTTACTAGCAAAAGAAGATTCTTAAAATGTAATGAGCACGTTAGCGCTTTCATTAATTCCTGAAATGATAACAAATCATTTTTGCCTCAAAACTTGAAATGCGAATAACTTTAAATTTTAACTATATAAATAATGTAATAATTGTTTCAATCTATTTATTTTGTTATAAATCAGTTGGGGTGTATGAGGTTTTGCGCTTATTCATTAACACGTTGTATACGTCAAAAACTGAACGCTACCATGAATCTCCAACTTCATGTTTGGTATGGTAGAATCATCCAGAATACTTCCTATTTCTATGGGCCTCGTCGTATCTTCAAATAATCTTGGAGAGATTCTTTAATAAGCAAAGAGATTGTTTTAAGATTAACAATCTCTTTGCTTATTCGAATTAAAAAATATTCAGAACCAAAATCTTTGTGTGAAGAAAAGAAATGAACCTATCAAAAAAGTTTTCATCTCGGTTTTTTTTTCTTACACTTTTTATATTATTGATAATGATTGACTGATTGTTACACAACAAATATAAAATGCCGTTTAGTTCCAAACGAAGAAAAAGCATAATTTTTAAATAATAAAACGAGCATCTGTGAAAATTTTCGTGGCAGTTTTAAACAGTACTTAAATCAACTGAGACGAAGAAATTGAATAAATAGATCATAGAACTAATTTCGTTTACTAACTGTTCTGTTGACTGTAGCGCCCCTAATGTTTAATTATTTTCCTGATTAGATTTCTACAGTAGGATTACGAATCCTATAAGCTTTACGACCCCTTAATTTAGGGATAAACAATACGAGTATTTGAAATGACTCATTACTTGCCCCAATTTTTTTTCAGGCCGCGATAAGTATTTTAAAGACCGGAAGTTTATTCGTATATTTAAATATTGGTAGTATTTTAGTGTACGGAAAAATTTATTGTATGGTTTTTATATATTGTGGCAAAGGTGTAGTTACACTGAAAAATTGAGCATTTAGTTCGATTCTAGTTTTCACATCGAATGCCTATTCATTATTCTAATTAACTAACAGCCTTCTCCGCCTTGCTTGCTACCGTACCCTCTGGAAATACCTTCACTGATGAACCAAAAATTTAAATCTTGACCGATCTTGACAGATAGGTACCTACATAAAAGTTCTATAATCTCCGTTCAAACCGTAAAAATAGAAAGAAGGTAAATTCTTGTAAATGGTTCACCCCTTAAAACGCAGGTTTTCGAATAGAAAAAAGCTGCGATTGCACAGCGGGGAGGAACAGTGGATTTTATAAATACTTGTACAGTAGGGACGTTACAGGCCGTCGCCCAAGCGTGCGCGGACGCAGGGGGCGGCCACCCCGGCCGGAGGTGAACGACCCTGAGGATGCCCTCCCCGCCCGGGCACTGCCCCCCGCGGCCCTCGCAATCACAGCCCTTTGTGCGCCCGCGCAGAGGGGCTACTCAGAGGGCAAGGACTCCATTTGTATTTCTTTGTTTTGAAATGCCTTCTAACCCGAGGGCTCAGGTACACGGAGACGGGAGTCACTCTTTTTTTTCTTATCATAAAAAAGTTCTTAGTTTTTTTCCTGACCTATGGTCAAATTAGTATAACGACACAACATATAGGGTCCTTCTTTATATGCTGACACTTTTAAGGGGATGATCAGACCGTAAAACTGAACAACTTTCTTTATGGGACCAACATCGAAATCAGGAAAAAATATACAGTTGTCCCATACATTTGCGTCGACTAGGATTGCTGTTTAGTATGAAACAGAAACAGTACATTTTATTCGCAATTTTGATGTTGGTCCCGAAAAAGAAAGTTATTCAGTCTCTTAAAAACTGTCAACATTTATAAAGAAGGAACCTATAGTAAAAAATTGGAAAATCTAAACTGATTGCATTTACATAGATAATTGTGGGACTTCCTTATTATAAATTCCTCTAATTTCCTGTGAATACAACCCCAAAAAATCACACAGTAATACGTATTTTCCCCTAAAATAACTATAGTGGAAGGTACTGGAGCGTGGTCTAAGGGCTGAGGGCACTCTCCCATGGAGCACCCTCCGTGAGGACCCTCCGAAATAATTAATTCGTAAAAGATGGTAAATGCTGCGCCCGCGCCGCGCGTCGACGCGGACAGGGTTGCTTGCTACAAGTGCATTGACTGTACACTCGTAGAGAAAATAGCTATATTTATTAGATATTTTGAAATGGTGAAATTATTGTTCTTATTCGAAAAGATTTTTTTTTATTTGGGAGACAATATGTGTCGGATAGACTAGCCTCTTGAATCTTTACTATTTACCAGTGCTATACTATAATTCATTCCAAATAAGGACGACAAGATTTTCCGATTCCTATATAGCTTTCTGGCCAATTCTGATTATCAAATGTAATTAATTTATTGGATCCATATATTATCCGAGATATCTTGGAAGGTATAAACGCTGTTCTAAGAATAAGTGAGAGGAAGTGGTTCAAATCTCTGTTTCTGTAATGCAAAATAGCCTTAAAATTTCGTTGCTATTTTGAATGGAGTATATATACCTCCAAAATTCTAACATACCTAAGTTATATTTATACTCACGACTTCATTCAGCGACCCTGGGAATCTTTGTTGCCTGTTTGTTTGTTTGTTCTAGCATCACGCAAAAGCTACTGCATCAAATTTGATGAAACTTTTTGTATTTAAAAGACTTAGTTAAAAGCTTATGATTACACGTAAACACTGGTAAATAATGGCATGGAAGGGAACCGGTGTTGCCGACGAAATCGCGAGCAAAGCTTTCAATTTTTTTCATTAGTTTTGACAAAACACATTAAGACTGTTCTCTCAGGAAGTTCCATACACTTGAAACAGTTACAGTTACAATGTCCGTAACATTGTAATTTGTTAAACTACAATGAACTCAAAAAAATACTTCGCAACATGATTCACGTAAATTGTTTATGCAAAAATACCGTAAAATTATACGAGTAACTATAACAAAACAGCTAATTTATGCATCCGACTATACTTCACCCACGTCCTCTATAAATACGAGTGCTTTCAGAAAAAAATAAAAATGCACCCTTCATCCTAAACCGTCGGGTACAAAAACAAAAAGAGGAGCACCCTACCCGCATGCCGCCGCAGGAACGCGCTCGTGTCAAATTGAACTAAATTCACTATAATACAGTCCAATCGTAGCACTATCCATACACAAAAGTTTATCAAACAATATCAAACCTTATTTCTTTCGAACTAGAACGTTAACTTTTTTTTAAACAATGAATAAAAAGTTGAAACGTAAATTCACATTAGAATTTTTAATGCTGCGAGGGTACAAATCATGGGGGTGGTTTGTTTCTATCAATGGTAATTTATTCAATCACTATGTAATAGTTTTGAATACGAAATCATCAGAGCATTAAGTCGTCAATTATTTTGAGGGTTTGATGATAAAGGGACGACAAAATGCTGATAGTGGTATGATTTGTATTGTTTATTTAAAATATGGTTTCAGATAGATTTTTTTGCTGCTATTAAAAAAAATATATCAAAATAGGCATAAATTTCTAAGTCATATATTTTCCAATTTTATTGAAAGGATAAAAAAAAGTTTTTTTTTTTTCAGATTTCATCTTCTGTTGTTAGCCCGATTTATGTTCCAAAAAACTTTAAATCAAACTAGAAATTCTCTGAAAATAGCTAAAATCTTTAAAGCCAGACTTTGCTTCTAGGGAGGAAATCTGGTATTATACTTAATTAAAAAATGAAATTAAAAGGTTTAAAAAGCCAAAGAAATTAAAACAAGTTTTTAAGTATGGGAGGTGAATTCGATAGACCGTAAACTTATATGACGCGAGCGGTCACGATTCCTCGCTTTGTGGCCAAAGAAATTATGGTATACCTACCGAAGTTATACGGTAAGTAAGAAAAACTTTAAAACTGATTAAAAGAGAGAGATAGGAAATCAAAATGAAAAAAAAATCTTAAATAAATGCTTTTCAGCTCTTGTTGCATTATTTGAATTAATCTAAGCAATAAGTTCGTATGATGTACAAAACAAATAAAAAAAAAAATGAAGAATTAAAAGGTAGGTAAGTAGAAATACCATGTTTTATCTGAAGACCCTAATAAATAAAGAACAAATTAGATACTATCAATAGGCAATATATCAATCCTATGATCAATAAACCTTGTAAATCTTTAGTGAAATACGTGTGCAAGAAAAATGTACTTGGGTATTTAAAGATAACTATGGGTATTTAATGACGATAGACAACTCAAGAAAGATGAAAGCAAGTTTATGCAGATTTCTATAATAAAACGTACTTGTTTCTAGCATGAAAAGTCACACAGTCACTAGTCATCATAAAAAAAAAACCTTTCACACGACTCTCACAAGGGGATGTTATTACATTTGGAGGTGGTAATTCCCAGGAACAGTCCACTTAACAGTATTTAGCCGTCGACACGTATTGTAACTCAATACGAGCGATAGTTTATCGCTATATTAATATTAAAACAAAACGAGTGCGCCCCTCGGTTTAATAACCTGTAAAATGAAGCGCCCCCGTCACTTATCGGCGGGGGCTCGGTGTCAAACGACAAGTGCTCGTGGTTTCCATAGTTTACACCATTGATGTAACTCTACTGGATGGTACTGGGGGAAAGACTGATAGATTAAGGTACAGTACTAATACAGGGTAGCCAGGTGAGGTAAGGACTTATTTCGTGAATTTAAATAAAAATTACTTTTAAAACAACTGCACAATCAAAAACTTTAAATAAAATGAATTACAACATGTTTACACTTCTTCCATACAAATTCTTATTTCTTTTAATCGACAAATTTTCAAACTGTCGTAGTTTTATGAGGGTAGAGTAGAGGATTGGAGCATTTTAAAATCATAACTGTTTATTCAAAATGAGTTTTTACCATGTCCTGCACCCAAAGAAAATTGTTGGACAACTGTAAACGGGGCATCCTGTATTCAGCTTATACTTACGAGCTTTTGTTTTACATTTAAAATTCATATTGTATTGTATACCTTTCATAGAAGTTTCGCAAACATTTTATATCGGTGCATATTTATATTTATAACTGTTTTTCTTTCGGGATGGCCATGCTTTCATTGTACCTTTCTAGCATTTTTTAAGGTTTCATATTGGAATAACTATATTCGTTATGAAGAGATATCATACATGGGCTAATATCAACATACAATTTTAATGATCAAGTAAAAGCATTCAGAATCAGTTTGAAAGCCTCCTATTTATTTCCTTTTTGGGGAACTTACAGCATCTGGAGTGCGATTTTTAAACTCATTCGTTGAACTCAGCAGTTGTAAATGTCAAATTTAGTACGGAGATATGCGTCTTTCTACTGCTGATTTGACTTTCAAAAATCATACTTCAGGAGTGCGATTTTGCAGTGTGTTAATGAAAAGCGCAAAGCCTCATACACCCCAACTGAGTTTTAACTCAATCTGAGTTATCTCTCTCTCTATTGTTGTTTCAGTCCAATAATTTTGTTACAACAAAATTTGTTGTGGCAGGGTTGTTGGATTGAAACAATAAATTCATTATTATTTTGATAGTTAAAAAGTTATTGGTATTTTAAACTACTTTCTAGTTTTGCGTTAATTCGTTAACACGTTGTATATGTGATATCACAAACTTTCTGTTATGTTTTTATGTACTTTAACATAATACTTTATCTTATTTTTTATTTAATAAACTGGGTGTGGGTAAGATTATAGACCTATTGTTTTAACTAGAGTGTTATGTCTTTCGCCAACAAACTGTACTGCAGTTTGGCGAAATGTAACGTAATTTGTACCCTCTGTAATTGTTGAAAATTTTAAATAAATAAAAAAAAAACGGAGGAGTTTCAAAAATTGCACTCCTGATGTCCCTTCCAGTGTCTCTCACAGGCAGATGTTTCCGCGTCGGATCCAGTCACGACATGTCACGTGACAACGCTGGGCACCACCGACATGGGGAGTGGGTTCATTCATAATTCTGATCCGGTCTGATGCTCACACCCGTTTGTGTACCGCGACATTCACATTGCACAAGTACCTTTAGTTTACATTGATTAAAATTGCTATCAACAGACCATCGTTTTAAGAAACTACAGAATTTGATGTTTAAGGGTATAATACTGTTGGCGCGCTCCATACAAACGACGTCTGGTGATATTTTCAATACTAACCAATTAAACGCAATGAAATTTTGCAGAAACAATCTAGAAACAAATCTCTGTGCTTGTATCGTGCCAGATTTTCCTTAAAATGTGCAGTTTTAAAGTTACAGTGACTCAAAGATTGCCATACAAATCTTAAATTAATCCTAGCATTGAAACTGTATATTTTAACGAATATCGGACACGATACGAGCATAGAGATTTGTTCCTAGATTGTTTCTGCAAAATTTCATTGAGTTTAATTAGTTAGTATTGAAAATACTAACTAATAAACCAGACTTCGTTTGTATGCAGCGCGCATTTACGCATTTGTAATAATTCTGTGTTTTTGTCATTTTAACTTCTACAGGGATGTCACTTGATATATGATAATGTAATGGGGAGGAATAGTATATCTTCTACTCCCTAAATACTTAGGTACCTACTTAATTATAATGGAATGTATTCGTGTACTTAATAAATCATAATCATTGACCATTATATTTTTTTTAATTACTCTTATCTGTAACACTGGCTGGACTAATCTGAGTTTTGTAACTAACTTTTTTATAACTTTGACTAAACGTGCTATCCCTTGCGGATAATGGTCTTGTGACTGAATTTGCCTGCTATAAACAGGATTTGGGTGTTAAAAGTTGGTACGAAGTACGAACCATAGAATTCAAATTCAAAAAGTTTTTGCGTGATGCTCAACCAAACAAACAAACAGACGCACAGAAATTCTAAAAAAGATTGATTTGGAGTCAGGGTCACCTAAAAATCATTCCGTAATCTTTTTTTGTAAATAATTCAATGTACAGACACACTTCTATTAGTTTTGTAATAGTTTAGATTTAACAAAATTTTTCTCAACGACTATGATTGACTCTCTTTTCTAAATAAGCTTTGAATCAAACTTTATTGGATACGGTAAAAATACAGGGCGAAATTGATATCATTAGCATCCTTTTAATCTAAGAGTCTACCCGTCAAACTGAACCACTTTTACTATGGGAGCAAACCGATCGTAGCAAAAAAAAAATCTAGTGTTGCATACATATGAATCGAGTAGGCATAACAGTTTAGTATGGAACAGCTGATTTTATTTTTGCTCCGATCGGTTTGCTCCCATAGTAAAAGTTGTTCAGTTTAATGTTTAGACTCTTAGTTTAAAAGGATGCATTAGCATCCTTATTTCCTTTTATACTATAACTTTTTTAATTATAACTTTCACCATTGGCAAAAATCGCAAGTAATTGGATATAAGAATTTTATAAGATTAGACTGATAAAACAACGGGTTTGTTTATAGTTGAAGTCCTTATTTCTAGGTCCAGTACGCTTTGTTGATGAGCGAATAAATCCTTCCAGACATTTGTTTTTACAAGTACAGAAACATACAATTCTAGAGACTACAATCAAAGAACCCTACCAATTATGTTTTTATAAGACTCCTTCTATATCTAAACAACTCTCAACCCTTCATTGTAATCAAGTAAAAAAAGCACTTCGAATGTGAAAATCTCCCACGAAACCAAGTCCAGCCAGAGGGAAGCATACAAAGCATTCCTTCGAGCGGCGGCGGGAGGGAACTTTTGTACTTTTTACCTCGGTCCGGAGGGGGTTGACCGGGTGCTCTTTTATTTTTATACGTCCCTTGTTCTTATTTCGGACCGTTGGACGCTGGTCACTGCTTTGGGGAGCTAGAGATTATAGGGCAGTTATTTTTTGTAGAGTTTTGATCTTTTGGATGTTGTGGTTTGGTAACTCAATTAGTTACATGGTGGTTGTAGCTCTATGAAACTTCTATAAAATTGTGCATCTTAACTATTATAAAACTGTAACAGAAGTGTGTCTGTACATTGAAGTTATTTACATGAAAAAGATTAAAATGAAAAGGCTTTTGGTACCATGGACTCCAAATCAACCTTTTTAGAATTTTTGTATGTTTGTAACAGCATCACGCAAAAACTACTGAACCGATTTTGATGAAACTTTTTTTGTTTGATAGCATAAGATCTGACTTAAAATCTGGTAAATACCTATAATTTGTGTGGACGAAGTCGCGGGTAAAATCTAGTTTCATCATAATAATATTACACACGGTACTCCTTCTGTATTAATTTAAAGCTTCTTGGCGTAGGTTGACATGAGTGTGCATTGAATTTATTTTGTTTACTTGCGTACTAACTATTTTCAGTAAGTATATTAATTTAAAAAATGAAGTATGTACCTATCTACTTTATAAACTGTGATTTACTATAATTTGTCGATACTCCAACATGAGAAAAAGTCCTCTAGAGTAAATAAATTCAGGAATTGTCGTCTTATTTTCTATAAACAAAAAATAACTCTTCACGTTCCAGGTCCTAGCTTTAGAAGCAGCACAAACAAGCATTAACCTTCACGGCTTGTGCACAGATCTTACTTAGATTTCCCACACGTTGATTCCATGACTCAGAAAGTCGTCAAGTGCGTCGACCCCAAATGATAAAATGTGCTCCAAATTAGGCAATCTATGTTTAGGGCACACCACCCTCAGCAATTATGTTCGTTTTAAATTAACAAACACAAAGTCCCTCGGATCAAGCAATATTTATACTTGTTTCGTTAGTGTAAGAGTTGTGTGAGAGTGCTTGGTTGAATGGACTATATGGCTGGTGGTGCATGATGCGGGCACTATCTACTGTATCGATAGGGGGAGGCTGCAACCCCACCCTCAGGGGCCAGGACACTAGTTATCTGCGCCGATCGATATATGCCATGGAAAACTACAGGCATGAAACACTTTAATACACGTATTGTTATGTATACTTGTATACCTGGATTATGGGAATACTTAAATAAAATAATACATACGAAGCAGAGTGAGAAAGATGTGAGTAGAATCATTTTCTCAATCGATATTTATCTATCTTATAAGGATACTATAGAGTTCACCTGCGACTTCGTCCGCACATATTATACAGGGTCCTTCTTAATATGCTGACACTTTTTAAGGGGATGATCAGACCGTCAAACTGAACAACTTTCTCTATGGGACCAACATAGAAATCGCGAAAAAAAAATCGGCTGCCCAAACATTTGGCTCAAGTAGGTTTTCAGTTTTGTATGTAACACCTGATTTTTTTTCGTGTTTTGGATATTGGTTCCATAAGTTGTTCAGTTTGATGGTCTGATCATTCCCTTAAAAAATTATCAGCATATTAACAAGAACCCTATATACCAGATTTTAAGTCAGATCATAAGCTATCAAACAAAAAAGTTTCATCAAAATCGGTTCAGTCGTTTTTGCGTGATGCTGTTACAAACAAACAAACCGACAGACAAAAATTCTAAAAAAGGTTGATTTGGAGTCAGGGATACTTACCTAAAACCTATATCGTAATCTTTTTCTTGTAAATATCTTCAATGTATATTCTATACATTTTTGGTAGGTAAACCATAGTACCACCATTAACCTTGTTAGATTGGTTCCCTGGTATTGGCACCCTAATTACCACATACCGTCGTGAAGTAAGGATAATTGCAATGTAGATACGAGATGCTGATGCCGCGAACGACTGATTCATCGTATCTCTGATAACTCATTAGACCTACTAGAGATTTCAAGTTTGGGAATTTTAGTCCTGTTATTAGAATAATGTGAGATATATGTAAGCTAAGAAATATGGACGAAAATACCACACCGTGGTACCTAACAACTTTAAAATGTTTAATTAGAATAAACATTTTTGATTAAGTAACGTATGTTAGGTTAGGTTACTGTTTATGTTTTTTTGATAAGGTAGGTAAAGATATTTGATTTTCATAATTAATGAAAATAATAAGTTGACTGAGAATTTGATTGTGATATCAAACATATTTTTCGGTGTTTACTTAGTTTTATATGTTCAAAGCTTAGGTAACTTTCATAATCTTAGAACATCTAATGGTGCTCCCACACTGCTGTTAGAAAATGTTTACATTTTCGAACACTATAACATTTACTAACAAATGTTATAAATTGTTACATTTTGTTAGAAAATGTTAGATGTTACAAGTGCTCCTACACTGACGGAAAATGTTTACTAACATTTTATAACATTTTTAGCTCGCAGTTTGGTTTTGCGTTCTGAGGTGTCTACATGAAAATGGAAGAAGAAAGATAACAAATGTTTTATTTTGTTATAAAATGTTAGCTAACAATTTTGTTCAAAAATGTTTACTAACATGAAAACATTTTATAACATTTGTGATCAAATGTTTGTAAACAAATGTTTACTAACATTAGTTAACATTTTCTAACAGCAGTGTGGGAGCACCATAAGGGTGGCATGCACCAACTATTATTTAGGCTTAAACTGATTTATAATGATCTTGCTCCCTGGCTTTAAATATTATAAGGTCCCTGGCACCAGTAAAAGTAGTGTAACAGATAGGAGCAATCACTAAATACTTCTCCTTACCTACTCTATGCTAAATACGTTTAAGCCTAAATACTGTTTGATGGAAGAAACCCTAAGATGAAGTACCTAACTATTAAATATTGCAGGTTATCAAGTTAGTAAAGTTGACGAATATTTATATATAATACAGACCATATGCATAGAGTTCGTAATTGAAAACATAACAGAAAATTTTATTAAAAGTTGCGTTATTAAACCTATGAAATGCGTTATTTACATATATTTTATTATTATAAAGTACAACAATATACTTAGTTTAGTTAAAATAAAATATGGATTAAGAGTTTTCGTTCTTTAAAAACTATATTAAATCAAAGATAAAAAAAGAAAAATGTTGTGGTACACTTTAAAAACCAATATAATATTGGATATGACGAAATTATTTATTACCTATACATCCAGTTAATATAAAATATTCAAATGAATCTAGATTAAGGAGCCACAATCAAATTATTGTAGCATTTTTCAGTTTTATTAGTCGTACAACGCTTTTCAACTCCTAGTAAATACTGAAAAAATTTCAAAAACATTCATCACGTGGTGGGTACTTTTCGCGTTCCGGGGTGACCGCGTTATATTCATGTAACTTCCCTATAGGGAAGGCCCAATTAGAGAATTTGTAGCATAAGTATACTTATGCTACAAATTCTCCTACAAAATCTATTAATTTCCTGAAAATGGGCATACTTAGAATCGTATTTTCAATTGCAAAAATGGTTCCTTAATCCATCCATACACACATAAATATTCCAATACTTTAATGTCTATGTTGAATAGTGACTCCCTCTGGCCTTTCTATCGTCCCACTCATAGGCATGAACTTAGTTTTTAAGATTTTTTTTTCATATCTAAGCAAAATTCGCAAAGTCTACTATATGCGAAACAGAAAAAGATTTTTAAGTACCTACTTTACTTCGTATCTTTTTTAAACTCGTAAAATATATTATACCTACCTATTATAATTTGAAAAATGTAGATAGAAACAAAATTGTGCGGCTGTTGGAAAATAAAATTGACCAAGAATTTTCACTTACGATTTCCCTCTGCGGAAAATTACAAATGTACCTATAAAAATTTCGACAGCTGTTCTTATTATGGAGAAGTGGTTTATATGATTATGAAGAGGTTTGGAATTAAATTAAATTATGAATACTACTATCTACAGCATGATTACCGTCACCACTCACCACAGAGTACTATACCGTCACACACACACGTGCGACCTAGGTATGATATTTTTAATGCCACCCCTCAGCTTTAGCCCCTTATTCGTAAGAACATAGTAGGTATTTCCTCCAAAGTATTTCACATATTTTCAATTTCATTATTAATTAGGTATTACAATCTTATCTTCTAGTTAGATACTATCTTTTATTACTAGGGTTAATATTACGTTTTAAGTATATTACATGGAAGGTCATTAATATTAATTGATAAAGCGTATGTATGTAATCGCGACAACCCTATAATTTGACAGATTGCAAGATATAAACTGTTGTAAGTTTATAGACCCGTATTATAGTCAAAGAGATGGTCATTTGAAAGGAGGCACCTCTCATCGGGCACACACCTGCACCAGCGACCAGCGGACATTCTAGCCGCGGCAATAGCCGAACTTATCGCCATGCTCTGACGCAACCAAACAGGATCCACCTCCCAACAAAAAAGTTCCACGGCCACTATTTCGAAACTCGTGCGCACCTAAATAGAGAAAGGCATCTATGTGCTTGTACATCATTTGTAGAGCCGCTAGTCGCAACCCACGGGGTATGGGGTGAATGCCCTTATCGTCCTCCGTCCTCCTCGAGCATATCGCCCTCCCTCTCTCGCATGAGAGAGTCCCTCTTCTTTTGACTTCGTAAAGAGGGCACGTAATCTCTTTACGTCAAGAAAAAAACCACCTTAACAAAGTTGGCTTTAGAGTTCGAATTTGTTTGATGAGGAGTGTCTCTGTGTACAGTTAAGGGTGTGTGCGCACGCGCATTGCGTTTGTATTCAAATGAGGACAGTGCGTTCCGCGCCGGAGAGCACTATGATTGTACTTTTTTAGTCCGTGAGCCGTAATCAGCTACAAGGAAATGAGCATCCTTAGGGGTGGCGCGGGCGCACAGATAGACACGTTGTCCTCTATTGAGGACAGCGTCTTGTTAATGCTCGACAATTAGCTCCTCCGCGACGCGACCGACGCGACGTCTCTCAACTAGCCGGTGTCTGGGGCAGAAGCAATTTGTATTAATGGCCGTGTGCTCTGCACTGCTCTATTGATTGCGATTTATTTCCATCTTTGTTATCTAAATGTGAAACTGAGTGGAGAGGCCACAAGCTTTGAAGGTTATATTTTGTTTCTTTAATTCGAAATTTAACGCCATTTGCTGAGTACCTACGCAAATACCTACAATACTCAAAAAAATTTTTTTATAACAAAGAATATTAATGTTAGAAAGATTTAAAAAAATAAAACATTCAATCTTGACATGTTTTTTTTAATGTTCATATTATTCAAGTTTTAGCTTTATATTATCGTATGGAACAGGAAGGTTGCATAGTTATTGTGGTATAGAGTAATATATCTACACTCGAGCTTTTAAATCAATTGATGTTACCACCTAATATCCTATGTAGGTAAACAAGTAAATACTAAGGTATTTTTGGCAAATTAATGAAATTATTGTTTCAATCTAACTATTTCGTTATAAATCAGTTGGGGTTATGAGGTTTTGCGCATATTCATTAACACGTTGTATACTGACAAATCTGAAAAATAATCACTACATCTGCATCGCTACAGCAGTAATCGTAGCCATCGTAGCATTATTCAACCCAAAACGCATTGATAACAGAAATAACCGTAACATATTAAATGAGATGAAGTTATGTCACTGTACATTAGTGCATAATGAACTCGATTTGTTATAATAATAGCTGGTTGCTTCTAAAGCCTACGCCGAACCGGTTTCAATAAATGAGGTGTTGAAAAGCCCATTTCTATCCATCATGTTAAATATACACTTTGTTATGACTCTATGGTCATAATATAAACATATTATTTCTATTTCATTTTCTTTTTAATTTCTTCTAAAATGTGTCGATATAATATTATTAGGTACAGGGTCCAACTTAATATGCTGACAGTTTTTTAAGAGGATGATCAGTCTATCAAACTGAACAACTTTCATTATGGGACCAACATCGAAATCGCGAAAAAAAAATCTGCTGTCCCATACATTTATTTGGCTTAAGTAGGTTTGCAGTTTTGTATAGAGCATTTGATTTTTTTTCGCGATTTCGATGTTGGTGCCATAGTGAAAGTTGTTCAGTTTGACGGTCTGATCATCCCCTTAAAAAGTGTCACCATATTAAGAAGGACCCTAGGATATTAGTATATACCAACTAAAAAAATAAATGGGAAATCTTATTTTAGTACTTAGTTAAAATTATATAAAATGTTTATGCCTCTTTGTGGTCATAAATCACTACATAGTATAAAACAAAGTCGCTTTCTCTGTCCCTATGTCCCTTTGTATGCTTAAATCTTTGAAACTACGCAACGGATTTTGATGCGGTTTTTTTTAATAGATAGAGTAATTCAAGAGGAAGGTTTATATGTATAATAACATCCATTAAATAGTGGAGAAGTACTGTTATTTTTGAGGTTTCTAATGTGATGTCGTAAATAATTACATTTTTTCCGCTTACATTGCAAACGCAGGCTGAACCCTACGAGTTTTATCAAAATAATGTACTAATTATTGTACACATTGAAAAGGTCTACAGAAAAGTCCGTGATGGTATATGTCTATCTCTTATGGATAACCCACAATAACTTTTTTTTGTCATTTACTTTTTACGACAAATAATGGCTAATTTTCGAAGCGATTTTAACCAATACAGCATTAATCCTTAACCAATTAAATACCTTGAATACATTGTTCATTTAATATAGATCTATATGGCCCTTTACACCGTATGATTTAAGTGAAAGGTTAATTTTTACTAATGACAAGAAAGCTGTGAACGTTGTTTATAAAGACATTCTGTAATATGTTGTAAAAATAAAATAAATAGTTAAAAATGTAAAAGTAAATAAGTAAAAATGTAGTGTATGAATTTAGATATTCCAAAGATATCAGGAAATCTTCATGGTATAGGGAAAGGGGGATTGTTTTACTCCAAATTTAACGCGTGCGGGCCACGGGCAGTAATGAATAAATCAAAACTACTGAATCGATTTTAATCACATAGGCTATATATTTTATACCCGTGCGAAGCCGGAGCGGGCCGCTATGTTTTTATATACAACGTTCACAGTTTTTCTGTAGTGTATTTAGTATCAGCATTGCACCCGTGCGAAGCCGGGGCGGGTCGCTAGTTTATAAACATATTATATTTTTACAACATTTTCTTTCAAAATGTGTCAATAATACAAAATGCTTGATACTTACTAAACAATTTTGAACGAGATAGGTATTCTTATATCAGTAATTTAGGTGTAGGTACCTACCTAGGTATCGAATTTGCGTGTGGTTACAAGAGTGAAAAATAAAGGAGAAGGCAGCTTATTTTCTAATCCAATAGTAGTTTCTAAGAGATGGAGAATATAGATAGGTTACAGTACGACCAGGAAAATAATTTCGTTTGAATTTTTGTACGATCTGTAACACCACTGGCTTTTCGGTGAAGGCAAATTTCCAAGCATGTATTGTACCCACTGTCCATTATAAGTGGCGCCGGGCTCACACCCCATCAGTGTTTCGGTACTACTAGTGAAACGTGGATGTTCTGAGTTTTCAGAATATGACTACTCTCGGGTCTCGGGGAATATAATCGTGAGCATATAGATATAAACATACAGTTTTATAGTAGTTTCGTACACACATAAAGATCTCTTCCTGAAATTAAGGCTCATTCATTTACTAAAAAGCCTCCAAACTTGGAATTAATGCAGAATCAACTAGAGTCAAGGATCTTACGTTCCTGACATAGCGTGGCGTTGACTATGACACAATGTCGTGTAATAATATAAATAAGTAGTATTTATTATACACCAGCCTCCGGCGACTGCGAGCCGTGGCCGTGAGCAAGTAACGCACGAAGCAAGGGAATTAGATGGTTCTATTTTGTTATACCTATGGCATTTCAATGTTATGTTTTATTATAACTACGCATAAAACGTGAACTAGGTATGCTTATCTAGAGCTCTGTGTTGTGAGTCATTTTGTGGGTGAACAAATATCGGGGATTTGTTTAATATTACATATCTGACGCCCATACACCCTCTACTCTTTAGTAAGTCTTTGCCCTGCAGTGGGAAGTATACAGGGTGAAATTGATATCATTAGCTTCCTTTTAAACTAAGAGTCTACCCATCAAACTGAACAACTTTCACTATGGCAGCAAACTGATCGGAGCAAAAAATAAATCAGTTGTTGCATACATATGAGTCGCGAACTCGCGAGTTGAAATTGCAGTTTAGTATGGAACAACAGATTTTTTAATTTGCTCCGATTCGCTCGCTCTATAAAAGTTGTTCAGTTTGATGGGTAGACTCTTCGTTTAAAAGGATGCTAATGATATCAATTTCACCCTGTATAGAGTCCTTCTTATTATGCTGTCACTTTTTTAAGGGGACGATCAGACCGTCAGACTGAACAACTTTCTCTATGGCACCAACATCGAAATAGCGGAAAAAAATCAGTTGTTCTAAACAAAACTGCAAACCTACTCGTGCCAAATGTATGGGACAACTGTTTTTTTTTTTGCGATTTCAATGTTGATCCCATATAGAAAGTTGTTCAGTTTGACGGTCTGATCATCCCCTTAAAAAAGTGTCAGCGTAATAAGAAGGACCCTATATTGGTAATTGTCAACATTGAACAAACAATTCTTTAAGTAAGTAAGGTATCTAAGTATACAAATTTAAAAATAATATGCTCTACAAAACCTCGTTTTCTCGTCCGTCTGGTTTTGCCTAATTCCCCTTTATGGGTGCCTTGAAGCACATTTTATTTAAATCGAGATCACCTTTTCCACTTCCGACCATAATCTCAATACATATTTTCAAATACGAACAAAATTCAAAGTCAAAACGGCGCAAATATTTCCATCAGTTTCCCATGCGCAGCGGCAGCGGCATCGACTCGGCTACCCAAGTGATAGATAGCTGCGCCCACACCACACCACATCTCGAACATTTAGTGGTACCGGTGCCGTAGCAATAAAATATTTCTTTTTATGTCTCCCTCGTGTAACACGTTTGAACCCGGCTCCGTTGGTTGATCTTGCGCAACCAGGCATTCCGTGATCCGTGTTTACGGGCGGTCCTATGGTCTACTTGGTAGGGCCGAATAGCCTTTGAGAAGCGTGTTAGATTAGGATTCTTTAGTAACGTTCTTTACAAATCCAAATTTGTCGATCTATAAAGTACATGTAATACATACCGCCAACGTAGAATTAAATTCTTCGACGGTATGGTAGACCGCCATTTTTACGTTGTTGGTGTGCAAATAAAGAATATTGATGTTATTTTATGTAGGAGAGAGCTCGAAATTCATATGTATAGGTGAACTCAGCTTTTGGTCGTATTAGAAATTTCCTGAAGGCTATACATAATTAACAGCGAAGTGTCCGAAAGGCAGGGTGCTCCAGGGAAGGGGGACCAAACCCAACTGCCTAAATACAACATAATTTGTAAATGCAAAATTTGATATCGAATGTGACACCAATGTTAGTTCCTCTGCAAACTTTCAAATTATTAAAATTATATAATGGTCTAATAAACTTTTTTCATTTAAAGAAAAAAGTGCATGAGCTCACAGCGCGACCGATGCGATGTTTCGCTATCGCGATGCTATTGAGGAGCCAATTGAAAGATTATTTCTATTCAAGTTTTTTTTTTAGATCCTTCTTCATCACCAAGTGAAAGTAGACATACTCCTAATCATCGTAAAATTTGTCTGCAGAATAGGGGGAACTCTGGGGGAAATCTGGCTATTAAGTATGTTTTTTAGGGTTCCGTAGTCAAACAAGGAACTCTTATACTTTCGCCATTCTGTGTATCTGTCTGTATGCCTCACCTCGATTACTCGCTCATTTTTGCACCTATTGAATTCAAATTTGGCAAGACGACGGATAATAGTAACCCAAAAACAGAAATGAGGTAGTCATGAAGACATCCCTCCCACACAACGAAAAGAGGGTTGGAAGGGTTTGGTTTTTACTTTTAAATCGAGTGAGGTGTCGTTGGATTAGGTCAACTTCTCCAATGGAACAAAACTCCCATAGAAAAAATAGGTAATTGCGTGCTGAATTTTGGTGCTGAAAAACCAAAACCAACGAAGGAACTAGGTAAAGAAAATAATGACATAGTAGGTCTGTTGCATGGAGGTGGAATCACGCTCCTTAGCAAAATACAGGGTCCTTCTTAAAATGCTGACTGTTTTGAAGAGGATGATCTGACAATCAAACTAAACAACTTTCTCAAGGGGACCACAAAACTGCAAACTTTCCTACCTACTCTACGAGAATGTACGAGACAGCAGATATTTTTTTCGCGTTTTCGATTTTGGTCCCGTACAGAAAGTTGACCAGTTTGATGATCTGATCTTCCCCTTAAAAATCATATAGGGCCCTATTAGATGGCCCATCAAAGAGACAGAAAGGAAATAAAAGAAGGGGATGAAAGTACAAACTCTACCATAGCTATTTAGTTTAGTTCAATGTACAACACTCATTGCAAGAAAACTTGTATTTTTTCCAATCTACTCAAAACGGCATCCAACTGATATTTTCTCTAATCGCGTTCGAAATCAACATTTCCATGATACTGCCTTGTAACGATAGGCTTGTGCATCGGCCTCGATTTACGCTACTGTCTCCACAGTTTCCATTTGCACTGGCAAAAAGTTGTGAACGGTAGAGCAGCGGGTGGGGCTATGTCGACTGCCGATCGCTTCCACCTTAGCAAGACATGTAAGAGCTTAGAGAGTCGCACCTATTGCATGTGGTACTTGTGGCAGAGGGGGAGGGTGGGTAGGTATCCGCTAACGTCGAGTATAATGACACATTGTTGGTCTCAGACAGGGGAACGGTGCGCGATATTGAGAAGTTCTTGCGCGCGCGCCGATGCGGTGCGCGGGCGCACACCGTTATCCTATTTCCTCCCTCCTTTATGTTCACGTTGTATGACGTTAGCTGTCAGTAATGTCTGCGTCTTTACGGTTGTTCGTAGGAACTTTAAATGTAATCTATACACGTTTTACGCTTTACACAATAAACTGTAAAATTAACTACTTCTTTATGACTACGATAAAGGAATCTCAAGACAGAAGGTGCTTGGTTACTTCCTAGGTTCCTTTTTGGAATGACATACGCTTATCAACTTGGAGCCTAACAGTTGTGATGTGAAAATATACCGTTCCTCTTTGAGACAAACGAGATAGAGTCAACATTAGTTAATAAGTAAATAATAAATATCTTGGACATTTTCACACAAATTATCTAGTCACATTTAAAGTACCAGAATCTAGCCTGGATTTGTGTTATGATGACTAGACAACGTTATAGTATATATAGATACAAATATCCATAACTCGGGAACAAATATTCATATTCATCATACAAATATTTTTCTCTTACGGGATTTGAACCCGCGACCCTCAGCACAGCAGGCACGTTTACTAAAGATTGTGCTATCGGGTCAGAATTTAACTAGTACCTACCTATTAAATTTAACAACGGTCTAAGTCTCTACCGTAACTCATACTAATAGTTAAGTAAGTACTTTGTTTTACATCATGAATATTTCTACATCCTCATTGAAACGTCTTTGCATTTTCATGCGAAACAATTAATATATCGTATTTTCTAATAGCTAATTGAAAATCTTTATGAATATTCCTAAGTTCTATTTAACTTGGATGAAACTTGCACAATTTTATTACACATGCATCTAGGATGATAATTAATTAGTGTGTTGATTATGCATCCATCAATACAAAGGCCCACAAAATTTGAATGTAAAGTGACTATTAGACGATAGACGACATAACATCAACCATTTCACCTTCTTCCACAAATTGTGTCATAGGCCCTTAAAAGTTAAAATTAAACAAAGTAACTAACTCATTCCAATCACTGTAATGTTACCTCTGTA
Organism: Agonopterix alstromeriana; assembly: GCA_963924505.1. Taxonomy (NCBI): domain Eukaryota; kingdom Metazoa; phylum Arthropoda; class Insecta; order Lepidoptera; family Depressariidae; genus Agonopterix; species Agonopterix alstromeriana. The sequence continues at coordinate 11,906,100 of OZ004665.1, read as the reverse complement.
ACTCCTGTAAACCAGGAGTACCCAACTCCTGTGGCCACCCACTCACATCATTCGAAAATTATACTTCATTCCAAATAAGGACGACGAGATTTTCCGATTCCTATTTAACTTTCTGGCCAATTCTGATTACCAAATGTAAGTAATTTATTGGATACATATACTATCCGATATATCTTGGACGTTAGTAAAGCTGTTTTAAGAATAAGTGAGAGGAAGTGTTTCAAATCTCTGTTTCTGTAATGCAAAATAGCCTTAAAATTTCGTTGCTATTTTGAATGGAGTATAGGTACTTTTATGTCCCGTGTTATAGAGTTCATCTAGAGTCATCTCCCGGAATATGACTCAATTCTGTTTTGGAAATTTGGAATTGCAACGAATTTAATTAATCAAAGTAGAAGTAAAGTTAACTAATGTTAAGCTTGACGTACTGTCAAGTGTACCGGAAAATTGAGGAAATGTATTTTCCAACAGCAAGTTAACTCGAATTTTAAAAACCAAACAAAACTATTATTATTCAAAAATCTTTTCTTTGAGTTCTAAATCAAAGGTCTACGAATAGATGGCTCATAAATGTGGCCACAAAAGCTGACGTTTTAGAGCCCTTCAGAAAGTGTGTCGGCGGCCCCCGCGCGCCTGCCCCTTCCCTCGCACACCCAGCACTCCGTTGGAAAACATCCATGTATGCTGTACTATGCATTTTATAGTTTTCCGTCAAACGACATCACATATTCGGTCGAAATGCTTTACGAAGCCATTTTAAGCTACGCGATAGTATCGCTGGGTGAATACAACAACGGCACAAGTCAAAAAAGTTGATATTGAGAAAAATGACTTTAAAGTTGGCGCGAGAGAGTGCGCGCGAACAAATTCGTCTGTAGTTACTACACAGTAAGGGTTAGATTGTTGATGTTTGCCTTTTGTATATCTGTGTTATATCAGTAATCTATAACAGTTGAGAATTTTATTTATATACTTCAATTTTTCTATTTATAGGGCCATAAATATGGGGGTTCCGAGTTATGCCAGTTTTGCATTAACTTTTTGGTACGATTTAGATTTATGCCAGATAATTATTGAGAAAACATGAAGAAATGTGATATTAATTAGTACCCAAAATTAAACACAATTATGGCATTAGAGAAGAGACGGAAGAAATGGGAATTTACAAAGCAATGAGGAAAAGGAAATTTGATCTGTTACTGAATTGACGGAAGTTGTCTGATGAGATCCTATCAGATCAGATACACAACGCATAAGCATATGCTCACGACTATATTCCCCGAGGGGTAGTCAGAGATATTCTGAAACCTCAGAACATCCACGTTTCACCAGTAGTACCGAAACTCGGACAGAGTTTCGGGACAGATACACAACGAGTTCGATGATAAGAGCCAGACCAAGAAATTACTCGTGAGCCCAATCACATGTTGATCTCAATAGATCTTTAAGTACTGCTTAAATCAAGAACGATGTGTAAAACAAATATCAATCTCTATCTTCGGTCTTCTTACCAGCTACCCATTTTACGTAGTCAGGCCAGTTGGCCGGTGGTCGTCCCATACTATTTAATTATAAAATAACCACGCTAGTTTGTAGCTTCTGTTCTAGAACACATACTCCTAATCAGTTGCCAGTTCTTCAGCAGATATAACAAGCCTATTGCCACTTCAGCTTGCTAATTTTCAGGGCTGCGTTATTTGCTTTAGTTCTCAGACGTTACTACTTCATTTCTGATGTTATCTCTTAGAAAAACACCAACCAGTAGCTGTTTCCATAGCTCACAATGATGGACTAGTTCTATCGTCACTGTTCATGTGTCTGCCTTGATCCCTATGTTCAGGTTGAATACCTTCGTTTGCAATTGGATGAATACGTCGTCAGATATTTTCATCTGGGGAAAGCCAATGAAAAGATCTGTTGAAGTTTTCCCAAATTATCTCAGAGGAAATAAATGGAGACATCCTGACATCAATCATTTGGGATGAAAGATGAATAATAAGACAAGAAGAGTTAAGAGGAAAGGAAAACTGAATTTTAAAAGCATAAAGGTAATATTGAATATGCAGGAATCAGATGATTTACCAAAGCTATTTATTTATGAAGTAACCATACGAAAGCAGTAATAGAGCCTCACGCTTACATAGCTACGCTCTTTTCCACAAAATTACACTATCACATTGTTTTAATCTTCTGACCCTGGAACTTCATACAACAGATCAGTCTTTTATCTATACTAGAAAGCCATGGTACAAAAAGCAGATTGGTCAAAAGTCAAAACTTGATAGGAGAAGAGATGTTATGATTCCCTGAAGAGTTGGAAGTAGGGAGGACCTACTTGGACATCACAAACCTTCACATTGTGGTTTACAGAATATAACAGGGGTAGTTTTTGCAGACGGGAATAATTTTAATTCAACTTTTTGACTCAAAAGTGTCATTGTTGCATAACACAAAATAAAAATTTTATTTAGTGTAGTAGTGGCACAACTACCATCTATCTCTTGATTCAGTGAAATATCGAGTCAGGTCTATATTGCACAAGATAAAGTATGCGATGTAGAACCAGAATACGGTGCTAACTCAAAACTGCCAATTTTTGAGTTGTGCCGTTGTTGTATTCACCCAGCGGTATATTCTAGGTTAAATATATGTTTATTTACTTGTTTATTGATGTTTATAGTAGGTTCTTCTATATGCCATTAGTTAATTACCAGGAAGCTGGAAATAGGTATTATTCTAGATCCATGTTAATTACTAATGTAAGTATTTATTGATATGTCAATCCATCCTGAAGTAGCATTGCTACAATACGGACGAGTACACATTTTTTAAATATCTTTTTTAAAAACTGTTTGATGAAATAACGTAGATAATGTTTGTAAGAAGACATTGTCAATCTATTATCTATGGTCGCTCTACGATCTATGCATTAGGTAGGTAGGTATGTTCTTCGAATTTCAATTGTAGATATGTTATGGCAGTTCGTAACTAAATAAATACCTTATCGTGGACTTTAAAAGACACATTTCGTCAGAAGTGGGATAAAAACATTGTATCTAATATTAATGGTTTGAATTCTATTCTACTTTAAGTAGTATACAGGGTGTAACAAAACTTCAGACGATCAAACTGAACTTCAAAATAGCAAAAAAAATCAGCTGTACTTACTTATTTTCGTATCATACCAAATAAGTCCTATAACCAGCCCATAATCTACAAGTCTCAGATATTTTACTACAATAAAATTTACCATTAAGTATACCAGGCGTACCTACTACTTAAGTAGACAAATCAGCTACCTAATTACAATCTGCAATAAACTGAAGTGTGGTGTGAACCTGTAGGAATGATTGGATGACATAATTATGTTCACTAGACATACCGGGCCAGTAGTTAAACGTAAAAATGGGATTAGGGGTCCCCTCCCCAATTTTGATAGCAGAAAACTTGGAGAAAACTCCAGGCACGCATCCAGTCCAACCAGTACCAAACCGGTCCATTTTCCTCGAAAAGGGTTCTCCATGTTCTCAGGATAGGGCGCGGGAGGGGTGCGGGGCGGGAGTTGCGCAACGCATTACAATAACGCGACATTACGTGCCGCGGCCGCTGCGCCCGCGCCGGGGTCATGCGCCGACCACCGAGCACCGATTCGGGGAACGGTGACTATGTACTGTATCCAATATTTTGTTGCATTGCATCGTCTAAGTCTTCTAACTGTCGAGAGACTAACGGGTAGCTCGGAAGAACATTTAGGTACTGTGAATAGCCTTGGAAAAGTACTTTCCTAACTGAAGACCAATCTTATAGAGATCATGACTTCCTTCATCCGTTGGCATAGCTGTACATTCGTGAAAACGGTACTTCCTCCGAATGGGATGATAGGTAGATAAGGTCCTAATTCCTATTCCAAATAAAAAATCGAATTTCAGGTAGGTAGAGGTGCAAAATAAAAAGCATATACAACGTGTTAATGAATTAACGCAAAACTAGAAAATAGTTTGTTTAGAATCAAGAGCAGAATCGAATTATCATGTTTTCAACATAGGTAATTTTTTTCAAAATATTAAATTGTTTGTAAAATTTAAAATATCCTGAATTCGATCTCAACCCACCTCACGGGCACACTCACCCTACTTACTACCAAAACAAGATTCTTAAAATGTATCTACGAGCATGCTAGCGCTTTCATTCATTGCTGAAATGATAACATATCATTTTTGACTCAAAACTTAAAATGCGAATAACATTAAATTTTAACCATCAAAACAATGCAATTATTGTTTCAATCTAATTATTTTGTTATAAATCAGTTGGGGTGTATGAGGTTTTGCGCTTATTTATTAACACGTTGTATAACCATAAAAAGCATATATAAGCAAATATAACCATATACCTAGGATAATGAATAAGCGGAAAAGCTCATACATCTCAACTAAGTAATGTTTAACGAAATAATTGGATTGAAACAATAATTTCATTATTTTAATGATAAAAAAATTAAATTATTCACATTTTAAGTTTTCATGCAAAAATGATTTTTTATTATTTCAGCATAGAATAAAAGCGCTTGCTTGCTCATTGATACATTTTAAGAATCTTGTTTTGGTAGTAAGTAGGGTGAGTGTACCTGTGCGGTGGGTTGACATCGAGTTCAGTAAATTTTAATTTATACAAAAACAAAAATTATATTTAAAAAATGTAACCTATGTTGAAAACTTGAAAATTCTATTCTGCCTTCGATTCTAAACAAACTACATACCTACTTTCTAGTTTTGCGTTTATTCATTTACACGTTGTATACTTGTCATTTAACTATAATAAATAGAAAAACTAGTGTAAGTAGGTATATTATTATCGATAGCCTTTAAATTATTCTCAGAAATAGCAGAGACTGCTAGATAGAACTGCCTCACTTGCATTGATATTATGGAGTGACTCGCTTAGTACAACTCGTACTATAAATAGCATTTCCCACGCTTAGGTGCATTAAGTAGGTAGCTGTTCTCTCTGTGTGAACTCTGAACGAATCCATCAACATAAAGAAATAACATGAGTTTATGATAATTCGCGCGGTAAAGCGAACATTCAAATTTCATTTTGATCCAGGAGAGCTATTTTTTTAAATTTCACGCATCCTAATTCGAAAGGTGACAAACTTTATGGAATACATGCAATATTCGTGGTATGAGGAAGACTGAAACTCAACAATAGCAGTCCAGATTTACCAGGCAGCTTAAAATAAACCTACCCTCGCCACGGAGCGAAGCGAAAAACTAATCAAATTATAAAATCTAATTCAAGCCAGGATACAGTCTATTTCGAGCGGATCGTAAGGTGCCAAAACGTTTTAATCTTGTAATAGAGAAGCAGTGATCCAGCTGTCCACGCAAGGATGCGCGGGCGACGCGCGTTTCTTTTTAGAAAGTGGCACGTGTCGGGGTTGTTCACCCTACGCGATCCGGGTCAGGCCACTGCCCCCGCACCCCGCCCTCATCCCGCACGCACCGACGTCTAGCAAGTAATAAGTACCCACTGTACTTACGTGTATAGTCCTTGATAAGGGGACTCCATTGACACCATTGGAACCGGGCCGTCGGATAAGGCGCCCTTGCCGACGCCTTTTTAAAGTTAACAGGACACTGCACTGTTACTATAGTCTACCTACAAGGAGAAGCTTACTTGCATATCTAATTGGTATCCTCTACTTGTGTTATGGAACTTATGGACTGATTAAAAGTTAAACTACTGGTAAATTACTGTAAGTGAGTCACCTGTACCTGGGGCGTCAATATGACGGTAAACAGAGTGTTGTGAAAGTTTTACGGGACAGGTTCAATAAATAAGACAGCTCCAATAACAAACATGTCACCTAATGATAGAAGCATTTCCATATACCACGTAAAGGGTGTTTTATTACCTTTAATCACAGCTTTAATTAGTGCATATACCATTAGGGCTATTATTGTGTAATATGCCGATGATAGATCGATATTAAACCGATTTGTGGTTTTGAGACAGGTTTTTGCTATTCTTGTTCAATATCACGATGTAGATGTTGATCGGGAAAACACAATAACTACCTACCCATAAGTGGTAGTCGCCTATAATAAATACCTAGTTATAGGCGACAGGCTCCACTCCCCGTCACACTGGACAGAGTTTCGGTACTAGGTACTAGTGAAACGTGGATGTTCTGAGGTTTCAGAATATCTCTGACTACCCCCTCGGGGAATATAGTCGTGAGCATATGCTATGCTACCTAGTTATAAACACGTATCGATCTAATATCGATCGATGAACGGCAGCTTATAAAATCGCACATCAGTAATCTTGGAGTGGTACCGTAATCAATCAAAATGAGTTTAAGAGACAGTTAAACGATCATGTTACAATATAAAAATAATGTTTATTTAATATCTTAATGATTACACGAATAAATAAATTTAAAATTTACCACAAAATACTTAAATAAAGTCTAAATTTAAAGTAGAAACGAGACGACAGATGATTTTTTTACTAATGTGATGTTTCCGTAACCTAATTTACTTAGAAGGTAATTATTTATTTTAAATTAAGTAAAAACTTCTTAAACAATATGTTATAACTAAAATCATTCAATCCACAACTACATAAAGCTATTGTATCTCAGGACCTACTTACCTATCTAATTCTAAAGGTTGTCTTTAAACTACATAAGAATTTACCAAAACAAACTTTAAATACGAAAGTATTCAAACTCTACTTTGGCGGGGCACGTTGCTTTAAGAAAGCTTGCAGGAAGCTTGAAATAGGTATTATGGGTAGTAGGTAGGTACCATAGAGTTGAGGAGACAAGAAGAGTGCTATTCTCCATACTACACCGGAGTGAAGTACACCGGAATTTTGTACATTTTAGTTCGCTAGATGTCGTTATGAGTATCATTTTGCTATTTTTGCATCAACAATTTCGGATTTAGTTACCTCTCTTACGTAGTTGGTTTGGTTCATAATATTGGAAGACTAATCAAAATTTCTTAGCGTATATTGGCAATTCATATTCGCGCGGAGTCAGTGCCGTATAGATCCAGCGGGATATTGAGATTTTTCCGGGGTACGCTAATCTTCTTGTCTCCTCTCCGTTATGTAGGTAAACATCATCTACATTATTGCCGGTAAATTCCAATCTCTTCAGCACTTGTGATGCTGGCCATCAGTGCAACAGAACTCCTTGCCGGCTGAGAAGTTTGTAGGGCTCCAATCGCCGCTGCAGTTCTTCACGAAGAGATACGCCTTTTCCCTGTGGACGTCGCGTTCTACCGCGCCGCAGATCACGGGACCTGCTTTTGGAAGGTACTTCAGGATCTGAGAAGGAAAACGATTGGGTTAAAATAATGATCTCAGGGAGCTGATAAGTTTGTGAATAACATACATAAACTCACGACCGTTAAGGGTGGTCAAAAAATAGTTTTGACTTTTTTACAACTAGGTACTTACCTAACTATAATACAAGGTCCAACCCGTCTAAATTAATATGCTGACGGTTTTTTGAAGAGCATGATCAGACCATCAAACTGAACAACTTTCTCTATGGTAACAACATCGAAATCGCGAAACAAAATCTGCTGTCCCATACATTTTGCTCGAGTAGGATTGCAGTATTGTATGGAACAGCAAATTTTTCCTTAAAAAACCGTCAGCATATTAAGAAGGACCCTATTATAACTGTTCAGGGAAAAGGGTATTTGACAGGTTTTTAAAAACTGTGCTACGTTAATCACTGATGTCTAAGGACTCTATAGAAAATTTATATTTTACGTTCCAAGAAAAAACGACGGCAAAAAATGTTATTTAAATATCCAGCGAAAACGTTTTTCCTGACAATATACGTGGCCGCAAGCAGGTGACGTCACGATGACGTATACTTTGTACGACACTGGCATTCTACACGCAACTGTTTACAAGCAGTTGACGTCATCAACCATTCGGCCAATCACAGTCGTTTACGATCACGTGACTAAGATAGACAAACAAATATTTTCTTTGTAGATTTTCTCTTAAAATATCAATAATTTTTCTTAACTGACTAAATAGTTGGTTTCCAAAATTAAAATTCAATACGGATGTCATCAATAGATCCTATATTTTATATGCTGTCAAATACCCTATTTTAACATTTTGTGAAAATCGCCGCCTTGCGCTCCACTTGTGACTACAAATTTGTATATTTTTTTCATTAAAATACTTTCTATGCAATCATGAATAATCTGTTAAGTTATACCAATTCAAAAATAAAAATCTTCTGTTCCATACTAAACTGCAATGCCTGCCTACACGACTTAAACGTATGAAACAGCTGATTTTTTTTTGTTCTGATAGATTTGCTCCCATAGTAAAAGTTGTTCAGGTTGATGGCTAGATTACGTGGTTTAAAGGTTTGCCTTTAGTTCAATACTGTATATCAAAACAATCTAAGTTCAAAAGGTAGGTAAGAAGATATAGGTTACTTACTTTATTTTGAAGATAAGTACTACTAAACAGAGCCCTACCTACCAATACAGCCAATAAAGAAAGAACTTTACTGCTAGTTACTTTTAGGTCTTAAGTATTTGACACTTACCACATCAAGACACTTGCTGGTACAGTGCTTATTGCCGATGCCGCCGCAAGGCAAGCTGGCCTCATCCGTCTCGTACGTGACCACGGGCAGGCCCTGCGGTGGGCCCTTGGGCCTACTGCGGCGCCCCATCTTGACGCCCACTTGCTGGGACATGAATACTCCGCACTGGCATGGCTCAATCTGAAAACATAATTAGACTTTATTTCTACAGGATTTTAAATTTAGTTACATGTGTTGGATTTAAAGAGGTATTTGACGAGGTTTTTTATTCAACCACATTAATAGGTATACATCTTTTCATGCCTTTTCATGCATTTCCGACGCTTCAGGTTTCCGTCAAATAGATAGTACGCTCTTTTTTCGGATAAGATCCAGTAATAATATGATTATGGTTATACAAGGTATTCCAAAAATACAAATAAACATTTAAGGGGGTGGTTAATACCGTCAAACTGAACAACTTTCACTATGGGACCGATGTCGAGAAAGCGAAAAATTATGCTCATATTCCATACTAAACTACAAATCTACTCGAGCTAAATGTATGGGACAGCAGATTTTTTTTCGCGATTTAGGTGTTGGTTCTCTAGTTGTTCAGTTTGATGATCTGAAGAACCCTCTTTAAGACGCTCCCCATAGGTAAACGCAGGACCGGGCCATATTTTGCTAGTTTTTAAAAGTACTTAAATGAAACATACCCCGACAGATAGATAGGACGCTGTGGACCAATTAGATGGCCTCCACGCTCTCTTGTTTTCATTTGGGGCTATTACAAGGAAAAGAGCATACGACCGAGAATGTTCGAGTGAGCAAGAGCTGAGGCAGAAGATTGCAGATGCACAACGTGTTGTCAGTGAGAACAGACAAGCTTTTAAACGATTGAAACACAATTTCTTATCTAGGTGTAGCATGTGTATTGCTGCTGGAGGTGGCCACTTTGAAAACCTATTGTAAATTTGAAAAATATTTTTATTTTACATTATATCTACCTACTTCTTACTTAAAACTTTCCTTTTCCGAACAACACGATAGGTTTCCAGCATTCTCTAATCATTAATTAGCCTTAGGAATAATACATTATGGCGAAACAAAAAGAGTAATCAGATGGCAAATTTTAAGAATATTTCACCTAATTGTCTTTGAAGGCCGATGTTAGCCAAATTAGCCCTATTAAGTACTGAAGCTGAGAGTCTGGCGCGTTTTTCAGACTGACTAAGGCCGAGATTCAGAGACGATTTTTAAGTCATAGTTCGAACTCCCGTATGTCAAAATCCATACATTTTCGCCACGCTTAGCTCGAGCTAAGACTAAAAAATCGTCTCTGAATCGCAGCCTAAGAAATCATAAGGTCACCTGTTTAGATTTTTAATTCAATGTTGAAAATTTAAGTCATAAGTCACGGAACGTAAATTTTAACTTTAGACCTATTCTTAGTCAATGCTTTAGACCAACATTTTCATAACTTTCATCAAAGTTACGAAGGTGATTATTTTATGCATACAAGTACAACTCATGAAGATTCAGTTGCAAAAACAAATCTCTAAAACGTCTTACACTTTTTTTTAGAAATTGTTTATGCTGGTCAAGTCGAAATTCCTCAAAAATCAGAAAAAAATCATAACACGAAAACTATAAAAAGTTGCGAAACACACATGGGGGTGATTCGGATACCCCACGTCCACGACATGCCGGACCCAAATATTATTATTGGGACGTCAATTGACCGGCCACCCTGTTACGTTAGACCCCTATTTTGCTTAAAAGACAACAAAATCTATAATGTTAGGCACGCATCTACTCTAATTTTCACAAAAAGCTAAATACAGGCCAGTATTTTCACAATAAGTAAAGGCCAAAATTTCGTTCTGATCTTACAAGGCTATAGGGAATAGAATTAAGGTGAGAATATCACATACGTCTTCACCATCCTCATCTACGGCGACTTCTTCGAAAGACTTCAGGCTCTCTAGGTGGTCTCTCTTCAACTTCCTCCGACCCTCGACCACGACAGCCAAGCACAGACAGGCAGCCAGCAGCGCCCATTGCCGGGTGCCACGCATGGTGCAGGAACTTAGGAAAACCTTGAAATTTAATTATAAGTGGGATAGTAAACTAATATTTGTACCTACCTAGAGAAAAACGTTTAATCGGCAAGTCTAAATTATACCTCTAATCAATTTGTATTAGTCTGGTTTGGGTATATTATATTAAGGCGTTAAAATTGTAATTTTGGAAATGGTTGTTAGTCGTGATTAATGGAAATCCATTCAGCGGTTCCGCAAAATTTCCACAGTTCAGATGATCAAAGTGTAGGACCTAATACTTAGTGTTATATTTTGATTAAAAATCGACTGTATGGATTATATTTCTTTACAATACAATACTCTACACAACACCTATTATACATAATATGAAAAGAAAAAATTGTTATGATGCTACAATACTGGATTTAGGAGTCAACTAATTTGAAATGTAGGCCACCATAGAAGCTTGGTCACGGCAAAATATTTGCAGTTATGTGATTGTAACAAGGTTACGCGGTGGTTCTCAACGTTACTACATGCGAAGAAAATAACTTTTTATAATTAAATTATAATTTATCTTTCATAGTATAATAAACAAACTTGCAGACCAAACTAGTTGGTAGCGAAAGAACACAAATTGCGGAAAAGGAGGTCGCGGTTTTGAATCACATCTTCAACTATAACGGGAAAAGAAATAGATCCACCTGCTTGTATTTAGGATTACAATCTATTGAAAGTTAAATTAGTTAAGTACTTACTCAGAGTAAAGATTGTAAAGAGTATAACCACGGCGTCCGGAGCAACCGTGGATGTTTTTCAATATTCACACACACATAGTTCGTTATACACAATGTGACTGAAAACTCTATGTTCGATAATATAAGTCTCTCTCGAAACCTAATCGCAGATACATCAGCAGGGTAGGAATTCTTAAAGAAAGCATTCTCAGCGTTTTTGATGAGAAGACGTGCGTTCATACAACTTGGCACCGAGTTATCGTACGTGATGTGGGGATGTATCACGTTGATAAAACGATTTACCTATATACTTACACTGCAAATTATAGATAAGCTGATTGTTTTTTAATTTATATCATTATTTTCTTTCGAGACTGAAGATCATAAGCATAATTATCATCATTCCATTATTTAGTTTAGTGCATTAGTTATCAGCACGTCTAGTATGATTTCTCTACACGCGCGCGACGCGCCTTCGCTGCATAGAAAATAACCTGTTCTCGCGCTTTTCGGAGCGACTTTACAGTATGGGAAAAAGTCGAGTCGCGCGCAGGTAGAGAAATCATGGTATCAACATAATTTTTTCGACCGGCCGGCCGCCTGCGTCATGCCGGCAACCATTTTGGGAATGCAATTGTTGTGGTTTTCCACTAGCCCCATTGGTGTCAGGTAAGATATACTAAGACAGATTCCTGAATTTGTCCATTCATTGGTGAAAGTCTAATCCACCTTGGGATGGAGCCTCCCATCTTCTGCACGGAAGCCCGCTAAGCCGCTTCTCGAAGAAGAAGCCACTAGAAGGAGTGAGAGTGACAAGACGCTAATAATTTTAATTGTATAGTGGCGACACCTGCGGCCCTAGTATGGCAGCGTGATATAGCTCTATCGCGCCTTAGCTCTCTTTCTGTTTTTGCGCAAACGAACGAGATAAAAGGCGTGATATTGCCGCATCACGCGCAACATGCAACGGCTTCAGGAAGTCACTAACACTCAGTTGCAGAAACGCTCTTCTTAAAGTTAATCCTCCATTAAATCTCTTGCTAGCTTTTACTTCGTCAACAAGACAAAAATTTCTATGTGGAGATAGCGAGGAGCTAGATTTCGATGTGGGTGCCATAGAATAGTTGTTCAGTTTGATAGTCTGATCATCCCCTTAAAAAAGTGTCAGCATTATTATTAAGAAGGACTATACAGGGTGAAATATCGACGGCCCTGTAGCTCAGTCTGTAGTGAACCTGCCTGCTGTGCTGAGGGTCGTGGGTTCGAATCCCGTAAGGGACAAATATTTGTATGATGAATATGAATATTTGTACCCGAGTCATGGATATTTATATATATATATGTATTATATATCGTTGTCAAGTCATCATAATACAAGTCCAGACTAGATTCTGGTACTTTAAATGTGACTAGATAATTTGTGTGACAATGTCCAAGATATTTAATTCTGATTAGCAAATTCTTAATTCTGAAATTGATATGTTTAGCATCCTTTTAAACCAATGAAATTTAATCGTAAAAAGTAGAGCAAAAAAAATCAGCTGCATACATTTGAGTCGAGTAGGCATTGCAGTTTAGTATGGAACAGCTGATTTCTTTTTTCTCCGTTCGGTTTGCTCCCATAGTGTTGCCTACTGCCTTTGTCTGTCACTGTTTATCCTCAATTGTTCTGATGAAATGAATTATCTATCTATCTATAGTAAAAGTTGTTCAGTATGACGGGTACTCTTAGTTTAAAAGGTTGTTGCTAATGATATCAATTTCACCCTGTATGACCGCGTAACTTTTTAAGATGGTTTTCTCGCAGCCCTGACTAACCAATAAGCAGTTTAAATGGATTTTGCAGAGAATATAAATATAATCACGTTTTAGGATTTTGATTCATTGATCCTCTTATACCCTTATACAGGGTGTAACAAAACACCCCAGTAATACTTTAGGGGGTACTTAAGCCCATCAAACTTTCACTATGAAGCGAAACATTGAAATCGCGAAAAATAAATCAACTGTTCTATAAAAACGTAGTACTAGACTACTAAAAGGCAGTACCGTACCGACTCAACTAAAATTTATGGGACAGCTGTATTTTTTTCGCGATTTCGTAGTTGGCTCCATAGTGAAAGTTGTTCAGTTTGATGGTCTGAAGCACCCCAGGGTGTTTTGTTATACCCAGTTGTATTTTTTTCGCGGTTTCGTAGTTGGCTCCATAGTGAAAGTTGTTCAGTTTGATGGTCTGCAGCACCCCAGGGTGTTTTGTTATAACCTTTATAACAGGGCCAATGGTATACCTACAAAGAAAATAACATCAAATTATACATAGCACATGAATAGATTATTCATTTATTCATTCTGTTGTACATTCACGTTATTGTTTTGAATATAATTTTTAAATTATCTTATAAATAAAATATTTTCAGACCCATAAATGTTCGTGTTATTTTCATATTCATAGATAGCGTTATTTGAACCAGCTTTTGAATACAATTTATACTGACATGGCAATAGTCATAATAACTTACGTCATATTCATAACCCGACTGTTCAACGTAAAAAGAACATACTGAAATCAGTTGAGAACAATCCTTCACAGCCTTTCCGATCCTTAAAATCTTATTTACTTTAAAAGCAAACTACTCTAGCAAAATGCTTATAAATAGTCAAAATCCGAGAATCTAATCTACGAGGAAAATAAACGAAATTATCTACTAGTGCTACTGTTACACTTTTACTACAAGATCTAAAGACGTAATAATTTACTTTTCTTAAAAGTTCAATAATAAAATTTGAATAAGGTGACGCAAAGCGATCAGGTATCATAAAACATTAAAATAAGTATGAAAAATAAAAGAATAAATTGGAAATAAACAAGCAGTGTTTAATAAAAAGTGACATGCCTTTAACACTTACAACAAAAACAAGATTTAAAACTAATAACTATAGTACAAAATAACTATCATGCAAACAAAACAAATACAATCTGCCGACAAGATGCCACTGCTGTTTTAAACAAAGAGCAAGCTATGCTTGTCTTTGCTTTGTACTAGTTTTCATGTACAAAAGTTATTCTTATTGTCACTGAACCAAACTCACAAAAATTATATTTACATATTAACCAACAATTCACCAGAATATAATCTCTTTTTGATACAATGGCACAATGTTCTCAGATAGGTACACAATTAATTAATTTGTAACAAGAAAAAAGGACATTACAAAAAAATAAATACCTACCTAAAATTCGTAACAACTTAAACATTAAAACCAATTGCATATTGTTTATGCAACAAGTAATGCATCAGCAAAATTATTTTTGATGCTATAAAATGAGTTCAACTCACTTTACATTAAAATTGCTTGAAAGCAAATGTTTAATGATATTGGCATATTACCATAAGTCAAAATGTAAATAATACAATACCATATTCAAGTAGGTATTAATACCGCATTGCAGTTTCGTAAAAAATTAATAACATGACAAAAACTGAATTGTGCGAATTTCTTCAATTACAATTTTAAAACAAATATGTATTTTGTATAAATATGTACATGAATGCACATCATAAATTAAAAAATGTTTTGCTCTCATAGCATAAATTGAACATCAGTTTTTGCCAAACATATGTAGATTACATTAATGTAGAATCCCATAAGAGTTAGTTAACTAGACTATCAGTCTTAATTAGTTATTATCAACTATAAACTTGTAAATACTTAATGGACAGATTTATCAAGATATTTTGTAGCATGCCATGTTATTAATTGTTAGAATCATTTTGGAAGGTAGTGACTATTCTAATTATATCTATATTGTACTTCATAATTAGTGTCTTAATAATTTAGGTAGATCATTGCATATTTCATCAATATTACTTGATTGGCACTGAGAGTACAAATCACATTTCCTTACGACTCAATTATTATAATTTCATTGACTAAACAATAGTTTATATTATATTCTTCAAATATTTCTTTCAATAAATGCAGAAACTGCTCGCTTATTATAAAGGATTGACTTAAATCTATGAAATAAATTATGTTATAAATAACACAGACAATAAATCTAGCAATCTTTGGCTAACATCAGTTTAGCCTCTCCCTCGAACACAACCTTCTTTTCCTCCTCAACAATACAATAAAACTTTACTTTGAGAACTTTTCTCACATCAACCAGTTCAACACTTATAGTCAGTTTTTCTCCGACAAAGCACTTATTAGGAAATTTCATTGTTTGAGACACAAGGACAGTTCCTGGACCTGGCAGATGCGTTCCAATGAGTCCCGCCACTAAGCCGTTCAGCAGAGCTCCGTGTACTATTGGCCTCTTGTTACCATTATTTTTATGAAGATGATTGTGATCACTTGTGAGATTCGAGAAAGCATCCAGATCTTTTTGGGTTAAAGTCTTTTGTATTCTGATCTTATCTCCAGCCTTGAATGCAGTGCTACTGAATGTTGTTGTATGAATTTTGCATATTTTCTGGTAATTTTTATTATTTACCACTATATATGGGAACCTGTTTGACAGTATCTTGTTCATTTTTTTGTTTAATATACTTCACTCTACTTGTAGAATGTATGTTTCAATTTGTACTGGAGACATCTTGTAAAAAAATGGTAGCTAAGTTAGAAACTGTCTTGTTTTCAGAGTGTTTCAGGTCCTGAACAGTTTTTATAACTTCGGGAGTGTTTATTTGAGCTTCTGTCTGAGGATTGTATAGGTAAATCAGGATCGTGATCACGTCGGCTACAATCTCATTGTGATCACACTTTAGCAATGCAATAAAGATATTCAATTCAATATGTGTTAAGATATATTCAGCGTTCAGTGGATCTGAAATGATAAAGAAAACAAATAAATAAATATCTTTGAAATTGTCACACAGATTATCTAGTTCCATTTAAAGTACCAGAATCTAACCCTGACTTGTATTGAGATTGTAGATGATGACTAGACTCAGGAACAACTATTCATATTCAACACACGAATATGTGTGGCATTTGAACTTGGGTCCCTCAGCCTAGCAGGCAGTTTCACTACAGACTGAGCTATCGGGGCTGTCCATCTCTTTATCTCGTCACTAGAATTACCCGCTAAAATTAAATTGTGTTCCTTAAAAAACAACTGTGTTACCGTAATTTCCAAATAAGTATAGTATTTTACTTTAATTCCTATGTTTTTCTAGGACTGGTTTCTTATTCGGTAGCTACCAATAACAGTTTTTTTAACTAACAAAATCGCCTTGGTTCCGTTGCCTTTACAGGGGACAGGGTTATGGTACCCTAAATAAAATAATGGCCCTTACACAAAAAACATTACTTTTAACTTTATAAAGTCCTTCTAGCAAGGATAAATACAGGTGAATCGACTGCTGCACATTTTGACCTTGGCACTTTTTTTATGATCTGAGATCTGTAGAAGAACCAGAGTAGCTGACATAGTCCAAAGAATTGCTAAACTAAAGTGGCAGAGGGCGGGCACATTGCTCGTAGAACCGATGGTTGATGGGGCCGAAAAGTTCTCGAATGGCGACCACATACCGGAAAGCACAGCGTGGTTAGGTTAGACCGGTGGACCGGTGACCTGGTGAAGGTGGCGGGAACCCGTTGGATGAGGGCAGCGCAGGATCGGTCGTTATGGTGATCCTTGGGGGAGGCCTATGTCAAGCAGTGGACGTCCATCAGCTGAGATGATGATGATGACTTTTTTTACGTGACGCGAACTTTATCGTAATCCTGATTCGGAATTCCGTGGTGGCAGGCGTTAGATCAAAAATTAGTTAGACAAAGAAATCTTACCATTACATAAATTACAGACACCAGCACTCGCAAAATGTAGTAATTTATAATTAGTCTCATTCTTTATTACATACAGAAATATGTCCAGGACGCCAACATCTCTGATGTAAACATAGTTTATAGGATCGTAAGCAAAATTAGCCAAGTTTGCTAAAACTTGGCATTTGGCATCTGAAAACAGAAACAAAGTATTATTAGTTTTACTGCGTATTTGCAAGGAATAGGACTATTGGCCTTGTTCTGGAGGTGAAGGCTTATTGGCTATTTACCTTTAATAGGTAGGTACTCAAATCAAAAACAGATTCACAGTAGCTATTCTTGTAATGTCAGCACTTTTACTCAATGTAAGATGGAATGCAACATCTGTGCTTACTATGAACACATATCAAACAACGTTTTCAGCAAATAATCGGAAAAAGAACACAATTTACCAAGTGAAGCAGAGTTCAGATATTCGTCGACTAACAACGACATGAACTTTTCACGATCTGTCCCATTTTCAGGAGTGCGGTTTTTCAGTTGCGATTTGCTGCTGAACATTGATATTATGGAAACACTGGTAAGTCAAATTATTACAAAAATTACGAAAATCCAGCGCGATCAATCACATAGACTTCAAAAGGAAAGCAAAGCAACGCCATTTTGAATTTACAAAAAAAACAGACAGGGCGGACTGCCAACTCAAAAATTCGATTGAGCGCTAAAACTGTGAAGAAGCGCTAGATTCCTAAATTTTCCGCGGTTCAATAAAGCGCTAGATTCGGCGCTAAATTCTTATCACACAAATAGGCCTTTAAAGTTATCTAAATAGTCTTAGCAGCCTTTTCGAAACTGGTTCTTTTTTCTGATTACAAGATTCTCCGCTAGGCACTAAATTCTGAGATACGGCGCTAAACATGCCAAAAAAGCGCTAGATCTAGCGCCGAAAGCGCTAAGTTGGCAGCACTGAACAGGGTTGCCATACGTAGAAAATTTTTCTTCGTACAAAACACATACAGTTTGGCCAGACCACTGTTGCTTTACGTGATAAAACTATACTATGCCTAAACTATTTTGATACTTTCTGTAGGTTCTAACTATTGGCAGCACCAGTTCACTGGGGGCGGGTGGCGAACGTACGGGCGAGCATGGAAGACGGACAAACGCGTTATGGAGGACATTATAGTAAAAGTGAGAAATAAAGATAGGCGCTTCCGTTTGATTCGGATTGATCCCCATGTAAAACTCCCTTGAACATTAGAATGTCGGAACCACCTCGCATTTCAAGAGATAGTTATAGGTTCAAAGAAAAATATAACTTAAGACAACGGCTGTAAGGACTAGTTCCCATTGCCTTTCTGAAAGGATAGTTTTTTTTAATAGAGTGACATGACGTGTCAACTTGACAATCTGACACAAGTGACAAGCCGCCGATGCTTGGAGTGCTGCCAACTTAGTCCTTTTGGGGCACGATGGGGTTTGATTTTTGGCCCAATAAGGGCAATCTAGTCGCAGAGTACAGGAGAAAATGTATCACCGAGGTGATATAGTATAGCTTCATCGCGGGGACCTTTTTCATCAGCTTTCCAGCCAACTAGCCTCTATTCAAAAAGTAAGGTGGCAACACAAACAGGTCCTAGCTCAATATGATGCTGAATCCAGAGGCGTAAAAATCTTTAAAAAATTTAACTGACGGAAAAGGGAAAACGTAATTTCGTCAATTTTCGTTTCGTCCACAATTTCGTCCCCCGGCTGTCTACAATCCATGAGAAATATGGACAAATAAGCTATTAACAAGATTGTCTGTTATAATACATCGTTACAATAAACTTACAAAAATGAGCTCCATACCTAGTATCGCTGGTAAGTTACTATGTTCAATAATTTGTCCAAAAAGCATGGCTCAGAAATTTCTGCGAGGTTATCCTCGGTTCCTTTCGAAATCACCTATAAACTAATTTCCAAAATCATAAAAATGTTCTCCAAAAGAATACCTAAGCAAGAATGTCGGCTCAATTTCAAACTATTTTGGTCTTTTGTTACATGATTCTTTTGAGTGCTGGACATAAACACAGGTAAAAGTAGGTCTTTTAAACCCGGCTGGCTGGTGGAACGTGTGTGCCCCGATAACAATTGTTTATGTATTGTGATAAGGGTTGGAAGATTTAATATTGTTTGAGGATGAGATGGATGCATGCATGCTCTTGGCTATATTCTCTAAGGGAGAGATGTTTCGAAAACAGTACATCCACGTTTCACTAGCCGTACCGAAACTGTCTAGTGTGACGGGAAGTGAGCCCGTCGCCACTTGTAATGGACAGTGGGTACAAAAACTATAGAAAAATAAAATGAAGTAGTTTCGAAAACTAAAAAACATGCTTATTAATGCCCTAAGGTGTAGATTCAGAGACGTTTTTTAAGTCTTAGTTCGAACTCCCGTATTTCAAAATCCATACATTTTCGCCCTACTTAGTTTGAACTTCCTAGATTTTCTTATACTTAGTTACAATACAGGTGAAGCTAATAATATAAGTGTGTTAATATAAAAAGAAATAACTGTTTTGATTTCGGATTAAATTCAATTCAATGACACTTCATAACCTACTAATTGTTTTTATTTACAATTTAATTGACTTTGCTTGTGCATTAGCACTGCATTTCCGCCAGTGTTAAGTAGTTTGTAGGGGTATCTATTCCAATTTCGTGGATTGTATTTAATCAAAATCAAGAACAGATTGCGGATTACGGAGCCTCGTGGCAAGCAAAAACGCAATAACGCCATGTGACAGACTAGCGCTCGCAGCAAAACTTGCAACGTGACATCTAGCTATTGTTATTGTTCATAAGTTACTTGTTTACTTTTGAGAAAACTTGTTTTATTTTATTTTCTTTATTGATTTCTCAACAGTAGTTACACTAATACAAACACAACAATGTACTACTAATTAAAGGGAAATAAAGCTTGCACTGAAACAAACAGATTAACAAGTTTACTTAGATTAATGCTACATTTAGGTACTTACTATTAATTAAATTATATACACAGTATAACTGTTCCGATCTCAAAAGTCTTTTTGAGAGCTTATTCGTCCCAATTAAGACATACTTAAATCAAAATTTATCCTAAACTGTCAGCAAGGTAACAACTTTTAATTGTGTATAACGGGAGAGGGAAACAGTTTACTCTAAAGCTAACTTTTCAGGTCTAACCAACAAGAGTATATTCTTGATTGAGTTCAAGGAGCCGTACTCCGAGAAGGTTCTTAGGGATGAAACAACTACCAACATACGAAGCATAGTTTACAGTCCTAAAGGTACTTATCTCGCTTACAGGACTGATAAAAAGTAAGTATACATATATGTACATGTTGTAGTAATACATCTTAAGTCATTTATTAGAGATATATTGGGTCCTTAATATGCAACGGTTTTTTTAAAGGGATGATCAGATTATCAAAATTACAATGTTCTTGACGGGACTAATATTTGAAATATGAAAAAAATCTGTTCCATAGAAAACTGCCAACCTTCAAACAAAAATTTTAAGTCAGATCATAAGATATCAAACAAAAAAGTTTCATCAAAATCGGTCCAGGAGTTTTTAATGCTAGCGCAAACAATCACACAAACATTCTAAAAAAGGTTGATTTGGAGTCAGGGATCCCTAAAAACCGTCAATATCGTCATCATTTTTTTGTAAATATCTTCAATGTAGAGACACACTTCTGTTACAGTTTTATAATAGTTAAGATTAGAATTTATGATCATTTGACTTTATTTCGTGCTTACATTGTACCAATGACAGTTTCTAAGGAACTGTGTATCTTGTGTTTTTATGTGAATACCTGAAAATCTTAATTTGTATATTAATTTAATATGGATTTTTTGCTCCAGGGCTGAGATAGTGAAATGTTCAGATTGGTCGGTGGTAGCAACCATCAATGGCAACATCAAGGATATGTTCTTCTCCCCACTGGACAACTACTTCAATGTCTGGGAAATGTTTGCTATGACTAAGGAAAATCCACAGGTAAAGTTACTATATTTTATTTAAAAACTCAATGATATCTTACTTCTTCTTTTATCAAGTCGAAGGCATGTCATTCTAAATCTTTCCAGTCAAGTATTTCGCCATACACCACACATCTTACTAAATTCATAATTAAATATTCTTGGAATGAGAGGCACATCATTCTTGTTTATTCCTCTTTTTAGATGAGATTCTCACTTTTCATAATGAGATTGTATCAGATTATCCACTTTTCTCACTTTGCATAGCCATTCCATACAAAATGAATGAGATTTTTTCTTGATTTTTACTTATGTTTTAATATTTATTCTGCTATTCGGGGCGAAAAGAAATCAAACAAATCAAAGATTCAAACTGAACAACTTTCACAATGGAGCCTACCTCAGCAAACGCGAAAAAAAATCATTTGTCCCATACTTTTGAGTCGGGTAGGTACAGCAGTTTTGTATGGTACAGCAGATTTTTTTCGCGTTTCCTGAGGTAGGCTCCATAGTGAAAGTTCTTCAGTTTGATGGTCTGAATTCAACGTTTCAGTATTTGCTAGGCTATCACTTACACCCTGTATAGTAGTTCTAGTACTAGTCCATCATTTGAATTACCTAAGGAACTATTTCACAACAGTTAAAGTATTAATTGATTGATTTACGATTAATCAATTCAATTAATTAATAATTAAGATTATTGGTTTTTCCTCAGGGTAAACCAAACCTGCATGTTTACAAATCTGCTACTGGAGAGCAAGTTGGTGCATTTGTACAAAAACATCAAACTGGATGGTAAGATATTTCTTCGTCTTTTCATGACACCTTAAAGACCTATATCATGGCCTTATCATCCAACCTAACATCCATTAGTATCTCTGACCTACAGGCCGGCCTACAGGCCGTGCCAAAGAAATAGACATACAAACATACATACATACATACATACATACATACATACATACATACATACATACTTACATACATACGCTCGAAAAACATAACCCTCCTTCTGGCGCAGTCGGGTAAAAGATTTGACGTTTGATAAGTGTGCTTCAAGATCCTATATTGAATAAATTTTGTGACTTTGACTTTGACTATGCTCTTTTCGTACACCCGCGCCTTTTAAAAGAGGCTCATGTTCGTTTTTCTCAACAGGGAGCCAAAATGGTCATCAGATGAGAAACTGTTTGCCTTGATGGCGAACGGTAGAGTGTTGATATACGAAGACGGCAAGTTCGACCGGTACACCCAGCAAATACAGGCAGAGAAGTTACAGTCCTTCAGCATTTCACCCAGTCCCGCACCTACTTACTACTTCTCTATTTTTACATTGGGTATGTTTACTGGTATATTTACAATAACAATATAAAGCGGGAGACGAAGGTCTGTATACAGACCCACCAAAACACGCTGGTCACACGACATTGTAAGAAACATGTTTTAAAAATTGATAAAAATGTTTTTTATTATAACTGAGGAGTACTAAAATACAGTAACATAATGTAATGTTACTGTATTTTACTACTAGGCTTTTACACAACATTTGTGCGATAAATAATAATAATGTTACTAACAATCTTAATATTTATCGCAAAAATTGTACGAAAATAACAATTATGTTACTATTTAAAAACATTCACAATAAGGAATCAGTTCATCATCATCTCAGCCGATGGACGTCCACTGCTGGACATAGGCCTCCCCCAAGGATCTCCACAACGACCGGTCCTGCACTGCCCTCGTCCAACGGATTGTCGCCGCCTTCACCAGGTCGGTCCACCTTGTGGGAGGCCTATGGACACTTTGCGTTCCGGTACGCGGTCGTCACTCGAGAACTCTTCGGCCCCATCGGCCATCGGTTCTACGAGCAATGTGCCCCGCCCACTGCTACTTTAGTTTAGCAATTCTTTGGGCTATGTCAGCTATTCTGGTTCTTCTGAGGATCTCTTCATTTCTGATTCGATCTCGCAGGGAAACTCTGAGCATAGCCCTCTCCATTGCCCTTTGAGTGACTTTCAGCCTTTTTATGAGGCCTTGAGTGAGTGACCACGTCTCTGTTTGTTCACTCAAGGGATCAGTTATGGCTCTTAAATACAAATTGGAATAGTTTAACTAAAAACGCAATAAAAAGGACACCTACGATTCAATAAAGGGATTAAAATTGGTTGTCAATTTTGAAAATCAAAACTAGCTTATTATGACGCTCGCTGCCGGATTAATTATTTTTTTCGTAAAATCTAACTAGGTAAGTCAGGGCAGCCGTCGTTCTGGCGCGTGTTCAAGTACCCGCAGTTCGACGAGGGCTCGGCGGTGGTCAGCCGCTCCTCCTTCCAAGCTGACAAAGCCACTTTCAACTGGAACAGACGAGGAACAAACGTGTTTGCACTGACACAGACTGATGTAAGTTAAAATGAGCTTTAAGCTCTTTTATTTAAGATTGATGTTAATAAGTCTTTGTGTAAAATTGTTGATAAGAGTGGTCGATATTATCTTGCTTCCAACCAATCTGTAACATATTAAATATGGCCTGTCCCTCTCATCTTATTCGTAAAAAAGAGGCCTGCAATGTGACGTATATGTGGGTTCTTCTTAATATGTTGACGATTTTTAAAGGGATGATCAGAAAATGGAACTATCTCTTTGGGACCAACATCTAAATTGTATGGGACAGCAGATTTTTCCTTTCGCGACTTCGATGATGGTCCCATACAGAAAGTTGTTCAAATTGATGGTCTGATCATCCACTTCAAATATATATGCTTGACTTGGTGATTAGTGAAAAGCTATTGAGATGAAATCATTCTCTGCAACGAAACCTTTAAATTACAGGTAGATAAAACAGGCGGCTCATACTACGGTAAACAGTCCCTATCTTACGGTGATGTTAAAGGCAACGCCGGCAATATGGCATTTAGCAAGGAGGGTCCGATCCACGCCATCTCGTGGAACCCGGGCAACTCGAACGAGTGGGTGGCGGTGTACGGGCATGCGCCTGCCAAGGGCACCGTCTTCAATGCCAAGTGCGAACCGCTGTTCGAGTTTGGCACCGGAGCTTGGAACTCGGTCTACTTCCCACCTGAGGGAAACCATATCCTTTTAATTTGTTTTACACAAGTTTATTACATTTTTCCCATAGAGACTATGTTAATATTTCCAGCAGCTTTCAAGATAGCTCGCTCGACAAAATTAAAGACTGGTTTTAGTGCCGCGCTGACGGTCCGACGTTGGTCGGGCGTAGCAATCGCCGTGGACGCCCTGCAATGTGCGCGTTTACTGCCCCGCTGACGAGTTTCATACCGTTAATTGGTTTGCATTGCACCTTCGTTGCGGTCAGCGTTGCACTAAAACCAGCCTTAAGGGTTGCCACACATAAGAATTTGCAGTCAGAAAAATCCCACGCACCAATCAGAATCGATCGACGTACGGTCTCGAAACTTCCTTTACACTAGCTGATCGGGTCAACGACACTATGTAAACACGCGATATAGTTAGAGCAAACAGATAAACTTGTTGCCATGCACTGGCATTGGCATTCATTATAATCTTTGATAAACAAATAAACACATTCATCGTGATAACGTTTGTACGATACGAGCAAAAAGACTAGCATGGCAAGCAGACGAGAAGGATCGAGATGAACATTTTTCGCTGTATGCTGGACCTGTTGTATATCTTTCTTTCTTTATGAACTTTTACGTATAGAGCTGAATTACAAATTGACGACGATGATGATCATATAGTATTACTTAAATGAGTCAAGGAACTCACGAAATATAAAAGAAAATAGTTGTAGGGAATGCAATTTTGCGAGATAATCTTCAAATCTTGCGAGATTTTGGTCAGGCCTAAATAAAAATCGGACGAGATCTTGCTAGATTAAAATCTGTCTAAATATGGGCGAGATCTCGCAATATCTAGGCTTTTCCTAAGTAGCCGACCTTGGTCAGTTCTCGCTCTTGAGTGAAAAATTGAGTTAGGAATCGGAATCCTGTTAGAAAAAAAATGTTATATTTGCGAGATCAATACTTTGTCCTTGTGGATGTTTATATTTATTCATGTGTTTTATATCGTTATTTAGCACACTATATGTAACTATACTGTTTTGAACGTCGTCAGCATCGCGTGTGACTTAGCAGATTTCTCTCTAAACATTTTATACACTTTCTTACAAGTTTAGGCTAGATTCTTCATCATTTGTTTTTAATATTTATTATTCTCGAGCATTTATACTACGTACTAGAGATGACACTGCACGACACAAAGCCATGCCACATTAACTGTGGCGATATCGCCACACCTTACTTAGTAAATCGCTGTCGTTATCTCTTTCACCCATCCTCGCTCCTCCTACCCACATGTACCCTAATTGTGTTCAATTATTTTCTAGCTTTAAGTAAATTCCCTAACTCGTGCACACATGTCCTCTTGGGAGGTTTCGGCAACATAGGTACGGGACACATCGAGGTTTGGGACATGCGTGGGTACAAGAAGCTAGGAGCATGCGCGGCGCCAGACACCACCAGCCTGCAGTGGGACCCGCGCGGGGAGGTCTTCTTCACCGCCACCACTTATCCCAGGCTCACTGTTGGCAACGGGTACGTCGATTAATCTTACTGCCAATACGTTTTAAAAGACCACTTTTGATGTTCAAAAGAAAATAAATCTCTTATGTAAAGAGTTGAAAAGGATAATAAAAGTAAGAGAACGATAGAAATGATTCAAAAAACATGAACCTACCGAATGGACCACTCCAATTCTTTCCGTGGTTGTTGTAAAAAGCGTCAAAGAGATTAAAGGTTTCTTAAACAGTGTTTATGTGGGCGAAAGGCTAGCCACCTCTCACCACTTGAAATTGACACATCATTCGAACCAGAAACTTAAATTGCTAAATGTGAGAATTGCTGCAACTAAATTCTATAAAAATTGGTAGTTGCAGCAATGTTTCTGACGACCCCGAAAGGATTGCGATCGTGATTTTATGTAATATTTCCTTAAAATTGTTTGCCTTAATTAACGTTAAACTTAAATGATACCTTATGATACAGCAGGATAAATTCAAATGAGCATTAAATGACAACAACAACTTTAATCAAAATTCCAGCTACAAACTGTGGCACTACACCGGCGTGCTCATGCACAAACGTGAATGCGAAGAGAAAGAGAATCTGCTCGCGATCACATGGCAGCCAGGCTCGTTCCCGAAAAGCGAACTATCCCGAAGCGCCCCGAAGGGCATCGGGGATGCGACGCCGAAGCCGGCGGCGGCGTACCGGCCACCAGGCGCCAGGAACAAGCCCTCCACGTTCACACTACACGAGCACGAGAAGCCGCATCGCCCTGGGGAGAATGCTAATGGTACGGTATTATTATAAAGTACTAAAGTACTAATAGTATTATTATACCGCAGAATCTAGTACAGTACGACCAGAAATATTTCCGCTCGTCAATCTTCGTTAGCGTAAGAAAGAGTATCTCGTACTACATACAATACGGACACTCCCTGCCGCCCACCAATTTCTTACCTCACCCCCTCTTGGCAGGATCGTGGCGTTAAATTTAAGCAAATGTGTATTCCTTTCTCGCTCACACTCACTAAGTATCGCACATATTTACCTCTTCTTTTCATTTTTTTTCCATTTGTATGAAATGACAGCTAAGTGTCCAAGGTGTTCCCGAGTCACCGTCAAAACCCGAAGTCATTTAGTAATCAATCAATCAAAGGGTGCGAAGTCGAATAGCAGCCAAAAGAGCGCGAAAACAATTAACCAATCGCCGCAAGGGATTTCAGGCCCGCATGTGGCAATACCTAACTAGCTGGAATTCCCGTTCTTTGATTTGAAATTCTCATACAAACTTTCACCCCCGTTTTCACATATTTGAGGGTTGAATTGAGTTGAGTTGAAAAACCCTTTTTTAGTGAGCACCTGGATGGCAATAGAAACATTCCTGCATAATTTTAAGTTGGTAGACTTTGTAGATTTGGAGATTTCGTGTTGAGTGAGTGTGCAGATTTTCATAGACTGAAAGCAAATCTAAAACAGCTTGACCGAAACTAGTACAAATTTCAGCCACAGCGTACGCTGCGGTCGACTTGACAGTTCCCAACACCCACTTTGCACATAGCCAACACTGCATATCTCTTTTCTGTGCTATTACACAGCAGCGCCATCGAAACAAGCAATAAAACAGAAAGAGAAGCGCGAAGCCCGTAAGGCGCGCAAGGCGGAAGAGAGAGCGACAGACGACGCTTCCCCCGCGCCCCCCGCCGGCGCCGACACCCCGCGCGCGCCCTTCCTCTCCACAGGCGACCCGGAGAAAGACAAGAAAATTAAAAATATTAATAAGGTAAGTTAGAACCATTTCATCTTGGTCGGTTGTTGTGTAATATTCAACCTTATTAACCCCTACACATGATTTAAATTCGAACACTTTAAAAGAGGACGTCTAGCAAACATTCGCAAATTAAGAAAAACGTCTATCTTCCACCATTGTAACCGCTATTATTTATGCTTGGCAAAAATCTTCCTATAATATTATAAATATGAAAGTTTAGATGTTTCATGATGTCAAAATCACGCATAAACCGCTGAACGGATTTTCTGAAATTTAGCACGTAGATAGAATATGTTCTTGATTAACATATAGGATAATTTTTTAAGGTCCGCGCAATCACCAGCTAGCATAGTACAGTACGACCAGGAAAATAATGCACCTCGTCATTCACACAGATAGAAATCTAAGAAATATTTGACATTTCTGTTTTGTTCGCGAATATTTTTTTTCCGCTCCAAATATAAGAAATAAGACAAAGAAATTTCTATTTCATATAGGTACTCGAGTCATATAATTTTGCAATAAAATCTTGTTTACAGAAACTAAGTGACATAGAGAAGTTGAAGCAGCAGAAAGCGGCCGGGAAACAGCTGGAGATCAACCAGCTCGCCAAGATAGACAACGAGAAAGCTCTACTGCAGGAAATAGCGCAGCTCAGGTTATGATTACCGACCTAAGGCGGTATACCACTGTATAGTAGCATAGAGAAAACATCAACTTATATTTTATAAGTGTTCGACATGGTGGCTGTGTAGACAAATTAAAGGACAGTGGGCAGGCGTGGTCCAAGAGACCCCACCTAAGTGGGATACTACGTTTGAAAGGGGGTATACCACCAATATCTTTTCGAGAGAAAAAAAAACAGGGTGTTTTGTTTAGCGACTCTTCATACTAATGTTAGCATTTCACTATTTTTATCTGTTGGTTGAATTCCTTGTTTCAAATGGTTAGTATTATTGGTTTTTATTATTATTAATGCAATAGAATCTTTAAACCTTAGCATCTCGTAAACTCAAAACAAGAAAATCGTTATTCCATCCTGAAATTGACATTCTAGTACACGTGAGCCTTCTTACTGTTGCACGCTTAATCATAACTGTTTGTTGTTGTAGCTAATTGTCTGATCATCCTGAAAGAAATTACGTTTTTTGGACCATAATGCAAAAATTAATTCAAAATTTTTTAATTATTTCTTCCTAAAATGAGCACGTAAAAGTAAAACACCCTGTATATTTTTTCTCTTGTAAATATTTTGATGCCCGTTGTACCCCATGTACGTTACGGTCCTCTAACTGTCCCTACCTGTACAATAGCGGGGGACTCTGGGACCAGTGGCCATACATTTTTGCCCAGTGTCCCATTGTGTAGACATTGTCTAATAAGTCGTACAATACTACTATGGGTCTAGCGCTTAAAACATTCTAAGTTCAAAACATAAAACGCGACGCTTGTGCTAACATCGCGGAAGCTATAAAATCCGGACTCGCTAGGCGGGTGGTGAGCACCGTGGGACCGGTCATTGCGATTCCACGACCTAGGTCGTAAGCAGTGAGTGAATGTGTTAACTAAGTTGGTTCCTTAGGTGAAATATGACTTAACAGACCGATATAAGGCATATTTCGCCTCCTCCCGCACCGCTCCGCTACCTAAGGAACCCACCCTGTAACTTGCCTCCTCAAATCACGAGGCCTGGATGGTGGAGTATGTCCCACTCTCTTTAATGACGCAACGCCTTGACCTTACAGTGGGATTCTACTGACGATTCTACGTAAGTAATAAATTGCAAAATAAAGTAGAAACACGTGGCGGACATCGTGAGACTTTTTATATCACACAGAACCAATGGGGAAACAAATGATCATATTTCGGGTCCCAATTGTTCCGAGGAACAAGTGGGCCATTAGTTCCGCCTCGGAATGTCCTCCGTGGAATTATTGGGTAAAAGCGGATGATCCTACATCTATTTGCCACAGCAAATGGTCTAATAGACGATGAGAGTCGTCTTCCTCTTTTGGGTTTATCTAAGAACCACTTTCTTCTGACTACTTTAACTAGATTCTTCTGACGACGACTACTTAGTTCGGTACCAAGAAATGTATAGCGGTACAGAAAATATAACCGTAAGCCAAGTGAACAGAGTTCGTAATATCCAAGCAAGCTGTTATAGTTAGTTATTGAATTGTTTCTTACTAAAGTCGTTACGCGTTGCATTTTTAAGTTACGTTAGTAATAAGTGTGATGAAATGTTTAACTATCATTATATACAACTGCTTTGTTTTTTTTTTACATTAATTTTAAGGCAATGTGTAGGGCGTGCGGCACACATATTCAGGTTCTTCGCTAGAGAATAGCCAAACCGAATGTGCTAGCCCGAGCATGTGTGTAGCGCGCCTGTAGCATACGTTTTTTTATGATTATTGATAAATAAAAGCTTAAAAAGTTATGTTAAAAAGCTCTAAAATTAGGATTGTTGAGGTTGAAGTTTATTTATTTGCTAATTAAGTTTTAAATCTTTGCCGCCAGAACTGCCCTCTGCGTCTTCGCTATTTTTATTAGTTCATATCAGACATTTCCTTATAAATAATCAACTTATACGCATTTGAAACCCAGCTCTCCACCAAAGCGGAGCGGAACGAAGCTGTTTAAAATCAACAAATCTCAATATTCAATTTTCTCACATGACAGAACCAAGCAATTTTATTGGTTGCTTTAACACATCTTCACTCCGCTTCACTTTAATGCATTTTAGGCCAGGCTATCGGACACCTCAAAATGAGAGATTCAAATGTGAACTTTAAATCAAGTGTCATTCGGTAGATTTTATTTTAAATAGATAACAGTTGACGGATCGACGCAAACCTCATTCTCTCGCGTCATTGTCAGGCTCAATTCACACCTAAATGGCAACGTACGACAACACCATGCTCGGCAAAAGTTGAACAGTCGCCAGACTTCTCGCGACTGCGCCACTTTTTCGAGCTCCTTCAAACGATTCTATTTATTTTAGTACAATGCTGCGTAAGTGTAGCGGCACATCTGCCGAATTTACGTTCGTAAATCACACGTGCAATGCTCTTCCCTTTACCGGCGACATCTCAGTACGCGCCATTTATCATAGTAGACGCGTAAATTCGGCAGGAGTGTCATCACACTTACTGAAACTACTCAGCAGTTCGCTGCCGATCGCAGCCATCTCGGTTTGAATAGAGCCTTACTGACTTTGTACTGTATTGTACACTATTTAAAGCTCACATTTGAACGAATAATTTCGAGATGAGGCGATGCCCAGGCGATGTGTGCTATAAATCTTTAAAGAGCCGCACTTGATACATTTTGAAGTATCTCCAGAAAACAG
The DNA here is from genome assembly GCA_963924505.1 of Agonopterix alstromeriana. Taxonomy (NCBI): domain Eukaryota; kingdom Metazoa; phylum Arthropoda; class Insecta; order Lepidoptera; family Depressariidae; genus Agonopterix; species Agonopterix alstromeriana. The sequence continues at coordinate 11,875,266 of OZ004665.1, read as the reverse complement.
ATAACATTATACTCACATGTCTTGTGATAATTTCGTCGCATAGATACTAGATTAATTATTATACTTAGGGCCTGTTTAACCACTTTTTAATAAGTATTTAGCTTATCTGACAGCTCGTTTGACATATTTTGTAAGCTATCAAGAACATATTGAGAAGTGGTGAAACAGCCCCTAAATAATTTGCCAAGGCCTCGTCAATTTGACGGCCTATAAACTAAAATGTGCCTAGATAAATGTATTTTTTACTACTTTATGTATAACTGAAGTAGACATTCCGGGAAAGAAAGTAGATTAACATTTCTCACCTTTATTTCTATAAGGTTCGGAAGTGCTAATACACTTTCGTTGCCGACCGTATATTGAGTAATTTTTTAAAATCATTTTCCAAATCGGGTGTGTTCAGTTCACAACTTTTAATATGGAATCAAACCCGAAATTGCAGGAAAAATCTGTTGTTCCATACTAAAATGCAACTCGACTCAAATGTTTGGAACAAGCTGATTATTTTTTGCTGTTTCAGCTGTATTCCCATAGTAAAAGTTGTTCATTTTAATCACCTGACCACCCTAGAAAATGTGTATAAAAATCCAATATAAATTAAACGTAAAACTTTAGTAAGCATCACTATACTCCATTTCAAATAGCAACGACATTTTAAGGCTATTTTGAATTACAGAAACCGCGATTTGAAACACTTCCCTTATTCTTAGAACAGCTTTAGTAACGTCCAAGATATGTCGGATACTATATCTTTCTGATAAATAAATTATATTTGCAAATCAGAATTGGCCAGAAAGCTATAATAGGAATCTGAAAATCTTTTCGTCCTTATTTGAAATGAAGTAGAGAGATCATAAGGTTTTATATCTACGGTGAGGTAGCTGTATCTGTATCTATATTAACATTCATTTTTTATTATCGACATAAGATCAATGTATTTTGTTCAATGCAGCCTAAACGTTGTTGAATTGTTAAAACATATTGTAAATACAATTATACGAATACCAGAGTTTAAATAAACATGACAAAAGTTATCTTTACTTGTTATTCCTCATCATTAATTTGTTTTCGTTATAGCACTGTAGCCCCGGGACTTTTTAATTACCAAAAAGATTACTGATTGCCGTTTAGAAATTGTTATAAGGTATGAAATTACTAATATAAAAACTAACAGATCACAACCCGCCGAGACAAAAACAAATTGAAATTTTTAGGTTACAGTTTTTTTTCTATACTGACATGATCTTCACCTTAGTTCATTACCCATAAGTAATAGTAAGACTGTCTAAAATTCCCATACAAAGCTATAAGACCAAATGAAAAAGTCAATTTTGATTGGTCTTATAGCTTTGTATGGCAACTTTAGACTGTCTTACAATTTTTTTTTTATCTTGGCGGGTTGTGATTTGGACTTCGGTTTTTATTTTAGTAATTTCGTATCTTACAACAATGTCTAAACGGCAATCGGTAATCTTTTTGGTAATTAAAAAGTCCCGGGGCTACAGTACTATTATTGGACATTAATCTTAGCAAAGTCAGCTTCATAAATATGTATCTATACCATAAAATAATAAGCAGGTCCAGAAGGTTGGCTCAATACAACGAGCTATACCGGTAGTGTTGGCGTTCGACCGAAATGATCCGAGATCGTCGTACGTACGCTTCTATGTGTATGTGTATGTACGATTGTATGCGTTGCATGGAGCCGACCTTCAGGACCTGTTTATTTTGTGCCTATACAACGAACAAGACTCTAAATACATATCCACAAACCGTATACAGGGTATTTCTTAAATTGGGGACGATCAGACCATCAAACCACTGTTCCATACATTTCGAACGAGTAGGTTTGCAGTTTTGTATGGAACAGCTGCATTTTTTCTCTATTTTGATTTTAGTCCTATAGAGAAAGTGGTTCAGTTTGATGGTCCGATCATCTCCTAAAAATCTGTTAGCATATTAAGAAGACCCTTAAAAATTATTTATTGAATGCGTTATCCATGGATAGGTAGACCACAGTCATATGTTTTTATGGTTTATTATGGATGACTTTGTAGAAACATGTTGCAGAACTTGAATACATACATTTAAGTTTACACGTATGCATTAGTGTCATTGAAGTTATCAAAAGTTAAGATCTAAAAAGGTTAATACACACCAACAATAAATAAAAAAAAGTTGAGAGATGCAAATGCAATACCTACAGTGAAATCAGTAAGACATCGTTCTAACTATAAAGTGGGTAGGCAAGATATTTGTGTACCTGCAAACCTGATAGACAAAGAAAACAAAGAGTTGACAACTATTTTTATTATAAAACTGCCTGCATTAATGTTTCGTTGAAATTTCCGTCGCTGCACTAGCATTTTCGAGCTCTGGAAATTAACAAGCAAGAGCCCTCGTTTGAGGAAACTTTTATTTACCTACACTCGATAAGATATCGATAAATTGATAGGCGCCGTGGGTATACAATTGTACTTAGTCAGGAGCGGGATCCGGCGGCGTGTATTGGCACGATAACATGTGATTTGTTTACGACCGCATTAATAACGCAGTGAAATCTAGTAAATTCTATATTTAGTGATAGCCTTCTGTTTTGTACGTTCGTAGTATGGATAGAGACCACGAGACGGATGGGGCGCGATTGTTGCAGGACACACATCCTGATGAAGTGCGGACTAGTGGTGACTCGAGTGACGCGAACAGTGTTACGGGTGAATGTGGAAGGTCCTTTGATAGCATAGTGTTCGATAACAAGATGATGAAGACGTCGACGCAGGCCGAAGACCTGGCTGCGACTTGGGGCGGCCGCAGGTCTCTGCCGGAGTCCAGCAATGGAAGGCTGCGGAGAGTCCACTCCTGGTCTGGTGGACCACCGGACGATGTTAGCTCGGAAATTCGAATATTGAGAGAACGGTTGGTATATTTTAATAAAAGTCATCCTTATATTCGTTTTTGAAAATTAACGTCTAAAATTGAAAGATTCATGTTAGAATACTAATTGATTCTTGTAAATTCCATTCCAGTAGGATGCAAAAGCCTAGCTCAGCATCTAATATACGTGGACAAATGAGTTCCTACCGCGTTTGTAACTAAGTAAGCATATGCTCACGACTATATTCCCCGAGGGGGTAGTCAGAGATATTCTGAAAACTCGGAACATTCACGTTTCACTAGTAGTACCGAATCTCTGTCCAGTGTGACGGGTAGTGAGCACGTCGCCACTTTTAATGGTTAGTGGGTACAATACATGCCTCGAATTGAAGCATGCAGGTTTCCTCACGATATCGGGACACCAATATCGGGAACTCAAATATACCTAAACGCGGTAAGAACCCGTTAAAATGTTTAATTCTAGATTAAATAATAACCCCGTAACTCTCAAAAACTGTATCATTATTTACACTTGCTATGTTAGGTATAGGACGAGACTCATAAATCCTATAGGTACCCACCTACGTATTACCCTTCTAAAGTTCTTATAAGCCTGCGTTAGTTTAGCTACCTGTCTCTAAATTTATTCATGGATCATAATGTTTTTAGCAGTATTTTTTATTTAGAGGTTAATTTGTAAGGGCAGTCTTATTAGAATATAATCTGAATAAACTCGACACGTGTGTGATATTACAATTAAATAGTGATATCTTACACGTTTTGATTGTGTAATTATTATCATGAGTAGATAACATCTATGGCATAGTAAATAACATACCTAAAAGAAAATTATTTAAATCTAAGACCGCTACTGACTCGATAACTGATTTTCCTAAGGCACTGAGCAGATAGCCCACAAACCACGGTTGTTTGTATTTGGTCAAATATAGCGCATGTATCTATCTACACACGGGAAGCACTATAAGTTATGGTGCATCGGATGCTATCCTACTGTTTTCCCGCCGTAGTAAAGCGATTTTTGAAATTCGCGTTCAAATCAGCAGTAGGAAGATGCATAATCTCCATAGTAATATTCACATTTTCTACGTGAGACTTTAAAAAATAGCACTAATGGCGACAATCTGTCGCTGGGCCTACATTTTGTTTGTTGCTTGTTCATCCCATTGCTGAGCAAAGCCTTCCAAGGTAAATCCAAGAGAATATGGAGAGATAATCTACATAAGGTACCTATCCTGGTGAAGAGTTTAGGCAAATGATGACAACTCATGCTGGTGTTGTGTTTATTAAATCGGTCTAAATGTGCTAAACCAGTATACTTACTCACTTTCGTAAGTTACATAAGACACAAAAAGCATCAGCAAAAAAAAGTCGCTACGTTAGATATAAATAATAACACAGTTACCCTTAAAAAATGTTTAGCTACTTTTTTGCTGCTGTTTGTTTTAATTTCCATATTGGTTTGGTTTCCTGTAGTGTGAGAAAAACGACATTTAAAAAACCGGCGCACGGAGGGCTCTGTACCACCATACAATATTACAAAAAAAATTGTTTTCTCCGGAACCCTTAGCGCGAGCCCAATACGCACTTGGTCGGTGTTTCGTTTTTGTTGTTTTACCTTAGAGAAAAAACACGTTTCTTTATGAGGACCCTTTTTTTTCCTTTTTATATTTTTTTTATTATTTCTTAGCTCAAATCTCTACCTATTACAATTCAATAGATTCAGCCCTTAAAAACTAGGACAGACGGGATAACGTAGGCTTATGAAAAGGGCCCCATTGGCACCCAAAACGAACCTAATTCTAAGCACGCGTAGCCACAAGCAGAAGCTTAGTTTGCGAGCACGCAGTTGATACTACCCAAACGCAAGCTAAGTAACTTATGCACCGACAGATTGGTGCGGACCCAGACTAGGCTCCGGCCAGGCGCGGTGCGTCACCTCTCGCGGCGGCAGCGGCTGACCCTGGCCTCGCTGGCGCTGGTGGACTTCATGAGCTTCTGCTCCATGAGCATCATGGCGCCGTTCTTCCCCCGCGAGGCCTCCATCAAGGGCCTGTCGGACACCATGTGCGGGCTGGTCTTCAGTTTCTATGCTATTGTCATGTTCCTTACTTCGCCGCTGTTCGGGAAGTATGTAAGTGGATATCAGTCATACTACCTACTCGGAGATGGCAAGCAAACACGATATTCTTGATGCTAAAACTTCGTCCGTCATTCCAAACAATAGGAACTTAGCAAAAAGATATAAGTTGACAAAACTCAAGAGGTTACTTTTACTTTTACAAATTCTGCCTGTCTGCCATCGAAAAACAAGACACGGTGATGGTCTATAGGGATTCTACGCCAATCTGCACAGAGCACTTCAACTCACCCTTCATTATTATAGGTATGGGAACCTCTAAGGCTAAGGCATGGAACTCCTACCCTGCATTAGTTTTCCCAAGTCTCTTCAAGCGCGCAAATAGGCATTTTCTTTGTAAGCGTGCTACATCTTTGACTTTATAATTATGCTTGTAAATCATCCATACTAGCTATTTTGAACATTACCTATAGTTTTAGTACCTACTAGGGAGTGCTTAGAATGACATAGTGGCACAATTTGATTTCAGTTATTCTATGCATTGTAACCCTTGTTTGAGTAAAAAATGCTACGTATACGTAGCCCGTCGCAACTTACGTACCACGTAGCTTACGACGCGATGCTGATTACGAGTGTTGCATCAGTAGGTATTTAAGTTGTCTCGTACTTCATAATGAAGCTAATATTAAAATTATAATAATTAGCTTCATAATAAAGATAATGAAGCTTCATTGTGAAGTACGAGACAACTTAAATATGTACTGGTGCAACACTCGTAATCAGTATCGCATCGTAAGATACGTGGTACGTAAGCTGCGACGGGCTTCGTATACGTAGCATTTTTTTCTCAGAGTATGCTTTCTTATACTATGCCCTTGTGTTCTATAGCGAACAATAAGGTAAGTATAGTATAATGAATAAATTTAGGGTATCCTACGATTATCCTAGTAGCACAATTAAGGGGAAGCGGAGCGGGGCGGCGGATTATAATTCGGAGCGCGCTCCATACATACGAAGTCTGCGTATATTTTCAATACTAACCAATAAGAGTCAATGAAATTTTTCAGAAACAATCTAGAAACTAATCTCTAAGTTTGTATGAAATCAGATTTTCGTTAAAATGTATAGTTTTAAAGTCACAGTGCCTCATAGATTTCCATGCAAAACTTAAATGAACCATAGCACTAAAACCGTATATTTTATAGAGATTAGTTTCTAGATTGTTTCTGAAAAATTAAACTTTTTCTTTAATTGGTTAGTATTGAAAATATGACCAGACTTCGTTTGTATGCAGCGCGCATTCGGAATAAACCATCTAGAAACCTAGAAAAAAATTTCTATGCTTGTATATTGTCAGATTTTCGCTAAAATATACAGTTTCAATGCTAGGATTAATTAAAGATTTGTATGGAAATCTTTGAGGCACGGTAACTTTAAAACTATTTATTTTAACGAAAATCTGACAACATACAAGCATAGAGATTAGTTTCTAGATTCATTCTGAAAAATTTCATTGACTTTAATTGGTTAGTATTGAAAATATAATCAGACTTAGTTTGTATGGAACCCGCACCGAATTAAAATCCTCTTAAGGGTGGGAGAATTTGTAATAAGTACTTACTTAAATCATTTTCCTGTTAGTTTATTCGCATTATCTGAACGAAACTCTGGTAGCTCGTCTTAGTAAATACGCGGGGAATAATACCCACTCAACTGTTCCACTGAACTGTTTGTTCATTCCATTAAGTTTAAGTACTTATCGTCTATTCTTAGGTCAAAATTTTCCATAATGAGTAATAATTTATTTACCCTATCATTGATTTATGGCCATTCCATACATCTGTAGGTACTTACAGAATGAAACTCAACACTAGAAATGAAATTGTAGTCACATACGTCATAAAACATTTAAATAAGTAGGTACCTACAGTACAGTCGCCATCAGATATATCGTAGCAAACAAGGTGTTCAAATATTTCTGAGCAATGCTAATTTTCAATAAATTCTTTACTGTAGTAAATGTTACCAATTTTATCTAAATGTGAATTTTGTCATTAATATCGAAACAACTTATTTTCAATTATTTCTTTACTATGTTATTTAAAATTGAAATGTATAACAAAGGAGTAAGGCCTTTTTTTACTAAACTGCTCAGATGTTTCTGATCACTCTGGCTGCGTAGATTAATTTGATGTTCTAGACGTTCAGATATTTTTAATTGGTTATGTGTAAAAAAATTATTGAAAATTAGAACTGCTTAGAAATATTTGACCACCTTTTTTGCTATGATATATCTGATGGCGACTGTACATAATATGCATAGGTATATTATTATTATATTGTTATCATCTGTATGGTTCGATTAGGGTTAGCTTGTTTAGGATTGGTCGCGTGATTCAATAATTGCACAATAAATTAATGATTAATTTTGTTGCAGTTGCCGAGGCTGGGAGCAAAGTTTATGTTTACAGCAGGAATGTTCATGGCAGGGGCTTGCAATGTGTTATTTGGGTAGGTACCAAAAAGTTAATTAAGTATAGGGTCCAAGAGGCCAACTTAACTAATATACTGACGGTTTTGTAAGAGGATGATCAAACTATCAAACTGAACAACTTTCTCGATAAGACAACAAAGACATCGCGAAAAAAAAACTTTCCCATACGTTTGGGTCGTTTGTATGAAACAGCAGATATTTCTTTTTGCGATATCGACACTGGTCCCAGAGAGAAAGTGGTTCAGTTTGATTATCTGGAGCACTCCCTAAAGTATTTAAGTTTACATCCTGTATTAGGTACCTAATATAAATAAATGTTTAGGTAAGTAACTAATAATAAATTCTATCGTTTTTAATTTCACCGCACTAGTTGATAGCGACGAATAATAAATGGTGTTGAAATATTGACAGTGTGCCAAACAGGAAATAGTTCCTATTAGTCACACTGTAGGGCTGGCATGCCACGCACGACAAAAGCAAAAATAAACGATCAAGTGCGAGCCGGGCTACTCGCGTAACGAGGGTTCCGTAACACACCACCACACAACACAACATATTAACCAAAAAAAAAAAAATTTCCTTCGGGATCTTTAGCGCGAGACCGACTCACACTTGGTCGGTTTTTATTATTGGTTCATGTACTGTAGAGTTAGCTCTATAATCGCACTAAGTGTGACGCTTGTATGTATTACCGTTTTTACGATAGAGAGAGAAGACAAAACGTTGATATAAACTAGTTTCTTGTTGAGAACCCCCCTTTATTTTTAAGTTTTTGGCATTTTTATTATTTTTTAAACAATCCGCCATAATAACGCACATTCGGTGAATTCATTCAACTGTCTAGCTATTACGGTTCTAAATTTACAGCCCTAAATAGGTAGGACAACGTAGGCTTAGTAATAGGGTCCCGTTTTCACCCTTTGGGTACGGAACCCAAACAAACAACACAATAACGAAATCATCCAAAATCTCACCACTACAACATTTTGAACTCAAGAATTACAAATAATTTGCAGAACCCTGGTCCTAATAGAAGATACGACCACATTCACGACGCTCTGCTTCGTTGTCCGAGGCCTGGAAGCACTGGGCGCGAGCGCGTACTCCACCGCGAGCTACGTCTTCGTGGTCAACGCCTTCCCGGACAGCATAGGGTCAGTGCTGGGCATCCTGGAGACATTCGTTGGCCTCGGCATGTCCGTGGGGCCTGCTATTGGCGGCCTGTTGTACTCGGTATGCATTATTTACTTCTAGAATTCTTTGTATAGTTGCTCCCATGGTAAAAGTTGTTCAGTTTGATGGGTAGAGTATGTGGTTTAAAGGTTAATGATACTTTTCCTTACACCCTGTACAAACCCGAAAAAAGACGAAGGCAATTTTATAAGATTCCAGTTTTGTGGTTTTCAAGTAAACCAATTTGATGGACACCTTGGTACCTTGTCACAGCAAAGTATTTGCAGATATTTTTTACAGAAGCGTAATGAAAATAATATTTATATGAAATGTTGATCATTCATTGTTCTCCAACTGTTTTTAGGTTTATAAAACTACGAAGGTATAGGAACTTATACTCCATTTCAAATAGTTACGAAATTTTAAGGCTATTTTGAATTACAGAAACAGAGATTTCAAACACGTATTCTTAGAACAGCTGTAGTAACGTCCAATATAATTATGTTGGATAGTATATCTATCTGATAAACAAATTATATTCGCTAATCAAAATTGGCCAGAAAGCTATACACAAAAAATTGAACTTTTCCATACTAAACTGCAGCGCCTACACGACTCAAATGTATGGGCCAGCAGATTTTTTTTTCTGATTGGCTTTCTCCCATAATAAAAGTTGTTCAGTTTGACAATGTGATTTAAAGGTTAAAGATACTTTTCCTTACACCCTGTATAAGAATCAGAAAATCGATTCGTCCTTATTTGAAATGAAGTATAGATCATAATAAAGGAAAATAACGAATGATGATTGCCTTCAATTAAAATATCATGTCAATATGGTTGAATAAATGTTAATTACATAGTATCTTTATTGGTGTAGTTTGTCGCATCAATCAATTCATTTGTCATCAATTTATACACACTTAAAATAATTGGTACGCGATATAAGACAGGTATACAACGTGTTAATGAATTAACGCAAAACTAGAAAGTAGTTTGTTTAGAATCGTGAGGACAATCAAATTATCATGGTTTCAACATAGGTAATTTTTTTCAAAATATTAAATAATTTGTTTGTAAAATTTAAAATTTAATGAACTCGATGTCAACCCACCGCACGGGCACACTTACCCTACTTACTACCAAACAAGATTCTTAAAATGTATCCATGAGTTCGTTAGCGCTTTCATTCATTGCTGAAATGATAACAAATCATGTTTGAGTCAAAACTTAAAATGCGAATAACTTTTAATTTTAAGTATCAAAATAATGAAATTATTGTTTCAATCTAATAATTTTTTTAGAAATCAGTTGGGGTGTATGAGGTTTTGCTCTTATTCATTAACACGTTGTACTAAAAATACTTCACCAGACTAATAAGTATTCATGTTGTTAAATGTACGCAAAATATGGAAATGTTACGAATGTTCCAGATAGATCGGGGGCTTCGGTCTACCGTTTTACAGCCTTGGCATTGTGATGGTGTTGACTGTGCCCATCAACTACTTTCTGCTCACTGATTGTGAAGGTGAGATAATTCAGGATGATACTAGGTTTATGTTTAAGGGATTATAACTCGGAGCGCTCTCCATACAAATGTAGTTATGTTATATTTTCAATACTAACCAATTAAAGTCAATGAAATCAGAAACAATCTCAAAACTAATCTCTACGTTTGTATGAAGTCAGATTTTTTTTAAAAGTTACAGTGCCTCAAAGATTTCAGTACAAATACTGTGTATAACTTAAATTAATCCTAGCACTAAAATATAACTGTTTTGCATTACAACAAAACAGATATTATGAGTGAGAGAATAAATGCAGCATTGATTGAAGAAGCATCCATAGATTCCACCTTAAATTTAGCTAAATAAACGGACTTACCATCAATTCTCTATACTTTCCTCTATATCTGTCTCTTTCACTCTGCTAGATTGGCGCCTCGAATCTATTCGACAAGGCGCGCTCATTTGACATTTACTTCATAGTCTTCATCAATCACCAGCAAGCACCTTGCTGCAATGCTGCATGTATTCTCTCACTCATAATATCTGTTTTGTTGTAATGCAAAACAGTTATATTATAAGTTATTCGAATACATGCAGCATTGATTGAAGACCTGTTTGCTATCTGCTGGTGAAAGAGTACAAACGCTATGTGAAAATAAATTAAAATGTGCATGTCATCATCATCAACAATGGGTACATTAACACATAAATCCTGTATAAAAGGGAAAAATACACCATATAATAACTTTCATAATAATAATAGAACATAATAGTCTTGATAATGACTAAATGTCATCTCACTAAATGTTCAATAACTAGGTATTTAAAATCAACAGATTGCTGCTGAAAGAGAAAAAACATTTAAGATTAAATTTCTACCCTATTGAGGCATAATCTTAACCATCATAGGGAAACAATCCTCAGAGATCATTATAATTAATTCAACCCACTGAACTTATTAGGTAGATGTATGAAAATTTATCTAATAGTAGGTCCTCATACTTAACAGTATTAGGTACTGTTTATTTGAAAACAATACAATTTCCGAAATAAAATTTTCCAGGAAGCTTTTTCTATGATTCTCTCCATGGGCCGTTTTGAGTTCTGGTCGCTGGCCTAATAACATCCTTATAAGATAAGAAAAAGACTAATTACATCATTCTCAAAACAACTCTTCTCTTAGACCCAAACTTCATTACATGTTGCACTGAGCATAAAAACTCCACAGTATGTTGTCACATTAGCTAGTCAGCTGGATTGTTAACATTTTCTGTGTCTGGAGCCGAGGTCTAGGTTATAATGTTTATTTATAATTATCAGGTTTATCTCACTACTCCTACTCCTACTCTATTTGGTACTCTCGGATCTATCAATCCAAGAGTCAGGTTCTAAAATCTATGACCATAATTTAAAAAAATTTTTTTTTTTTTTTTTTTTTTTAATAACTGTATTGGGTTAATTTTCTAGCCAATCATATACTAAACTAGTGACACATATTGGCATCCTTCTCTCCTGGTATTTAGTTAACAGGATAGTTTATATAATGGTCCAGCTGCACGGCAGGTCAACAAAATCCTGCTCACATTATTTGAATTATGTAATTCCCATATGGAGCTTTAGAATCTACACCAAACGAAGTTACTCAGACCTTATTTTATAATGTACAGTGTCTGGTAGATGTGTTATTGCAGGTTCAGACAGATTCTCTTTAGCAGGAGTTTCTTTCGTTTAATGACCAGTCAGTGCACTGCCTGATTACTCTCTCCCCCCCCCCCCCCTTTTTAGGGCTAAGGGCTCTAGTTTCTCCACTCGTGGTAGGCTCCTGCTCAAGTCTTTACCCCAAGAACTGTCAGTTGGCAGCACTTGTGTGTCCAAGTTGTGGTACTATCAAAATGTATTATGCCATGTGAAGTGAAGGTGGTACAGTTATTGTGGATCTATATTGGGTAGTGGGAGCACCCATGCCAACCGAAAGAGCCAGTGTGAAATAAATGCCTTGCAACATTCACAATAGATTGTTGGACCATCTCTGAAATACCAACCTACATCACTATGTATGATTGTCTTTTCCTAAGTGAACAAATCAACTAAATCAAAGCCAATGGTCTACGCGACCGGGGGGTGATGAGTGCCAATCCAGCAATGGATTTTAGGTAATTGGTTGGTATTACTTTTGTATAATACTCAAGTACTATATAGGGCGTCCGCGGCCCAAGGTGACGAGTGCCATTCCGGCACTGGTGTTTAGCTAAGCAGTCAGCAACTCTGTTATATATGCCCATGATCTATGTTCGACCTCCGTGGCCAGGGGTGGCAACGATGCCGCCATTCAGGTACTGCGGCCTAGATACGAGGTCGGTAATGCCAACTGCGTATGCCCGATGTTCTGAATGCGACCTCCGAGGCCGGGGGCGACGAGTGCCATTCCGGCACTGGGTTCTATATGTTTATCTTCGACTGTTTAGTTGGTAACGCTATTGTATATGCCATATGATCTATATTCGACCTCCGCGGTCGTGGGCGGCGACGAGCGCCCTTCCGACACTGCGTCCTAGATAAGCGGTCGGTAATGCCACTGCACATGCCCCCATATTCTGTACGACCTCTGCGGCCGGGGGCGACGAGTGCCATTCCGGCACTGGATTCTAGATAAACAGTCGGCAACGCTATTGTATATGCCCTATGATCTATATACGACCTCCGCGGTCGTGGGCGTTGACGGGCGCCATTCCGCACTGTGTCCTCGAAAACCGGTCGCTAATGCTATCGTATAAGCCCCATGTTCTGTATACGACCTCCGAGGTCGGGGGCGGGGACGAGCGCCCTTCCAGCACTGCGTCCTAGATAACCGGTCGGTAATGCCATTGCATAAGCCCCATGTTCTGTATACGACCTCCGAGGTCGGGGGCGCGGACGAGCGCCCTTCCAGCACTGCGTCCTAGATAACCGGTCGGTAATGCCATTGCATAAGCCCCATGTTCTGTATACGACCTCCGAGGTCGGGGGCGGCGATGAGCGCCCTTCCAGCACTGCGTCCTAGATAACCGGTCGGTAATGCCATTGCATAAGCCCCATGTTCTGTATACGACCTCCGAGGTCGGGGGCGGGTACGAGTGCCATTCCAGCACTGCGTCCTAGATAACAGGTCGGTAAAGCCATAGCATGAGCCCGATGTTCTGTATACAACCTCCGAGGTCGGGGGCGACAAGTGTCGTGTCATTCCGACACTAGAAACAAGATTTGATAGATTTGTACCTGAAGTGAGCACCCCAGACCACATCCGCTGTGTCTGATTAAAATGTGCGTCACCTTATGTGCAGAACCACCGAACTGTGGTATAATGGCCTTCCGCCATCAGTAAAATTCCTGCTGCACAGGGACAGAGAAAAAGTCCCTCATGCCTTCTTGAAAGAGGCACCCTAGAGAACTGACACGGTCGATATTGCAATATTCGCTATCTGGCAAAGCCTAGGAGACCTAACTAGCACTAGGTTTTTTCATCCTGCCTATTATTCTTGTTACCTTCTCTGTAGATAACTAGTGCATGCTAATGTAGCTCATGGTATTGTTATACAATACAAAACGGTTCGAATACTACAGTTCCGGACAAAGTGCAAGCGCAGCCTACTGAGTATTGATATGCCAGTATTGTTAACTTAAACTCAGTATGGTTGTGTGACCAGGAAGAAATTGTCTACATAAACCAAGACACCAATCTCTGTGGGTCAAAGGAACTCTTTGGGTCTAATATGATAAAGCTGTATAACAGTACAACAGTCCAGGAGGCCTAAAAGGAAGGCTGGGTGCAGTTTCCGATCATTATTATAAGACAGCAATTAAAAATGATTTTAAAATCCTTATCAAGAACATCTTGAAAAAGAGAAACATATTCAATAGGCACATCTAGAGTTTCGTTCTCTAAGTTTTTAACCATCTTTGATACATAAAATTCTTGCAAAGGAAGTTTGCATAGGTATGTGATCATAGTTATACCAATCATAGTTATAGTGATTTGTATAAAACTCCTTTAATCTTTAATATATCTTTATTGGTCATCAAACAGCAAATGACTGCTACTGCTGCTGCTGTTACCTACTGCTTATTATTAGATTCAAATGTATATTATCTACAGTATACCTAGTAAATAATAAGTTTCTAACTGTAAGTATGTAATAAGACTAATACGGTATAACGTACTAGAGACACATAATGATTTAAAATGTACCAAGTAGAATGCCAATTGGCTGAAAAGCCGATTTCAATGCTCGGTGGGGTTGTATTAAGGGTTGTTTAACACATGCCGCAACCACATCATGTGAGCGGATGCATATATTATATTGAAAATGAATAGTAGAATTTAACAGGGTACCACATTCTGCTGTCATTATCGACCACATGGGTTATATCGACCACATCACAACCACAACGCAACCACCAGCGACACCACGAAAAAGTGGCCGGCCACATCGCAGACACAACGTTGCATCGACATAATGACAATGCGCGCACACCTGCGCCAGAGTCGATCTGTCTGTCTGCACACAATGTAACCACATCGCAACTACTAGTGACAATGTAACCACATTCGCATAAAATCACTGCTTGAACGCTTTCTCTTCTTACTGGGGGTGGTTATAACGTTCTTTTGGCCAATATTAGAACGTAATTCACGAGCTTATGATTCCCATTAACGTCACAGGGATTGACTAAATGTTGGTTCAGACATCTAATCTGTTGTTTAAAGTTCCTAGGAACAAGAGTATACATGTTTTGAGTGTTTTGTTTTGTCATAAATAGCCGAAATACAATCGGATCATACTAGATCTTGAAAAATTGGTTGTCAATTGGCTTAGTTGTCAACAAAGTCATGGGTCACAAAATTGTTGTAAGGCAATAAAAAGCCATCCTCCACTTGATTGAACTGAGATGGGGTAACTCACCCTTGTCCTGTAGGGCCAAAAGCGTCAAAAGACCCTTCGTACAGGCCGCTCTTTACCCAAAACATCGGCATTCGAGAGCGGACGTTCATTAGCGCTTCTACTAATAATCTGCAAGCCGTAAGTGCACATCTTTGACAAAACACACACAGAACACTCACAAAACAACCTTTCCGTGTAATTTACACGGCAAAAACATTACAATTTCACTGTTTTGAAACAAAGTTTTAAGGTTAAGAAAAATTTTACAAGCATTCGCGGTAAAATCTATAAACGCTATGAAGTAAATGTCAAATGAGCGCGCCTTGTCGAATAGATTCGAGGCGCCAATCTAGCAGAGTGAAAGAGACAGATATAGAGGAAAGTATAGAGAATTGATGGTAAGTCCGTTTATTTAGCTAAATTTAAGGTGGAATCTATGGATGCTTCTTCAATCAATGCTGCATGTATTCGAATAACTTATAATTATATATTTTAACGAAAATCTGACTTCACACAAACATAGAGATTAGTTTCTAGATTGTTTCTGATTAATTTCATTGACTTTAATTGGATACTATGGAAAATATAACCAGACTTCGTTTGTATGCAGCGCGCATTTACGCATTCGGAATAAACTTCTTTTAAGGGTTAACTTTTTGCATGACTATCGAAAAAATTATTTCGGAGCAGGATTCGCTACACCTACTGTTGTCGCATCAACGCTCGCGCGGCTTTCTCGGTATCCGCACTTTTTACATTTATATTTACATTTGCTTTAGACCATTTAAGGGGATATAATTCGGAGCGCGCTCCATACAAACGTACTATGGTGATATTTTCAATAGTAACCAATTAAAGTCAATGAAATTTTGCTGAAACAATCTTGATACAAATATCTATGCTTGTATGGAGTCAGATTTTCGTTAAAATATACAGTTTCAATGCTAGGATTAATTTATGATTTGTATGGAAATCTTTGAGGCACTGTAACCTTAAAACTATACATTTTAACGAAAATCGGACTCTATAGAAGCATAGAAATTTGTTTTTAGATTGATTCTAAAAAAATTCACTGAGTTTAATTGGTTAGTATTGAAAATATTATCACCATAGTACGTTTGTATGGAGCGCGCTCCGAATTATATCCTCAAAATAAGGCAAATACAGTAGTACCCGATTTATACCTATAAGTACCCCCGATGTACCTGCGCAGTTGAAAAATTTTAATAGCGCGCGAAATTATATTGACCAATAAGGATGTGTCACCTTCAATTCCTTGACGTGATTGGTTCATTGTTTTCGCGCCTTTTTCGCTGGTATCCAACTTTGCACTCTTTGATTATTAAACGACTTCGGGTTTTGTCGGGGGATTGCACAAACGAAGATTGACGAGGGTAATTATATTCCTGGTCGTACTGTATTAGCCTTATTTTGAGCACCTTGTTTTTCTCTACCTGATATATAAAGTATCTGATTGATAAAGAATAATGTCATTTTGGTTTTTGATTGCTTCGTCTCGTAAGTTTTCATATTATTTTTATTTTTAGTTAAGTACTAGAGTGGCTATCAACCTTTTAGTATTTAGTACTAGATACTCTTTCTTACTTATACTTTGCTTTTAGCAAGAGCTAGAGACACATAACCAAGCTTTAATAAATATTGAAATAAGTTTTTACCATGAAGGTTTTCACACCTAACAACTAGGAACACTGGCAGACTTTCCATGAAAAAAATTGCCTTAATCGCCTTTAAACCAAAAATATAAAACGAATTTATTTTAAATTTTTAAATGGCATTGATATTTTTTATGACTAAGCAGACAGTTATTTTAATCCAGCTTTAAACCAAGGAGGTTTTATTTTAAATCATAAAACTTTTAAATTCATACCAAGAAGGTTATATGGTATTTTTGTTTTCTAATTTCATGATTCATATTCATGTGATTCTTACATTATTTTCAGAGTTCGTGTCGGGTTCGAAGACTGCCTCAATATTGCGGTTGTTCAAGATCCCGTCAATAATAATCACTGGTCTGGTGATTGTTATCGTATCGAACACTTGGGCATTCCTGGACCCTACATTGGAGCCACACTTACGACAGTTCGGATTGTCTACTGAGCAAATTGGACTTATATTTCTGTTGTTCTCCAGTCTTTATGGAATATTTAGTCCAATTTGGGGATGGGTTGCAGATAGGTATATAAATATAAGAATATTTTACGTTTTCCCTGTAAATAAAATAGTTAAATAACATAGTAGGTTGACAAATACTCTTTCTTTCACAGAGTTCACAACCACTGGTGTATGATGGTGTGGGGTCTATTCCTGTCCTCACTCGGGCTTCTTTTATTAGGCCCTTGTCCGTTTATACCTGGTCTTCCAAAGTGAGTATTATTATTGTTTTTTTCTCTTTAGAATAATTTGATGTTGCCGTCTCTGTTTCCAGCATAATTAGAAAGAGAAGAAAAGTAATTTTTATTTTTTAATTTAAGCATAGGTTTTCTCTATGGAGTTCGAATGGTATTTTTGCATTTGAGATCACAGATCAAAATATAATTTAGAAATCTTTACTTATAATGATAAATAAACTCGATGAATCGTAAAAAAAAAGCAATTAGTTTTTAAAATTATGTACTATCCGTAAAAGCCTTATAATACCGAATTTTAACAACAGATAAAGTTTATATACGGATCCTGTCCGGCACAATATCCGATGTGTAGTAAAAAGTCTCTTATTAGAACGTGTTATAAGAACTATGTTTGTCGTTTCCTTATTAGGGATTGGTTTTTCCTAGTTCCTACATAAAAATAAAGGGTAGCTTTACGTTTCAGAGATCTCTGGCTGGATTTAGTTGCGCTTTCGATCTTGGGAATGTCAGTTGCGTTGACTCTTCTGCCCACTTTCCAGGGAGTATTGACTAGTTCAATGTGAGTTTTAAGTTTTTTATTTTCTGCTTTCTTATTCACTTTTGTTAAAGCCTTATCAGAAAAATAAAAAACCCTGCTTTAATTGCGCCCAATCGACTATAACTATCTTTCCTATATTTTAATGTTGTATTGTTGCAAGTAAACGAATTTAGTTCCAATGATTTTTGCAAAGATAACATTTAATTTTAGTGAAGGTACCAAAATTCTAAAAGCATTTAGATATTATCGGTCCGTTGCACCTTCATTAGAGTTAATCCTACATTAAATCTCTTGCTAGCTTTTACTTCGTCAAAAAGACAAAAACGTTCGTGCAACTGGCAGTAAGTCCTACAAAGCTTGTATAAATATTAATATAATAGATCTATGTATCCATTATTTCTCGAGTTAATTGAAAAATACTGAAAAATAGTCTGAATCTAACGATCGATCGTTTGTTATTTATTTACATACCTAATACCGATCACTGTTTTCTTAATCATCTTTCATCATTATCTCCGGCCATAGGTAATGCCGCCCAATTTCAGAAAAAATCAAAATGCATAAAAAATTCAATAATGAAAAAAAAAATAGGTATCGCTTATTTTAAAATGGATCAATAAAATTGGCGAAAAAAATATGAAATGTCAATATAGGTCCTTAACAATTGCAACGTTTTTCTACCATTGCCAGTTTTTTTATCGGTACAGATACGAGGGTGGATGCCCCGAGGCGCTGGCCACGTACAGTGCGGTGGCCGGGGTGTGGTCGTGCTGTTACTCGCTGGGCGAGGTGCTCGGCCCGGCGCTGGGGGGTGCGCTCGCAGAGCGCTACGGCTTCCCACTATGCGCCACGCTCTGCGCCGCCGGCTGCTTCACCATGGTGCGTCATCGTTATCATAAGTACCACGTACAGCGCGGTGGTCGTGCTGCCACTCGCTGGGCGAGGTGCTTGGCCCGGCGCTGGGGGGTGCGCTCGCGCAGGGCTACGGCTTCCCACTATGCGCCATATAGTGACGCTTGTGACGCTTGCCACGGCGTTGTTATTACTTCGTACAGCGCGATTCGTATGCGACGTTGCCGTCTGGAGCGAGTGGCAGATAATTCAGCAAACGCATCGCCTACGATGCGCCAAAGTGTAGCTGTACCCTCAGTACCTACAGCCGAGTGACAAAGGCCCGCTACTACTGCGGAGTTTGAGCTTATTAAATTATGCATAAGGATGCAGTTTTGAGGAATAGTCGATAATTAGAGTAATCGCGTACGTCGATCCTGTTAAAATGTACACTGAAATCCGGATCTCGCATCAGAACTAGGTCTCGCTCCACTTCTGATGAGAAGCTAGTTTGATTTGGCATTCTGTAAGCAAAAGCAAGCACCAACTTAGATCTAATTCTCAGAAAACTAGTTTGTTTTCGAATGTTTTTTTATCAAACAAACAATTTCGATAATCTTGCAATCTTATAAGCAGGTACAAGTAGCTTTACTTACTATATGCTAGCTATTCCTGACCACCACCTTGAAAACAATTACGGCCTTGTATTTAAGTATGTTCTTTTAGCGAGTTCGGAGAGTAGAGTAAAACTCAGATGCTTTTGTAGAAGTGAATGATTTATTGTAAAACTTAAGCTAAATATATCTAAAATAAAGTATGTACAATTAGTGAGGGAATACCAGAGTTTACAAATTCTAATAGGATTCTATTTGGACCAATGGGAATGAGGCGCGAACCTCGTCTTGTGCAACCGCCCCCTCGCACCGCACTTCTGCCCGCGGCGCTCGTCGCGTTATATAAATATTTCCGCAGCGGCCGCGCTCGTTCTTTTGGCTCCGGTCGTCGCAGCGAGAGGACGTGTGTACAGCTCTGCAGTGAATACCGAAGATGTCCGTGTTGAAGCGGCTTACACTCCTGTTTCTTATACTCGATGACAATATTGTTTCGAGCGACCGAAGACAATAATACAAAACGTTCTTTTCAGAACGCCCATCTTGTTTCGAACCAACCGCTCTTGTCAGAGCGACCTTCACTGGTTTCTCAATGCGTTGCTTGACAATATATCTGTGCCTACATTCTCATATGTAAGTATTTCGTTATCCACAGGCTTTAGTAACTCTAACATTCTTCTCACTGCGGGAGTCATCGAAGTACCTCCAATCGGACACCCTATCCGACTCGATCCCCTACACGGACACCACGTGGAACAGCAATCAGTTCTGTCGCACGCGCAGCGCGCCGGCCAGCAGGCACGAGCAGTCGCCTCTACTGACACCGTGCTCCTGCTACGCCAAAAGCGGTGAGTCCACTAGTGACCCGACCTCCTCTCTGCACGTGGAACAGCGACCAGTTCTGTCGCACGCGCAGCGCGCCGGCCAGCAGGCACGAGCAGTCGCCTCTACTGACACCGTGCTTCTGCTACGCCAAAAGCGGTGAGTCCACTAGTGACCCGACCTCCTCTCTGCACGTGGAACAGCGACCAGTTCTGTCGCACGCACAGCGCGCCGGCCAGCAGGCACGAGCAGTCGTCTTATTTCCAAGTTATAATTGGTCTTGAGCAGTCCGAAAAAGATTTACCAGAAAGAATAAAATGTTTCCTTGTTAAGTATTACTTTAGGACAGTTCTCTAGAAGTATTTGACGGCCCGATAGCACAGTCGGTAGTGAACCTGCCTGCTGTGCCAAGGGTCGCGGGTTCGAATCCCGTAAGGGACAAATATTTGTATGATGAATATGAATATTTGTACCCGAGTCATGGTTGTTTATATCTATATATGTATTATATATCGTTGTCTAGTCATCATAATACAAGTCCAGGCTAGATTCTGGTACTTTAAATGTGAGTAGATAATTTTTGTGGCAATGTCCAAGATATTTATTTATATGCTAAGCAGGCGAAGAATTACGAAAGAACGATTCATCATCATCTCAGCCGATAGATGTCCACCGATGTAAGAACGATTAATCAGACAAATTATTTTTCCAGGAAATTACACCTATGGCACAACGCATTCCCCAGAGAAAAAACTGTGTATGATGCACAACAAGAACAAGAGTGGTTCAGCGAGTATTGCCAGCGCTGTGGCCTACTTCCTCAAGTTTCAGTATTTGACCGACGCTTACATTAAGCTCAGATCTAGGAACAGGCGTACATCTAGTCAAAACAACGAGTTATACCAAAACTACCTCGAACAAAACGATAACTTGCTTAAGAAAAGAAACGTTAACATTAATAATAACGTAATACCAAAGAGTGATAAGGCTGAAAATAATTACTGCAATTACTTAGAAGACGCTATATTCGGTAGTCCAGTGGTTATGGATAATGTGAACATGGAACATTTGATCGTGAAGAGGAACAACAAGGGCTTGGTGCCGAGGTTGTTCAGTTGCGACGATGAGAGGAGACCCACCGACGACATTATCAGACACAATCTAGAGAAGGTGCAGTTCTATGAGTCCAACCAGACCTGCGGATCTGTTGATGACATTTTTGTAAGTTTGTTCGAATTTTTTTGTTACTGTTGGGCTGGGTATAGCTGGACTCTTAATTATCATGCCTCTTAGGTACAACGCAGAACCGTGTTGACCACTAGACTTATCCATTATGGTACAACCAAATGAATGAGCTTATACAGGGTGACATTGATATCATTAGCATCCTTTAAAACTAAGAGTCTACCCATCAAACTGAACAAGTTTTAGTATGTGACCAAATATCTCAGAGCAAAAAAAATCCGCTGTTCCATCTAACACTGCAAACTATGCAATGCTACTCGATTCAAATGTATGAAACAGTTGATTTTTTTTTGCTCCATCGGTTTGCTCCCATAGTAAAAGTTGTTCAGTTTGATGATAGACTCTTAGTTTAAAAGGATGCTAATGATATGAATTTCACCCCGTAGATTGCCTATACTAGCGACCTATCTTTCAAACACTTTTACAAAATTTCATTGATATCGATTAGTTGTTTTCGGAGATTAGCGTGTACGAACATAGTGACACGTGAATTTTATAAACTATGATTTATGTATTGTATAATACATACCTATAGATTATATAGGGTCCTTCTTAATATGCTGACACTTTCTTAAGGGGATGATCAGACCATCAAACTGAACAACTTTCTCTATGGGACCAATATCGAAATCGCGAAAAAAAATCTGCTGTTCCATAGTAAACTGAAATCTTACTCGACCCAATTGTACGGGACAGCTGATTTTTTTTTCTCGATTTCGACATTGGTCCCATAGGGAAAGTTGTTCAGTTTGATGGTCTGATCATCCTCTTAAAAAACTGTCAGCATATTAAGAAGGACCCTGTATAGTATCGAATTTTCGTTACTAATCATGGTTCTAGCAAACTAATAAAGTTATCTAGTTTTCTCCTTTTACCTAGACTTAAAATCGACCCACCAACAAATGAAACCTATAGTAAGGTCTTAACTTTTCGAAGCCTACTTTAATAACAAAGTTTTATCATTTCTAAGCAACGTCGTTGCCTACAATTTAGTATGTTATCCACAGGATGGCTGCGAGTGCAGAGTTGGTGTCACCTTCGTGAGAGGTACAGTGTCTGTTTCATCTACGGGTGCCTGTGAAGTTTAGTTTAGTTGCTATTAACCTAGTTTTATATTTAATTATTAACAATTATCATTTCAAAATAAGTATTGTAAAATCATAGTTTAATTGCATTTAATAGTAAAGTAATCATTCGAATAGTAGTCATTTGTATTATTTTATTTCATCGCCATGTTGAAATGTTGCCCCTGACGATGGAGAATAGCAAAAATATTTCACAAATCGTGCAAGTTAGTAGGGACACAGGAACCGGCAGAGATTGAACCTTCCCTTTACATCCCTATTCGGTTCCCGCTCCGCGTTCACCCAACACTTCCTGCCGTTTCATAAACTCCTGATAAAATCGACCTCTACTGACGATTTCGCGACGTTGCCACGGTAGTTTCGCGGACCTTGACCACTGTCCACTCTGAGAAACTGCAAGGTTTTTCTTTGTACTCTATTCGCACCTCAATTAAGTTTTCCTTCCACATCCAATCACGAGAAGCAATCGTATCTTGCGGTTTTCCACTACCAATCGAGAATACATTGTTACTAGGATGTTAGAAATAGCAGAAGCTTACAAAAGTATGTAGCTACGAGCGTACTACGAGACGCTACGCGAATATTCGAGACACACACACGCTAATACAAATACGCATATTCACCACACACACAAAAGAAAAAATTACCCCTGTTACCCACCGCCTACGTCATTGCTATTTAAGGTTTCCACCTTAGGAAATCATATTAAGGTGTCCATTTAAAAAAGAAATCTAAATATTATTGTTTAAAATCTAACAGGTCATCCTTCATTCTCAGGAGATCTGGCAAAAGATCTATCACGTAAGTTTATTCATATCATAACTAACGTGACTATATTACACATTAGTTACATACAGTCATCATTGTCGAATAATTATTATATTTTAACAAGATAAATAAAAGGTTAAAAAGCTTTTAAAGGTTTATGTAAGTTCATAGATCTTGTTCAGCTATCTAAAAAAACATTACCCTCCGTCTGTCGCAGTCGGATAATAAACGATAGGCGCGCCACTAATAGCGACACACGCCGACGTAGCAGCGATTAGAGCGTCGCGGGTACTAGGCTATCATAACATCAGCGGAACTAATAATTATGAACAATATCAACAAATCGGGAAAGTCATTATTAAAAGATTTTCTTCTTTACTTAGGAATACGGTTAAATTAATTTCTAATAATAAAAAGGCAACAAACAACTGATCATTTTTCGTTATATCCAAAACTTGGTCATCATTATTGATTGTGAGCTCTCAAATATTTTATCCACCAGTAAGGGATGCCAACATCCCTATCTCTCTATTGCGAGGGGATTGGGTAACCGCTCTGAGGGGATGGGGAAAAATCAAACCGGGAACAACCCTCCGAACGACTGAATGAGATAGATTCGGAGTTCGGACCTCTTTATCTATGCTCCCGGGTTTTTAGCTTCATGGAACTCGTGTTCTCCTGGTATCAGCACCGTTTAAGTGGAGTAACAACATTCTACCGCAAACGTTTAACGTTTTTAATAGCTGTTCGTGCCTTTTGTATTTAATTGCGTTGCTTTCATGAACTTTTTTATATGGCTACATAATTATTAAGTATACCGTGGCTTTTTTTATCGTAACTAAGTAAATTTTCAATCGACTTAGATTTGCGTCTCTTGAAATTAAGTTTCTTGAAATGTTACTACGTAAATGCGAAGGACTTAATAAATAGTCCCGTATTGTGAGTATAAAGTTTTACACTTAGAAATTAGTTTACTTAGCTATAGGTAGGTATATTGATTACAAGCTTACAAGTAAGTTAGGTAGGTATATTTTTCTACATATAGCACAATATTGATTTTGTTATGTTTATCGTCGACGCCCACTAAATCGATTGCAATTAGCTTAACGTACGGCGTAATTTTATTAATGAGGGGCGCTATTCTTAAAGTAACCATTATTTTTCGAAAAATTTTAAGACTTCGTTGTTTGCTGTGTTCTAGTATATAGTAGATACTCTTTCTTCTCTATTCTTTCTAGTTTGTTGTCGTATTTTGAGAGGTGATACTTCTACATAGTATTTCGGTGCTCTTTGACTAACATAAAGAATAATACTGGACGATTTTTTTACCGTTTCGAAATTATTAGGGGTGGTTCAGACCATGAAACTGAACAACTTTTACTATGGAAGCAAACCTGAATTCGTAAAAAAAATCTGCTGTCATACATTTCAGTCGAGTAGGTACCTAGGCGTTGCAGATGGAACAGCTGAGTTTTTTCTGCGATTTCCGCTTTGCTATCAAAGTAAAAGTTGATGATTGTCTAAACCACCCCTGAAAATCTGTTAACAAATCAAACAGTTTGAAATATAGGTATTGTTCTAATAGCCACGTTGTGCACAAGCAGTATCCGTAGCCGAAATCATCCGAATATCTCATGTTGTATCAATCAATCAATCAATGCCTCATGCGTTTTACATCGTTTTTATTCCTTGATAAAATCTAACTTCGGGTTTGGTCAATTGGATGTTTAAATAACACTCAAATCTATTGTCGTCCCACTTAGGGTTTGTCTTCTTCATGCAGTCCGTTACGGCATATTGAGTTTCATTGACATTGTCGTACTATTCTTAGCGTAGGCTAGGTATCTATAATGTATTGATTTCTCGCTGTTTGCACATTTATTACCGTTCATAGGCGCGCGCGGTCGTATTTATTGATACTAAAATAGTACTCTGATATATTAACAGATGTCAATGTTTATTAGCATCCAAGTAATATCGATTACATGATCCAAAAGGTGGACAAAATAGTCGACAATCTGTTGCCATGAAACTCTTACTCCTTTTATGTGCTCTAATAGTACGATATAGTTTTCAAAGTGCAATAGATACGATTAATGAAAAATGTGAAGGGTTAGACGTCAGAGGAAGATTTCACAAGGAAGAAGTGTTAGCAAAAGGACTAAACCGTCCGTACCAACTGTCCTATTATCATGAGAAACATGAACTTTACTTCAGCAACAACATCGGCGACGACAATAAAGACGAATTCGAAATTCAACTTTTATTGAAAAATGGCACCGTGTTCAGTTACGACGTAGTAACAAATGGTTTCGCGACTGCTATCGACCAGGAGAATGGAATCGCTTACTTCGGAGGTAGCGACGGTGTTTACATGGACAATCTCAAAGAAGAATCAAAACCTCAGATTATTATTGAAAAACAGAATATTTGGGATATGTTTTTCAAGAAACACCTTTATTTTATAACTTATCCGTCGCAAAAACTTTACAAATACAAGCACGATGATGGTAAGAAATCGGGTAAGGGGAAAAAATCTAATAAACACGCCAAGAGCAAGGAGCCGGAACATCAGACGTGGATTCACGAGAAAATATATCAATTCGTAATCGACGGAGATGACGACATCTTTATAACTAATAAAACTGGTCTGTATATGATAAATAATGGTACCGAACATCGACATTTCTTCGAAGGAGAGACAGTATTCCGAGCCATCGAGCTCAATAATAAGGGAGAAGCTCATTTTTGTGGTAGTAATGGAATCTATGTGCCGCTCAAGCATAATCACACATTGCATAAAATCGCTCATGTGAAGAATATATTCGGACTGACCTTCGATAATGATGATCACATGATATATTCCAATCCGCATCAGTTAGTGAAGCTAGTGCCCTCTGAGTGCAACGCTGAAAAATTCTTAAAAGGTTTTGTACCCCTCCCCATAAACACGTAGGTAAACAGTTTTTCACAGCTGCTTTTCAGATATAAACTGTGTTCATTCAAACTGTTTTCATACTGTTTATTTTTTGCCGCCGAAGCCTGTAAAAGTAATTTAGAATCCACCCCTTTCATGCAAAATAGCCAATGTGTAGCCACCCCCCTCAAGTATCCCTTTCCACTAGGTCGGTCGTGACGTCATCACGCGCCGGGCCATTGAACCGAGCTGAAGTAGCTGAACACGACACGTCGCTCTTAAAAATTTACTTTTAGCCAATGATTTTAAAGTTCAAAGTAAATTGAATATGTAGGACGAGACTTGTTTAGTAGACTTATTGGTAGACCACAATACTGTAACTAGAACTTACTTGAAAAGTCATTCTAGGCATGATTGTACGTCATTATTAATTACAATGATATTGATTATTAATATGAATATAATATAATGAATTGCAATGATATTGAATTATTGCACATAAGGTGTATATGGTAAAAACAACCTGTTACTAAGTTCTGAACTTTACTGTTGAAATATCCATATACAACGTGTTAATGAATAAGCGCAAAACCTCATACACCCCAACTGATTTATAACAAAATAATTAGATTGAAACATTTATTTCATTATTTTGATACTTAAAATTTAAAGTTATTCGCATTTTAAGTTTTCAGGCAAAAATGATTGGTTATCATTTCAGCAATGAATGAAAGCGCTAGCGTACTCATAGATAGATTTTAAGAATCTTGTTTTGGTAGGAAGTAGGGTGAGAGTGCCCGAGCAGTGGGTTGAGAACGAGTTCAGTAAATTTAAAAATTTTCAAACATATTATTTACTATTTTGAAAAAAAAAACATGTGTTGAAACCATGATAATTCGATTCTGCTCTCGATTCCAAACAAACTACTTTCTAGTTTTGCGTTAATTCATTAACACGTTGTATACGTAGGTTCTATGGCTTAGGTACTTACGTAGTTAAAGTGACATAGGGTGGAGGCGTTATGAAAATACCCCTCGCCTACCTAGAAGTTTTATCTTTTCGTGTCTGGTACTTCTTGTCTTTGACATTTGTTTGTAGCTTGGAACTAATGATATCTCAAATTTTACGTAGACCACGAACGTAGGTACCCACTCTACAATCTACTCTACTTAGGTATACTTAGTTTGCTTATTATTTCTAGACTTTCACAATACAGTGTGAGGAGAACAGTAATGTAACATCGTAAAAGCTATTGTTTCGTATCCTTTTTAGAGTGTAGGTGGGAGTTAAGGCCAAAAACAGACTGTGTGAGCTAATTCTAAATTCAGTAATGTTACGAGTACGCTTAGTGCACAGTGTATTTAATACTTGATGGTGCTTTATTCGACTAATTTTCACTATCGAAAATCAACATTTTCAGCCTTGCATTGCTCAATGCCAACATATTGTTTATTTATGAAGTTTATGAAGTTGCTATAGCTTTTTAAATTAAAACTACCTAAATGAAAGAATCAAATAAAAGATTTAAAAATTAAGTCTCGGACGGGACTTGATCTCGCACTCTTCCAAACCGGGGAATTGCGTTATCCAATTTCGCCACCGAGTCCACTACCCAGAGAACGAAATTTTCAGTCTAATACTATAATATAATAATAAATCTGTTGCGTCTTAAGGGGACTTAAATGAAAGAAATTAATAAAATGTCGAGTGTCGTAGGTACTTGAAGTTAAATTCCATTGACTTACAATCTAACGTACTGGTACATTAATATCTTTGTTAAATTCAATAAAACCGCTAAAGATACAATAACGCAGTAGTGTTTGCTATTGGGGTCTACGTAAGTAGGTAAATCAAATTAGAAGCAAGTAAAACGGTACGCTTGATGAAACACAGAATTTCGTGGAAACCTTTTTTTAATTCCATTTGTATGATCTGATTAGGAAGCATACCTACTGCCGGTCAAATACGTGTAGACCTTATTCGATGTGTTATCCATATCAATTTGTCAGCAAATTTTCTCTTTGAAAGTTGTTAAAATAGTTTACAACCCTACGTACTAAAATAAATTAAAAAACTATTTTCATAATTATAATGAAAGACAAGACAGGGAAGTAAAAACAATTGTTCCTGGAATGTAATTATTTTATTATTAAATTAATAAACCAGAGATAAATAATATTTTAAATACATAATTTAACAAAGTCAAAGTCACAGTATAAGAAAGAGTATCTAGTACTACCCTATGTCAAAAAACTTTCAAGACATCAAGACAAGTGATTCCTGGAACATAATGTTTTTTCTATAAAGCGCTCATACATAGGTATCGTGACTGTCTGTCGCTAATCTACACTAATATTATAAAGAGGAAAGATTTGTACCTATTTTTGTATGTTTGTATGTTTGTAATGAATAGGCTCAAAAAGTACTGGGCCAATTTAAAAAATTCTTTCACCAATAGAATGCTACATTCTTCCAATTTGACATAGGCTACATTTCATTTTGAAAAAAATTAGGGATCCTTGGTAAAATTTGAACAATGTAACCGAAGGTGTAGAAAAATGAGTCTTAAAATTTATTTGTCTACCCCGTGCGAAGCCGGGACGGGCTGCTATAAAATATATTTTTAGGAAAACATATAAAAATATATCAATTTAAATAAGGCTTTATGTACACATGTACCTATATAACATTTAGATATAATATCTCTCCCTAACATTAATAAAACATATTATATTATTTCTTTGGCTTACAACAATATATAAACTGCGTTAATATAAGTATATTACAAAACAATATATTAATAAGTCTTTTCATTACACTATTAACAATCCTGACATTAAGCATATTTCGTAAGATCTATAACTGTAAGTATATACTGCGGAACAAATGAGGTAATAATTAGTCATTTATAAAATAATTACACACATATCATTATTTTTGAGTTAGAGGACGGAAATTAAATGCACTTTTGACAATTCACAATATAACAATGCCTAGAAATTACGTGGCTTATACGCTGTTCTTTATTGTTTTCAAATAACATACATATTCAAGATTTCACTATTTTGATCGTAGTTTAGAAAATTAAGAAATCAAAATTTTTATTAAAATATTGTTTCGATATCATATTTACATCTGTCAAGGCTTTATTACCAATATATGAGCCGTATAGGATATAAGACGGTAATCCGACGTTTATAGTAAAAATGAACTGTGAATATAGAAATACTCAGAATTTTGAATACTTTCTACCATTATTAACAGTTCGTATCAAAGACGGCTATATCGTATAGGAAAACCAATTCAAAATATGAAATTAGTTTCCAATCTGTCAAGTCAAAACCAAAACAGAGAAATACTTTTTTTTAAATTGCCAATAATCAGCTACAAGTCAGATTGCCGCCTTTGATTCTATACGACTCATATGCTTAAGAATCTGTAGTCTCTTATTACAGTTATCAAACACCTCCCAAAACATTTGCACTATGTTCATTCTGCGACACGAACATTTCACAATGCGAAATCTACGA
Organism: Agonopterix alstromeriana; assembly: GCA_963924505.1. Classification (NCBI taxonomy): domain Eukaryota; kingdom Metazoa; phylum Arthropoda; class Insecta; order Lepidoptera; family Depressariidae; genus Agonopterix; species Agonopterix alstromeriana. The sequence continues at coordinate 11,845,487 of OZ004665.1, read as the reverse complement.
GGATCCAACAAAATACGCCAGCAAGAACGTCAAAATAGACAACCCTAAACTGTAAGCTGCCTTATCAGCACTATTTCCGCATACCATCCTCCTGGAAGCCACAGAGAGCTTCTTATTCTGCAGCAAACCATGCACAGAGTCTATCTCCCACCGGTTCAGTTCTCCAGGGTTGCGGGAGAAGAGTACCGAGTATAGCTGTGCTTGTCTGCCAGGCAGGGCTTCCTGGCAGAAGTTAAGAACTAAGTGGTCGTTGACAGCTTTCAAAACTTGCACTGTTCCACTAAACTGCATGTAGTTGGGACGGGTTGTGATCGATCCTGAAACGATTTAAGGAACTTATTACAATTTAACTAAAAACATGTAAATTTTTAAACATGCAAATCCCGAGTTTCGTGACTATCGAGTAGTAGTATAAATATTGTAACTTGTAATAGTTATCGAGAAGTATAGAAATTATATACAAACGGGATGGCATCGATGGCCTACGCAGATGATAAAAAAGGGAGTTTCCCAACTTTACTAATAGCTTACATACATAACATTTTCTCACGCTCATTATCCCAAATAGGGAGTTTAGAAGGGTAAAAATTGTTTTTTTAATTCAAATCAAAGATTTAGTAGAAGACTTTGTATTATTTAGATTCGGCGACAGATAGCAAAGAGCATCGATGGTGCGTTGCGGAGAGCTATGGTAACTCAATCTTGCGGTCCAGGTTCAAATTCGCACGAACGACATGCCATGTAACAATGATTTCTACTCACTTATGTACATAATACCGACTGCTCTCAAACGGTTAAAGAATACATCGTGAGGAAACCAGCATACGCTGAAGAAGAAATTCCGATGCGTAAAGTCTACCAATCCGCATTGGGCTCGTGTCGTGGACTAACGCCCATACACCCTTCCTGATGGTAAGCACCGTGCCCTACAGTGGGACTTATGTAGGCTGGGATGATGATGATTATTATTTAAATAAGCTATTTTAAAATGTATATTGGATGTACGTGGATGTTCTGAGGTTTCAAAATTTCTCTGACTACCCCGTCGGGGAATATAGTCGTGAGCATATGCTTATGCTTTATATGAGATGGATGGACATAACTGTTAGATATCTGGGACTGGGGAACTCGTAGCAAAGCAGAGAACCGTACCATTCTGTCCATCGTAGACATGCCAGTAGCCGGCAGAGTCGTTTCTGAAGTACAGCGCGTATTCGATGTTCTGACCGGCCTCGTCCCACAGCAGGCGCAGGTGCCTGTACTCTTGGCGGAACTTCGCGTTTATGTGCTGCACGTGAAACAACTGGTTCTCCGTCGAGGGCTGGAAAGTTTTATAAGATACGATAAGCATTCACTATTTGCAAACCAAAACAACAATTATAAAAGTAAAAATAACGTAGAAATTGTTACATAAGTTTTCTAATCATTCATTTAGAGTACACACAGCAACACATCAAGCTACACATAACCTAAATAAACTGGCCGCACAACGTCTAAGTATACAACCTATCTACGTACATAGCTTGATGTGTCGTCATGTGTACCAGAATATAAAGAAATAAATAAATATCTTGGAAATCGTTACACAAATTATCTAGTCACCTCTGGTCGTTTTAAGCATATCAAACTAAACGGTGGTCTCAAAAACCGAAGATATCTCTAAGTATAAATTATTGAAGGGAAATATAGATTGTTGTAAACTCCTTCAAACATTGATATAAAATAAATAAAGTGCCAGAATCTAGAATGGACTTGTATTATCATGAAAAGACAACGTATACCATAATTCGGCAATTATGGTATTATTGTGAAATTCGTTAACCAAATATATAGAACTATCGCTGTATGTCGGTACCTACAACAATTATTTACTTCAGAATAAACCTAGACGAGGAATAACAAGCAACGAGCAAACCACATTTATTTCCATCGTAATGTAATGAATAGGAATAAAGACAATTATTCCATTACAACATGTTATTCCGACCCAATGCATTATGAACACGAAGATCTGGGTGATAGTGGCGTTAGTATATAGTACTCTGTGGTGGCGGAATCCGTTGGATGAGGGGCAGCGCAGAACCCATCGTTGTAGCGATCCTTCGAGGAGGCCATGTCCAGTAGTGGACGTCTATCGACACGATGAATATTATTACCTTCGACTAATTATTATAAGGACTAGCCTTGCAGTAGCATTTCCCCTCTGCCACGGTATAAGCACAAATGATCTGGTGCATTTAAATTCAATTTTACACCTTATCACTAAACGAGACAGCCTATAATTGCGAAATAATAACTTCGAACTTAGAACGTTTGGGGTTTACACGAGACTATTTTTCATGATCTTTAACATTCAAAATTAGAATCTAAAGTTATGGGGAATAAATCCAAAGTTGCGGATTTCATGTTACCTCGCCCCCCTCACAAAGTGGCAGAAATGTTTGTTAGAAGAATTACACGCGTAACCGGTCCACATATAAATAGTCAAAGGTTATACTGACTCAGAATTAAAAGAAGATTAGTAAATCTTCTTCTTCTATCTTTCTTCTTCGTACGACGACGAAGACTGTAGGCAGAACCCTAACTTAAATCCAATCTAAACTAGAATGTCTAAAGAGTAAAGGTGTCGATCGTAACCTTAAATTTAAGTATTCGTATTCTAAATCATTTGAACTTTTTCTTGACTACTCCTCAAAACCTGTATGCTCAGTCATAAACTTGAGGTCAAAGAATGTAAAAGTAATAATGGTAGAATTGTATATCCTCTTCTTTGTTTTTGATGTTGGCTTGAATAGCAATAGACAAATATACTCCATTATTTTACCTCAGAGGAAGGATCTCCATAGAGTCCGCATAAATTTACGATTGTAGTTAGTCTCTTTTGTCTTATGACGTACCTTTAATAGTAGAAGGAGATGGAACTATAGATATTTGTTTATGCGGCTGTCCACTTTTTTTTGAGCTAGTGTGAAAAGTGACCGTAAACATAAGGCCATATGTCACTTGGTGCCTTTTGTCCATACTACTTGACACCACACACTCAAACCTAAACGTCAAAAAAAGTGGACACTTTACAATTGGTATGGCTCACTCTATTAGGTATAATCTCTTTATATTTTACGAAAAACAACGCTGGAGCGACGTTGAGCTACTTTGAGTTTGACGTATCGTTCCTCCACTCCACTGAGCAAATTTCTCGATTCATGGAAGATTTTGACCATGGATATTTATAGACCTTTTCCGCTTCCGGTACATTTCGAAAGCCTAATCCAAAGAAATTGTTGGCCTAATCCCAATGCCAACTTCCTGTTATTGAATTTTTTTGGACAAAAAATTTGAGTTTACCTTGGCACACCTACAGTCAGCTTAAGACAAACCCAGGAAGGTGGCATAGATGGAGAAACCTGACCTCTCTATCACAGAGTACTATTAATCTTAATAAGCGCAAAGGGGTTAGATTTCTCTGATGCTGAGTTGCTGACCGTAAGTCAAATCGAATAGAGGAAATCTTGAGGAACGACAGAGAATACGGGTGTTAGGCACTAATAATCCAGAAAGTTCAAAGGATCACAGAAGATTAAATGGGTCAGTCAGGATGACCTCGCCAATGCCATGAGTTAGTCACCTACGTGGGAGTGAGACAGACTCGCAGGTCACTTCTAATGACTGTGACAATCTCTCAAATTGACCGATTAATAACCGTGTTCATACATAGATACAGGATGTGTCATCGTTCATCAGCAGAATGGGTGCCACTGAAGTGGAAGTCGCATAATAAGGAGTTTAGTTTAATTGGATATTAGTTATGTCTATGTTGGTGACTCAGATGCTGTGAACTCTAATTTAGAGGCAGTGGAGCGTGAACCTATTTATTGTTATGAATTGTTTAGCCTATTTTATAAAATAAACTGGGTATATCAAGTCTGTCTAAAGAATGCAGGTGCCTAGATGATTAATGAACTATTTCTAGAGCGTCAAGTTAGTTAATATTTTATTTTCAACTAGATATTCTCGCCTTCGTCTCGCACTTGCTCCCGTCATCGTGGCGGGCAAGTGGCGGGATGAAATTTAATTAAATGGTTCTTGTTATGAAATATAATCATAAGCTTTTAAACACACAATGTTTCATCAAAATCGGTCCAGTAGTTGTTGCGTTATGCTTGAATAAACAAACAATCAGACATACTTTCTGGCGAAATTTTTAGTGTGACTTCCTGTTAGGTTAGGTTAGGTTAGATTAATTTACAACAATAGCAACATAATTAACAAAACGAATAAAGAGAAACAAAAGAATAAACCATTAGATAGGTAATAAATACATTATTAATCTGTGATAATACTAGGACTCTGTGGTTTTTATGCAGAATCTGGTCATCAATCAATCATTTTCAAGGAATATACTACTCTCTACGGATCATTTTAAACTAAATGTGAAGCGTGATTTTAATCATTTAAATTGTCGTTAGTTTAATCAAAGACCTAAACATATTTTTAGTTAGGAGAACATTTCTGACTAGGTACATTAAAAACTAAGGTAAACTGGAAAAAGTAGTAGGTAGTTATTCGTTGTTAGTGACAAGACCGCCATTTGTACCCTTTTTGTTCACTTAATATTGTTATTTTGATACCTAATTGTAAGATACAAAACAATTATCTTTAATATGAATAAATAGAAGGCGAGCAAACGTTCCTGAACTCCGCTGTTGAACTAAATCATTGGCAATAATTGCGGCAAGCGGGTCCCGAGATCATTAAACTTGTAATAGGATGGAGTCCCACGCGATTTTCAGCATGTTGCATGAGTCCGTTTGATGTGGAAATGAGGATGTGAGGGAAGGGATTGAACAGGATATCCCCGACTCTCAACGCAATGAGGTCAACGTGATAAAAAGTTCAGAACGAACCGGGTATTCCCTGTAACGTTGGGCAATAATGTTTATAAAATGGACCGGTATATTGGTAGGTATACTAAGATCTATACAACAGCTAGATCATACAAAGAACTAATAGAACCAGTTTTTTCACACATCTCTGACGATGCCGTGAGGATGGCATGCCGCTTTATACAACGTGTTAATGAATTAACGCAAAACTAGAAAGTAGTTTGTTTCGAATCGAGAGTAGAATCGAAGTGTCATGTTTTCAACATAGGTAATTTTATTCAAAATATTAATAATTTGTTTGTTAAATTTAAAATTTACTGAACTCGATCTCAACCCACCGCACGGGCATACTCACCCTACTACTACCAACACAAGATTCTTAAAATGTTATCATGAGCACGCTAGCACTTTCATTAATTGCTGAAATGATAACAAATCATTTTTGTCTGAAAACTTAAAATGCGAATAACTTTAATTTGAACTATCAAAATAATGCAATTATTGATTCAATCTAATGATTTTGTCAATAATCAGTTGGGGTGTATGAGGTTTTGCGTTTATTCATTAACACGTTGTATATTTTCAGACCAGTATTTCACCACATGGGTACTCTGCAATAAGCGTCAGTCCAGGAACTTATAGCTTGATTTCGCTAGTATCCCGATCTATCAATATCTTGTACGCATAGTATGATGTTGCTACGTGTATTACCTCCGCAAAGTTCAGAGAGAATCTCAGGCTTATCCTGTGAGAACACTTTCAAATTGATCAAGATCACGCGTAGGGTAGTTTTGGGAGAAGACTGCTAATGCAGCGCTGTTAGATAGTTTTTTACTGACTGACACTAAAATAAGCTGAAAAAGCTTTTACATGCTTAAAGATGCAAGCCAAAGGTTTATAAAATTGTATTGAAATAGGAACAATGTTTATCAAAACAAAACAAAAACCTACTCCAAAAGTAGACCTAGGAAAATCTTCAGTCTCCCAAATCGTGACGTGAGGACATCTGTCATAGTTCTTGACTCCTTCTTTACTCAAATGCAGGTAAAGTTCCACCGCCTTCCATTTCCCCAACACCGTCCTGACGTCCATCGTATCGTACTCGTGTTCCCTTTCACATGTCACTGTCATATTATCATCTGTTGAATTCGACACCTGCGAACCTGAAGCTACGAAACACAGAACTACAATCCACGGTAGACTTAACATAAAACATGTTTGGAATCCCATTTTCTTTAACTGGTTAGTAAGTTTTCATGCCGCGGTAAGAAACTTTAGAATATACGAATATTTAGTTGAAAAAATTGCGCGCGTGCGCGTAAATATAGCGCCTTTATCCGAAGCCGACTGACAGCTGAAGAGACGCGCGCGCCTGACTCACTGGGCTTGATGTTATCTGTCACATTTGACCCATCGCTTATACATCTTTAGAGCTTCCAGTGACCTCCCAGTGGATGTGGTTTCTTTGTGAGAGATTAATCTTTTCTACGATCGATGAGATCATTTCGTGAATTGGTACCTACCTAAGAAAATATCCTATTCATTCAGATTAACCTTCATAAAGAAAGGGTTAGTTACATAAGGGATTTAATTATTTGTCTTAGTTTCTATCGTACATCCAATTCCATTTGTTAATTTAAACATCACGATTACTAATTTACAAATATTCCCCCCATTCTCTCAGTCCTGTCCTGTAGGGTATTCCCGTACTACATTTGAAGGTTGTTAGAAGGGTGACGTCGGTGTGAATGAAAATCAGAATATTTTATTTAGCAAAACTTTCTATCCGTGGAATGCATATACTCCATTCCAAATAGCAACGAAATTGTAAGGCTATTTTGAATTACAGAAACAGAGATTTGAAACACTTAAGGCCTGTTTCACCACTTTTTGCTCATTTGACATATTTTGTATGAAGAGTATGTCAAATGAGCTGTCGGATAAGCGAACTTATCCAAAAGTGGTGAAACAAGCCCTTACTCTCACTTATTCTTAGAACAGCTTTAGTACCGTCCAAGATATGTCAGATAGTATATCTTTCAGATAAATAAAGTATATTTGGTATTCAGAATTGGCTAGAAAGCTAAATAGAAATCAGAAAATATCTTCGTCCTTATTTGGAATGAAGTATAGGACCCATCCAATAAAGATATCAAAATCTCTTAAAACGTAATTAACGCAGAAGGATTGTTAGTCTCTATTAAGGCCAATTAGATAATCTTTTGAGACTTCCTAGAAATGTTCGCTTTTATAACGATTTCTAAGCTTTCGTCCTACTTAATAATGTTTAAGTTTTATGATCCCTATCTTAGGTGTCTAACATATTTTGGATCCTAACAACTTAAAATAAACTTCGTAAGTCTATGGCGGCAATCAGCCGGGTCGGTATTCGCTGCAATGATCAAGATGTGTAGTGAGTGAAGATCACTAATTGTCATTGTTAGCCTCTACTCGCCGGTCGTCCGTCGCCGTGTCGCCGGTCAAATAATACTGTGCTACATTGCTTTCAAATTACTAGACTCAATCGCCTCGGGACCTTCATGATTAAATAACATTTTTATTTACGCTCAGCGTACACAAATACTTAAAGGCAAATAAAAAGTGATACAAGTGAGCGATGTTGGTCATTACAGACGAGGCGGGATTGCAGCACGAGTCACAGAGGAGTGCTGCAATATAAGAGCCGAGTCTGTAATGGCCAATGCTCACGCGTTTCATACGACATTTTTCAACAAACTTGCGAGGAAAAAGTAAAATAAATCGTAAAACACGATTATTTTAGACAAATATTTGTGGAAAATTGCACTGGGCATCTTTTTTTTTTACGGCCCGTCCCTTTGGTTGAGATAGCTATGCGCGCGCAGGTCGACGAAGAGGCAATGATTTAGCTGACATTCAACCAACGACATCTTGTTGCAAACAACCTAATATTAAAAACGTTATAAACTTAATATTTAAGTATTTATTACACAAATTAATACGTTTTTTACGTTTTTAATAACTCTTTGCTGAGATTTAAACACAAACTAAAGAAAAAAAGTTGCATTACCGCACTGGTGCCATAATATAGTCATTTTCGTACGCGTGTTCTATAAGCTGCATTATGTACCTAAAAGCGGTGCAATAAGAGCCACTTTACGAGCAAGTGTGTTGAAATAGTATATTATGAAATAAGTGAGCAAAGTTGGTCATTACAGACGAGGTGGGATTGGAGCACGAGTTTCATACGACGTTTTTCAACATACTTGTGAGGAAAAAGTAAAAAAAACGTAAAACACGGCAATTTTAGACTAATATTTGAAAATGGCGCTGGGCTTCTTTTTTTTTACGGCTCATCCATTTGGTTGAGATATCTATGCGCGCGCAGGTCGACGAGGAGGCAATGACTAAGCTGACATTCAACCAACGACATCTTGTTGCAGACAACCAAATATTAAAAACGTAATATACTTAATATTTATGTATTTATAACACAAATTGATGTTAATTTGTTAACTAAAATCATTTGTTTGATGAAATGAAGCATTTATTATTTTTAGAAGCCTCTTCATCGACCTGCGCGCGCATAGCTATTTCAACCAAAGGAACGGCAAGCAAAAAAAAGAAGCCTAGCGCCATTTTCCACAAATATTTGTCTAAAATTGTATAGTATTTTAGGAAAATTTATTTCTTTTTCCTCGCAAGTATGTTCAAAAACGTCATATGAAACGCGTGAGCATTGGTCGCGTGACCTTTGACTAATTATTATAAGGACTAGCCTTGCGGTAGCATTTCCCCACTGCCACGGTATAAGCACAATTGATCTTGTGCATTTACATTCAATTTTACACCTTATCACTAAACGCCTAAGCCTATAATTGCGAAATAATAACTTCGAACTTAGAACGTTTGGGGTTCACACGAGACTACTTTTCATGATTTTAAATCTAAAGTTATGGGGAATAACATCCAAAGTTGCGGATTTAATGTTACCTCGCCCCCCGCAAAAAGTGGCAGAAATGTTTGTTAGTAGAATTACACGCGTAACCAGTCCACATATAAATAGTCAAAGGTTATTACAGCCTTGGGGTTGTAATCACAAACTAATAAGTTTGACCAACTTTGCTCACTTGTATCATAATGTATAACTTCTTTTCGAAAACGCGTGAACAAAATTGTAAAGTTCACGTTTAGGTAAAAAAATACGTGCGTCCTAGCACAAAGTGTTCTAAATGATCTCCCTTAACCACCACTCCTCTTTGTCGAACCGTCTGCCTATTGCTTAACATCCTGTATATGTAAAACAACATAAGTTGTATCACTAGAAGCGATAAGGCCGCCTTTATTAGTATTTTTAAGGAATGTTAATAAAATATCAAAGACATCAACTTCTCAACAATACATGTCGACTTCGTTGATGTCTTTTGTATGAAATGTAATTAATTAAATTAGATATCAATTAATTCTTAGCTTATTGTCATCCCACTGGTGTGCAAAGCACCTCGTGGCCCATTACTTTTCCAAACATCTCTATTTCGGGCTCTGCCCCATGTCATCGATAATCAAGATCCTGTTTAATAAACGTTAATAAAAATCTACATTATTTCTCAATTAAACCGATAATTATTATTTCAAATCACGCACACAATTTCAACAATCGGAATTGAAGCCAGCACCATTTACCATACCTACTGGTACCTATAGGCAAAATAATCAGTTGAATAGTGTTAGGTACTAATATCCAGTGTATTATACAAATCATCATCATCATTCTCTTGCCCATTTCCCATCATTTGGGGTCGGCGCAATATGTCATCCTCTTCCATTCATCTCTCTTAGCCGTCATTTCAGCACTCACTCCTTTCTTACGCATATCATCTTTCACACAATCCATCCATCTTTTCTTCGGCCTTCCTCTCCTACCGCAGCCATCCACATTCATACCTAACACTCGTCTCGTAATATGACATTACATGACCATACCACGATAATCTATTACCCTGCAATTTTTCCGTCAAAGGTGCTACTTATAGTGCCAGTATATATACAAATATTTGTAAATTATTCACGACAATCTTATTTTTTTGTCACTAACATATATCTTAAGTCATTGTTACTAACACATCTATGGATCTATGATCCGACACAAAATAAATGAATTGAATTGAATAATCTGACCATCTTATTATACAGTGTCGTAGTATATTATAGAAAGAAGATGCATTCGATTGTAAATCGTCAGGCCCGGTGTTACAAAGGTAAAAATAAACATTTAAAACTTTTAAGGGGTTGTTTAGACCATCAAACTGAACAACTTTCACTATAAGACCAACATCCAAATCGCGAAAAAAAAATCTGCTGTCCCATACATGTAGCTCGAGTCGATTTATAGTATGGAACATCAGATTTTTTTTTCGCGATTTCCCATAGTGAAAGTTGTTCAGTTTGATGGTCCAAACCATCCCATTAAATGTTTATTTGTATTTTTGTAACACCTTATCTATATATGTAAGGAAAAGTATCATTAATCTTTATACCACATACTCTACCCATCAAACTGAACAACTTTTACTATGGGAGCAAACCTGTCAGAACAACAAAAATATCAGCTGTCCCATACTAAACTGCAATACCTACTTGATTTAAACGTATGGGATAGCTGATATTTTTTTTGTTTTGACGGGTTTGCTCCAACAGTAATTTTTTTTCCGTTTGATAGGTAGAGTATGTGGTTTAAAGGTTAATGATACTTTTCCTTACACCCTGTATATGACTATTATTTTTAAGATTTTTTTTGTGTAGGTAAATATTATTATTTGATTTAGTAGCTAGTAGATTTACTCAATGGTATTTTAAAAATATGTTGGTAGGTACCATTTTATCTGTCTATTATTTCTTCAAGTATAAAGATATTATATGTATATTTATTATGATAAATATGCGTAAATTATATTCACATACTTAGCTAATCAACTAAAAATTCTCATACCTATACTTCATTCCAAATAAGGACGAAGAGATTTTCCGATTCCTATTTAGCTTTCTGGGCAATTCTGATTAGCAAATATACTTGGACGGTCCTAAAGCTGTTATAAGAATAAGTCAGAGTAATAAGTGTTTCAAATTTCTGTTTCTCTAATTCTAAACAGCCTTAAAATTTCCTTGCTATTTATAATGGAGTATAGTTGAATTCCCAAACTAAATACACAATCTGCAGCTACTGTATTCATCCACATTTAGAAAAACATAATAATAACTCACCCGATCCATAGGCTCAGCGATATGTACAACGATGCAGGTCCTGGCGTAGTCGATCCTCGAGTCCGCCCCCAGGTGTTGAATAAGTTCCACCCCGTACCACATGCCCATCAGACTCTCCACCGATATGCCGACCTGAGGCGACCTGTTGATGCACCCTCCTATGTCCCTCATGAACGGTGCCTCGTACGAGCTGTACCCACCCTGAAGACCAGGCCTCTGATTGTACCCCTGTATATTATACCCCTGGTTGTAGTTAACGTTACTTGATCCACCACTGTATAAAGTATTGTAACTATTTGTAGAATACCCATTGTTATTATAATTAGGGTATCGACTGGTTGTGGAATATCCTGAATTGTACCCGGGGCTGTAACTCTGGCTATAGCTCGGGCTATAGTTGGGATATCTTGTTACTTCAGGAAAATTTGCGATGTCGTTTCCATAGCTGCCAGTTTTGAATGGGAATTGATTGTTGAGGTTGTTGATCGTCGAGCTTGGGTATCGGTCCGTTGAATCGTATCGTTGTAAATTCGCGCACTCCGTGATCGAGTAGAAAATACTTAAAATCGTAGCGGTACGATACATTTTTCCGTCGCAAGTTAGGCGTGTGCGCAGCGTCGCGTGATAGGTGATGGTTGGTAGTGCGACTGCGCTGAGGACGCTATGAGAGTGGGATGTAAACTAATTAGTCTAATTCTCATCTACAACGGATCCCCGGGTTGGACCGGGTTACTTACGTTTTGATAAAGAGGTGGGAGGCCATCTTACTATCATCTTCTATCCGATAGCAATAACTATAAACCGATTTAACGCATTCTGCAACAAAAAAACCTGGTCTAGACTTTGAGTAATTAGTTATCTCAATGGGTATAGACAATCTTTGACTTTTACCTTAGATGAAATCATTATGAGATTCTCTTGGAAAAAAATAAACATCAACATTTTTGGGGGAAAAATCTGGCAGTACCTTATTAAACCCAATTATAATGTAGAGCTTTTTTTATAGTTCTTCGTTTATAGTTCTATAAGTTTATAGTTCTATAAGTTAATAAATTTTATAGTTCTTCGTTTTTCTTGGAAATTTTTAGATTGTTGAATGTTTTAGATTGTCTATCTATATATACTATCTATCTTTATCTGAACTATATGATCAAAAAATCTCGTAGCATTAGCACCATGCTCAAGACTAATATCTCGAAGCGGTGTGTAGAGATAATTTTCTAAATAATGAAAATATTAAAACAAACAAAACATTTTCCTTGAACCCTGAAAAAAGTTGAAATAATAATCAAGCATTTCTGTCTTTTTACCAACTTTACACTATAGCCGCAGCCGTGACTTCGTACGCGCAGACCACTGACTTTAAATACTCATAACTTTTGATTGAACAAACCGAATGCAATGAAATAAAGCTTGAATATTAATCCAAATTATATTCTATGCTTTTTTGAAAACCCCATCCAAATCGGTTCAGTTTTTAAGTGATGCGTGCACAAACAAACAGACAAAAATTCTAAAAATGCTCTCAATGCATTCCATTACGTATCCTAAACGCCTCCAATTAAAAAAATTCAAACATCTTCAATATACACCGTCAAGTTTACACCAATTACACCAAGCCCTCCACGCCAAGTAAAAAATTTTTTTCTTCGCGATTTCGATGTTGGTACCATAGATAAAGTTGTGCAGTTTGACGGTCTGATCAGGGATGATCCCCTTAAAAATTGTCAGCATATTAAGAAGGACCCTATATGTATAAATATAGAAGGATGCTAAATGTGATCTCACCGATCCCAGCTACCCAATCCGCTGCGTAGCCCCAGCAACGTCCTATGCCGAGGTCCGTACCCCCCTGGGGTGCCCCTAGGTCGGTTGCTTAAGTTCATTCAATTGGCTCGGTGACCCTTCTGGTCCCTCCAATAGTCCGCAGTAAAAAGCAGTAAATGCTCCCTAAGCAACGCTGCGCGCTGTATAGGTCATAAAAAAAAAAAGCGTGAGCATTGCTTGCAACTACATTCGTTGGTAGTTATAGCTTTGTTTCTGACCACCCCAAAAGGGATTACAGTTGTGAGTTTATGTATGTATGTAGCATAAGCATAAGCATATGCTCACGACTATGTTCCCCGAGGGGGTAGTCAGAGATATTCTGAAACCTCAGAACATCCACGTTTCACCAGTAGTACCGAAACTCTGTCCAGTGTGACGGGGGGTGAGCCCGTCGCCACGTATGTATGTATATATATCATATTATCCTTTGACATTTTTATTTTTTATGTAATGTACTTACTTGTAATTATGAATTTGATAATATGAAATAAATAATTCTATTCTATTCTATTCTATTCTATTCTATAGAAGATTAGCTTTTACAACAATATCAAAACGGCAATTGGTAATCTTTTTGGTAATTAAAAAGTCCCGGGGCTACCGTGCTATACAGTCCATGCGGATGAAGACGCGGGCAAAAGCTGATCTTCTATATACATACATACATGCATACATAAACTCACGACCGTAATCCTTTTTGGGGTGGTCAGAAACATTGCCACTTTATGATAGCTTAGTTAACTTCAAATCAGACTTAATCAGGCTGACTTAGCCAACTTTTTTGTTGTAGATAGTCAAGTGTCCTTATTTCCTAATGTTGTCAATTAGACATGTTAACGATGTAGGTAATTAGCACAATTTAGTCATGAGCCGAGTTCCTGTCGGTCAGAGCTGACCCTGTCTGCGGGCAAAGATCAGAGGCCATGCACGACCACATCCTGACAAACAACGTTGTTTAAGAGGATATAATTCGAAGCGCGCTCCATACAAACGTACTATGGTGATATTTTCAATACTAACCAATTAAACTTAATGCAATTTTTCAGAATCAATCTAAAAACAAATTTCTATGCTCGTATAGAGTCCGATTTTCGTTAAAATGTATAGTTTTGAAGTTACAGTGCTTCAAAGATTTCCATACAAATCTGAAATTAATCCTATCATTGAAACTGTATATTTTAACGAAAATCTGACTCGATACAAGCATAGATATTTGTTTCAAGACTGTTTCAGCAAAATTTCATTGACTTTAATTGGTTAGTATTGAAAATATCACCATAGTACGTTTGTATGGAGCGCGCTCCGAATTATATCCCCTTAACTATTTTATTATCTTCCTTGTCGTATGCGTCACGGTCTTCCACACTGATCTAGGGGTGAAAAAAAACTTAAAAATCGGCCAAGTGCGAGTCGGACTCCTGCAGTACAGTCAGCATCAGAGAAAATTATTTATTTAAATTATTATAAGCACAAGGGGGTTGGACCGTATGCTGACCGTACTTCCGAATAACTTTCCAAAAAAAATGTTTTCTACGGGATCGTTAGTGCAAGCCCGACACACACTTGACCGGTTTTTATTCTTTTTTGTTTTACCTTAAAGTATGTATGTACTATACAGGGTCCTTCTTAATATGCTGACACTTTTTTAAGGGGATGATCAGACCGTCAAACTAAACAACTTTCTCCATGGCACCAACATCGAAATCAGGGAAAAAAATCAGCTCTTCCATACAAAATGTATGCCAGCAAATTTTTGTTTCGTGATTTCGATGTTGGTGTCATAGAAAAAGTTGTTCAGTTTGACGGTCTGATCATCCCCTTAAAAAAATGTCAGCATATTAAGTTGGACCTTATATAACTTTATTTGTTAGCAAATCCAAAATAATAACACGTATTCTGTGCAAAATATAAGGTGAGGCTCTCGTCAGTTAGAGCCGTGTTGCGCTGAAAACTTGTCATTTATAAATTATACTATATTATGCCAACTTTCTCAAAGGGTGCACTATTTCCTATAATTCTGAAGCTCTGTTATCTCCGTTAGGGATAATCAGCGAGAGGATATTATGTGTGTGTGTGTGTGTGTGTCGTATGCGTCACCCCAAGCTCCAACTGGATGCGTTAGGGAGCCAATTTTAGTCCATCATATACAGAATTCGGTAGGTATGCCAAGTTTTTTTTAAATCTTTATTTTATATTTTTACAAATAGAAGACATAATTTTAAGAACTGTTTTCTCTAAAATGTGGTCGCGTCTAAAATCATTCAAACTCCATGGAGAAAAACATTTGCTTCATTTTAAAAAGTATAATCATCAGCCTTCTCTTTCTAACTCTATGCTGGAAACAGAAATGGCAACATTAAATGTCAAATTCTGATATTATAATTTTTTTGTTCTTAATGGCCTGTTATTTAAGTTGATTTTAAGTTTACCAAGGAGTTTGCAGGTTTTCCAGTGACGTCACACGTAGGACCGAAAAAGCACGTTATTTTACTAAAAATACCTGTAATCCTTTCATTTTAAAATCTCTGACATAGAAAATATTGTTACTGAGACAATTACCTCGAAGTGGTTTTCGAATGAGACCCTAAAAAAAATGTGACATACCTACCGAATTGTCAAAAAATATACCTTGGTGTTTTAATTTATTTATTTAATGTTGTACTCTGCTAACATAGTTTATAAGTTCTCCAATGCATAACTAACATTTTTTGTATCCTGACTATACTAAGATGTCTGAAATAAACGATTTTTATTTATTTATGCATTATGCGTATTAATTATTCGAATGTGTGAAATTCAAAAATAGGTCGACTTGTCGAGCCATAAAGTTATTATACTTTATATCAAGCACACAAAAACTCGAAGATAGGCAGAACCGTAAAATAAGTAAAGTATAAGCTATCAATGCTATCTACCCATGGTTGGTATAGGTACGAAGCGACTAAGTAGGTATATAAAGGCTTCTTTTGGGGTCAAAAGGCAACCAATATCGACATCGCAAAAAAATATCTACTGGCCCGGGCTGTCCCATACATTAAGGTCGAATAGGTTTGCAGTTTATTATGGAAACAGCTGTTTCGCGATTATGATGTTAGTCCCATAGAGAAAGTGTTTTTTTAGTTTGATGGTCTGATAATCCACTTAAAAAATATCAGCATATAAAGAAACATCCTGTATTTTTGGCTGGTTCGATCCTCGTCTAAGCCGACTCTACCAATGAGTTTTTCAGAATGTATGTATGATTTGTAACATCACTGGCTTTTCGGTGAAGAAAATCATCGAAACCGAGAAACATCTTGAGGAAGCCTGCATGCTTCCATTTCGAGGCATGTATTGTACCTACTGTCTATTATAAGTAGCAATAGGCTCACTACCCGTCACACTGGACAGAATATCGGTACTCCTAGTGAAACTTGGATGTGCTGAGTTTTCAGAATTTATCTGACTAGCCCTTCGGGGAATATAGTCGTGTGCATATGCTGTATGTAGCTGTTACCCCGTCAAATTAGAGATGGATTTATTTTGAAAATAATAGTGTTTGTACGAAAGTCACCTTGTTTACCAGCACTTTACCGTCGGAGCCGCCGAGAGACAAGCAGTAACATTTTATTACAAGATTTATCGCCCCACCGACATCCACTATAGTTAGGGAGGCGAGGTAGCTAAATGGCGTAATTCAACGGCGCCGTCGAGACCTATCAAAATCGAAAGATAAAATAATTTCGAAAAGAAAAGCTCGTATGGTAAAAACCATTTTAGCGGTGGGTTTGGCGTGTACGGTTTTTCAAAAATGTAAAAAAAACAGTTACTTGGGCATTCTCGAGCGCGTCAGATATTCATACTACGTATGCCCCAAGTGCCTCTGATAACAACGGTATACTAATCTGCCGGTTTGCGTGGTGGGGGTAGGCATATAAAGTAGTCAAAAATGCAAAAAAAAAAATTTACTCGAGTATTTTCTTAATCTGACAAAAATGTTGGGGGGTTCTCTTAATCTGACCAAAAAAGGTTTTTTGGTTTCTTTTTTTCCCTTTCTTTCTCCTTGATAAAACGGGGAATTTAAGAATGACAATAAAGCGATATAGATATAGATACAACCAACGTAAATGTAGATGAAATGTAGTACGAATTGTATTATTTATTGTATAAAAAATGAAATGATATAAAATTGTATTATAATTGTATTGTTATGTATGGCGACCTTTACATTTTTGCTCAATACAATTCATCTTCTTCTTCTTCACTGGAACTTTGAGTTTTTATGATGCTTCAAGTCAAAAAGTTTTAACTTTAAATAAAATTACCTTTTTTGTTTATTTAAACTTTTTTTTTGTAAAATGTATCGTTAGCGTCTTATATGCCGCAACGCGTTTTTCGGAAGACGAAATGGCTCCTCCACACTTCCGGTCATGCGGAAACCGGCAGATTTTGTATTTTTAGTAAGTTTTAGATTATATTCTTCAAAATAAAAATAAAAAAATCGCACTCGAGAATGCCGGATTAACGTTTTTTTTTTACAAGTCCGCGACCCTATAACTCGGCGGCGTCAAGGACTTATCGTCAGATTAGTTAAATTTAGTCTTAAAACACTAAAATCAACCCCCAATATCTTAATCTGACGCGCTCGAGTATTTCAGACTATCGATTTTTTTTTACTAATCTGATCGTCTATCCTAGGCGCGCGTCACTACATATAGAGCTAAATACTTTACAAGGTTGTTCTATTAGGTCTAAGGTATCTCTCATATCTTAAACTGCCACGCTCGAGTATTACCGAAAATTCCCCTATTCGCCTCCCTAACTACTAAGTCAGTAGGGATGGCCTATTTGTAACGGCCATTAAATAAAAGACGTGGATTACGATTCTGTTTGTTTTTATTATTTTATTGTTATAATCGTTTCTTTTGGGTAGTAAAAAATATAGTACCTTCATCGACAGGTAGCTAGTACTCAATCTACAAAATGAATAGCTCAAGTAAGTATATGAGTTTTTAACATACCGCCATTGCGTCAAGATTTAGCCTGGATTGCACCAACAAGTATTTAGACTTTATCAAATATATAAACAAACATCTTATGAACTAAAAACATTGATAAACCCGATATCACGTTTTTCCCAATGCAGAAACAACAGTCATAACAACATGGATAGCAACAATAGGCACTTAAACGTATTTAGTGAACGCTCTGTCTCTTACACTGCTTATACTAATGACAGTGACAGCATCATATTTAAACATGTTTGAGCTATAGAGTATATACAATGTTCTTGGTTTAAGCCTAAATACTTTTTGGTACATTTTGTTGGAATCGTCAATCGGATGACGAGTTCTCCTAGAGTTCTCTCTCGAATCTTTGTTTATTTTGGATTTTTTGAAGCTTACTGTACTGACAAACTATTTCAGTGAGGTGTTAGATCTGAAGAAAGTTTCTTTCATTAGAAACGCTTCATAGGTATATCCTTGTTCCAGAAATGTTTAGAGATAAACTACGATAGCATGGCCCGCGGTCATAATGATAATCTGCTATTAGTCGAGCAGCAAATCCTTGTATTTATATTTGTATAACGTCTATCTCACATACGTATACGTTGCAAGACTTGTAAACACTAGAAAACACTTTGGAGGCGCGGGTCATGTTCATGTTATCGTAATTTACCTACAAATCAAAATTGACAATTGCTTGGCCGCGTTCGAAATTACGATGCTATGGCGATAAGCTGCAAAACTCGCGTAGATACTACTTGATCGCCATTAGTGAACATTATCTATTCAAATTAAGTTTCAAAACCTATTTGATAGCCACAATTCTCAACGTTTCATCCTTAAACTATAAAAATCTCAATAAAATAACAATCACGATATTCACGATTACATAAATCGAACTGATTACAGCACAACCACCGCAAACAGAAGAATATCTATGAACTGTAGGCAAATCGAAGCTGTAGAAGTGTTTCTGCAGCTCATACCACTGCCATCTGTCAATCCTCTCTGGAGACCGTCGGAGTATCAGTGAGAACACACCCCCATCACCCTTCTCTGAACAGTGATTTATGATCAGAACCTCAGGTGTCACTTTTAATATTCTGATCACTTCTGGATGCCGTGGCGGGTTGTCTGGATACCATACGTCTGCCAAAAATGAGGTCAAGATAAGATCCTTGGCCAATTTCAATTGCCAATTGAAAGCGTTGATAATACATTGAACAGTTGAATGAAATTGATTGGGACAATAGATTCGATATATCAGAACGATCATTAATTGTGTACCTATACGCATTTACATTTTTTGTTTAGAAGAGGTCATTAAGATGCTTTGGAGCTTTGCGTATTTATCACAATCATGTTTATTAGGTTACCTCCTCGGTGTGCAATAAAAGGTAAATGTAAGGGTTATATCACGTGTTAATGTATATGTATATGCTCACGACTATATTCCCCGAGGGGGTTTCAGAGATGTTCTGAAATCTCAGAGCATCCACGTTTCACCAGTAGTACCGAAACTCTGTCCAGTGTGACGGGGAGTGAGCCCGTCGCTACTTATGTTAAACGTGTTAATGAATTAACGCAAAACCAGAAAGTAGTTTGTTTAGAATCGAGAGCAGAATCGAATTATCATGGTTTCAACATAGGTAATATTTTTCAAAATATTTAATAATATGTTTGTAAAATTTAAAATTTACTGAATTCGATCTCAACCCACCGCACGGGCACCCTATTACTACCAAAACAAGATTCTTAAATGTATCCCGAGCACGCTAGCGCTTTCATTCACTGCTAAAAATAACAAATCATTTTTGCCTGAAAACTTAAAATGCAAATAACTTTAAATTGTAACTATCAAAATAATGAAATTATTGTTTCAATCTAATTATTTTGTAATAAATCAGTTGGGGTGTATGAGGTTTTGCGCTTATTCATTAACACGGTGTATAGTTATTCTTATACTACTAACTAGCATATAAAACATACGGGATTTGAACCCGCAATACCAAAACGAGGCTGTGCTTTATCACAACATAACACATAGCACAAAAAGGCTGTAACATGTTAATTATCGATTAGTACCACTAGTTAGTACTAGTAGTCAACATTTGTCAAAGGTTAGTAAAATTTCCTGAATATCCTTACCTATTCCCCTTGAAAGCATCTCCTTTTCCAGCGGCATCCATTGTTCAGTCGTCCACAGACCAGGTGCATCTGGAGAATACACATAATTCTGTTCCATGGTCTGTCCATCTTCATCCCATACGACTCGAATCCGCCTTTCATCATACAAGCCTCTTTTTGCCTTCCTCCTTTCATGCACGGACCTTTTTGACCTCCTATCATTATTCACGCTTCTTTTGGACCTCCTGTTCAATCTAATATCAAGCCAAGATCCAGACATAGGTGTGTCAGACCACGGATTACTTTTATACGAACGCCAGTTTTGGTCTGTGTAGTTTTTTCTATGGATCTGAAAAAAGGGAAACGAAACGAATGCAAAAATGTTTATTAATATACGATAATTGAAACAGCACTTCTGAGATATCATAAATAGAAAAATGATAGTAGTATTGCAAACACCTAATTGATTTTAACTACGAGTCACGACATAATGGAGGAAATATTTTTTTGTATTTTATTGAATTTTTAATTTTCTTGAGCAAGGAAAATACGACCGTTGGTCTAAGTTTAAATTCACGTAGCATTCTTTTAAAAACAACTCGACACCGCCGTGCCGAGAGCTCAAGTCAAAGAAAAACTTTACTCAAAGACTCCTTTAATTACCTCAGATCGTAATTAACTTCTAAAAATAGCTAAAAGCAGAAAGTAAAAGCAAATAACAAAAAATACTCACGGACCAATTCAACCAATCGTCGTGTTGTTCTCCGGTGGCATCATTAATGTATAGAGAGATGCAGCCTATTTCGATAGGCTTGTCAGTCATATCAGGGGTGTGCTGGGCGTATCCTACCCCGTACCACATCCCATAAACGTCCTCCATGTTGAAATGATGCGACCATCGTATACTGGAGCCGCAGAGACCTTGTACGTAAATAGGATAAATGAGGAACAAAAGCAAAGTGAACATGGTTACACAGTGAGGAGCGAAGGGAAAATGGGACACGGCGTTTGGTCGCGGCCGCATCCTTCTCAATTAGCAAATCAAATTGATACAGGTAATGTTGTACGGTGCATGGCGCAAGATGCAGTGTGATTCATTGCTACGACTTAGCTGGTTTCATACCCAGAGTATTACCACAGAAGTTATTACGGTCACGTTTTACGTCGTTAATTCTTAGAAGGTACTATGTTGTTGTTAGGGTTGTGTTGTGTACCAAAAAGGTAAAAAAACCTTATGGTGCGACTTCACCGGTGTCTTCTTGTTACAGCAGATCTCCTCCAGTGCTCCTCAAACCGTATTTTTTAGGGCTCCGTACCCAAAGGGTGCCAACGGGGCCCTATTTATAAGCCTAGCTGTCCATCCGTCCGTCCTAGCTTTAAAGGGCTGGATCTATTGAATTGTAATAGGTAGCGAGTTGAAATTTTCACAGAATATTGACTGTTATTATTTTGGATTTGCTAACAAATAAAAAAAATACAAAAAGTAAAAAATTAAGTCGCACTTGGGCATTTTTTTCTATTTCTAAGCTATTATTATACAACATAAAAAAAAAAGTCACATTGTAGTTATTTTATCCAAAGATTAAAACATTTTGACTACATCCAGAGAAACAGTGTTACACTATTGTAGTCTAAAAATAAAAGAATACATTTTATGAATATGTAATTCTAGTCTAGGAAAATAAGATTTGAGATTGCATTAAAGACACTTTAGTAAATTGTGTTTGAAATAATATTACTGTTAGTTTATGACACTTTTGTTCAGATTTCGTGGTTATATAGGCTCAGGAACCTGAGAAATACCTTAAAATCGATATTAATGTACAAATGGCAAGCTTATTTCTAAAAATATTTCTTCCAGCATACCAGCAATAGAGACAGTTAATTATCAAAAGGCAAATTTAATGTGTAAAAACAAACAGTAAATAATTTAGTTTTGAGGTTATAATTTATGAAGGATTATTATTGTTATAAGTAAAACGTATTGAACGAAGCCATCCTGTACAAAATCACCAGTTTTCCATTTTTTGTTCATACCTAAATTTAATGTTTTGTAAATGTCTTAATTATTCAATAATACAACATGAAAAATCGGGGATTATTGAGAATTTATGTTTTTCAGGTATGTATCTACTATATTCCAAATTTTCACCAAAAGTGCAATTAATGCAACCTACTCCATACAAAAATCCGTAGATTTCCCCGACTATTCCGTTATTCGGCTACGCAAACCTGCGCTACACAGATCGTGTCAGCTACGCTTACCTCTACGCCAAGGACTACGAGCTACGGTGTCGATAAGGAGCGTTACAAAAAAAGGTAGTTTTTATTTGGGTATTTCTATTGACCAATTAAAATATAGAAATACACACACGTGGGTATATTGTTTTATTGGATATTGGGTACTATAGGGTAGGTAAGTATGTGTATTCAAGTAGAATATTTTCTTACGTTGGTTTTGCTTATTTACAAAAATTGCCTCTAAATGTCATGCATTTAGAGATGATTGATGGTAAATTTCTTCAAATTGTATGGTAAAATTTTTAGGGTTCCGTAGTTGACTATAGTTTCGCCATGTCCATCAGTCTGTCTGTCTGTCCGGCTTATGCATTTTTTTCTCGATTATCCTATCCCATGGATAGGTTCAAAAATATTGCGGGTGTGGGAAAACCATTTTTCGATTCAGGGAGATTCATCCTCCGTTAGCGAAATATTAAGCTTTCAAGTGAAAATTTGTGTTAGAGTCAAGTACGGCATATATACTGCGCGTGTCCCGGCACGCACTTTGCCGGTTTTTTATGAATCATTTACAGCTAACTAGACGCATTTTTTTTTCGTGAACATTTGTAAATAAGCAAAAACATCTCTAAATGTTTGTTTTATTCATACATCGCGCCTCATTGCATTGCGATTTGCGAATATATAAATCGAACTTAAATTAGTATAAAACAAAAAATTCATACAAAATCGTTTAATTTTCAAGAACTCAATAATATAATTCACATCTGACAACGAATAGATACAAAAATAATTATAATCCGTACACGTAATGTAAACAATTATAACATGAATGTATTCAAGACACACATTAAAAAAATATATAGACGTATGTATTACAAATACAATAAATATACCTAGCAATCTATTTATATAGGGTCCTTCTTAATATCCTGACCCTTTTTTAAGGGGATGATCAGACCATGAAACTGAACAAGTTTCTCTATACAACCCATGTCGAAATCGAGAAAAAAAAAATCAGCTATTCCATACTAAACTGAAATCTTACCCAATTGTATGGGACAGCTGATATTTTTTTCGCGATTTCGTGATTGGTCCCATAGAGAAAGTTGTTCAGTTTGATGATCTAATCATCCTCTTAAAAAACTGTCAGCATATTAAGTTGGACCCTGTATACCTAGGTACTATCAGCAGTTACGTGATCTCCAAACAAAAATCCAAGAGAGTAACAAAAGTAAACTTGGCAATTTGATGGATGTCGCCGAATTATCGCAGACTCTCTTCAAGGCCGAAGTGGAAAGGTGTTTCATTGTGAATATGTTATGGATACTAGCGAGGTCCTCTGAAGTCAGCTGGTTCTCATATCGAGAGAGTACAACACTGTACATCTGGGAGTTAGGCAGCCTCATGCAGAAGTTCAGCACCAGATAGTTGTTCGCCACTTTCAGCACTTGAATCACGCCGCCGAAGAACCGATACATTTTGTCGACGGCTGAAAAAAGATACGGCACTAATTAACAGTCCAATAAAAACATTACCCTCCTTCTGACGCAGTCGGGTAAAAAGGTACCTACTAAAATAAATCGCAAAAGGAAAAATACAAAGCTGTGTCCGTGGGAGTTTTCTTTCTAAGAAAATTCGCAGAAACCTTGTTTATTGAAATGAAGCCTCGTACAAAAAACCTTGTTTATTGAAATGAAACCTCCTCGAAACGTATAAAATTCACAGTAAATGTTTGCACCCACTCTAAGCTTTTTGAAATATTCGTTTTAGTAAAAGTTGTTCCCACTCACATCCAGAAGGCACGTCCGTGGGCCAGAATCCTTTGTGCGAGGTGTTGACTTTTACGTGGTAGTCATCCTGCCAGAGCCCCTCGTGCCATTCCAGGACAAAATGACGGATCCTGTACTGCTCCGGAAGACCGTAAGCTCTGTTCACATAGGGACTCGTCGTCATCATGTACGAAGGACTGTTATAGTTATTGTAATTCATCATCGATCGATCACCGTACCCGTAAGGCGTGGGAGGAGTAGGCTGAAACAAAAACAATTCATAAATTTCACTTGTTTACAAAAATAAGCCGATATTAAAGTTTTACGAACTCAGGACAAAGTTTCTCAAAATTAATAAGATGCGAACGAGAGCTACCCAATCGAAACTTACTAAATTGCGGTTTATCAAACCCCCGTTTACGTAATCCTCGAATTTTCTTATTTGTATAATGGGACAGTACGGGTTGAAATCCATTTTTGTTTCGTTTTCCTTGTGAAATATGTATTCGTGGATGTACCACATGCCTAGTACGGATTCCTCATCAAAATCGTTGGTTGGATGTAAATTCGGACAATGACCTAAGTGAGTCGCGTTAGTTAATGATATGATGAATAAGACAAAAGCAAGAATTAGAGACATAATTGATTAAATTGAAATTTTGGAGGAGCTCATTTAATTTGTAGCGAGCGCGACGTCGCTGGACGATTTAATTAGTGGAAGCAGTGTCCGGCTCATACACCGTCGAGCTAGTTACATCTTGTAACAAGGATCTTTAACCTGTTAATTAACTCGACCCCACATCCTGTGCGGTGATGTGTACGTGATCATAGGCATTATTGCAGATACTCATATAATACCTTCATCCATAACAGATATCAAAGGGGGGACGCGTAACAACAAACTAATTTCCATAAATTTAATCATATTCAGTATTCACAAACGCTTTTCACTGTCTATCATAGTCTACGAATAGAATTCTGAGTAAATCCCAACTTAGTGCCAGTTAAGTGGAAACGTCGTGTTCTGCGACACCAGCTGTTTTAGTCAGGACTTAGATTAATGCTTACACAGTTGATTTGCTAAACATACTTACTTATGCAAATATTAATTAAGTAGTGTAGACTAATAATTTAGCGAATTTATATTAACAGGTCAAAATAAGGAGTTGTCTATATCTACGTGCATACAGACATGTCCCAACAGGATAACTAACAAAAGATAGCTAGAGTTCCATACACCTATCTTCCATTATTTCACCTGAATACTTTATTATTTTATTAGTCTTATCAATGAAATTAAATAAAGAAATTTACCTGAACATAGCGTTCCTTTATATCGATGTAGAAGCACTCCTTTGATCGTTCTATCCTGTATTCACCTTTTGAATGTGGTATTTTTTCGACACCATACCAAACACCGGCTATCTGATCTAAATTAATATCGCCGAAATATGGAGATAAGTCATCACAGTACTTGTGGTTTTCAAAATAATAATTATCATGTTGATAGCACTTAACTATTCCTAAACACAAGGAAATCAATATTAACTGATACCCCATATTAGGATTAACCGGTGATTATAACCCGGATAAGAACGGATAAATGTTTCGGATAAAGTGAGTCGGGTGTACCAGGCGACTATACGGGGGAGGAGGTGTCGTGTGGATAAACCGGCGCGGATAGAGTGGATGCGAACTGGCGAGCTGGCTCTCGGGCACGTGGGCGAGATCCCAAATGAACCACGCTCAATTGACGATGCTACACTGCACTGCTGGTAATTTACTCGTTACTCCGTACATAATACTTCCTTAATAAACATTACTAACAGTTTGACAGCCCCCTCTGTTATCATTTCAAATATCTATAACATTTGTAAGTATATAGGTAAGTATAAAATGACGATGCATGCGATATATGTTTTGTCAATAAAAGTATTATCAATTTCGATATTAAATTATACAAAATAATAGATATAGAAAACAGACTGAGATGGATAGACAGATGGGTGATATGACAATATAAATGTCCTTTGTTGTTTACAATACAACATAATACAGCCAAATATACAGGTTGTAAGGAAAAGTATCATTAACCTTTAAACCACATAATCTACCCATCAAACTGAACAAGTTTTACTATGGGAGCAAACCTGTTAGAACAAAAAAATATCAGCTCCTTCCTCCCAGCTCCAGCTCCATTCTTTTAAACTAAGAGTCTACCCATCAAACTGAACAACGTTTACTATGGGAGCAAACCGATTGGAGCAAATAAAATTAGCTGTTACATACTAAACTGCAGTGCCTACCCGACTCAAATGTATGCAACAGCAGATTTTTTTTGCTCCGTTCGGTTTGATCCTCTGTCTCTGACTCTTAGTTTAAAAGGTTGCTACGCTAATGATATCAATTTCACCCGGTTTACCAAAACCTAGCTTTTCAGTATATTAAACTGTAGTCTTTGACCTAGCTATTGACATTTTTTATGAAATCTGCCCCCCTAGACAAAGTGACATTCTATAGGCGTTGACGCTAGTAGAAAATGACAGAATGTATGGATTTGACACTAAGAGGAAGGATCTCTCTTTAAGACTAGAGTGAGCCATACCAATTGTAAAGTGTCCACTTTTTTTGACGTTTATGTTTGAGTGTGTGGTGTCAAGTAGTATGGACAAAATGACATATGGCCTTATGTTTACGGTCACTTTTCACACACACTAGCTCAAAAAAAAGTGGACAGCCGCATAAACAAATATCTATTGTTCCATCTCCTTCTACTATTAAAGGTACGTCATAAGACAAAAGAGACCAACTACAATCGTAAATATATGCGGACTCTATTTTTTTTTTTTATTTATAATTAATGGACTTTTTGCTTGTGCGTTAGCACCGCATTTCCGCCAATGTCAAGTAGTTTGTGGGAGTATCTATCCCAATCTCAGGGATTGTTTTTGATAAAGAACAAGAAGAGATTAAGGAATGCGGAGCCTCGTGGCAGGCAAAGACGCGACGCGCGGACAACACGCGAGACAAGTTCTCGGGTCAGAACCTGCAACGTGACTCTTCGCGGACTCTATTAGATTTGACATTAGCGATCGAAACATTTTGACGATCGCTAATGTCAAATCCATACATTCTGTCATTTTGTACTAACGTCAACGCCAATAGAATGTCACTTTGTCTAGGGGGGCTGATGTTCCATAGAAAATGGTAATAGCTAGGTACTCGACCAAAGTGTATGAAACAGTTTATATTATTTTCGCGATTTCAAAGTTGGTTCCATGGAAAAAGTTGTTCAGTTTGATGGTCTGAAGCACCATTGTAAAGCATTCAAGTTTACATCCTGTAAACAGAAATTGGCATCCTTTCAAACTCAGAATATACCCATCAAACTGAACAACTTTTACTATGGGAGCAAACAGGAGTGAGATTTTTGAAAGTCATTCCTTGAACTCAGCAGTTGAAAATGACAAAATATATGGAGATATGCATCTTTCTAGTGCTGATTTAACTTTCAAAAATCATACTTCACGAGTGCGATTATTGAAAGTCAAATCAGCACTAGAAAGATGCATAACTCCATGGTAATTTTGTCATTTTCAACTACTGAGTTCACCGAATGAGTTTCAAAAATCGCACTCCAGATCCTAGCAAAATAAAGAGTTTTGCTTCACCCAGCAGATACTTATGATCATTATGTTAGAATTGGTGTAAGTTTTGCATCTTTATTTACGCACAAACAATACTTGTTATTCTATTAATGACAAGGTCATTTACTTAATGTTATGAATTAGTGATGAACTGGTGAACGTGCAACAACATGCAATAGTAATTTTGCATGCGTGCCACGGAATGCATAGATTGATAATGGAAGTACCTATTAGACCTAGTCAGTAAAAAAATACATAGGTAGGTACGTATACTCCATTTCAAATAGCAAAAAAGGAAAAGTGTTACAAAAGTCAAAATTGTTTATTCAAAATAATATCACATAGATAACTTTTGACGTCATATTTTTGAATCTACCACCGCGTCGGAAGGTGTTCCGTTGTAGAGAAGATGCGGCCAGAAACTCTACAACACACTTCTTTTAAACAAAACAAAATATACAAAGTACAATCACATAAATTCAATACACACAAAACAAATACATAATCTACCTATTTGTGGGTTATTGGTTCGTCCCCGCCTGCAATACCTACCTAATAACATTCAAATTATATTTGCACAAAATTGGTATAGCTGATTAATTATTAGAGAGGTAGTTTTTCTCTTTTCAGTTAATAATTTTTTCGTGCAGTCGGGTTTTTTGTTTTTCTTAATAATCAAGTTTATTTCATACTTTTACTCTTGTGTCTAAATGGTAGCATAAACGTACTATAATATGTGCATATTTAGAATCTGATATTCACTAGCTTTCATTCGATAACCATATTGTATTTTTTACAAAAAAAAATGTTTATTTTCCCTCTTTTTTTTAATTCGCAGACGCCACCTTGAAATAATATACCCTATGTCACTCTCACAATTTTTACGAATCTAAAGACACCGCATACTTTAAAATCCATCAAGCTGTTTAGGCTATAGGGCGTGTCAAAGAAATAGACATACAAACAAACATACATACATACGCTCGAAAACATAACCCTCCTTCTGGCGCAGTCGGGTAAAAAAATACATATACATTTCACACTACTCCAACTTACTAAAAAAAGCCTAAAACCATTTTTTTACACCTACAATACCTTTATAGGTTCTAAACATTCCACTTTTAAAAATATCTAAATACTTCAACGTATCGTTTTTAGGGTTCCGTAGTCAACAACGGACAGACGGATGGACATAAACTACAAGGGTTCCCTGATAGTTTATGTCCGTCCGTCTGTCCGTTGACATGGGTATAAATATTTATCACGCCGACAAAGTGGTAAAATTAAATCTTGAAAAATATATTTTTTAGAGTATAGTTTCTATTTTCTCGCCTATCCCATGGTGTGGGGTATCGTTGGATAGGTCTTTTAAAAATATGGTGTGTCAAAACCATTTTTGGATTTAGGGATCCGTTAGCGAAATATTTTAAGCTTTAAAGTGAACATTTTTGTCAAGTGCAGAGTTTCCCCACGACGTCGTCCGTACAAATTAAATGATGCTGTTACAAACATACAAACAAACCAAAAATCTAACAAACAAACAAACAGACAGACAGACAAACATTCTAAAAAAGGTTGATTTGGAGTCCGGAACCAAAAACCAATATGTTGGTATAGTTTGCACCAAAAACCATATCGTAATCTTTGTCATGTACCTAAATATATTTAATGTACAGACTACAGACACACTTCTGTTACAGTTTTATACCTATAATTATATAATTTTCTATGAATAATTTCAATGCTTTATATCTTTGTAATTTTAAAATTACAAATTTCGTTTGTGATACGGCATCTAGATTTTCTAAACAATTTATCCATATATAAAATATAACTATTATTAATACCGTCTACGCATTTTCTGCGTCAAACTTTTGTATGAAATTGACAACTCTGCAACCACCTTAAGTTGGTAAGGTGAAATTTTCTTTGGATAAGTTCAAAGCTTTATAATTATCTTCATAATTATATTATAAAGTGCAAATGTAATTTTTCCGTATATAAAATATTACTTTTAAGTGTACCGTCTACGCGTATTATGCGTCAAACTTTTGTATGAAATTGACAACTCTGCAACCACCTTAAGGCTTTTATATTAAGTTGGAGTAGCACTCTTTTAATTTAGGTTTTATTGAATGTAAAATTTTAACTATTAACTACATTGAATTTATTTAATTTCTTATTATAATGAGGGCGCCACTGAAAAGCCGTTAAAAGGAACATTTCGAATATTTTGCATCGTGAATTTATTTTAAAAGAATTTGCACAAATCTTTCCAGATGCGCTTCCAAGATTTTCCCAGCGGCTTCTCAAGTTTTCCGCAGGCAGGCGCTTTCCTCGGCATACTTATGTACCAGGACAATAGAGCTTCAAGAGTATAGGGGTCGGAAAATCAATACGAGCGAATGACGTCATCCGGGGTGCATATCGATTGCGTCGCCGCCAGCGAGTTTATTGGTCCGAGCTGTAATAATGTGTGCCGTGTGGCTGCATGTGTGTGAGTGTGATATTCGTAATACGATAACAGTCTAGTGGACAATTTATTAGTATCTTTTGTACATCTGTTATTGTTGGGATTAATAATCACTCTACAAAAATTGATCTGATGTCGATCTGAAAGTGATAGTAATGTTTAATATTTTATCTTATTGAGGACGGATTGGACCAATCTTTGATTTATCTAAGAGAAAAGATTTATATAAAACATAAAGAAAGAGATCGTTGTATCCGTACTTATGGCAATGTGAGGTTATACATTTTTAATTTGTTAGGTTTATACGTCACTTGTGGTTTTAAAATCAACACAAGTGACACGACAAGGACGGACTTAATCTAGAATCAAAAAGCAGTCCTGCAGTAGGATCCTACGGATTATCAATCTATCTTTTAATAATTTAAAATACTTTAAGACAGCAATTTAACTATTTAGACGAAATTTTGTATCTATTATAGATTATGTTTTACTTTGCAATTCGGTACGTCAAGTTTTTTTTTAGGACTGAATCGAAAATCAATTCGAAATAACTGTCTCAATAACAATATTTTCTATGTCAGAGATTTTAAAATGAAAAGATTACATTTAAAATAAAATAACGGTCCGATGAGTGACGCTTGGTAAACATAAAATCAGCTTAAAACAACTGGCCATTAAGAAAAAAATATACTCAAAACGTCTGAATTTTACATTTGATGTTGTCTTTTCTGTTTCCAGCATACAGTTAGAAAGAGAAGGCAGGTGACTTATACTTTTTTTTTTTAAGAGAAGTTAATTCCGAATGCGTAAATGCGCGCTGTATACTAACGAAAACTGGTGATATTTTCAATACTAACCAATTAAAGTCAATGCAATTTTTCAGAAACTAATCTCTATGCTTGTATGAAGTCAGATTTTCGTTAAAATATACAGTTTTAATGCTAGGATTAATTTAAGATTTGGATGGAAATCTTTGAGGCACTTTAACTTTAAAACTATAAATTTTAACGAAAATCTGACTTCATATAAGCATAGAGATTAGTTTCTAGATTGTTTCAGAAAAATTTCATTGACTTTAATTAGTTAGTATTGGAAATATCACCAGACTTCGTTTGTATGGAGAACGCTCCGAATTTTATTCCGTTAAGCTTAGGTTATTCTCCATGGAGTTCGAATGATTTTCTCGCGACCACTTTTGCCTTTAGAGATTACAAATCAAATTAAATTTATATTGAACTCGATGAATCGCAAAAAAATTAAATAGGTTCCTTAAAATGATATCTACTATCCGTAAAAATATAAAATCGATACAAAAAAAAACTTGACACACCGAGGGGTGACATCCCTGAGAAAATTCATCAGGTCGAGATTCAGAGACGTTTTTTAAGTCTTAGTTCGAACTCCCGTAAGTCAAAATCCATACATTTTTGACCCTACTTAGTTCGAACTATGAATTAAAAATCGTCCCTGAATCTCGGCCTTAGACTCAAAAAAAGCCGAGCGAATTTCGATCACCCTGATATTTACTTGAGTGCTAAATGATAACATACCTACTCGTACCTACAATCTGTGATAAGCAAAATAAAAACGAATATTTTTGAAACAACTAGTATTTTCTCCCTTTTTTAAAAGTTACGTCTTCAAAATTTTTATAAAACTGTAACAGAAGCGTTTCTGTACATTAAAGATATTTAATGGAATTCTAATCACACTAACATGTTAAACAGCAAACTTTGAATGTTTAGATGTATGGATCTTTGTCACACAATCACGCATAAGAGTCTACGCCTCTGAGATAAAATTTTAAAATTGTTGATTATTATTACGTCTCTGGAAAGAAAACCTCGCAAAGCACGTCCTGATTTCATTCAAAAAATTATCGGATACTCTTAACGCCATCTATAACGTCTAATGAACTGGTACAACAATTTTTTAGGACGCCGTTTTTTCTTCTTCCTGAAAAGTTATCTCTTTTGCACTTACTAGTTTTTATTCTAAGGCGTCGATAAACGGCTAAACCGATTTAGATAAAATTTGGCTCACAGATATATGTTCTAAATTAACACATAGGATACTTTTTATGGTCCAAGCAGACGGAATCGCAGGTTAGTAAATTATAATAGTTTTGCACAGTGTACGGCAACATTCAAAACTGTCAAAAAGCTCTCCGCCGTAGCAGCGGCGGCGCTGGCGTAGCAGCTTTGATTGGAGAATGGCGAATGCCGTACTGCGCCGTGATTGAACTCGAGGTTGATTGTACCAAGATAGCAGGAAAGCGTAGATATGTCCAGGGAGAGACTACGCCGTAGCGGCGTAGCTCTTATAGGTATCGGAGACTACGAGAGTTTTCCTAAAAGTGCATAATTATAGCAGTAACTATACAAGGTGTTACAAAATTAAAAAATAAACATTTAAAACTTTTAAGTGGTTGATGGGGTGGGTAATGGTGTCGTGGGTCGGTAAGAGTTCCGACCAGGATTCCATTATGGGGTGTTATAATCTTAACATAAACATAACACACACATACCGGCCGACACATACCGACACATGTCGGCTTATAGTCGACAACTAGTAAAATCAGCAACTCTTTATAGGACGTCAAGAAAAGCGCACTTTGTATGATTTTTTTAATAAATAATGAATAGTAACGTCATTCACATTTAATTATTTTTTATAAATTATGAATATACTGTTACTAGCTTTTGCCCACGACTTCGACCGCGTGAAATTAAAAAACCGATAAGTCCTTTCTTAGTGCAACCTTAAATCCTCCGTACAATTTATTCCAAATTTTAATCTTTCTATCTTCATTGATTTTGGCTGCGCGTTGTCTGTCAGTCATTCAGTCAGTCACGGAACTGTTTTATAAGTATAGATTGAAATTAGTATTCAAGCTGAAAATGTGAATGCAAGTTTATGCATGTATTTACAAATTTACAGTTTTCAGGGTTCCGTACCTCAAAAAGAAAAAACGCAACCCTTATAGAATCAATTTACTTTCCGTCTGTCAAGACCCTGTATCCCTGAAACGGACGTACATCAAGTTGAAATTAATATCAAATACTACTACGGTCCCTTGGAGGTGTACAAAATTTAAGCTTCAAATCAATGCAATTAAAATACGGCCATTTATGCCATATACTACTCGCAAGCTCACTCTTCAAAACCTATAGGTAGGTACTTTCCGTTGATCTGAATCATCTTTAGCAAGAAGCAAGGTCTCACAGCACAAGTAAAGAATTAAATCCGAAAATTGTTAATTTGTCGTTATATCACATAAACATTATTAATGTCGATTAAAAACTTACATTTTCAGTTGAACAATCGACCTTGTTGTAGACCGATTTATGGGAGAACATTTTTCTCCACTGCAAAGTTAAGTTTATCCTTCATAATTAAGTTTATACGGATCCCTAAGGGCA
This sequence comes from Agonopterix alstromeriana, assembly GCA_963924505.1. Classification (NCBI taxonomy): domain Eukaryota; kingdom Metazoa; phylum Arthropoda; class Insecta; order Lepidoptera; family Depressariidae; genus Agonopterix; species Agonopterix alstromeriana. Next base: position 11,811,873 of record OZ004665.1, on the reverse strand, counting down.
CGAGTCCGACTCGCACTTGGTCGGTTTTTAAAAGAAATCTACTTAAATACCTACCTACTTATTATATTGAAGTGAAACACTTTTTATGGGAGGAATGTGAAATTTGGATCCGCAGCCCGCAACCTTTTCTTGTGACGGAAGTTCGAAATTCAAAATTGACAGCAGCAGAAGTTCTATAAAATCGATGAATCTTTACTTATACGGAAACGGAATTTAAATTTGAAAGATGAGGAAGTTCCAAAAAATCGGCTGCGGAAGTTCTAAAAAATCGGCAGCGGAAGTTCTATAAAAATCGATGTGTCTTTAGTTATACGGAAACGGAATTTAAATCTTGACAGCTGCGGAAGTTCTATAAAAATCGATGAGTCTTTACTTATACGGAAACGGATACCTAGTTAACATTTTCCGCTTCAATTTCCGCTTCCTGAAATGTAAAGACCACTTGATAGCTGGACGAGGCAGTATGGTCTTATGAGCTTTATGGGAGGGCTTATTAAGACCATCTCAAAGAAGACTTTATCTAGAGATCCTCTTAAGACAATACCTTTGACCAAGAACCAAGATTCATAGCGTCCGAATCTAAAGTGACCTTCTTGGCTGGCTTATGTGTAAATGAACGACACGAATTTTGCGCTTTTCATTGGATTGGCTGAATGGCTTGGCTCAGTGGAGTGGCTCATCAAATGGCCTCTTGTAAAAAGGGTCCAAGCTTCCTGGTACAGCTGTTGGCAAAGAGTACTATAATCTGTTGGTTGTCAACAGAGCATCCGTTGAAACACATGTGCATTCATTTTAGTTATCATAAACCGATAATTTATCTTCTTAAGATCGAAGAAGATGATGCACAGTTATATAGATGCTCAATTTTATGTAAATAAATGAATGATAAACACAATCTATGCTATTCAAAAGTATTTGATGAATAATTCAAAAAAGTTTCCCTGTGATACAAAAGCTTCACTTCTATCGTGTGTCATTACTTTTTTTTTTATTATAGCTCTAGGTCCGACACCAACACACGCTTGATACTAAATCTAGTCTAGACTTCTGTACCTACAAAAGGTACATAGGTAACGCCTAAACACCCGGACAACATATGTACGAGGGGTAGTTACATGTCTAAGTCTAGATCTAGACCGGTCTGGATATTGCTCCAGTCGCGTCTGGTCGCTTGGTACTCAGGCATCAGGTATTGGGGTATCCCCAATATTCTTAAAGGACAATCTCGTGTACTCTTCTGTCAGTTTCTATACTGTAGGCAGCACAGCACAGGGAATATTTTCAAGTTACTACTTTCGTGAGTTAGTCAGAGGCCTTTAGGAATATATTTATTTCTTAAAACAAAAGAATGTCAGAGTTAATAACAAAAAATGTTCGTAGGTATGAAACAATTCGAATATCAATTATTTTTAGGGCTGCGCGGTTATAATGGCACCTTACCGCTTTTTTTATATTTAAATTCCAGATATTGAACATCGATATTGATACAAAAACTCAAATGCCAAAACATTTGTCTCCTTTTTTTGACTAACTTTTACTTAGGTTCTTTATTGTGCACAAAAAACATAACACATGCACAAACACACTTATTTACTTAATCGTAGCTTAGTTACAAAAACAATGTGTTATTTTAGATCTAAGTCATTATAAAAGTTCTTGAGTAGTTTTTATTACCCCTATAACGACCCCGTACCCTTTATTCCAGTAAACAAAGTCTTTAACCTAATCGCCTATCAACGATTCCAATCCCTGAATAAACCTAGCAGTACCTACTGTATAAATTTCTAAAACCCATGTCAATAAAACTCAGATAGGACCGCCCCGAAGGCTTTGTGGTTTTCAGTACCAGAGCAGCAGAGGACACTTGAAGGCTTTGATCTCTTGAAAACTGCTACGTGCTACGAAACGCTACGAACGCCTACGGCGGTGCTACGTTAAGTAACTCACGTTACGAACAGAAAAAGTTTATTTTTGCTTTCTGTAATTTTAGACAGTTTTGTCCCAATCGAAGAACATATATCTATCATTCTATCAGTAAGGTTAACATTATTATTCTATTAAATAATCTCTAAATAACGTTTAATGAAATAATTTTCTTAACAAATTTTTTTGTGTGCTCTGATTACCTCAGAGTAACTAAATACTAGGTACAAATACCCAAGAACGAATAGATATTCCTATTTTTTTCTTAGATTTTGACACCAGCGCCACACAACAGTTACGTGAAACCGTGAAGTTTCCAACACGCGCGCCGCGACGTAGCCTCAACGTTTCAGAGGTTATTTGTACCAGGGGTGCAGAGATCGAAGGAGCTTCCCTTCAGTCTACCTGAATACTTGATACTGTAAGGATGTGTGTGCTTGAAATAACTTAGTAGTAACACAGAGTTTACTCGCAATAACTTCACACTGTATGTTGAATAACTTATCTGGTAGATGTAACAAACACCAAGATACTAGATCTGCGCTCTTATTACTTGATAATAACTTAGTTTTTGCTTAAAATCGAACGAAAGCAATGGGAACGAACGAAGTGTGTAGTTGTCGCTATGGATATGGCGTAAAAATAGCTTCACTGCATTTTGTTACTAGTTTAATTAAAAACAAAATTATTATTATTATGCATTCTATAACCAAATGGCTATCTTCTTCTTATCGTGTGGGCAGCAAGCCCTGGTGTCAAGAGTTTTTTCAGACCGCCTTACGGCCTCTGAAGTGGTTTTTATGTAACGACTACTACCATCAGAGATTGTAGCCGGGACCAACGGCTTAACGTGCCATCCGAAACACGAAATCATCTTTCTTTTCAGACAATCAGGTGATTCAGCCCTAATTAATACATTGACCAAGAATTTTCGCTAACTCTCTAAGATTTAATAAATATTTCCTTAGATAAAGTATATGTCTAGATTGAGCCCCCCCCCCCTTGACCATATAAAACAAAAGGGGCCAACTTTCTTAGGTTGATGTGAGTGAATCGTCATACAAATTATGTCTTTGTGCGTGCATAGCGATAGGGTTTAGAAGCCAATGCAGGCTGCAATTTTTTTCGACACGTTCGTAACTTCGACTGTCTATCTTGACATATAACTTATCAAAGAATATTTCTACAACTAAGTACAAGGTTTCTAGAATAAAAAAAGTTTTTACTCTAGAAACGCAGATAGTTCAACGCTGGCGACTTTTGCAATAAAAAAGTGCATTGCGGCCATTTGCTATAATTAAAAAGAAAACGAGATTTCTTCTTTCTGATTTTATGACATTTGTAAAATTCTTTTCTAATCATGCTGCCCGTCTTAACTTGTAATCATCCTCTGCTTGTAATAAAAATAGAGACCAAAGAGATTCGAATGTAAAGAGATATAAAGACTTCAGTCAAAGTACGCGTACTTTTTAACCCACTTCAAAAAAATGTTTTTTTGTATGTTTGATTGTTTGTTACTTTATAACTTCCTCACCGGAACTTTCTTCTTGACCGATTTCGACCACACGAAAATTGAGAAATAACACAAGATTTTAACCCTAAATTAAAACTGACTTCAAAACTAAAAAAAAGAAAAAATAATATTGCAGCTAATTTCTCTCATTTTCGCATTATCAGAACATTAATTTGTATTATTGGAGACGGTGGCATGCAGGCACGATTCGCATATGGGCTTCGATTGAGATTTTGGGCTTGGCTTGACACCGACTTGTGTCCCGGACCTTTGGGAGGCGTGTGAGGGGCCGAAGCCAACTAGTAGATGCTCGTCAGATAATTTGATCTAAATGGTAATGTGACACTAACCGGCAACTATCCCAGTATACATTATATAAGTGCATCCAAAACAGCCCCCGGCCAGTTTAGGACCATTGTAAGGAGTGGAAAGAAAGATAACTGGGCTATTGGGTTGGGGTACTAGTAAACAAGATAATTTGGTTACGGAAGGGACTATGGCGCCTGCCTAACTAATGCAAAACACGGAAAGACACCTACCTTATCACATTTAAATTTAATAAGGACTGATACTCCAGCCAGCTGTTCAATACTCAATGTTTAATAAATTTGAACCTAAAACTGAAGACAAGGCGTAAAAAGTAAGGAATACGAATCGTTGTCTACACCCGGTCTCGCTACATCATTCGTAACCCCCTCGTAACGGCGCTACGAAAATCCGCTTGTAGCAAAATTCGGTGCTACGAAAATTCACAAAGGATTTCCATGGTGACGTAACGCCTTGACTACGAAGGTACCAGGGAGCTATGAGTCAGCAGGAAAAGTGCGACGGCGACAAGCTAGGAACTAACGCGGACGCCCCGCGTAAGCTAGTGCAGCACAATAGGGTAGCAGGATACAGCGTAGGTGTGAATAGTTTTCCCTAACTATCCGCCAGGCACGCGGCGGGGCGGGGACGAAGAGGGTAGTTGTGACGTCACACGCGCTCCTTCGGGGCAGTGAGAGGGTTGATTTATGGAGATAGAGCAACTATGTTTGCATAGGAGCTTTAGTTTGACTAAAGATAATTTACTGTTTTCTGAAGAATGACATTTTAATTTGAGTTTTGTAACACGGTAACTTATACTGTTGTAAATATCGATTAATGATTAATGTTGTAATAAATAACACGGTATGTGTTATGTATTTTTAATGTTTGAACAACTCAGACTAGAGACTTAACTTTCAGCTTGAATGAGGGATGTAAAACTCGAAACTTTTCAACCCAAACTTTTAACGTTTAGAAGCCGGAACAATAGCTAACTTTTAATTCCCGAATTGTGGGGTGGCAGTGGTAACCAAGCAATTAGACAGAGAGGGTGCATGTTCTATCTTTCTATCCCCTAACACCTCCTGCTAATTTAGATTTCCTGGTTCATGCTGAGACAAACCGTTCAGTGAACGTCATTTTGGAAAAAACATTGTCTTGTTATCTAGGGAATAGAGTGAAAAGAATATTTTTCGTCAAACAAAATACGTGTTTTATAAATAATTGTAAATTCAAGTATGTCGATCACGATTTGTATTGGAATATAATATTAAACTACTACCTAACCTGAAATCTTAAATTTCCATATCTTTCAAGACGCCACGAAAATATTCTTCTGAAAAATATTGAAAACAGTGTATCGTTATACTGGTAGAAAAATTGTATTCCCGTTCCATTACTAGATCTGCATAACATTCAGCAGCTAAGGCATGCAGTTCTATTTCACCCCCACACATGTAATGTAACGTATCGTCTAACCACACCACACTAACCAAGCACTCGCTCGGTCAATACTCGCCCTCTGCTCGACAGAGGGGTGATTATAACTCTCATTTTGTATGACTCCCTGGTACAAAGGGTCACAAGCAAGCGCTGACGTGTCAAGCACGTTCTCGTAGGGGTGATTTTGTACGGAGGGTGATCCCACACATACGAGATCAAGTTACGAATACGTGCGTGCATAATTAATAGTAGATTGTTAACCAAGGGATAAAAGTCACCCATTACACACGAGAGGTTTGGCGCCCCGAACGAAGTGAGGGGGCCCCATAGTTCAAGTATGAAATTGGTGACTTTCACCCGAGTTAAACACTCTGTGTTTCATTTAGACTACGAGGAAAGTAAACAAAAGCCAGATATATGCAAAATCAATTTCTGAATCGCTTGATGCATTAATTTTAGAATAGGTACGTTTCAAAACGTATGAAAAATTTTGAAATCACTCGGGGTGTCAATGTGAAAGAGAAAAAGCATACGAAGAGCATGCTAGAGCGAGACAGATAGACTTCCCGAGTGATTTATAGACGTTTTAAAACGGATCCAGGAAGTTGGAATAGGTTGTATGGAAGAAATCGCTTTTTAGCGATAAGACCGCCTGTTTTTGTACCTTTTGTATTTCGTGTTTTTTTTGTTCTCTGTATACTTCGTTTTTTTTGGTATAATTGATTGATTGATAATAGTGTCTATACCAGCGCCCGCGGCATGATGGCGCGATAAAGCGCTATCGCACCCTAGCTCCCTTTCTTTTTGCGCGCGAACGAACGAGTTAGCAGGCGCGATAAAACGTTTATCGAGGTACCATGACGCGGGCGCTGGAGTACATACTGCCTTACAAGCGGCGAAACATGAAAATACTATTTGGCAGTCGGTAATTTTCGTCCTTCTTTCGTAAATTTCGATCGTTGTTTCCGACGTCAACTTTGTTCCTTTCTAATCCAACGACAAAAATGGAAAGAAAGGGGCAAACGTAAGATGAACATTACCGACCGCCATAGTCAATTTTCGTGTTTCCATGCTTGTAATGAGGTTATGGATCCATTGGCTATAAATCCATGAAAGGCACAAACAATAAAGTCGACCGGGAGCAAATCAGGAATTCGGCAACAGTTTCACTTTTGCTCTGACTCTACTTTTATTAAATAATAATCAATTTAATCACAAATGCAATACGGCTGGGAAACTAAAGACTTTATATCTCTTTAAAACCTGTCCCCCTAGATAAAGTACTTTCGATTAGCGTTAACGACAGTAGAAAGCATAAAAATGTATGGACTTGACGTATGGTGACGAAAGCAAACGTCAAAATGTTTCGATCGCTAATGTCAATTCTGTCATTTTCTACTAGCGTCAACGCCAATAGAATGTCACTTCGTCTAGGGGAGCTGACCAGAAAAATAAAACGCCTCGCTATGCTAAGGAAAATCTTTGGATCAAATTTTTGTAATCGTAGCGCCATCAGGCTTTACATTAGAAACTCTTTGGTCTCTATTTTTATTCCATGTTATAAGACAGGCAGTGTAGGGCGAAAAAAATTTAACACATGCCATAAAATCAGAAAGAAGAAAACTCGTTTTCTTTTTAATTATGCAAATGGCGACAGTGTACTTTTTTCACTGCAAAATTCTCCAGCGTTGAACTATATGCGTGTAGTAAAAACTTATTGATTCTTGAAAACATTGTACTCGTAGTTATAGAAATATGAATTAGTAAGTCGTAGAGAGTACGCGAATTCTTGGTCAATGAATTAAATACTATAGGTACATTACCACACATTGGTTATTACAGCCATTTGGTTATAGAACAGGCTAAAGGTACAGACTTTTAGTGCTGAGATGGTAGCTGAGTTTGTTTTATAAACTTTACTTTTGGAGTGCCTCCACAGACCCCAGCGACCATCTTAGCACTAAGGAAAATATCGTTCGCCAGGTTAATTCTAACATCACTAATTCAGCGAGTGAATACTGAAGCCAGGTTTCAAGAGTATGTCCGACGTGATGGTCAACATTTGGATGAAATAATTTCTAAGAAATGAAAACCGCACTACTCTGCTTTATTATAATGACTAAAATAAATGTTTATATCTCATCGTTGGTCTAAGTGGCACAGGCGCAAGCCTGTCAAGGCCCCAAGCCCGCCCCCCCTCCATTAAATAATAAATGAATACCAACAGGGTGTCACAAAACTCAACGTCAAGCCGAAAACGGGAAATATGTGAGTTTGTAACAGTTCTTTTTCTCGCAGAACAACCCGATTTCAAAATAATAATTCCATACTAAAATTAATAAACGTGCAACACCTTGTTTAATACAAAGTTTTACTATGGAATTATTGTTTTCATATCAGATTGGTCTGCACGAAAAAAAAACGTAGAACTGCCAAGTTTCATGTACCATTTTGAAAACTTGATTAAATGGGCCAACTTTTGATATAACATGCCAGGTTAGCGCTATACGATTTTATACAGGGTGTAGTTTCAAAGTTTCCATAGAAAAAAATGTACCGCAGAAGTCTGAGAGAAATAGTGTTTTCTGTAACTAATTGTTTATTTTTGAATTAGGTCCACTGAAAAGATTATTCAGGATTGCGTAACAAGTATTTGTTGTCAACTCAATATCTACTTATTCACGCTTAACGATTTGGTGTATATTTAATTAAATCAAGTCTATCGTAGATCTGCAAGAAATTATTAATACACTAGATTATAACAACGATTATAATCAGTACTCTGGAATCGAGACAGCTTCAATATTTTCATTCCATGGAAATGGGCCAAGTGCATAAATTGTATTTTTTTTATTTTGCAGTAGGTATTAGCACGATAAAGATCCCTACAGAACGAAAGCTTTATACACGCGACCGCTGTCGCACTCACACATAGCACGCGTTAGAGGAGAGAACGTACGAACAGGTGCACACACTCAGCCGGGGTACCTCAGACGAATTTTTCTATGAGAAACGCGATTGCCTCCGAAAAGGCTCCGAAAGGTGCGTGCGTGTGCCGTATTTTCGATTAAAAAGAATTATCAAAAGTACTTTTTATAGATTCTTTTTATGGTTTCACTAGATAAACTAATGGTGAATATGTGAGTATAAATACCAAAAATCGGAAATTATTTTAAGTTTTTCTATCGTATACGTCATTTTTGTGACGATTTTCTGTCGAGTGAAGTAAATCCAATCGTGTATTCAATTTATGATTTCACTAGATAAACTATCCAAGAATACTGAGGTATGACTTTGATTTCGGTAAATTCTAAAATATAGTCGAAAAATAAAAGATGCCTCCAAGGTATTTCGTCCTACTATTGCGCCTTAATAATATGCTGACACTTTTTTAAGGGGATGACAGAAAGTCCTCTGTAAAAAAAAGGTTACATAAACTCGATGATTATATGAATGACCAAAATGTATGTAATGGTCTTGAGAATGTTACAAAATTCAATATTGTATTTGTAAGTGTACTTTGTATATATATTTTTTAAAGATGTGTGTTGTAGAGTTTCTGGCTGCATCTTCTATACAACGGAACACCTTCCGATGCGGTGGTAGAGTCAAAATGTTTTATTCAAAATTCAAATATTATTATATAATAGATATTATTTTGTTTAAAACATTTTGAGTTTTCCGTTTTTGAGATGATCAGACCATTAAACAGAACAACTTTCTTTATGGGACCAATCGAAATGACGAAAAAAAAACACCTGTAAACATTTGGCTCGAGTAGGTTTGCAGTTTTGTATAGAACATCTGTTGAAAGAGAAAGTTGTTCAGTTTGACGGTCTGATCATCCCCTTAAAAAAGCAGTATATTAAGAAGGACCCTATATGTGCGCAAATGCGCACCTGTTCGTACGTCCTCTAGGACGCGCTGAGTGTGAGTGCACCGACAGCGGCTGCTTGTATGAAACCTTCGTTCTGTAGGGATATTTATTCATGTGGTATTAGTGAATACGCAGAAGAAACCTTGGAACATATCCAGTCTTTACAAAAAAATAACATCAAAACCATTACCGATGCAATAACTTTGAAAAGTAACGGCATCATACGTGCCAAACACAAGCGTGGAACCTTGTTGAAGAGAGAGGATGTACCTTTGGCATTTAGCGTGACCTTTACCGAGAGCGGCCTCTCCCGTCGTAGGGGGTGACGCGTCCCCGTCAGAGGTCGATTTAACCAGGATCTCAGGATGTTGGAAGATGTACTCTACGATCTCGAAGCCTTATTACACGTGTACATAACCACTGTATAAGAAATAGTACTACATAACGTAACGTTACCCAACAGGTTTGGAAGGTGGTTATAAGTGGTATTTACGTAAGTATAATAATCACAATATGGTTTGTGTAGTTATTTTAATGAAAACGAAGTAAACCATATATACAGGGTGAAATTGATATCATTAGCATCTTTTTAAACTAAGAGTACCCATCAAACTCAACAACTTTTACAATGGGAGCAAACAGGTCGGAGCAACAAAAAAATCTGTTGTTCCATACTAAACTGCAATGCCTACTCGACTCAAATGTATGCAACAGCAGATTTTTTTTGTTGCTCCTATCTGTTTGGTTCCATTGTAAAAATTGTTCAGTTTGATGGGTAGACTCTTAGTTTAAAAGGATGCCAATGATATCAATTTCACTTTGTATACAGCCAAATGTATGGGAAAGCTTTTTGTCTTAGTTTTTCGTTGCTTATTGTTTGTTTTCGTCAGAGGGATATGCTATCATATTCATCACACTACAGGGTGAAACTGATATCATTGACATCCTTTTAAACTAAGAGTCTACCCATCAAACTGAACAAGTTTTACTACTTATTGAGTATGTAGTAAACCGATCGTAGCAAAAAAAATCTGCTGTTGCATACATTTGAGTCGAGTAGGTAAGCATTATTTAGCATGGAACAGCAATATGATATCATATCCCTCTGACAAAAACAAACAACAAGCAACAATACGCTACTGCCCATCGGCAATTAAGATTAAAAAATAAAACTACCTAAAGAAAAATTATTGCTAATTAAAAAGAAAAAGCAAACTTCATCATCAACAAATAGCCTACGTATTAACTTGAATTGTTTTAGCAACATTTATTTATACCATCCTGATCTAAATATAATTATCCACGAACTTTATTTCTATTTGTAGCAACTTGGTATTCCTCCCATAAAGCCTTTTTCGGGAGCTTCATATTGCCCGCCCACCGACAATTTGGGCACGGTAGGGCGGCGCTGAGTCGGCGTCACGTGGCAAAGCTACTAGGGTTTCATGGCTGACAATAGGCTATTCGCTACGGAAGAAATTCATCGAATCAAGGAATTATTATCTTTATGTCGTAGCCAGAAGAGTTATACCATCGACTTTTTTGGTAGCTCGGTCTCTACGCTAAATTAGATATTGAATTTAGAGGATATTTGTGAATTAACAGGGCTTCTTCAATCACGTGGGCGGTAGTATCTAAACTATAATAACTGTAACAGAAGTGTGTCTGTATTTCCAGTTTGTTTACTCTCTGTATCCTTTTTTTTTGCTGTAAAATAAAGTATAATTTATTGATTGATTGAAGTCTCAGAAACCAAACAGTATTTTATTTGTCTGATTGTTCGAGCATCACGGGAAAACTACAGACCCGACTTCGACGTGGTTTTCAATGACAGTTGTTCAACTTAAATCTCTGTTTGTATGAAGTCCGATTTTCGTTAAAATGTATAGTTAAAGTTACAGTGCCTCAAAGATTTCCATACAAATCTTAAATTAATCCTAGCACTAAAACTGTATATTTTAACAAAAATATGACTTCATACAGACATAGAGATTAGTTTCTAGATTGTTTCTGAAAAATTTCATTCATTGGTGTTAGTATTGAAAATATCACCAGACTTCGTTTGCATGCAGCGCACATTTACGCATTCGGAATAATTTTCTCTTAATAATATTTTATCACGAACAAAGTCACGGGCACAGCTATATACTCAATAAATAAGGCGCATTCTAAAAATAGATTAGAAGGAAAGCCTGACGCTTGAAACAGTGAAGTAGGTAATCCTATTTAATTACTGAATAGTTGGCTAGACTGGTGATCAGATATGTTATACAAGATGTCCCAAAATTCAACGTCAGGCCGAGTTTGGTGAGTTTATAACTGTTCAGGGAAAAAAAAAAAAAAGGTTAGATAGAGTTCTCGAGATTTTTTCATTTTTTAACATTGGAAAAATCGCCACCGTACTGTCAACTTTTAGATGTAGTTACTACAATTTGGAAATTTTTCATGAAAATACTTGTAACACAATCCAGAATAATTCAAAAATGAAGGTTAGTTCCATACTTTTACAGAAAATACTTTTTTCTGTTTTACTTTGAGACTACAAACCCCTATCTATACTATTTAAAAATGTATAAATGTTATTATAATACGAGCCGCGACTCCGTCCGCACAAATTATATACTTACCAGAAAACAAAATGTTTCGTCAAAATCGATATACTTAGTAGTTTTTGAGTGATGCTCGAACAAACAAACAAATAGACAGACAGACAAAAAATAGAAATAGAAATTATTCGGAGTCAGGGATATCTAAAAACCATATCGTAATCTTTTTCTTGTAAATATCTTTAATGTACACACGACGACACATCAAGCTAGGCAATACAAACATAAGCTGGTCGCGCGACGTTATACATTACTCTAGCCACGTGCGGCCAGCTTAATCTGGTTTTGCGTAACTTGATGTGTCGCCGTGTGTACACGCTTCTTTTAAAGTTTTATAACAGTTTAGATTAGATTTGTAAGTATAGATATTATATGTATTGTTAATTGAGCTCTACAAGTCTACAAAGTCAAAGTCAAAGCCAATATAATTTATTCAATATAGGAGCTTGCAGCACACTTATCAAACGTCAAATCTTTTTTAAAGCTACCACCGCGTCGGAACGTGTTGTCGCTGTAGAGAAGATGCGGCCAGAAACTCTACAACATAACACGACTTAATAACTATAACAATATAAATTCTTAAGCTAAAGTTATGTATACAATAATACATAGTCTATTTAATAAAATAATTGATATTATACAGTAAAGTAAATAAACTATAAGCTAGTGACCTCAGACCCAAGCATTTTGGTGTAAGTGACAGCCCAGCAAATACTTAAACGGTGAACTCAGACCATCAAACTGAACAACTTTCACTATGGGGTAGGCACCTCAGGAAACGCGAAAGAAAATCAGCTTTCCCATAAATTTGAGTCGGGTATGTACAGCAGTTTTGTGTGGGACAGCTGATTTTTTTCGCGTTTCCTGAAGTACGCTCCATAATAAAAGTTTTTCAGTTTGATGGTCCGAGTTCTCCGTTTCAGTATTTGCTAGGCTGTCACTTACACCCTGTATATCTAGATACCTACTGTTTATTGTTTACCTATTAGTTAAAGGAACTTGCTGAATTTTTAATGTCACCTATAAATGTGGAGTACTATATTTTAAGCAGTGTATATTTATGTATCTGGTAAATAAATAAATCTTAACTATTATAAAACTGTAACAGAAGTGTCTGTACATTGAAGATATTTCAGGAAAAAGATTACGATATGGTTTTTAGGTATCCTAGACTCCAACACAACCTTTTTTTAAAAATTTTGTCTGTCAGTTTGTTTGTTTGTATGTTCGTAACAGCATCACGCAAAAACTACTGAACCGATTTTGATGAAACTTTTTTATTTGATACCTCATGATCTGACTTAAAATCTATTATATAATTTGTGCGGACGAAGTCTCGGTTAAACTCTAGTAAGTAAATACAAATAATGTTTCTACAATCGGCTTGCCTGTTAGTATGTCCATAAAATGTGAACGCGAGCGACTGACCGCTCCGCCCTAGCCCGCCCAAGTAGCTCGGTAGGGCGGCAACAATTTTCCACGGGCGTCGCTGCGACCAGGCAATCAGGACACATGAAGAGCTCCACAATTTCCTTTCAAAATGCATCTATTGGAAAGAGAAAGAAACATCACGCATGCGCAAAGCGTAGTTCAACTTGTTCGTTACATCGGCGATTAGAGTTTAATGATATTTGGTTAAATGCCTCGAAGTAAAAGTGTCAATTCGTAGAAAATCTTAGAAAAGTAAACTTATAATTATAACCATTGATATCTTCTACAACGTGTTAATGAATAAGCGCAAAACCTCATACACCCCAACTGATTGATAACAAAATAATTAGATTGAAACAATAATTTCATTATTTTCATAGTTAAAATTTAAAGTTATTCGCATTTTAAGTTTTGAGGCAAAATTGATTTTTTATCATTTCAGCAATGAATGAAAGTGCGAACGTGCTCATGGATACATTTTAAGAATCTTTTTTTGGTAGTAAGTAGGGTGAGAGTGCCCGAGCGGTGGGTAGAGATCGAGTTCTGTAAATTTTACAAACAAATTATTTAATATTTCGAAAAAAATTACCTATGTTGAAACCATAATAATTCCATTCTGCTCTCGATTCTAATCAAACTTCTTTCTAGTTTTGCGTTAATTAATTAACACGTTGTATAGTACCTAATGTATAGGTAGAACGTTGGTACTTGTCATTACCGCGGGTAACAATACACCGATACCTTATAAACAAAATGTTGTATAATTAGTTATAACCTATAGTTATTAGTCCCACTCAACATGTATTAATAATAATGTTTTTGGTACGCAAATATTTGTATTTTGTAGTATCGAGTACTACATACAGTTTAAATTTTTCCTATTTGTATGAAGGAACAGCTATCAGCTGACAGTGTCCAAGGTGTGATACTATACTGTGTCAATTTCGTAACACTTTGAACAGGACCTAATTAAGGTTTTGTAAGTTACGATATTTTCACAAGCAAAAGTGTGTGCAATGTAGTTAGATAAATGTAGGGTACTGTGTTTCATGGTAGGTCACACACATGATACGACTTCTAAGCCGACTCGTTACGGAACTAAGAACTTAAGCCTTATTGATTGAGTAAGATTTTCGTTCGTTAAGGATACTTTGCCTAGGACTCTACATTTTCCAGCAGTACCTAAATAATTGATTCTTCGTTTCTTTCTCTTACCTACCTAAACCTACGACCTTAACCGTATGAAAATGACGTCCTTTACTGACGCAGGCGGCTCGTACTTTCATATTTCACTTTACGTAACGCGCCTGGAGCAGCTCGGTGACATTACACGAGCCAAGTTAGTAGGAGCGGGGTAGCGGGCGAGTACGGCGTCGTAGGTCGTGACGCGACCGATGACGTCACTCGTGAGGGTGGAGGGAGCGACAGCCGGCAGGGCAAGGGTAGTCATCCCCCAGTGAAAGTCGGCTCGACGGCGTCAGTATTGCCTAGCCCGCCGACCTGGCCGCACGGCTCTACCCTCGCTCTCTTTACGTAGACCGATCAGATAACCTCAAATACCCATACAATACATCGCGTACTATCTCTAAAACTATAAGTTCTACTAGACGACACGTTATTGGATTATGCTAGTGCTGTTACCGCATAGTTGATCAAGTTTATAACGATCCTTGAAGCTTTTATGCTAGATATGACGTTAACCGTTCAGATAAATCGTATAGGTTCATAATAATAACTTTTTTGAAATAAATTACACAATTTTCTGACCAACATCCATGACCGGTGGTTAACAATGGTTGCTTAATGGAAAACCTTAGAAGTGATGTTTTAATACATAATAAATATATGTAACTTAAACTATCGTAAACTACCGGAACTATGAAACTATTAATAGGTACGTATAACCCAGTTAATGCGACCATGAAACGTTTCGGCACACAGCTAATTGACTTTCCGGGTTATAGGTATATGGAGATCTGACGATACGAGGGAAACTATCGTGTCTACCCTACGGTAAACTTTTCAACATTGCGCGCGTGAGATGACCCACAGGAAGAAATTAACGAGGCCTACGACTCCTGTTAACCCAAACTTTTTATTTACAATCTAATTTCAGCGGCGATGCACGAAAGCTGCTAAAAATAACTGGGGTTCGCGCGCTCGCATCTCGCCCGCGGCCAGTCCGCATTTTCACACACTACACTATTTCTGTCTATACGAAAGCAATATTTCTACATACAAAAGATCAGTGGACAATCCCTGTATAGACAATGAGAAAAGTGCGTAAAAAGAAGGTGATCTTCACGAAGCGGCAGTGACTGTCAGTGTTGTTGTAGTGCTCGACAATTTGTTTGTGCTTCCTGAAAACCGCGCACCCGTAAAGTGAGTCCAGATTGTATTATAATATTATAGACATTTATTGAAATCAAAAATTATTATTTTACTGCGCTATTCTCAGAACAGTAAGGCGATTATCCCAGATCTAGGTTCTGAATCGAATCTTTGAATAGACAAGAAAAATAGTCTTTAATAAAAGTTATGAGCAAGGTCAATTCCGAGAATGTTGTCCAAAACACTGAGCTCTACAATCTCTACAGCGACACGGTATTCCTCATCCGAATTAAAAGGTATATTCAACTCTGTCTGTACATGACAAAAGTGTCATTTTCAAACATACAAACTATACCGGTCTCTACCACCAAGCAAAAATAACATAATTTTATTTACGACATAACATTAAATCGAATGAATAACATTACAGTATATAGTAAATCGCCCATAGCTTGCGAATTAATGTAATCAGAAAAAAGTTTTAAAACTAAATCATCTAATGAAATGGACTTCTAAATAGAAATATTTAGAAAATGATCCAAAGATCATCTCTGCTAAATTATGCTTCGGCATCTCTGTAAAATTAAATGCGTTACATATCGAACAGGGATTTCAATTGCGATTTCAATGTTGGCCCCGTAGAAACAGCTAAAGATGAAATCGCGAAAAAAAAATCAGCTGTTCCATAGAATATATGAATAGCTACTCTACCCAAATGTATGGGACAGCAGATTTTTTTTTTCGAGATTTCATCATTCAGAAGTTGTTCAGTTTTAACGTACAACGCATTTATGGGAAGTTTATTCCGAATGCGTAAATGCGCGCTGCATACAAACGAAGTCTGGTGATAATTTCAATACTAACCAATTAAAGCCAATGACATTTTTCAGAAACAATCTAGAAACTAATCTCTATGCTTGTATGAAGTCAGATTTTCGTTAAAATATACACTTTTAATGCTAGGATTAATTTAAGATTTGTATGAAATCTTTGAGGCACTACCTTTAAAAATATACAAATTTCATTGACTTTAATTAGTTAGTATTGAAAATATCACCAGACTTTGTTTGTATGGAGCACGCTTCGAATTATATTCGCTTAAGTTAACACGCTGTAGGTTTAAAGGATGTAAACTTAAATGCATTAATTAGGGGGAGCTTTTTCCGATTTCATTTTTGGACAATATTTCTACGTTTATTTCAATTTAAAATTTTACGATAAAGTTACGATTCATGGCATTTTCTGTTACCAGAAACAGAAACTGGTAACAGAAAATGCAGCCAGGCAAAATCCATCTCATTCATCCTAACTTTGAATTTTTAAAATAACTAGAAATAATAAATAAAAATCCCGATAATTGTATATTTACATATAAGCTTTTCGGTGAAGGAAAACACCGTGAGGAAACCTGCATGCTTCAATTTCGAGGCATGTATCCCACATCATTCGGGGCATGTTCATGACCCACTGTCCATTATAAGTGGCGACGGGCTCACCCCCCGTCACACTAGACAGAGTTTCGGTACTACTGGTGAAACGTGGATACTCTGAGATTTCAGAACATCTCTGACTACCCCCTCGGGGAATATAGTCGTGAGCATATACATACATACATACATATAAGCTTTGCATCACATAACCTACATACGCTGAAGAAATTCCGAAGCATATGTAAAGTCTACCAATCCGCATTGGGCACGCATAGTGAACTTAATACCCACCCCTTAACACTCCCTAAGGGTAGGCCTGTGCCATGCAGTGGGATGTATGATCACATAATCTCCTAATGGTTTTCGAATTGTATACCTTTCCGGAAATGAAATGATTTGTTTTGTTATTATAAGTACATTATTTATGCGGAGCAAAAATTACTAAAATGGTAACCTATAGGATGAAGTGAAGCTTCGATAACATTTCTGTAAAGGTTAAAATAATAAAAACTAAATTAAAACAAAACATTTATTTAAATAACAATAACAATAATCAATATCAAGGTATAAGTTTGTACAGTATTACATTTGGCAAAAACAATCCATTTTGGTAAGTTTTAAAAATAAAACAGTTTAAAGAATATTTTATTTAATTTGAGCATGTCATGCTTACGTCTTTTACAGTATTATGAAATAGTATAAATTGTAAATTAAGGAACTAATTATGCTGATATATTTGCTTACCTAATTGTAGCCTTACAAGGCACTGAAGATAAATTAATACATTGTATAGTAGTGTAATAAATAAATAATAATGTGCGTATACAAACACCAAAATGGAAGACTATAGAAAAATACACACATTCCTTAAAACTAATATAAAATGTTTTCTTTGGCTTAATGCTGCTTCTGAAAACATCAATAAAATTTACAATTTGGTCTATTTTGAAAATATACATGTGGTTGGATAAGTACTTTACAAAGTAAGATATGCTACTGTTTGTACAGGTCACTAATTCTTATTTAAGATTGTCATTTGCATTATTCTTAATATTATATTTCAAGCACCAGTTATCTTAAATTTCTAAACTGTAATGTAAAATTGACATTGAACTTTGTGCTACTTTTTGAAAATAGGATCTAAATAGGCAATAACTTTAGGCCATATTTCATCCGATGTGCGACCTTTAAACTCCTTCAGAATACCTTTTTCTTTGTAGAACTCAATGACGGGCCTGGTCACACTCTCATAGATTTCTAAACGTTTCCGCACTGCTTCTGGTTTATCGTCTGGTCTCTGAATTAAGTCATCTCCGGTGTCATCATCCTTGCCGGCCACTTTTGGTGTGTTAAAACCAATGTTATAAACTCTTCCTGACTGTAAATGGACCCAGCGGCTTTTCACTCTGTCAATTATAACGTCAAATGGCACATTGAGGTTTAAAACCACATCTACTGGTTGAACCTTCCAAAGGGCATTCGCTTGTGCAACTGTTCTAGGGAAACCATCCAGTAACCATGGTTTACCACTGACTTTATCCAATTCCATTATCATAAACTTTATCATTACATCATCCGGGACCAGCTGCCCTTCGTTTAGGTATTTCTTCACCTCTTTTCCCAGCGATGTTTGCTTCTCGATGTGATCTCGTAACTTGTCTCCACTGGACACATGTTCTATCGTATATTTCTTCACTATTCGTGACGATATCGTGCCTTTTCCAGAGGCTGGCGCGCCTAGTATAAGAGCTTTTAGTAGTTTAGACTTCACAGTCATTTTGTGAGATGAACTTTGAATTTGACGTGTACTTTGGCACTAATATAAGTTTACACCTAACCTATACGCGCGCGGTCATAATATTGCCTCAATGTTATAATAAAACGACCTTGCGTCGAAAACTACTGAGTTATATTGATTATGAACACTCGTTGGATCTGATTTGGGTTTGATTATCTTCCTAAATATGATAAAACCACTCAAAATTACCTTATCAACTTCGCAATAGCGATAAATATTCTGCAACTCAACATCTCTTCCAATATTACGTAAAATTGTGCTGCTGCTTATTCAGAGCGGTTAATCGTCCTATTATAAAAGGCTTTAAATAGTGTTAATCACTCACAATTTGATAAATTTGTATAAAATAAACAAAACAAACTGCTGAAGATAATCACAAATCCAGCACAGATAATTAATAAAAAAATTTAACTGTCACTTTGATCTTTGGAGTAGCGTTCACGAAGACTACTTCAAAGCTAATAAAAGCATTTTCGAAGATGGCTACGATTCAAATAGTACTGTTTTGTTTTAATCGTATTACATTGCTTAGAAATAGATTGTGCTATAGAGATATCTACGTTCTCTGATGATACACTACATAGTATAAACCTAGTAGTACTAGTAGCAGGTACACATATACCTAGGTACATAAATAAATTCACAATCGTTTATAGGTACACAGAGGCCGAGATTCAGAGACGATTTTTAAGTCATAGTTCGAACTCCCGTATGTCAAAATCCATACATTTTCGCCACGCTTAGTTCGAGCTAAGACTAAAAAACTCGTCTCTGAATCTCAGCCTTAGAGCATGATCTAATGCCGAGATTCAGAGACGATTTTTAAGTAATAGTTCGAACTCCCGTATGTAAATCCATACATTTCGCAATGCTTAGTTCGAGCTAAGACTAAAAAATCGTCTCTGAATCTCGGCCTAAGGTATACCTATTCGGTATTCCGGGGTGGTCAGCTATTTTACTACAACTGCCTACAAACTTTTTAAACGTGTGGTTGTTGCAAGGTACTATTATTCATAAAAACGTATTTTTAAATATCAGAATGGCGCTTGTGATGCTGCCGTGCGACCTTCCGTGGTGGACCTCGGTTCAGCGCCACCTAAAGCATCTACTCTTGGCTTCATCTTCGGCCAAACTGACTGCCAGTATGATGAAGATACACGATATGTGCAAGTAAGTTAAGTTGCAAGTTCTGCTCGAAGTTACTATAATCACAGATGCTGAGTTTCAATGTGCGTCATCATATTAAGAGGTTTCCCTGACCGAACGACCTTGACGTAGTTTAGTAGGTATACCTTATTTTTGACTGGCTTCTCCTTCATTATTTTATTGTGGTGCCTTCTAATCCAAGAAAATCAAATTCGAAAATCATAGGAGAATTCGCAACAAAATTTACTTCATAGCGTTTTTAGATCTTAAGGGCCTATGTCGAAAAATAATTGAAGCGAAATGGGCGTGTGATAGCTTATATTACTGCAAGATGCGAGAGAAAGAGATGGGGCGGCGCGCGCGACTGAAACGACGCAAGCGTAAAACAAACTTTATTTAAATGTGATTGTACTATTTATGTAAGTTCATATCTGCTCTAATCAAACTTTATAAAATATCAATATCTTTTCTTTAAATCAAGACTCGTGTTTATATTATTCACCGTTTAGCAGTTCCAAGCGTTTATCGATAAAGACAGAGGCTACTTTGGCTTATTTTTCTATCGAGAAAATGTATCTTAATCATGTTTTGGCTCTAATCAAAACATCAATTATATGTTCAATTTACACATATCCTCAAATCATACTCCTATTGTTAGTACTTCATGATATATGATGCTTTGAAGAATCTTATTTTTTTTCACATATCCTCTTAATATTATCTACACAATGGTGTGTGTCGCAAGTAAAAGTGACTTCAACTTATAAAGTAGATGCACAAAATAATATTTTTTTCGAATATTGAGGCTTTCTTTTGAACACAGGTTTCATATGTATTGTATGGAAAATAAGGAATATACTTCATATTTTTCCATAAAATATTTTTCATTAATTAAAATATTTTATTTTGCTGGTTTTTAGAAGCTATACATAATAGCTTCTAAAAACCAGCAAAATATGGCCGGCCCCGCGTTTACTTATGGGGAGTGGAACAGGGTTCTTCAGACCATCAAACTGAACAAATTTTACTATCGGACCAACTTTGAAAACTCGAAAAAAAATCTGCTGTTTCATATATTTTATTGCCTACTTATATTTTGTCGAGAAGCTATTGACAATTAATATGAAACCGCAGATTTTTTCCTCGCGATTTGATGTTGGCTTTTACGAGTATAGTAAAAGCGATGTAACAGCTATATAAAACTACCCTACATGAAGTTTGATTATTTATTTATTTCCTTTTTGGAGAACTTACAGCTAAATAAAGTTAGATTTCAACAAAGACAAATCGATGGTCAGATGCTGACAACAAGTTCCCACGTATAAAAATAGAGAGTCTGAAGCACCATGGTTCGGCTTCAAAGCGATCTCGTTTCCAGGTGTATAATTTTTAATGTAACCTCCTTGTTTAACAGCATAGGAATAGATCCAGACGACGATGTCAAAGATCCGGAGCTCATGAAGGGTCTGGAGCAGTTTCTGGACGAAGAGTTTACTGAAGAGGAACGTAGACAGTTTCTAGATAACACCATCAGGATAATGGTGAACCGGGCTTTGCATCTAAAGAAATGGCGGCCTCCAAAAGGATTAATATTTAGCTTACAACAACAAAGTAAGTAGAATAAGAAGTGCGATTTTTGAAAGTCACACGTTCAAAACAGCAGTAGAAAATGACAAAATTATTGTGGAGATTATGCACCATTCGATCACGATTTTTGAAAGCGTGAGATTCAAAAGTAGCACTAATTGAATACGATTTTACCTGAATCTTCTTCTCCCTCGAGCTTTTACGAGTAGTGGTAATAATGTAGGTATACGTTGAAAACCACTGTTTCGATGTAGTTTTATCTTGATGCTATGAACTATGATAATAAGGAACTCAAATGAGCAGTTGAGACGCAACCGATACTGCGAATTAATGACATATTAGTTAGGCAGGGCAACACCTACATCAAACATATGTAAAACTACCCTACATAAAGCTCCAATGTACCTACTTATACTGTACCAATCTATGATCTATGTATTTCTACGTTCACTACATCTTCACAAAAACAACGTTGTTTTGGATACCTACTATTATATTAAAAACGTTGTCATACATTTTCCAGGTGACGTAACGGAGCTAGACTATAATTTCGTATCGTCTCTGATTGCTCACGCATTCTTCTCCACTTTCCCTAAGAGGACGCTCAAGACACACCCCACGCTGCAAGATTTCAATTTTACGCATTTTTTTAAAAATTTACACAGGTAATCATGACTTTAATAATAGACGCCCATTTTTTGACGCAATGCTAATTAATTTCCTTATTACTAATTTGACTCTATTTGTTACAGAAAATCGCAAAGAAACAAGTTAAAAAGTTTATTACATTACTTCGAGTGGTTAGATAAAAATAACAATGAAGGGTCTATTAAAATAAGTCGACAGGTAAATCTTTCCATTTCAACCACACTTAGCACTTGCCTGGGTTAGCTATTATTAACTCCAGGTTAAGTTGGTAATTCATGATTTTTAGTACTTATAGAAAGAGAACAGAGTTGGCTATTTAACCCTTTACTTACGTAAATATCGACTGCTCTCGGTGAAGAAAAACATCGTGAGGAAACCTGCATAACTTAAAGAAATTCTGGCGTACGTGAAGTCTACCAATCCGCATTGACGCACGCGTGGTTGACTGACGCACATTAACCCTGAGGGTAGGCCTCTAATCTTACGGTATAGGTACCGCCTCTAAATACGTAAATATACTTACATACCCAAACATGCTTTAGGTGATGACAGCGAAACAATGGTTAACCATAGAAGACTGGCAGGAATGCACGCTGCCTCTGTGCAAGCTGCTGGTGAGGCACGAAGGTCGGCCGGAGAGATGCGAGAACGACGAAGCTATTCGTGTCTGCTTTGCGTCCAGCAGGATTGGTGGGGATGTGTTGGTTGATGGAGAGTCACAGGTAAACCCCCCCTTTCAATATTTAGCTAAAGCAATCATTTATGCAAAAATAAAGATAGAGTAGACAGTTGCATTACTTTAATGGGTGATTGCACTCATGATACTGAATAACTTTCCCAAAGGAACAAAGGGGAATTCTTAAAAAAAAACTTTTCATACAAACATTCAATCAGCTGATTGCATTTATTATGGAAAGCCTAAAATTTTTTTTGCTCATATTTTACATATTTTTAAGGAAAGTTGTTCAGTATCATGGGTTACCCCTTACAGTAATGCAACTGTTTACCCTAACACCCTGTATACGTATAACGCCAAATGCAGCCTTCATCTACCTTTTGAAGTTTGCTTTTTGTACGAAACGAAACAAAGCCAAGAGTCATGCATCCGAAATAATAGCCATGCGTAAAAAAAACAGTGGACTGACTACGTACTCTCCTAGCCTTCGAGCACTTTACTTACACTTGTTTTAGAGTCACTTTTGTTTTTTTTCTCAGGAATCGCTATCACTGTTTATGATGCCGGAATTGCTGCCGGCTATGCTATCGGTAGAGGCGCTGGAAGATAACGAGGTATTGAAGATAGAAGGCCTCAGAACTTTCAGCCGAATTTGCGACAAAAAGCAGAAAACTAAAATCGAACTTCTTAATGAACCAAAGACGGTAAGGATTCCCGTACATTCCGGGGTAGGTTCCTAGGGGAATTTAAAAATAATAAAAAGTTGAATGTTGAGACATATTTAGCAATAAGATAAAGCATGTTCAAGAAGCTTACAAGGTACTCGTAGGTATTGCCTTCATGAGCACGTTACCACAGATCCGGCACTTCAAATAACGTTTTGGATTTGACATGATGGCGTTCGCACATGCGCACTTGGTGCAAATTGTCGTTGACATTTGTGTAGGGTTGACTTACTACGCATCGTATGCACATCATCTAAATTTCGTTACTTTTTATTGTTCTTTCTGTTATTAAAAATAGTTTTTGAGCTAAAGGATTACTGAAAATGTGAATTTAGCGTTATTTTTCAACGTTTTTATGCACTGAAAAGACATAATTTTATGTAGTCAAATCCAACGGGTGTGCGCGGCTGACTGCATTCCCTTGCTCGATTTCCCTCAAGTTTCCCAGAAAGTGTGAGGTGAGGTGGGAGATCTGAAGTCAGAGGAGCCCCCCTCTGGCCGGGGCCGTTCTGTATATATGTATATATAATTTTACATATTCTGTTTTAACCAATCTTACGGGTAGGTAAGATCAAGTACTTATACAGAGAAATATATGGACTATCTAGTGAGACGAGAGATATCTATTGAATGCCCGTATAAATTAAACTGCTGCCAACTATACGTCAATATTTAGGAATACTCTGCCAGAGTGTAAACAAGGTTCTGAATCATGTTATCTAAGAATATTTTAATTTATTTAGAAGTTGTTTTTTATTTACAATCACGACGGAAACCCAACACGTTTACGTATTTTTAGGTGACTGTATGCATGATGGACGCAGAAGATTACAGCGCTTTACCCCTCGGCCAGTGGGAGGAAGACAACGTACTGCGGGAGCTCAACAAATGTCTCCTGGCCTTTCAACAAACCCCGATGAAGAGCAGAGACAATCCGAGGCACGAGCGAAGACTGTCTCCTATCGGTTGGTAATTCATAAGCAATTGAAAAAATAAATAATGAAAATAGAAAATCATCAGGCGCTTGATAGACAATACATGCCTATGCCACCTTCCTGGGCGCTTGTTTGTATTTGTCGTCAGATCAGGGTTGCCAGACGTAGAAAATTATCCTCGTACAAAAGCGAGAAAAATCTCGTACTTTACCTATGCAACCTGGTGAAAAACTAAGAATTGTATTAGGGCAACAAACATTTTTTGTGAAAAATATTGTTTTAAACAGAATACTAGTAGCTAATACAAGGAACAAATCTAAGCGCTGATCGGTTTCTTGATGATTTCCGTGCAAACTACAATCTAACCATAAACATCTGATAGTCTTTGATGGTTAAAATATTGATTTATTTCACAAAACGTTGCCTGCAATAGAAAATCATACCATTAGTTTCCCTAAAAGTCAAAACCCCGTACATATTTGTACGAGGCTGACAGCATCCTCGTACCTCGTACGAGACCCCAAATTTCGTATTTGTACCATTGAGGTACCTACTAGACGAGACACCCAGATTTAATTGTTTGTAACACTCGTATAGGCCAATTGGTGCAAGTTTACTTAGCCTGTGCTAACCGCTCGCTGCACCGCGAAGCCACCAGTGCGCACTGGTGAAAGTGGTGCATAAATTTTGTTCGTGTTCTCTGTTCTATACATAATTATTCAATGATTTGTAAGAGAAACCTCGTACGTCAGGCAACCCTGCGTCACATTATAAAGAAAATATTTTGTTTATTTCTTGATGGTTTCAGGAGAATCCTTTAGCCACACGCCTCCAGAAGTAGAAGCAACTGTCATGATAAAGCAGACCTCCTCGTGCAGCACAATCAATAGCTACAACAGTAGAAGTCCATCGCCGCAAAATTACTGCGCAGCTACCCTCAACTTGAACGACCCTAGTACGTTTTTCGATTCACATAATACAGGGTCCTTCTAAAGGGAATATAATTCGGAGCGCGCTCCATACAATCGAAGTCTGGTGATACTTTCAATACTACCCAATTAAAATGAATGAAAATTTTCAGAATCAATCTAAAAACTAATCTCTATGTTTGTATGAAGTCCGATTTTCGTTAAATTGTATAGTTTTAAAGTAACGGTGCCTAAAAGATTTCCATAATCTTAAATTAATCCTAGCACTAAAACTGTATATGTTAACAAAAATCTGACTTCATACAAGCATAGAGATTAGTTTCTAGATTGTTTCTGAAAAATGTTATCGACTTTAATTGATTAGTATTGACAATATCACCAGACTTCGGAGTCACGTTGCAGGTTCTGACCCGAGAACTTGTCTCGCGTGTTGTCCGCGCGTCGCGTCTTTGCCTGCCACGAGGCTCCGCATTCCTTAATCTCTTCTTGTTCTTTATCAAAAACAATCCCTGAGATTGGGATAGATACTCCCACAAACTAACTGGCGGAAATGCGGTGCTAACGCACAAGCAAAAAGTCCATTAATTATAAATAAAAAAAAAAATCACCAGACTTCGGTTGTCAGAGCGCATTCGGAATTAACTTCTCTTAAAATGCTGACAGTTTTTAAGGGGATGATCAGACCATCAAACTGAATAACTTTCTCTATGGGGCCAACATCGAAATAGCGAAATAAAATCTGCTGTCCCACATTTGGCTCGAGTAGGTTTGCAGTTTTGTATGGAACAGCTGTTGTTTTTTCGCCATTTCAATGTTGGTGCAATAAATAAAGTTCTTCAGTTTGACGGTCTGATCATCCCCTTAAAAAAGTCGGCATGTTAAGAAGGACCCTATACACAATTAAAGATTTATGCAACACCTTACAAATGTATTTTTCTTTAGGTGTAGAGCTATCAAAGCGAAAATGCTGGCTATCTCCAGACGAAGCTACATTAAATAACAGGCGAGGACGGTTCATTGTTTTGGGGTCCTCCGGCGAATGTCTTCCAGTAACTCGAAGTCCGGGACATACAAACAGAGATTCACAAGAGGACAGTCTATATTCGAGCTGCAATTCGAGTGACGATGAATATCACAGTGCCAATGATAGTTTCGATTATGGTAAGTATCAATAAAAACCGGTTAAGTGAGAGTCGGGCTACTCGCGCACAAAGGAAAACATTTTGTTTTCTTCGGGACCTTTAGCGCGAGACCGACTCACACTTCGCCGGTTTATTTAAAATGTTGTTATGCCGTAGAGTTTGCTCTTTAATCACACCAAGTTTGACGCTTGTATGTATTACCGGTTTTACGATAAATAGAAGAATCCCCCCCCCCCCTTAATTTTTAACTTTTTATTATTTGTTAGCAAATCCGCCATAATAATGCACATTCTATGAAAATGTCAACTGTCTAGCTATTCGTATTATGGTTCAAAAGTCACAGCCCTAAATAGGTAGAGAGACGTACGGATGGACAGCGTAGGCTTATGAATAGGGTCCCGTTTCCACCCTTTGGGTACGGGACCCTAAAAACTAAATCAAACTATTAAATGAATACGACCTTGTATGTACTAACCTAATGGATATCGTATCAGGTGGTAGCGAAGACGAAGGCAGAGGCGAGAGTGCTCGTCCGAATTCATTCCAATATTCCAAAGAATTGTCAACCGAGGAGAGGCGGATTAGTTTTGCGGACAGACTCCGAGAGGCTCTGCGGCGAGAGGCCGACAACTCTTGCACGACCAGCACTACAGGAGACTGGTCGACGGATAGTTCTAGCTACGCTGTCGGTGTCAGCATATCAGGAGCTGGTGTTAATGACAACGATATCAGGTACCGCAAATTTGTTAAGAAAAATGTAAAATGGTCCTTCAAGCCTCTATAATAACACAACAAATTATTTCAGAGTAAAACGCGGTGGTTCAGTGGGTTTCGTGCTCACAGAGAAAGAGACTGTAAGCAACGGTAATCCTCCAACGCGACACCCGCCACTAGGGAGGCAGCAGACAGGGAATAGTTCTAAGTATAGTTTCAGTACCGAATACACGTCGGAGTTGGAAGAAGTGTATGAGCAATTCAACCAATGGCTAAGCGACCCTATCGTTGATGCGGAATCTGGAGAACATAAACCTAGAGAGTTGGACCCGCGAGACTTGGCTGTGATAAGGTAAACCTTTGCCCTCTGTAATCCGTGACTTGGTGAAAAACTTTTCTAAAGTATTTTTCAATGTCTTTCGACACAGATTTGCGGGGTCCCTGCTAAAGCGTACACTAAGTGAATCAATGGCGATGGGCACGGGTGGAGTTGGCTCTGCTGAAGCGGCGGAAGCTGCCGAGCTGTATGGACGAGACATCCGGGACCGCGCCGCACCACGCCGCATCGCGCTCGCCGCAAGATCTCTATCTTTAGAGCTGGCTAGACAACGGCATCGGCTGGCTGCACAATTGGTAAGTTTGATGTTTCTTCATAACAATTCAATAATGATAATACGAATGATTATCATCATCAGCCTATAAACGTCCCACTATAGGGCACAGGCCTACCCTCAGCGAGGGTTTATGGGCATAGTCCACCACGCGTGCCCAAAGCGTATTGGTAGACTTCACATTCGCATCGGAATTTCTTCTTCAGTGTATGCAGGTTTCCTCACGATGTTTTCCTTCACCGTTTGAGAGCAGTCGGTATTACGTACATAAGTTAGAAAAACTCATTGGTACATGGCATGTCGTCCGTGCGGATTCGAACCCGTACCCCCATAATTGGGTGTCCATACCTCTCCGCAACGCGCCACCGACGATCACGAACACGAATGATCACTTTCATTGAAATGTATGCAAGTATGTAGGTGTATACCGAAACTACAGAACGTAAAGATATGGAAGTTTATTAACAGGTCATAGGACTTCACATAAAAACCTATCTGACTACTTATTATACAGGGTCTTTCTTAGTATGCGGACGGTTCATTAAAGGGATGATCAGACCATAAAACTAAACAACTTGGTCGATAGGACTAGCATCGAAATCACGAAAAAAAACAGCTGTTCCATACAAAACTGCAAATCGACTCGACCCAAATGTATGGTCTTGATTTCAATGTTAGTCCCATTATCCCATAAATACATTTGTTCAGTTTGATGGTCTCATCATTCCCTTTAAAAAAACCTTCAGCATATAAACAAAGATTATTACAATACAAACATTACTAAACACAATTAGGAAATTATTCCAGCATATTTCCTATGACAATGTAGATTCACACACTGGTATATGTTTTGACAGAAACGTAAAGTAAAAGAGTCTATACCGGAGGAGGCCTTAAAAAGCACACGGCCCAGGAGCGGAGAAGCAAAGAACGAGGGCTCGAGATCCCTCAGTACTTCTACAGAAACTAGTTCCACCCAAGTGTCTAACCCCACCTTTAGGAAGAAAAAGTTGAATTGGATGATAAACATGATCGTTGAAACTATAGAGGAAACTGTCGAATGCCAACCGGTCACGTTAAAACTAAAGAATCCAAAGGTCAGGTCGTGCTCTAAAGGTCGTGATCTTAGTCTGTCGCTAATTTTCTACCATGCAAATAATTACTAACAAGATGTAATCGAAACGCTAAAATTATAGAAGTACGATATATCCATCTTTGCTTTCTGTCGAAACATATATTTTATTTGCATGAATTGAACTTTAGTTTACTTCGCTATTATGGACACAAGTTATAACAATAGCGTAATAAATAAGCTACAATGCACAAATTATTATCATTATTCGCACATTCACTATACTAAATTATGTTACTACAAAACTTGTCTGTGTCTAACCAGATTTTTAACCCCCGACGCAAAAAGAGGGGTTTTATAAGTTTGACGCCTATGTCGGTCTGTCTGTCTGTGGCATCGTAGCTCCCAAACGGGTGGACCGATTTCGATGCGATTTTTTTAAATAGAAAGCTAATTTTTGCTAGAGCGTTCTTAGCTTTGTTTCATGAAAATCGGTTCAGTAGTTTTCATGTAACTTTAAAAATTATGAAATAATATTAAATTACAAATTAATAAAATCCCCAACGCCAAAAATAAAAATTTTAAAAGTAAAAATAATTCGGTCACCTATATTATTGATGATTTACACCAATATATATATGATTTTTTAGAATCACTTGCGGTACCCGACACATTAATTGACCTAAGTTATATTCAACAGAGTGAAGTAAAACATACATTTGCTTACATCAAAAATATCAGATGACCGAATAATTTTTACTTTTTAAATATCTGTTTTTGGCGTTGGGGATTTTTTAAATTGTAATTTATACAAAGTGTTCTAATTCTCGCAAAGCGCGGCCTTACCGCGCAATTTTACTTCCATTTCACCAACTCACTAATCAAACAATAAATCTGCAGCTAAATCAACTAGCCCACAAGATAGTATCGGGCGGGTCCTGCCGGCCGGTCGCGAGCGGCAACTGGGGCTGTGGTCAGCGGCAGAAAGGTCATCCACAACTCAAGCTGCTGCTGCAGTGGCTGGCAGCGAGCGTCTCCGGGGTCCCCGCGCTACTCTATTACACGTTTGGCAATGAGAAACTTTTTAAGGTAGGCATAGTTAAGCAGGGCTGCAATCGCAGTAAATATTCGGTGATTGAACCGTGATTGGACTACGTACGAACCATAAATTTTGACACATTTGGCATTGCGGTAATCGCGGTACTGCTCTTGACAGCCGTTAGAGCCGTTTTGACAGATCACTCAGACGTTAAGGGCTGTCAAAGTGATTAGAACTGAAATTGGATAAGAATAGAACTTCGATGTTTTATCTTAACGCAATTGGGGGGCTGAGTTCGTTAAAACCACACGCGATTGTAGGTATAGGCTTTGTCTCAGTGGGATATAAATACCCCAAGAGACCAAGTTTCATATAATCGTGCTGTAATAAGTGCACTACTAAGCGACGGTGGGTGTGTGTGCATACATCGACGAGGTCAAATGCCGCCTGAGGACAAAACCGGCTCGGCAAGTAGACAATCTATGGGCGAACACATCTCGTGATCATTGTACGCTTCTTAGATATTAGCTCCTTAGATAGCTTTGTTTCTGTGGGGTATTTACTCATGTGTTTAAAACTAAACAGCCTTAGGTTTATCAAGAAATAGGCAGCGGTATTCATGTGTCTTCTGCTTTAAATTGTGACTACTTATTTATAACAGTAGCACGATTGAACATGCGCTGGTTACAGTGCGTCTACAAAACCCTGTAAAATTATTCTTAAGAATGGATAAGGATAGGAACTGGGAAAGAATAATTTTACGTAAACAAACTCCCTCGGAAAATTTGCCTCTATAATTTGAAATTACGGATTTTAAAATAATATTACTAAATGTCTGAAAATAACCTTGTTCCCAGCTGGACACGCTAGTTCGAGTTATAGTAGATAGAAAATGGACAGTAGGACAACTGACGCGGGCGGTGCTCAAGTTCTCGCGGCAGACGCTCCACGAGCCGCACGTCATCCCGGACAACCACTCGCTGTTCGACGAGCTCATCGGCATAGAGAAGATACCTGACGATATATAGCATCTACCTTCGTCCATATATCAGTGGCATTATGATAAGGACGTGAAACTTTAGTGTGAGTGCAAAACCCGTGACGGCTGGTGCTTGAATTGTATATCAACTTTTTTTAGGATTTTGGAGCCTTTTGAACGTAAAGAGTGTATGACCGTTAAAATTTTATATCAAGAAAGAAGTTAAGTATTGATGAAACGACTGTATAAAGCCCTAACAGTGCAATACGGTACAAAAAAGTCTACTTGCCTTTTTAGGGTTCCGTAGTCAAATAAAAAATTGCTGTTTTGTACAAACTGTCTGTTTGTACGACTGTATATCAAAATATAATAACTATTACTCATTATGGTGTTTAACGGCAAGACGGAGTTTGATACTACGAATTCATGGAATGAATAAACAATAAATCCAAATTAACTAAGAAATTCATACCTACAACTACATCAATATATTCATATTACGTAAAACATACAATCTAGATGTGTTTATTTCAAGATTTTTTTTTTCATTTTGCATCATGAATATCCCATTGAGTTGGATGTCATAAAAAAGATATTTTGTTATGACAATAATTGTTTTTTTGCAAAACATTCTTATAATGGGCCATGGCTTCGGAACTCATTAACGCTTGTCCAACACGTTCTTGACCGGTTATTTTTCGCAAAATGGTAAAGTTGAATAGCTGAAACTGCTGAACAACTCAACGATGGAAATGGACAAAAAAGAGAGATCACGAACATAACTCAGTATTTCTAAATATAACCTGTAATTATACTGTTGCTCCAACTATACTGCATTTACAACGTTTAATGCGTAACTATTATAGTTATATTATTTACGCTCAGTTGCAGAAACACTCATTAGAGTTAATCCTTCATTAAATGTCTTGCTAGCTTTTTCTACGTCAACAAGACAAAAAGTGACAGCAAGAGATTTAATGGAGGATTAACTCTAATGAGCGCTTCTGCAAATGAGCGTTACTTTGCTAACATTATGTATATGTATCCCACAGCATAAGGTAGTTTTATATAGCTGCGTATTATTTATTTAATGTTACATTGTGACTTCGACATACAAAGCAATATTAGCATTGGGATTTAACAAATAGTATTTTTATACAAAATTATAAATTATAAATGTTGAATACATTATTATAAGTAATCAATCAGACATTGTTATGTACAGTCAACAGAACAAGCTTTACAGGTTGGATTATGGATTATTCAAAGACGAACTGAGAAATTAAGTGAACGAGATAGGAATAGTCTTTGGTATAAGTACAGTCGTCGCCAGATAGATCATAGCAGACAAGGTGTTCAAATATTCCTAATCAGTGTTAATTTTTAATAAATTCTTAACAGTAAAAGGAACAAGAAGAACTAAAAGGGGTGTTCAGATATTAATGGTATCAATTGATATCTTTTACTGTTAATAATTTACACTGCTTATAAATATTTTAAAACACCTCGTCTGCTATGAATCTTTTGCTATAATATACCTTATAGCTACTGTACTCTGTGTCTAACTATTCAATAACGTTTTGCGCGACTTCGGCGGGTGATGCACTTTCTTTCTAAGGCGCGATTTATACAGAAGAGACGTGTGGCCGTGGCAGATAATCTAAGTAACACAATTATAAACCTTATAGTACGTAGCATAGAGTCGTTTGTAGAATTACGCCCGCGCCTACAGGCGACGTCACCTGGAGGAGAGGGTGCGATTCACCTTTACGACAAAAACGACGCTATGCTACGTAATATAAGGTTTATATTGTGTTACTTAGATTATCCGCCACCGCCACACGTATCTTCTGTATAAAGCGTGGCTAACAGTCGAGTCTATTCTTACTATGGGTGTACCTACAGTGGCACCCGCGAGCCGTCCCTGGAGTACGGACCTTCGTAGACACCTACGATAACATGACCCGCGCCTCCAAAGTTTTTACAAGTATTTCCAAAGTGTTTACAAGTCTCACAACGCATGCGTGTGTGCTGAGACTGGCGTTACTCAAAAACAAACACGGATCTGTCGCTCGACAAGCGGTGTCACTAATTGGCTCATAATTATCAGTATGGCCATGTTATCACAGTAGACCTATACTAACTTTTGATTACGAAAGCCAATTACACATTTTTCCTCCAAACTAAGCCCTAGGCTTTTGTAAAAACACCATCCTGATTGATTCAGTAGTTTTTAAGTGATGCGTGCTCAAACAAACAGATAAACAGACAAAAATCTTAATGCATTTGGTTAAGTATCCTTTATCCCCCCCCATTAACTTTTTTGCAAATATTTTCATTTGCACTGTACAGCCAAGCCATGTTAAAGTTTACAATTTTATTATATTTAAATATGTAATATACTGTAATGTGTAATGTGCTGTTGACTGTACTTTAAATTAATGATTAAATTTACAAATAAAATACATTAGGAGACTATTTAATAAGTCTGTATTTATAAGAACATTTACCAAGTTTATCAGCTTTCGAATATTATTATTGTAATAAAATTATCTATCTAAAACGATAATGAATTTGTAAATATTGGCTATTGTGGATTTCTTAGTTGTGATGATTTAAACCAAAGGCTGAATGCAATAGGGCTCATTTTTACTTTACTACAACCTAATACAAAACATCGCAAGATTTTGCCCACTATAGCTTTTGGTCTAAATTTTCGCTTCATATCTTATTTAATTATACCAAAAATATGTAATCGGAATGAAATAGTATTTTCTTGGATATTGGTTAATCTTTCATGATATCATCGAAACGTTTTGAATTCGTTCGACAAGGTCTTCCATAGCAAGAATCTCAATGTGTCCAAACATTTGTTAATTTTTGTGTAATTAAAGAATGAAATACTCAACCAGAGGATGCGTAATAAAATAATTGCGTAACAAATACGTATTTCATTTCAAACTTGTGTACAGTCACCATCAGATAGATCGTAGCATACAAGGTGTTCAAATATTTCTGAGCAGTGCTAATTTTCAATAAATTCTTTACAGTAAATGTTACGAATTATATCAAAACATGTATTTTGTCATAAATACCTGAACAGCAAATTTTCAATAACTTCTTTACAATGTTATTTTAAATTGAAATGTACTACAATGGATTAAGGTCTTTTTTCCTAAACTGATCAGATGTTTATGATCAACCTCTCTGCGTAGATATATTTCATGTTCTAGTCGTTCAAATATTTTTGATTGTTTATTTGTAAAGAAATTTTTTAAAATTAGAATTGCTTAGAAATATTTGACCATCTTGTTTGCTATGATATATCTGATGGCGACTGTACCCACGCTCCTGTCACGAATAAACATGAAAGAGATCTTCAGTCCCTGGTAATAAATTATACAGAAACGTATTTTCGTTTTGATATGTAACGATTGCATCTTAGCGATCACATTTCTACATCGGTACCGACACGAAACATGTTTACCGCCACTTGTCCGATTGCCAAAATTCCGAGCCAAATAATCCTCAGGAGTCATCTAATTAATATTAGTTGTATACAGAGGTATACCGCCAATGAAACATAATTATACTTCATTAAAATATTTATTAAAGTATGCTAAATTTACAAATTCAGTCGCGACACCGGCGCCGTGGCCGTCTGAAGACGAGTTATTTAAATCACTGACTTTAATACGATCGCAAATACAGTACAGGTCGCGCAACGGTTTATGAGCGGTGACCTTGAATGCGCAGAAATCAACCACACTCCCATCTCTATTGGTTCATAGGCCACTCTCCATACAAAGTTGCCCAGTCTCTTTTCAGGTCTATTTGGAGGTGGAAGCGGGAGGCGGTGGTCGCGCAAACGCCATTGGTCAATCAGTCACCTTTTACGTCAACATGCGCGAGCATCCCTACCACTTTCGCAAAGCGCTCATAAATCGTTTTGCGACCTGCACAGTGGATTAAACTAGATTTTCCTTACAATGTGTCTCGACAGATCAAACAATTTATACAAAAGCAAATGATTTTTGCTTCTTCTCTTAGATTTAGAGGTAGGTAATATCAGATATAATTAATAAAGCTCACAAACATTTAAAACGGTGGCTAAAGATCTTAAAAAGCAATAAAATGAATCACTTTGACCAAAATTAAATGCTGTAAGTTTCCTAAATCGTTTGAGGATAAAATAAATGGAAAAACACTTTAAATTGATACAAAATAGCACTCACATTCATTTTCCACTAGTCCTATCCTTTAATTGAGTCCAATGTAGTTCGATATTAACGTCCCCCCTAAAAGAAGAGTCCCCTCATTCGACGGCCCATGCCCTGCCGGTCGTATAGTACGTTGAATCTGTTTACTAGTTGATTGATGCCATTGCAGCCCTTTGTTATTGTACCCAGGTAGGTCATGAGAGCCACATCGTTGCATTGCTGTGGAAAGAACAAGTTTACATTAATAAAACATAACATAGCCAATTCAAAGCTTCACTACTTGTAAGAAAAGAGCTACGTTGACTACTACTAATCAACACACGCAATAAGGCCGAGATTCTATGGAGCGTGAATTAAATTTAAGTATGATTGAAAATGTATGAATTTTTACAAAAGAGAGTTCGAACCCAAAACTTCACCATATCGCGTGGAAATCACTCAGGGTGCGAATGCGAAAGAAAAAAACATACCTACGAAGATATGCTTGCTAGATTGAGTTATAGAGACTACCTCAAGAGATTTCCATAAAATTGCCAATCAGCAAGCAGTTGGCCATAAGCATTTGTTTCATTGTAAAACACTGTCCTTGTATCTTTTCTTACGACTTACATTATAGAAATGTGTCCTGAACTGTTGTGAGGTCAGCAGGGGGAGCCTGTTGGACAGCGCCCTGGCCTCCCTCAGGAGCGCCGGCCGCGGGGGCAGGGACCCGTCGCGGATGGCTCGCACCGTCGCCAACACTGCCCGCACTCGAGACACCAGCATCTTGATCGCTGAACGCTGTGCTGTTAGGTGCTCTGCCACTGTTACAAAACAACAATTTTATTGAATGACGGTATCATGGTACGTATAAGTACTATACAGGCTGAAATTGATATCATTAGCATACTTTTAAACTAAGAGTCTACCTATTAAACTGAACAACTTTTACAATGGGAGCAAACCGATCGGAGCAACAAAAAAATCTGCTGTTGCATACATTTGAGTCGAGCTGGCATTGCAGTTTAGTATAGAACAGCAGATTTTTTTTTCTCCGATTGGTTTGCTCCCATAGTTAAAAGTTGCTAAGTTTGATGGGTAGACTCTTAGTTTAAAAGTATGCTAATGATATCAATTTCACCCTGTATAATATGGCCATATCCATATTTTAGAATATTATTTATAATACAGGATCCTTCTTAATATGCTGACACTTTTTTAAGAGGGTGATCAGACCATCATACTGAACAACTTTCTCTATGGGACCAAAAGCGAAATAGCGAAAAAAAAAACAGCTGCAAACACAAACAAACAAACACAACAAACACTGCGAACCTACTCGAGCCAAATGTATTGTAAATGGACAGCAGATTTTTTTTTCGCGATTTTGATTTTGGTCCCATAAAGAAAGTTGTTCAGTTTGATGGTCTGATCATCCTCTTAAAAAAGTGTCAGCATATTAAGAAGGACCCTGTATAATATTAGTATTTTTTATAATATTAATAATGTTATTTTCTAATATTATAATATGCTAATGCAATCATTTCCCAACACTGGCTTATAGTACGTCAATCTCACACAATAGGGCACAGGGCTTTCACAAAAGAATGGTAAGACGAAACATGCCATATTCCACGTAAGTTGAGGAAAGTTAGTGGTCAAGCCAGTTTAGTATTTGAGATGCCTCAATAGGCCTCTGCCTGGGCTTAAGAAATAAGTACACACATACATCTAGCGGTCAATTGCCTCGTAGTAAATTGAATATTATTTATTTATTTGTTATAAGCCTTCATTCAGACATCTGTTCTTATTTTTATTCTAGAAGTTGTGCTTTGCTCGTTTTTTGTAGGTCTGTGGTTCGGTAGGTTGATTCAAATGGCGTTGGGCACGTCACACAGTGAGAGGCAAAGAAAAATGGAGCAAAATAATCACCCAATGGCACCCACGAGAAGGACAAAGAAAGAGAGGTAGACCACTGAGACGATGGGATGATGACATAAGTCAGGAAGCCGGAAACACATTGCATAGAGTGGCGACAGACAGGAATGGAAAAGGTTGAAGGAGGCCTTTGCCGTTTGGCAAAAAGACCTACAAAAAATTTAACATAATAAGAATAAATCCTAAGGAGTAAATATTTTATCAAAATACACATGTCATATTTACCTAAACTATTGAGTGTGCCTTCACCCGAAGACACCCTGGCGACATGATCCACTCCGATCCTCTCCGCCTCTTCAGCGGCCAGCGTGTACGTAAGTGGTGCCAGCAACATCGTGGCATGTCCGTTAACAACGTCTATCACTGATTCATACAGCACTACAGGTAATTGCTGAAAATTTTATGATATGGTAATTAGTAAGAAATGTTTTTTTAATGTATACATTGAGATTACAGAAATGTAAAAATTCTAGTGTAGCTATGCTCCTAAGGTTGAATAAAAATTATTAGGCAACATTTGCCATTCATTTCATTTGTCAGACATTTCCACAGAAACCTTTGTTCCCATAGAAACCACTTTAGGAATTGTTGCACTAGCAGACCACAACTTTTTAAAAATTCAGAAGATTAATTTAAAGCAAAAGTTAATCATTTTAACGGGTTCTTACCGCGTTTTTATTGTTTTTGGAGTTCCCGATATTTGTAAACAATAAAAACGCGGTAAGAACCCGTTAAAATGATTAACTTTAGCTCAATTAATAACCGCGTAACTCTCAAAAATTGTGTTAATTTAAAGCAGTTTTACATTCAGACTCACATCTCCATTCCTGCCGGCCGGGGTGAGCATCAGCATCACTGGGCACTCATTGATGTCACAGATCTGTCTGTGGACAGCTATGTCACGCTCCGTGGGAGAATCTCCCGTTGTGTACCATCCAAGGAAGTCCATTTCAGAGAATACTTGTTTGACTGGAAAAAATTTATAAAGTAAAATTACAAAAATTGTTTAGGTTGGTAGAATGTGAAAATGATATAATAAAGGAAAACGTACAAAAACTAGTTATCAAAGAAAGGTGAGGTTGAAATGGTAAGAACCTGTAAAAATTATTATCTTTAGCTTAACTCATTTTTTTTAAGTCACTGTTACTGACCTACTATGGATCTATGATCTGATCCAAAATAAATGAATTGAATTAACTATCAAAGAATGTCAAAGTTGATCATTTATTGATTCTGGATGAACTATTTTCAGATTACACATTCATTTGTAAGCACAATGTATGGAAAATGATAGTTGCAGTGAAAATGACAATGAATGAAACCATTATTTGGTTATCCATTTTAACCAGTCTGTGCCCACTGACTCCCTGAGCGCTGCCACCTATTGTGATCTTAAGGGCCTTTTTTTATATACGAGAGATTGTGCCTGCGTGCGTGTCCGGCCTGCATGCGCGCCACCCGCACCCCTTCGTTTCATACTTGCCTCCCAAGCGTGTGGCATATCATGTGACCGGAAAAGCAAGTATAAAACCATAGAAGGCGGGAAGCGCGCATGCGGGCCAGACACGCGTGACTGGAAAAGGCCCAAAAGATGGGTATTGAGAGGTTAATCATCTTGTTAGGTATACTGGTCGGCAAACATATTGAGCAAGACCTTGACTGTATGCCGGGTACTGTAATACATTTCTTTTAAAATTCCTGATTCGGGAATGTGATACTGGCGGTACACACTTGCACGAGGCAGGCCAAGGGCAATATATACTGACGTTTTTGTAAAAAGAACTAGTAACAATTACTTTATAGACGAGTCAGCCTCGGTCTGCCTCGCGTGAGAATGTACAGCCGCCATAACAGATAGTCAAACTTACATTGTTCTTCCTTCAAATTGTAGTAATCTCTGTCTATGATGACATCTCCATCGATTATGCTAAAGACTAATTCAAATGAATTCATTACTTCAATATTTCTTCCTTTCTGTTTGCCTATGAGAGCTCCAACCACTTAAAAACAAAGAAAAACATTGAGGTTATTTATTAAAACTGCATACACTTACTTATACATAAGGTGAGAAGAGTTGCCAGGGATAGAATACAGTTGAAGATATGTTAAAGGCCTTTGCCGAGGCACACTGAACTGAGAGACTTAGCTACAGAAAGATATGACAACACAATATCTAAAGTTCACCTTAAAGAGCTTCATTTTGGTTTCAAAAA
Source organism: Agonopterix alstromeriana (assembly GCA_963924505.1). Classification (NCBI taxonomy): domain Eukaryota; kingdom Metazoa; phylum Arthropoda; class Insecta; order Lepidoptera; family Depressariidae; genus Agonopterix; species Agonopterix alstromeriana. The sequence continues at coordinate 11,772,662 of OZ004665.1, read as the reverse complement.
CTGCGTTTACTTACCCTAACAAACCTGACTCAACCTATTTGAATACAAAGTGGTGCCTCAAGTTTATATTGACAAATCATGAACTATGATTTTTAGCACCACTAGCTTTTCGGTGAAGGAAAAAATCGTGAGGAAACCTGCATGCTTAGATTTCGAGGCATGTATTGTACCCGCTGTCCATTACACCTACGTGGCGACAGACTCACCCTCGTTTCGGTACTACTAGTGAGACGTGGATGTTCTTAGTTTCAGAATTTCTCTGACTACCCCCTCAGGGAATATAGTCGTGAGCATATGCTTATGCTTATAAATACCAGTCTGTAGAGATCCCTCTCGTGCATGTAAATGTGTTCAATGCTCACATTCATAATAACAAGAGGGTGTAGCGACACGGTCACGGAGCCGGTGGTCGCGGTGGTCACCACCACGCTCTTGCCTCCAGGTGTCGGTGGCAGCGGGGACGTCGGGTTCGGAGGCAATATTTATAAATACCTGTCTGTGGAGATCCCTCTTGTGCACGCAAGCGCGTCCAATGCTCAGACACGTTCATAATGACAGGAGGGTGTAGCGACACGGTCACGGAGCCGGTGGTCGCGGTGGTCACCACCACGCTCTTGCCTCCAGGTGTCGGTGGCAGCGGGGACGACGGGTTCGGAGGCAATATTTATAAATACCTATCTGTGGAGATCCCTCTTGTGCACGCAAGCGCGTCCAATGCTCAGACACATTCATAATGACCAGAGGGTATAGCTACACGGTCACGGAGCCGGTGGTCGCGGTCGTCACCACCACGCTCTTGCCTCCAGGTGTCGGGGGCGGCGGGGACGTCGGGTTCGGAGGCAATATTTATAAATACCTGTCTGTGGAGATCCCTCTTGTGCACGCAAGCGTGTCCAATGCTCAGACACGTTCATAATGACCAGAGGGTGTAGCGACACGGTCACGGAGCCGGTGGTCGCGGTGGTCACCACCACGCTCTTGCCTCCAGGTGTCGGGGGCGGCGGGGACGTCGGGTTTGGAGGATCCACTGCCGGCCCCGAAGACGCACTCTCAACTTCCACTTCCATTTCGAAATCAATCATTATAGAGAGCTAGTTAGTAGTACGATTTCGCTAAACAAAACACGAATGATATCACTAAATAAAAGAATGCCGCCGTAGCGTACGGAAAAGAAAACACAATTTTGCAAGCAAAGCAAGTGTCAATTTGGGCTACGTACGTTTCATAACGTTTGGAAATCACTAGGGGGTATAAAAAAGTACTCTGTGACTAGGGGTGCCAATGGTGCCAATGCGAAAGAGATAAATCATACGGAGGTGATTATGCACGAGTGAGATAGTTAAGACTCCCCCACCTTTGACTATTTATATGTGGACTGTTTACGCGTGTAATTCTACTAACAAACATTTCTGCCACTTTTTGCAGGGGGCGAGGTTACATGAAATCCGCAACTTTGGATTTTATTCCCCATAACTTTATATTCTAAATTTGAATGTTAAAAATCATGAAAAGTAGTCTCATGTGAACCCCAAACGTTCTAAATTCAAAGTTATTATTTCGCAATTATAGGCTGTCTTGTTTAGTGATAAGGTGTAAAATAGAATGTAAATGCACTAGATCACTTGTGCTTATACCGTGGCATAGGGGAAATGTTACCGAAAGGCTAGTCCTTATAATAATTACTCAAAGTCCCCCACAGATTACTTATACCCTAGTGATATTTCTACGTTATGAGACGGACCCTAAGTATTTTTGTCTATGGATTAGGTTACTAGTAACAGTTTTTTTTTTGTCTGTGGATATTCCATCTGTGCAAAGCTGTTTGGATAATCGAAATGTGTTATCCCTTTTTGATAGTTTTGGGATTAATACAGAAAAATAACAGTGAGAAACTGATAATCTAATAACGGTGATCTTCCTCGTTGTTTTAAAACCGGAAAATCTACGTTAAAGTTATACACCAAACCAAAGCAACCTTCACAGCTGATGAGCACAAACTAAACATCGTCAATTCCCCACGAAGTGTGGAGAATAGACGAGATCGTTCTTATCTGAGAGTCCACAGGTCAGCAATTTAATCCATATCAAATACATTGGTTGGCACTGACATGGCATCAACAGCTGTTAAAGTAATTGGCATGTCCAAAGATATTTCGCCATTGTACTATAGGATCCTATCAAAATTTCCACAAAATTTCACCTTCTGTTTTGCGTATGGATCAGCTGTGAAACCACAGATAGGCAACCACAAAAAGCAGAACATGATTGATTTGATCTATTGTGTGGACAACTCACACCGGTGGCATGGCACAAACATTGAACGGAACCCCTCTCATTACTCAGCTCTTCGGTTCCTGGGCAAGGGGTTTGTTGCAAGGTTTCAGGAGAACTGGGGCGCTAAAGTCTATTTCAACACTCTTGTAGATTTGAAAGATGAAAATATCACAATCAAGTATGGTGTCGTGTCACAGAAAGATTTGATTGCAGACTTACTCGACTGGAATGATCTGTACCTAGCCGGCCGCCTCCACAAGCCTGTAGAGATCATAAAGCAGACGAATAGCTCACAACTACAAAACGCTCTACAGTCTAACTTGAAATCGGCCGTCCACATGGCTCTCCTCATATTACCAGAAACATTCTCTGAATATGACTTCTATTTTGCTATATCCAACCTAAGCTATGCCGGTGACTTCAGGATGACGTTTGGGGAGAACAAAAACAAAGTCACAAACATAGTTAAGCCTCAGATAAATTATTTCCGAGAACTCTATAGACCTATCTTGCAGCAATTCCATGCTTACGTAGACTTTCCAACTGGAGATGCCCAGTGCCACCAAGACCTGAAACCAGAAACTAAGTTACATCACCTGATGCAGCTGCCCATGGTCCCACAACAGCGGATAGTTAAGTTTTGGAACCATGGTGGCCTTCAGCAAGACATGGAGGATGTTCTCCGTGCTGTCGCTTATGACATCGACTGTGCTGTTATATTGAGACAGATACTCAAGGACCTGGTGTGGCAGTCTAGTGTTAGACAATCATTAAAGGGAATACTGACTGCTGGATTCTTGAAATCTCTCCGTTATAGTGCTAAGAAAATAGCTAAAATGTTTTAATTGAACAAGTTTTACATATGATATTGTAGTGCAATAAGTGTAACTATGTTAATAAAGCTAGTCTGTATCCACATTCTTTTAATTCTTTAAAATTCCTCTTTTTTGGTTTTAGGTTCCATTATGCTGTGATTCTGAGACAGGTAGATTCAAAGGTCGATCAAAGAAACCAGATGATCAAACCAGTTCTAGCAAAGGACAAGAAAGTTTCAGATCTGCTGTAAGAAGTGGTAGAACTTCTGAAAATTATAGATTTCGTAGGGAATTTGATAGGAAGAGAGATAATGGGGACCGTCACGACATTAATTCTAGAGAGAGAGATCCTAATATTCGCGACATTCACCTATAAGAAGGTCATCCAGAGAGAGGAGTCCTCGAAGATCCAAAACGGCATAGACATGGTGGAGATTTCCGTCCCAGATCTAAACCGAGAGATCACAGAAGTGCCAGCAGAGATAGGCGCAGACATTCCAGGTTGAGGTCTCGGAAGTCACCAGAGCCAAGGAGAGATGTGAAAGAGGAAACTAAGCTTGTCAAAGTTGAACCTAAATACAATATGCCCTCTACTGAAAAAAGTACAGAGAAATTTGGCAGAAGGTCCAAAGAGAAATCATCTTCACCTGAATACAGCGGAAAGAGATCAGTTGTTCAAAAACCTGCTATAGTTGAGCCACCTAAGAAAAGGAGTTAGAGTCCAATCCTGGTAATGAAAAATCTGAAGAATCTAGTGAAATAGACTCCTCTGACGATGAAAGACTAAGAACTAAGCTTTTAAACTTAGAAAAAGAGTTTCATAAAACAAGAAAGAAAAAACATAACAGGAAACACAAGAGAAAGAGTTCAAAATCTAAAGAAAGGGAAAGAGATCAATCAACAGTGGAAGTGAGCAGTACAATTGACATAGATAAAGTAAAGGATGATGCATCTGTGGAGTAGTGGTGTGTAGGTATGTGAAGCGTATTAGCTGTGGTACTTAGCTGTAGCAGTAGGGTCCAGACGGCAGGCAAATGAAAACAGTCCGGTAGGTATAAACACACAGGTTGGTTTATTTACACAACACAGCACAGAAGAGAACACGCAATTAGAAGGAGTACAGAGTGATAGAGAGAAACAGATTTAACACGAAGTAGATCGCGTTTGGATCGTACAGTGCGTTAGGAGATCGAGCACGTGGTATTGTCAACGAGTATCAATTCCGAACTGAAGACGTGCCGTGCCGGGCGGGCTGATGCGCCCGCGCACTTGGTACTTACGTAGGTGAACAAAAGAAACTAGTTGCCGCGGTACGTTTCCACTGCACGATGCGATGTGGTTTGAATTGCTATAATATATATGGAAGGGTTTTTACTGTGACAAATAAATAATAATGAATTTAGAATATTTGTGTGTTATAATTGTGTAGTAAAAATATGTATGCTGTAATAAGTATGTAGGTATATGTATGTGTATTTTTATGTATATGTAAGTAGCCTACATCACTCCCCCCCAGAGGCCGTCACTACGGTCGATAGTAGTTTGGAAATCGAACTGTGCGACCTGAACGAGTTTTCCTAATGTTGTCCTGCACCGGGGCGTCCTGTAGTACTAGGACGGGGTCAGGTGTGGAAGCTGGTTTAGGATTGGAAATAGGGTTGGGAGTGGAAATTGGGTTGGGAGTGGAAATTGGGTTGGGTGTGGGGATTGGGTCGACAAGTATGTAAGCCGGCTTAAGGCGGTCTACTGATACCGTGACACTCTTGTTTTTAAATAGTATTTTGTAGGTTTTATCATTACGCTCGAGCACTTCATATGGACCGGTGTAGGGAGGCTGCAATGCGCCTCGTAATGCATCGTCCCTCAGAAAAACGTGACTCGAGGTGACTAAATCTTTAAAGATGAAGATTTTATCTTTAACATGGCGCGCTGCGGGTGCTGGTTTTAGCCTAGCGACAAAATGCCGCAAGCGCGTTGTAAAATCTGTAATGTCAGTTGTATCTGGGACCGTTGCCTGGAAGAATTCTCCGGGTAAACGCAATGGCTCCCCGTATACCAGTTCAGCAGGTGAAGCCTGTAGGTTGTCTTTAAAAGATGCCCTAATGCCTAGGAGCACAAATGGTAAACTGTCTACCCAGTTGCAGTCCGCGTGGCACATTATGGCAGCCTTTAACTGGCGGTGAAAGCGTTCAACCAGGCCGTTACACGCTGGATGATACGCGGTTGTTCTGCGATGTTTGAATACAAACAATTTTGCAAGATACTGAAATAGTGCAGATTCAAACTGTCGACCGCGATCAGTGACGATATCGGTTGGACATCCAAATCTGGATATCCACGATATCAGTGCCTTCCCAACGGTTTCGGCTGTCATGTCTGGCATTGGTGTGACCTCGGGCCAGCGTGTAAACCGATCCACGACAGTAAGACAGTACCGATGACCTTGAGATAGTGGGAGGGGGCCTATTATGTCCACATGAATAAATGCGAATCGAGCGCGAGGCAAATCGAACGTGCCGAACGGAGAGGACACGTGACGGTTCACCTTGGCGCGTTGACATGCAAGGCATTTCCGTGACCAATCTCGACAGTCTTTGCGCATTCCAGGCCAAACGAAACGCTCAGCTACCAACTTGGTGCTTGCATTGGCGCCTGGGTGGCTCAGTTTATGTATACTGTCGAAGAGTTTCTTGCGGAATGGCTTGGTTACGAAAGGTCTTGGTGATGGGGTGTTTACATCGCAGTAAAGTTCCGCGTTCGTGCTTTGGAGCTTGATCTTTTGTAGGCGAAGTGATATTTCGCCTTCACCACTGATGTAATAAAGTAGCTCTGGATCCGACGCTTGGGACTGCGCGAGAAGCGTCAAATCGACTGGCATTTGCAGTTCGTCAACACGTGACAAGGTGTCGGCAACCACATTATCTTTGCCGGGGATGTGTCGGATGTCGGTCGTAAACTGCGAGATGTAATCGAGATGGCGATACTGGCGGGGCGAACAGTTGGCTTTTCGCTCGTGAAAAGCGTAACTGAGCGGCTTGTGGTCCGTGTACACTACGAAATGTCTCGCTTCCAACATATGACGAAAGTACTTTATACTTTCGTATATAGCTAAGAGCTCGCGGTCATAAGGTGAGTATTTTTGTTGAGTTGGGCTTAGCTTACGCGAAAAAAACGCGAGAGGTTGCCAATTTCCCCCTTTAAGTTGCTGTATAACTGAACCCATGGCTAAATCTGACGCATCGGTTACCAATGCTAGTTTGGCCTCACAGTCTGGATGTGCAAGTAAGGCTGCATCTGATAGGCTCTCTTTGCATTTTTCGAAGGCCAAAAGTGTATCACCGTTCAAATTGACGGGGTGAGATGCCTTCACCGATCCAACAAGTAAGGCGTTAAGAGGTGCTTGGGTTTTAGCGGCATTGGGCAAAAATCTACGGTAAAAATTCACCATCCCCAAGAATCGTCTTAGTTGTTTGATCGTTGTGGGCGGGGGAAAATCTTTAATGGCTTGAACTTTGGACCCTAATGGTTTGGTTCCTGATGGTGAGATGTGATAGCCGAGAAATTGGACTTCGTTAGCGCCGAAGACGCATTTCGAGGTATTTACGAGTATGCCGTAATCCTTCATACGGTTGAAGATCTGCTGCAGGTGGAGCTCATGCTCTTCTTCGTCTTTAGAGAACACCAGGAAGTCATCAAGGTAAGCGTAAGTGAAGTCGAGGCCTCTAGTTAGTTCATCGACGAATCACTGAACAAAAGAAACTAGTTGCCGCGGTACGTTTCCACTGCACGATGCGATGTGGTTTGAATTGCTATAATATATATGGAAGGGTTTTTACTGTGACAAATAAATAATAATGAATTTAGAATATTTGTGTGTTATAATTGTGTAGTAAAAATATGTATGCTGTAATAAGTATGTAGGTATATGTATGTGTATTTTTATGTATATGTAAGTAGCCTACACATCCAATGCTCCTTTCGCGTATATTGTTGTTGTTTTTTGTGTATTTTGGTGTGCAAATAAAGAATATTTATCTTATCTTATCTTTAGAGATGGTCATTCTATGCACAGTTCCGACGTAAAGTCTTGTGAAGAATGGATGCTTAAATTGCCTGAGGGTAAAGCTAAATACTTGGGTTTGGACGCTAGGAGCTTCAGAGCAAGAGGGGCCTGATATGTCAGCTAGGTAACTATTTGAATTCCCAAGTTTATAACTATGATACTAGGGACCTTTTATTGATTGTGATCATACCAGATCAAGCTGGACTGATACTCCTGAAGAGAAATCAAGCAAAGCTGCTGGAAAAGTGAAAGAAGAGGACCCTGAGGTGATGTTGCAAAGAGAAGCAAGGACTCGACACCTTGCCAACAGAGACGAAGAGCAGGAGAGAGCTGTCAAGTAAGAGTCCTATGTTTTAATATACTTATAGCGCACGCTGAATATTATCATTTTAACAGAAAAAATAATTTAATTTCCAGAAAACATAAAAAGAAGCATATAAAGAGACGAAATTTTACTGGATATGCATCAAAAGAAATTGAAAAGAAAAGGTAAGTAAAAAAATTAAGACTCGATAGAAATTTCTCTTCCTATTAGTTATTTTACATTGTCCTTTTTAAATGTAAGTATGGTTAAATAAACACCTTTATTATTTACTTCAGAAGTAGAAGTATTCACACAACACATCCTTTCCTCATCTGAAATTATAAAAAATATGGTTTAAACATCATTTGCCTACATTAAATCATGACTACATACCACAGACTATCAGGCTATCAGTTAGATATGTCCAAGGATGTGTTTCGGTTTGTCAAAATGTTTCTTAAAAGTGTTGTTTGTTCATATAGAAAGAAGAAAAAGAGAAGAAAGAACGTTGCCCATTCAGCCACGACGTAGACCTGAAAGGAACCAATTCGATGAAGGCGAGATGAAATCCATCCCATCATCAAGAAAGCCCAGGATTTAAACACGAGATTCTCGCGCGGTGATGCCTTCTAATAATTCTTAGAAACATTATGTCTCGAATACGAATGGTTATATATTTTTCTTTTTATCTTTTTTCAATCTTCAGTTTCTGACGACTTTATGACTGATCAAATGATTGTATTGGTATAGAAATGTTCTATCATATCTTCGTATAAATTAGATCTCTCAAATTATGAAATTAGCTTAATTTATCTCGTTTTATACTATTTTGGGTATTTAAAAATTATATTGTCTAGATACCTCATTGAATTATTTTATATTATACTCATTTGTATTCCCTCTCTCCCACGTATATGTAGATTATTTTGAGTCTTGGATTTTTAAATTATTTTTGCCCGAGGGCGCCTTTACTGTCACGCGGATCTGCACACATTTTTTAGTCTGGTGGGGCTAAATAATCTGTGTCAATGTCCAACATGTGGTGATTTACATTTAGTTAAGTATTTTGCGTCTTCCTAAATTCTACATTCGATAGGTAGGTTCATTAGGTCTCATTAGACCTTCAGGTTCATAATGACTATTTGACATTACGCAAAACATGTAATGTATGCCAAACAGTACCTGCGACGTCGGTCTTATCACACTGGCGATTTGCGAACGTTGCGAGCGAGGCGCTAAGTAAGTCAACGTGCGCGCCGCGGCGCCGGCGAGGGCGGCGTTCTGTTTGACGTTTTATATGGTTGCTAGTTAGTTGGTCTTATCCGGTAACTCGATTAGGTGAAAAACTTCCCTAACTGGTAAACCACGTCATAATTTTATATACATATAAATTAACCCCTATTTCCCTTGGTCACGACATCACTCAAGAACGGCTGGACCAATTGCGATGAAACTTTGGTGGGTTGTTGTGCACAAGCCAGGGAAGGTTTATAAACAAACAAAAAACGGCCCAGTGTTTGTTGGGTAGGTGTAGGGTAAGGAAAATGGCAGGACGTCTGCTGGGTCAGCTAGTTAACAATAAATAATAATAATAAAAATTGGGGAAATCAAAACAAAATTTGACGACGATAAAATAATAATCCACATCATTTCACGAAATAACTTCTTTATAAATTGTCATACAAACTACAAATTAGTAGTTATACAAAACGAGTACGAGTTACATGATCTTAGCGTCGATAGCGGCGCTGCTGGTTGCATTGAATTGTATGGTGGACGCGCAGGTCTTAACTTTGCTGTTCTCACAGCACAGGGGCTGCTCGGCGGTCATATTCGCGTACGTCCATGGATTGCCACACGTTTTGTAAAAAGCTGATAGCTGAAAGAAAACAACCAAAAACTATTACTTAATTTGATGTCGTTTAGGAAGACTAAGATAGCGCTTAATCTACGCGTTGTAAATGTTCGGGGCCCACCAGCAATCATGTACTCAATGCCTTTAGATTTTAACTAGAGTTTACCCGCGACTTCGTTCGCACAAATTACCAGATTTTAAGTCAGATCATAAGCTATCAAACAAAAAAAGTTTCATCAAAATCGGTTCAGTATTTTTTGCGTGATGCTGTTACAAACATACAAACAAACAAACAGACGGACAAAAATTCTAAAAAAGGTTGATTTGGAGTCCGGGATACCTAAAAACCATATCATAATCTTTTTCGTGTAAATATCTTCAATGTACAGACACACTTTGTTACAATTTTGTAATAGTAAATTAAGATAATAGTTCAGTCGTGGCCACGTAACACAGAATGTTCTATACAAACATGCTCAAGTGAAATAATGTAACGTTATGTTCGGAAATATATTCAATTAAAGTACGGCCGCTGAAAGATTGCGTTTGACAGTTACCATAAAATTGTAAAAAACTGAATGAAAATATTGTTTACCTGTGCTCACTCTAGTGCACTAGCTGCCCTTTTAAGTTCAAAAAGCTACTAAATAATGATCGGCATTTATAGTTTTCATTCAGTTTTTTACAATTTCATGGTAACTGTCAAACGCAATCTTTCAGCGGCCAGACTTTCACGCAGACATTTTAATACAAAAAAGGGTCAAGTAAAATGTACGCGGAACCGACGAGCGTGTATGAATGGAGAAACTTATGGATGTAGGGGGCAAGAGATCTGTCCGAATCGTAGAATGTGGCGATCTATTGACTCTTGTTTACCCCAGTGGAACATAGGCGTGAGCAAATGTATGTATCTATATTTCGTTTACTTTTTTATTGCACTCTGAAGAAACTTTACTGCAGTGGTACCAATGTTTTAAGCTGAAAAAGTTAAAGTGCCGACTAACCTTCAATTCATCAACATCTTTAAGCCTATTACACAAGATCTCAGGTCCTTTGGCTTTCGTAGCGGTAGCCAGAGCAGTGCAGAGGTTCATGCAGGTGTTCTCTCCATCCTGGTCGCACTTCACCACCAGGCCGGGTGACTGAGAGAGAATGGGAGACGTCGCGACATCTGGTGTCGGCGTCGGGAATCCACCACATGAGCAGTTGCCTTTCGTTCCTTCGTCAACTGTAGTGTTTAAGCTGTTGGGGAAAAAGGTGAAACAGTAAAATATTCGCCTGTCATAACATTCCTAGTTAAGTAGACAAAACATAACTATAAAGAAGATTTTAAACATACATACGACCAAAATGTAAAAACATGAGTGCAATACCTAAATGATTTCTAGTAACACTTCCAGAACACCGGAAAAACCAATATGTGATTATTAGAACGGTAACGGAAACCGGTAAACTATACCTACCTTTTAAATTTGTCTTCAGCTAACACGAAGGTGAGTCCAAACAGCAGGATGACGCAGAGGTCACAGAGAAAGACCCTGGTAGATGACATTATGATGACTACTGAGGTGTAACTGGTTGTGCAGAGACAGCTCCGACCATCTTTATAAGTAGTTGTTAATATTGGGACGACTGTTACAGGGAGACCATGACTCTGAAGCTTATTGAGACATTTTGGACCGAAGTAGTTCGTACCGCGAAGAACTCATCATAATCATCTCACCCAATGGACGTCCACTGCTGGACATAGGCCTCCTCCAAGGATCGCCACTACGCCCGTTCCAGCGCTGCCCTCTCGCAACGGGTTCTGGCCTCCAGGTTCACCAGGTCGTTGGTCCACCTTGCCATCGGTTTTGCGAGCAATGTGCCCGGGCCATTGCCACTTTAGGAATAGCAATTCTTTGGGCTATGTCAGCTAATCTGGTTCTTCTGCGGATTTCTGATTCGATCTCTCATGGAAACCCTGAGCACAGCCCTCTCCGTTGCCCTTTGGGTGAATTTCAGCCTTTTTATGAGGCTATGCGTCTCTGTTCCAAGTATACTTGACGTGCGTAAGTGAGAACTGCGTGACGAACTACTTCGGTTTAACTGTAGCATAATCACAGTATAAGAAAGAGTATCTAGTAATACTTACAGTACGGAAACTACCTGCCTCCCACCGACTTTTACTGGTCGAATCGTGGTTCCTCTTAAGCAAATGCGTATTCCTGTCTCGCTCGCACTCACTCAGTATCGCAAATGCTTAACTCTTCTTTTCAGATTGTCCCATTTGTATGAAATGACAGCTATCAGCTGACAGTGTCCAAGGTGTGGCAAAATGGAGGTTTCTACTTAGTCAAAATCAGGAAGCTGGAAATAGGTATTGTCTATAGTCAGAATCATATAAATCTAACGTCATTGAGCTTGTGATTTAGAAAAACCTTCTAGAAATAGTTTAATAGTAGCCCGTCAGTGTCGCCGGGTAGTCTCTAAACCGTTGTACATCATGGCCACTCTACTGTTATACAACTGATATGTTTTGATATGGGAGCGCACTGCTATTGTTATGATTTTACCACTTTTACAATAAGCCATTACCGTATCGCATCAATTTGTTTTTACTGAAATTGTGATCTGATCACTTCCAATTCAACGGAAGCCATAGGTAATGTGATTTAGTTGCAAACTTGTCACAAACCATGTAATGGTGTTATGTGTAGATTCGTTTTAAACGGTCCTTTCAAATCTAAACTATTATAAAACTGTAACGGAAGAAAAATTTTACAATATGGTTTTTAGATGTCCCTGACTCCAAATCAACTATTTTTTTTTAAATTGTGTGTCCGCCTGTTTGTTTGTCCGAGCATCACGCGAAAACTACTGAACCGATTTCGATTAAACTTTTTTTGTTTGAAAGCTTAAGATTTGACTTAAAATCTGGTATAAAATTTGTGCGGACGAAGTAGCGGGTAAACTTTAGTTAGTGTACTATAAAATAGCTTATAGTCTTTTGTAGTAAGTTGGAGTAGCACTTTTTATTTTGGGTTTTAATCCTACTAATAAATATTATAAATGACAAAGTTTGTGACGATGTTTGGACGTTTGTATGTTTGTGGCTTAATCACGCATAAACATGCGTGATTCCCTTCGGCCGCGTACGAAACCAGTTACGATAGAAGAAAAAATCTTCTTTATACGATACTAGTTACGAAGGAATGAAATTAAGCCACAAACATACAACGGAGCATACATACAACGCCGGCTGAACGGATTTAGATTAAATTTGACATAGGTACTGATAGAATAAGTATGTTCTGGATTAATACATAAGATACTTTTTTAAAGTCCGCGCAGACGGAGTCGCGGGTAACAGCTAGTTATTGATAAATCGTTAATATTGTAATGAGGGCGCCACTGAACTGTAAAGGACAAGGAATATACTACTCTCTAAAGGACTCTTAAAATGAAGTTCGTAGTACCAGCGTACCAGCATATTAATTTCTTATGGGAGCCCTGAGTGGAGCTCAAACTTAACTATTATAAAACTGTAACAGAAGAGTGTCTGTACATTAAAGATATTTATGCTCCATTCAAAATAGCAACGAAATTTTAAGGCTATTTTGCATTACAGAAACAGAGATTTGAAACACTTCCTCTCAATTATTCTTAGAACAGCTTTTGTAGCATCCAAGATATGTCCGATAGTATATGTGTCCAATAAATTAAATACATTTGGTAATCAGAATTGGCCAAAAAGCTAAATAGGAATCGGAAAACCTCGTCGTCCTTATTTGGAATGCATGAAAAAGATTACGATATAGAGTGAAAAAATGCGATTCCGTACTGTCAGATGTGGGTCAACCTGTAGGCTAGCAAGTTCTTTGTTGATGAGTATACGAGGATGAGAAAATGTATGGAAAAAAAACCGCAAACATTTTTGTCAAATATTTAATACATTTTTTAATGTTAAAAATACTGTCAGTCTTGTGAAAGAGAAAATGATAGTTCAATACAAAACTACTTGTACTTATTTCATTTAAATCAAAACTCATTACAAAAGGTACTAGTGCAGATAGATAGGTAGTTCTAGTTACCTATTACAATAAGAGTTCAATAAGGCTAGTGTGGTATTGTAACTAGTAGTAAATAAATACTTTATAGTTATTGATGTAAAATGTTTGCATCACCAGCTCCTTCAATATAGGGTCCTTCTTAATATGCTGACGCTTTTTTAAGTGGATGATCAAACCAACAATCTGAACAACTTTCTCTAGGGGCTAAGGTCGAAGTCGGGGGAAAAAATCTGCTGTTCCATATAAAACCAAAATTTAACGGGACAACTGATATTTTATCGCGATTTTCATGTTGGTCCCATAAACAAAGTAGATCAGTTTGATAATCCTCTTAAAAAACCTTTAGCTTATTAATTTTTATCCTGTATATTTTATGTACAACATAGCTCAGCTAGAATGTCATAAGGAAAAATTATTTAAGCCCCAACAACAGCTTATCAACTCATTCAAGACATGTATCAGGCGGTCTACCCGGACATTCGAACTTCGCAATTGCGTGAAAGCTTTCTTTCCAATGTCGAGTCTATTACAATGAAGTTCGGAACGAAACGGTAGCGATATATCGGAAATCGAAAGTCCGGGTACAGCTAGTAAAATGAATGTATATTTCGGAATATGTAGTATTATTATTTTGAATATCTATAACAGGTGTTAGTTCGTCTCTGTGATAGCGCCTTTACTTGCTTTTACCTAAAGGGGATCCTGGTGAAATGATGAGGTTCACTACGATCCCCTGGGGGATCGGGCTAGGGGATCCTGGTGGCACAACCCCAACTGAGACAAAAAGCATAACCCTTTTCATGCCTGCATGAGTCTAGTAGAGTCAAAGAAACAGCTCGGTTTTACAAGTACTCAAATATTTTGGAAGAGTTCGGAATTTTACCGTTGAGGTCCCAACCACTACACAGGGTCCAACTTAATATGCTGACGGTTTTTAAGAGGATAATCAGACTATCAAACTAAACAATTTTATCTATGGGAACAAAATGTCGAAATCGAGAGAAAAAATTCGGATGTCCGATACATTTGGGTCGAGTAGGATTGCAGTTTTGAATTTTTTGTGATTTAAACCTTGGTCCCATATTGAAAGTTATTCAGTTCGATGATCTGATGACCCCCTTAAAAACCGTCAGCAAATTAATAAAGACCCTATAGATAACTGCTCACTTGCACATGGCATAAAACGGCAGGTATTGTCAAATACTTATTAGGATCATTATACGATTCATACAAAATATCATAAAATTATGCCTAAATGCCATTATTCACTTCTACCACAAAGTTTATAAATCATTACCTATTACAAATAATGTATCTTAGTCTCTACATTTGGTCCTTCAAAAATTTTATTAATTCTTTGGTAGACCACTATATCAATGTGAACCAGTTCCAAATGAACAACCATAAACACTCCTAGTTAGTCTCGGGATTTCAGACATTAGGGGTACAAAATGACGGACCCACATGGCAAGCTAAACCTCACGTCCGTGAATCCTGTCATCCCGCGACTCCAACCCCTCTCTTATAAATTTCCCAGTTTTTAAATTACGGACATACTAAATCGATACCGAAATAAATGTCCCTTTTTACTGAAAACTTAACTAAAGCAACCATGTGGATCACTGTAACTATTCGATTCGAATTGCAGGACAAATATATTACCTCCATTGATGATCCAGCACGGAAGAGAAGTTATTATATACAAATTTAAATTATATGCTATTCAAAATACACATTCATTGCCTACACATTCATACATGTGTTCATACATGTGTTCGAAATGATAAATATTGTTCTTTCGATCTTACAAAAAAATCATGTTTTTAAGTGCCTAAGATAGTAACCATGTGTTACATTTATTATCTTTGGGGGGCTGGCTTCGGTTTAGGCATTTTTCCCAACAACCCCTGTATTTCTTTCTTCTCATCGTAACTTTTCCACATTTCATACAAGTTGATAATTGATCGGACGATCTCTTGGATCTGTAAACAACCAAAAGAAAAATTGTATATCCTAGATGTTCCTGTAACTTTAATCATGTAGAGAAAGTTTGTCCTCAAGAATGGATCTATCATGTTATAATAGCCAGCAAACAACTTGGCAAAAACCTTCACTAGTGTGCACAAAATCTGTACACCATTGTGTAAATTAATCGAAATCGGAGTATAACCAAAAATCTTGTGTAATACATATACACAAAGTTCTTGTGTATAATACTGCTAGAATGTGATACAAACTGACTCACCAGGCTCGTTCATCAAGTACCACATTATTGCATGCCTACGAGGTAGTCGTCAGCAGTGAATCTATACCTATAATCTATACTATACAGCTTAAACTCAGATTCTATGAAGGGTGTAGGGATGGATTAAGGATTTTTCGATATTCTAATTTCACGCGGACGAAGTCGGGGGCAAAACCTAGTATGTTCATATAATAGAGTTAACTATTATAAAACTGTAACAGAAGTGTGTCTGTACATTAAAGATATTTACATGAAAAAGATTACGATATGGTTTTTAGGTATCACAGACTCCAAATCAACCTTTTTAAGAATTTTTGTCTGTCTGTTTGTTTGTATGTTTGTAACAGCATCACGCAAAAAATACTGAACCGATTTTGATGAAACTTTTTTTGTTTGATAGCTTATGATCTGACTTAAAATCTGGTATATTATTTGTGCGGATGAAGTAGAGGGTTAAAGTAGGTAATAAAATTATACATCCATCTAAGAACTTAAATATCCTACAAGCAATGTAAATAATTATGTAATTGGTAAACAGATCCTACAAGTAGGTAAAGTAACAATTATGAAGAATGTTGATAATAGTTAAGTTCTCACCTTATCCATATCGACATTTAAT
Organism: Agonopterix alstromeriana; assembly: GCA_963924505.1. Taxonomy (NCBI): domain Eukaryota; kingdom Metazoa; phylum Arthropoda; class Insecta; order Lepidoptera; family Depressariidae; genus Agonopterix; species Agonopterix alstromeriana. Next base: position 11,756,435 of record OZ004665.1, on the reverse strand, counting down.
TCAGCAAACCAAGGCTTTAAGTTTTCTTTACCCAGCATCACACATGCTATGTGAAGAGCTGCTATTGCTACCTGAAAATAGAAATCAAGTAGCTGTAAGAACAGATCAAAACAGATCACAGTTTTACAACAGGTGCATCAATTTAGTTAAGCCGTGGCAGCAGCCAGCGGTACTGCAGCAGCCAACTGAATTATTAACTTAGTCCACCTATTTACAATACTATATGTTTTCTCGCACCCCCTTCAGAGATGCGCCGACCACCCGAATCGAATTTCTCACTTTTGTAATCTGATGGAGTGCCATTTCAGCTTTTTCGAAGCAAAATTTAGCTCTTATTTAGTATGTCTGACTCATAGTTTGACACCCATTTTATTGTTTTGGCTCGTAGCTCCCAATCTAACTCCTCACTCTTCTTCTAAACTACTACTACTAACTAACTTCTTCAACTTTCCACTAATTCGTATGATTTGATCTTCCGTGTGAAGTAAGGAATTAATTCTTGTTCTTGCAAGATATCAATATCGCGAGATCACGAACGAAACCTCAAGTTATTTACGAGAATACATAGATTCATACTCCATAAATTATTGTTTTTGAAAGTGAATAATTACCCTACAAGCTACCTAGTATTGCTTTGCTAACTCGGTTGTAGGTTTGGAGGCTAATACAATTTTAAAAGTGTTAAAATTCCAATAATGGGGATTAAATAAGTAGTAAGGATTCGTTGAGTAAATTTTTTTTGTCATTTTCAATTATGTTTCGATCTTCAAAAATTCTTTTTTTTCCATTTTCATGCGCGTTCGATTTTGACATTAGTAATTGTAATATGAAAGGGCCCTGCAATCGTTTTTCGTATGACACTTAAGCAGTCTTCGCTAATTCTATTTACGCGCTATTCCACTATCCTTACAAATCTGAATCAATCTAATGCAAATTAAGAAAATTAGTAGGAGAGGTTAAATTGTGAGATCTCGCAAGATTGATATTGAGTGTTTCGCGAGATCTCGGCCTGACCAAAATCTCGCCATGTTGCATTCCATAGTGCGCCAATATAACAAATACAAAAAAAATTGAATCCTTATCAAGTGGACCCTTGACTTTCGACCTCAAATTCGGGTTATGGAGGTAAACTGGATGGACCAAGAAATCTGGGTTATTGCAGAGAGACTGTCTCCGGTTTATCAAAAATGGCAGACAGTGACTCGCCAACTCATTTAATGGGCCCCTCAAAAAGGCCACTCGCAAGGAGCAATAAGGCTGCAACATCTAGTGAACGGCTAAGGTTGAAGAGAGGTGAGTATGCGGGCGCCGGTTCCCGGTGCTAAGCGCACCAGTCAACAGGTCCCATCGTTATGACATTTTACACTTCCAACCTGGAGCATAGGTTCTGCTCTTGCAACTCCACTCCTGGCCGGCCAGTTTAGGCAAGACAGGATGTGAGGGCCAAATTAATCCGGGCCCTCTGGAGAATTGGGTCCGTAGTGTCGCCACTCACCAACAGCTCACCACAAGCTGCTATTATTATTATTATTTATGCATCAGTTATCGTAAAACTATTACTACTATTAGGGCCTGTTTCACCCCTTTCAGATAAGTTCTTGTTAGCTTATCCAACAGCTCCTAAGATGACGCTCTGACCCTCATTTGACATATTTTGCATGAAGAAAATATATCAAATGAGCTGTCGGATAAGCTAACAAGAACTTATCCAGAAGTGGTGAAAAAGGCCCTTAGTATTGTAATTGTAATGGCCGAATTGTTGCATCCATAATTATTATAACATCACGATTTTAAAGTAATGTTACATTATGTAATGTAATGTTATGTTATACCTGATACGGTGGGTACAGCAAACTGACATCAGTTCTCAGAGAATCATTCACAATCCTCCATGCATAAGTCAGGAGCTGGTCATCTTGCCCTATATCCTGCACAAACAGCAGTAACGGCCTGTAGGGCTGGAAGACGATCAAACAACAGTCTAAATTCTCCAGTAGATAGAACTCACATTCCAATATATGGTTCGTTCTGTACGGAAATTCTTGCTGTCCATAGGCGTAGCTAAACTTATTCTTTATAACTGTCTGGCAGGTAGTTATTAGCCGAGAATTCGATATAACACCGAACTCTTCAACTTTTGAGGCCAGAAACACGCACGTTGGGGCCAAAAGTAACGGGTCTATACATTTCAGAGAATTCCTTGCGTAGAATCTTTTGAAGTAAACTGTAGCCGTCGCGATGACCTGCTGGCGAAGCTTCAGTTGTTCCCCTAGGATTTGTATGATACTCGCAAAGAAATTAAATATTTTCTGATATTCTTCCTCAGTCAATATGTTCAAGTCGTGTTGGCGGTCTCGGACGAGGTCCTGTTTATCTAGTATCCACTGCTGATGATGCGAACTTTGCCAAAAATTACCTGCCATTTTAGCTATGATTTTAAACCGAATAACAAGACAGGAATTTAATAAATTTTAAATTTTAAAAATCTTGTAAATATTACTTTTTGTCACAGACAGAGACAGTAACTTTATATGTCAAAGTTACGTAGAAAACGACGTCATCTACGGAATTTCCCCGAACCTAAATCTGACAGCCAGGTACTTCTTCAACACAGTAGATGTCGTTAAAGTGCAAGTATGGGTATTCGGCTTTTTTGGGGTAAAATTCCCCTAGTAGGGGTGCTTTAATAAACCGTTATTTATTGTATATTAATCAGTTGTTCTAATAATAAACATGAGTAGACAGATTAACATTAAAATAAACAAAAACACAAATGATTTTAAATTAAAAAGGACCGTCTTTTAAACGCTATGAGAGTATGTTTATGAAATTCCACAATAATTTTTTCAGCACAACTTTTATTATTGAAATAAAGGGATTACTTACTATACTTTAAAATATTTTTTTAAAAAGCATCTAAGGGTAATTTATACAATAGCATAGTAAATTTGGTCCTAGCTACTGGCAACTCTCTTTGTATCAAGATGGCGGAGCTGCGTGTTGCGTGGGGAATGATAGTGTTAAGTTATTTGTGATTCTTCGAAGAATGAGTCCTATTTCTGCTTCTCGTTTCGAAATGTGACTTTAAAGGGTACTTATTGTATTTTAAAGAGACATTTCAAAGCCGAGGCAGTATATCCATTGAAAAAAAGTAATATTAGGAATACATACCTACCTATACCTACGTATATATATAGCAATCAGTCAACCGTCCATTGGTTAACTAACAACCAATCAACTGAAGAGGTAATTTGTAATAAGGATAGACGATTTCAATTTGGGTTACCAGAAACCGCGCGAGTAGGTTCTCTTTTCCTTTTGGTATAACTACTATACTCTTTGGGCCTATGACAGCTTTAGTCAAAGACTACAGTTTGCTTTAGTTCCGATATAGCCGTTTTGGCGCTGAAGTCACATTTTCCCTCATGAAACGTCCATCATTGGACGATGATAGGACGCCATATTGAACTTACAGCAACAGCAGCGTTATGCCGCATTGTTGCGTCAGAAGCGTATATCTTGTGTTTTCCTGGAGCCCGATTGCGCTAAGATAAAACATTGAATTCTTATAAAATTTCTGTTCCAATTCCTATTCAATCCAATTACTATTCAACTGTGCTGAATTCCGCTTCGCGCTAAACTCTATAAAACTGACAGCCCGTAACGTCTGAGCGATCTGTCAAAACGGCTCTAATGGCTGTCAAGAGCAGTACCGCGATTAGCGCAATACCAAATGTGTCAAAAGTTATGGTTCGTAAGTCGTAGTCCAATCACGGTTCAATCACCAAATGTTTACCGCGATTGCAGCCCTTGTATTTTCGTTCGAGTTGAGAATCCTGGAGAAGCCCTAATTCTTCTCAGTTGTATGACATAATAATACCGTTGATTGCTTTGTTCTTTGGTCAAATACCCGTATTTTTGCATTCCGGAATAACTGTATACATACCTATATAACTACAAGGTCTAAACAGACTAGCTTGACGACAGCAGCGCCAAAACGGAAATGTTGGAACTATTTGCAAATTTCACTGTAGCTTGCTACACATCAGGAATCTGTGGACCCTATGTTGGTTTTTGTCTATGGTGTACTTTGGTACTAAAAAATCGTTTTTTGTCCGTGGTCATTCCATCGTAATCTGTGATTCCATCTGTCTGTCGTTCTGTGCTTGTTTGGATTATTGAAATGTGTTTTCACTTTTCGTATTGCTTTGGGATTTATACACAAAAATAACAGTGAAAAACTGATAAGGTAAGATTACCTTGTCGTTTTACAACCGGAAAATTTACGGTAAATTTATACACCGAACCAAAGCAACCTTCACAGCTGATGAGCACAAGCTTAACTATTCCTTAGGAGAAGTGTGGAGAATAGACGAGATCGTTCTTATCTGAGAGTCCACAGGTCAGCAATTTATTCCATATTAAATACATTAGTTGGCACTGGCATGGCATTAACAGTTAAAGTAATTGGCATGTCCAAAGATATTTCGCCTTTGTACCTAGTACCTACTATAGCATCCTATCAAAATCTCCACAAAATGTCACCTTCTGTTTTGCGTATGGATCAGCTGTGAAACCAAAGATAGGCAACCACAAAAAGCAGAACATGATTGATTTGATCTATTGTGTGGACAAATCACACCGGTTCGTGGCACGGCAGGAACATTGAATGGAACCCCTCACATTACTCAGCTCTTTAGTTCCTGTTTCAACAGTCTCGTGGATTTAAGAGAAAGAAAAATCACAATCAAGTATGGTGTTGTGTCACAAAAGGACTTGATCGCAGACTTAATTGAATGGAGTGATCTGTACCTATATTCCATTTGAAATAGCAGCACAATTTTAAGGCTATTTTGAATTAAAGATACAGATATTTGAAACACTTCTTCTTGTTCTTAGAACAGCTTTAGTAACGTATGTTGGATAGTATATCTTTCTGATAAATAAATTAAATTTACTAATTACAGTTGGCCAAAAAGCTATACAGGGTCCTTCCTAATATGCTGACACTTTTTAAGAGGATGATCAGACCATCAACCTGAACAACTTTCACTATGGCGCCAACACCAAAATTGCGTAAGAAAAATCCACGGTTTATACGAAACTGCATACCTACTTGAGCCAAATGTATGGGACAACTGGTTTTTTTTCGCGATTTTGATGTTGGTCCTAAAGAGAAAGTTTTTCAGTTTGACGGTCTGATCATCCCCTTAAAAAAATATCAGCATATTAAGAAGGACCCTGTACATAAGTATAGGAATCGGAAAATCTTTTCGTCCTTATTTGAAATGAAGTATAGCAGGCCGCCTACACAAGCCAGTAGAGATTGTAAAGCAGACAAACAGCTCACAACTACAAAACGCTCTGCAGTTCAGCCTCAGATAAATTATTTCCGAGAACTCTATAGACATAACTCACAGCAATTCCAAGCTTACATAGACTTTCCAACTGGAAATGCCCAGTGCCACCAACACCTGAAACCAGAAACTAAGTTACATCACCTAATGCAGCTGCCGATGGTCCCACAACAGCGGATAGTAACGTTTTGGAACCATGGTGGCTTTCAGCAGGATATGGAGGATGTTCTCTGTGCTGTCGCTTCTGACAGCAACTGTGCTCTTATATTGAGACAGATACTCAAGGACCTGCACGTCTAGTATGATATAACTACACGCGCGCGAAGCGCCTTCACTGCATACAAAATAACCTGATCCCGCGCTTTTCGGAGAGCGCAAGCCGCGCTTGCCGCGACTTGTAGTATGGAAAGAAGCCGAGTCATGCGCGTGTAGAGAAATCATGCTAGACGTGCTGGTGTGGCAGTCTAGTGTTAGACAATCATTAAAGGATACTGACTGCTGGATTTTTGCAATCTCTCCATTATAGTGCTAAGAAAATAGATGAAATGTTTTAATTGAACAATCTTTACATATGACATTGTAGTGCAATAAGTGTAACCGTATGCCGTATAAAGCTAGTCTGTAATTACATTAATTAAATTCTTTAAAAATCCTCCTTTTTTGGTTTTAGGTTCCATTATGCTATCTGATGAGTCAAGCAGTGATTCTGAGACAGGTAGATTCAAAGGTCGATCAAAGAAACCAGATGAACAAACCAGTTCCAGCAAAAGACAAGAAAGTTTCAGATCTGCTGCAAGAAGTGGTAGGCCCTCGGAAAATGATAGATTTCGTAGGGATTTTGATAGGAAGAGAGATGATGGTGACCGTCACGACATGCGTTCTAGAGAGAGACCCCGATATTCTCGACATTCACCTATAAGAAGAAGGTCATCAAGAGAGAGGAGTCCTCGAAGATCCAGAGAGCGTGAACGGCATAGACATGGTGGAGATTTCCGTCCCAGATCTAAACCGAGAGATCACAGAAGTGCCAGCAGAGATAGGCGCAGACATTCCAGGTCGAGGTCTCGGAAGTCACCAGAGCCAAGGAGAGATGTGAAAGAGGAAACTAAGCCTGTCAAAGTTGAACCTAAACACAATATACCCTCTACTGAAAAAAGTACAGAGAAATTTGACAGAAGGTCCAAAGAGAAATCATCTTCACCTGAATACAGAGGAAAGAGATCAGTAGTTCAAAAACCTGCTATAGTTGAGCCACCTAAGAAAAGGAGTGAGAGTCCAATCATTGTAGAACATGGAGACAGTGATCCAGAAGAAGTACAAGCGGGATCATACTACAGCTTGATACCAGCTGTTGTTAATGAAAAATCTGAAGAATCTAGTGAAATAGACTCCTCTGACGATGAAAGACTAAGAGCTAAGCTTTTAAACTTAGAAAAGGAGCTTCACAAAACTAGAAAGAAAAAACATAAGAGGAAACACAAGAGGAAGAGTTCAAAATCTAAAGAAAGGGAAAGAGATCAATCAACAGTGGAAGTGAGCAGTACAACTGACATAGATAAAGTAAAGGATGATGCATCCAATACTCCTTTAGAAGTAGCTGAAGTTACATCAACACAGAAGAGCAACGTAAAAGAAAGCAGTGAGGAGGGAGAAATATCAAGTGATGACTCTCAAGAACAATTGGATATTGACCCAACAGATCTAAGACATAAATTAAAGCGTTCTGCACCAAAATCTGATAAGAATAAAGAGCATGATAAGTCGAAAGCAGATATGTGCGGGCCGGCACTACCGCCGCATTTACAGAACAAAGGTAGACAAAGTTCAGCGCCAAATATCGAGGGACCGGCACTACCACCTAGTCTTCAGAGGAAATCTAAAAATATAGGTATAAATCGTACACCAACATTTCATTGATTGTGTTTAATTGCAATTTAATATGACTAACATGCTTATTTTTTGTACAGGACCAACAATTCCAGATGACTTGCGTAAAGTGCTTGCCGAAAACGATCGAGAAGTAATCAAATACGAGAGCTCCGATGATGATGGCATAGGTCCAATACCAGCTAACTCTGAGAAATGGTCCGAAGCACACCAGCGCCTCGAAGAGCGAGCATTAGACATGAAAATAAGGAAGTTAGATGGTCATTCTATGCACAGTTCCGACGTAAAGTCTCGTGAAGAATGGATGCTTAAATTGCCTGAGGGTAAAGCTAAATACTTGGGTTTGGAAGCTAGGAGCTTCAGAGCAAAAGAGGGGCCTGATATGTCAGATAGGTAACTATTTGAATTCATCAATTCCCAAGTTTGCAACTATGATACTAGGGACCTTTTATTCATTGTGATCATTTCAGATCAAGCTGGACTGATACTCCTGAAGAGAAATCACGCAAAGCTGCTGGAAAAGTGAAAGAAGAGGACCCTGAGGTGACTTTGCAAAGAGAAGCAAGGGCTCGACACATTGCCAACAGAGACGAAGAGCAGGAGAGAGCTGTCAAGTAAGAGTCCTATGTTTTAATATACTTATAGCGCACACTAAATATTTTCAATTGAGAGCATTGGGCTCATGACACGGAGGTCGTGGTTTCGATTCCCACGGGGGACACCTAGTGATATGTCACTTTGTGCGTTTTTCCCCAGTTGGTTAGGACATTGCATGCAGAATCACCTGATTGTCTGAAAAGAAAGATTATTCAGTGCATCGGATGGTACATTAAGCCGTTGATACCGGGTACTATATCTGGTGGTAGTGGTCGTCAGGGCTTGCTGCCCTCACGATAAGTATGATCATCCCCATAGGTATACCACATTTCCCGGCTACTATCTCTGGTGGTAGTAGTTGTTACATAAAAACCACATCAGAGGCCGTAAGGTGGTCTGAAAAAACTCTGAAACCAGGGTTTGCTGCCCACAGAAGAACAGAAAACAAAACACTTGGTCATTGTAAAAGTCTGTATTGCATTTTGCATAACATTAAGAAAATTATCTTAATTAACCTTAATTTTTTCCAGAAAACATAAAAAGAAACATAAAAGAGACGAAAGCTTACTGGATATACATCAAAAGAAATTGAAAAAAAAGAAAAAGGTAATAAAACTCGATAGAAATTTCTCCTCCTATTAGTTATTTTACATGGTACTTTTTTAAATGTGTGTGTGTGTGGTTAAATAAGCGCCTTTATTATTTATTGCCGAAGTAGAAATATTCACACAACACATTCCTTTCCTCATCTGAAATTATTAAAAAAGCAACTTGAAAAATCATTTACCTACATTAAATCTTGACTACAAACCACAGACTATCGGCCTATCAGTTAGATGTGTCCGTTTCAGTTTCTGTAAATTTTTCTTAATAGTGTTGTTTGTTCATATAGAAAGAAGAAAAAGACGAAGAGAAGAAAGAACGTCGTCCATTCAGCCGCGACGTAGACCTGCAAGTGAACCGCTTCGATGAAGCCCAGAAGAAGTCTATCATCAAGAAAGCCCAGGATTTAAACACGAGATTCTCGCGCGGTGATGCCAAGTATTTGTAACCTTCTAATAATTCTTAGAAACATTCGAAACGTCTCGAATATGAATGGTTATAAATGTTTCTTTTTATCTTTGTTCAATCTTCAGTTTCTGACGTTTTTATGACTGATCAAATGATTGTATTGGTATAAAAATGTTCTATCATATTTTCGTAAAAATTAGATCTCCCAAATTATTAAATTAGCTTAATTTATCTCGTTTTATACTAGTTCGGGAATTTATGAATTATATTCCCTAGACACCTCAATGAATTATTTTATATTATACTCATTTGTATTCCCTCTCCCGTAGTTTGGTTTTTGCCCGAGGGCGCCTTTACTGTCACGCGGATCTGCATGCGAGTAGCACACATTTACTGGTTTGGTGGGGCTAGATAATCTGTGACAATGTCCTACATTTTTGTTTAGTTAAGTATTTTGCTTATACATTCTACATTCGATAGGTCACATTAGGCCTTCATGTTCATAATGAATACTTGCCAAAATTACTGCTTCTTGTAAGTAAGTCTATTTGTATTCTTAATTGCAAAATTACGCAAAAAATGCAATGTAAGCCAAACAGTACCTGCGCCCCGCATGCAGGGATCCGCATGACAATAATAACAACAACGACCTTATCACACTGGCGATTTGCGAACTTTGCGAGCGCGGCGCCGCGCCGGCGCGAGTTCGTAGCGAGCTCACCGCTACACCGCGACGCGGACGCCATGTTGTACACTCGCGTAGAAAAGTCAAGGCCATAAGGATCCTTTTTACTCGACTACGGCGAAGCAAAAAGGAGCGTTATGTTTTTTACCATTTTATGTTAAGAACACACTGATAATCTTAGGTGTCTTTATTTTGCAAGTCATTTTGGACCAGATGTAACAACTTTGGATCTGACTCTCGCAAGAATTTACAATTTCTTGAAGGATTATTTTTGTATCTCTTGCAAAAAAAAAGCATGTACCTTTCTGTCAATCGATCAGTTAAACCCTTCCAAATCCGTCGTTAAATCCGATTTCGTTTCCTACGTAAACTTCTTTGAAGTAACAAAGCCAGTGTTTTCTCGTCGAACTCGAATTTTGTGACTGACTGTCCAAAACGGGGATAGAACAGCACGAGCTCACACGGCGAACACGTTACGCACCCGCACGGCAAGCACGTCGAGCACGTCGATCGAACGCCTCGTTCGCAAATCGCTAGTGTGGTATGGCTGTAAGGCTATTTTACTTGATTGATACATATGTGAATAACGTAGAACGTTTTAACAAGTTAGGTTATTATACTTAATGCATTTTTAAAAGCAATGCTGAATAATAAAAATCTTGCTAGAATTATTATTCAAAGCATAGCAAGCATAATATTGTGTTAATTTGCTACAGGTTTGTCAAACGGTCATGTATTCAAATATACATAAACCTATTCTATCATCATAACTCGTAAGAAGTAGTTGTAAATAAATGTCTTATTTCAAATTATGTTTTTTGATCTTATAAGATAACTTATAAATATTATGTTATCATTAGATGTTAGGTTTCTATTTATTTATTTATTCCAGCTCAGAATTGAATATGGTCGTCAGTTTAAAGGCATGGTATTACCTCAGACTGCCTCAGAGTAATTAATATACTTACTATTATCACCAACCAAAAAGAGAACCAGTAGAAATAGCTTGAGGACTATTTGCTTCGAGAACTAGCGTGACCAAAAAACGACCTTTTATTTTGACGATATACTACTACCACTATTTAATTTCTTTATTGACCAATCGGAGCCCGTCTTCAAAACTCCGATAGTAGATTTTGTTGCCAAAACCCACTACGGGAAAACTCCGATAGTAGATTTTGCTGACCAAGTCAACTATGGGAGTTTATTGACCAATCAGAGAGCGCGTCAAAAACTCCCGTAGTGGATTTTGCTTATATACGTCAGGGACACCTAAAAACCATATCGTCATCTTTTTTTATAAATATCTTCAATGTACAGACACACTTCTGTTACAGTTTTAGTCATAGTCATAATAGTTTATTGCTTCATGTGGTGGTTAAGTTTCTAAAATGTGGAATGTTTAGAACAGGCATGTCAAACTTGCGGCCCGCGGCCCTCCCTCAGTGCGTTTTCTTGCGGCCCTATCCAATTTAAGAATAGGATCCCGATATTTCCGATGCCGCCCGCAAGCGTGCAGACTTGACGTAGGGATATTTCGTAGGTACCACCACTGCATTGAGTCATGTGAAAAATTTCGAGCTCGCTCCGCTCGCTCACTTTTTTTTTAATTCTCTATAGCGTTTTTTTACAAGGATCCTGAAAATGTTGCCCTTGTAATAAATTTGATACCGTCCTGTACGATAGATGCAATGAGTTTTATTTCTTTATGTTCATTGCGGCCCACTGATTCTACTATCGTTATGTATTTGGCCCACCAGTGACTTTGAGTTTGACATGCCTGGTTTAGAACCGATAAAAGTACATAATCATAGTACGGGCATTTTAGATGAAGATAAGGGTGAGGTAAAAATAAAAAAAGTATATCAAATTTTTTTGTGCATATATTCCTTGGGACCATAGAACCCTTAGAATTCCTGACTCCTAGGGTGGTCACCAGCGTTTAAAGCGTTTTTTTTCAAACGTCATTTTAAAATGTTCACCGAGTTGTTAGTTCAGTCAAGTGCAATCCTTTACAATATAGTGTGACCACGAGTAAAAGAAATTACTCTTTGATACACTGGTGTATCAAAACAGTTTACAGTAAACCGTGAGTTTGCCACCGCAAAATATACACGCGCGATGGAAATAGCCCCAAGGAAAATCACGACGAATGTCACCAGAACAATGAAACGTGCCCACATTCTCGGTCTGGGCGAGTGTAGTGGGTGCTTAATCAAATAAATGAAACACAGATTACATTGAAATAAAGTCACACAATATTGGAATCCACAACAATTTTATTTGTATAAAAATAACAAATATTTACAGTTATTGATTTTTAAGTAACACTCTTGACTTTAGCCTAAACGAAAGAAAAAACAAAACGTTTTTTTAGTTCTGTAGGCCTTCCATGAGTTTACACGGTACCTATAGACAATACCTATGCCACCTTCCACTGTTGTTTACTACAGTTTTTGTTTAGAATTTCGTACTGCGCTCCTATAATGGTTACGTTGAGAACTAATTCTGTCATACAAAATTGGCGCCGCATCTACAGTAGTAACGTACAGTGAAAACTCACGGTAGGCCTGCAGGTCACCTCATAGAGAAATTGTTAAATTATCCACATAAAATGTTTTTTTTTACCCATTCATATGACTAGCGACTTGTTCACTTACCGTTTTTCTACTCGTTGGTACAGTCCGTATCAATTAGTATCAGATAGATCATAGCCAACAAAGTGCTCAAATATTTCTGAGCAGTGTTAATTTTCAATGAATTCTTAAAAGTTCAATAAAAACAAATAAATAACGAAAAGAGGTGTTCAGATATTAATGGTATGTTTTACTGTTAAGGATTTATTGAAAATACACTGCTCAGATATATATTTGATCTATCTGATGGACACACGTGAGAGGCCGTAAGGTCTGAATAAACTCTAGGGCTTGCTGCCTACAGGATAAGGAGAAGATCTGATGGAGACTGCACAAAAAATATTCGAAACAGCAGTGGTCCAAAAAGCCCTATGGAAAAAGAGAATTCACACCATGGTCCGAACCACACATGGTGTGAAACTCCAAAATTGCAAATAATTGAGTTTCTTTTTATCCTGACGAATAGCTAATCTGACGAACAGCTCATATGATAAGCAAACTCTAAGACTATGGTTGCGGTAGTAGCTATTGAATAACATGTTACTATTAGTGAAAACCCTTTCCAAATTGGTTCAGTAGTTTTCAAGTGATGCATGCACAAACAGACAAAAATTCTAAAGACACCCAATAAATTTTTTGCAAATATTTTCAGTACATGACATGAATTGAGCATCAAATTAAGATAAACTTAAGATTAAAACTTATCAACCTAAACTGAACCTAAATAAATTAAGGGAGACCCCTAAACTGGAACTTCACACAGTAACATAAAGTTACATCGAAAACTTATGAAGGTGATAATGACGTGGCTATACTTCATTCCATATAAGGACGAAAAAAATATCTATTCCTATCTAGCTTTTTGGCCAAAATATAATTTATTTATATACTATCCGACATATCTTGGACATTACTAAAGGTAAGTGTATCAAATCGGTTTCTGTAATTCAAAATCGCCTTAAAATGTCGTTGTTATTTGGAATGGAGTATAGTTAAAAATAATCAAAACACAAAGTACTTATTTACTTATACATACTCAGTTCATCAAAGCTTCATGATTATTCTATTTTGGAAGCCATTCTCAACTCTGCTGATATTTTTTTGTAAACTCCATATAGAACAGTAACATGACAGGCATGGAGTAACAAACTTGTGAAGTATGTACTAGGATAAGTGTTCCAGCAAAGTTCGATAAGAGCTAGAATTAAAAACCTAACAATGTTAGAATAGTTACAAGACCACAATAAGTACGGTAAACTATGGAAATACCAGGAGTAGAATTGGTAATGCAGGCTACGGGCACAAACAATACCAATAAAGTTCACCACAAACATAGGAAGAATGAACAGTTGTGATAGAATATCAAAATTTATGCTGTAATTTGTCTCCTCATTAGTTTCTGGTTTCTTAGCAACTTTCTTTCCTCCTTTTTGTTTTTGCAGCATTGTTTCAAAAGAATTTATAAAGTCCTCTTGTTCCTTTGTCAAAGTTTCGACCTCTTCTGTTTTCTTGCTCATTTTCTTTTTTGCCTCTTTGCCCATTTTTGCTTTTCTCCTATTGTCTAGATTCTTTGCATCAATTTGGGGTTGCACTTGTTTCTGCACGAATTTCAGACGACAATAACTATTGAAATACTTGATGAACATAGGCATGAAAATAAAGAGGAGTATAACATGCATCACCAGTAGTGTTAAATGAAAGCATTTGCTTTCAAATGTATCTATATCCAGGAATCTGTAGTTGACAGTCCATGTGTGGTTGAAAACTCTTCCCAAATCAAAACTTCCTTTCATGTATGCAACAGGGTTGCTCATTAGGAATGGAGCACCCAATATCAATTGTATCATGCCGCAAATTAGAAGCTGTATTATAGTATCTTTTAAACCTAAGTTAACCAAATAAAAGAAGAACAAGGCCGGAGCATACAGAAGTATGTTCATCTTCACAGATACTCCTAAACTGTAAAATATACTCCCCAAGTACCACTTTGAGTCCAAAAACATATTTAATGATATGTACAATAGAAGCACGGCTATTGGATCATTAAATAATCGCAAAACATGAATAGAATGTATCCTGTATGATGTTAGAATTGTAATAGCGAGAACATAAGGTGGTACTTTTCTAGTTTTAATGTAAATTCTAAGGACACAAAATAACTGTAAGAGATAGATACCTATAAAAACATACTGTGCTAGTTTGATATTTTCACCTTGATTTGTGAGGTAGTAAAATAAAGAATAGATGTAAACAAATCCAGCAGGATAGACTAGTGGGCCGGTGTCCCCGCGCAGCTGGCTGTAGTCGAGGGTGCCGTTCAGGAACCCTTCACACTCCTGCATATACGCCTTCCAATCGATCTCAGTGTAAGGCACTCGTTCCACCACTAATATGTTCAGTATCAGCTCTGCGACTATGATGAGAAGCGCTACGAAAGGTAACTGGCCTGGATTGATCACCAACCCCTTCAAATAGCTCCAGGTAAATATCTTTTTCACTTCGTTAAACATTTCTTGAACTTTGCTGCGACCCATTGTCGATAAACTCCTTATATCTAGAGGTAGATGTTCTATCGGTCTACATAAATATTAAATATAATAAAAAGAACTCCATTCGGTATGGGCTTTAGGTTAATAAAAGTGCTATTTTTGGATTAGGTCACCTCACAAATCCCAGTAGTCGGCAAACAGAACAGTCAACCAACAGCTGTCTACATTTCATTCGTTAGACATTGACAACTGCCCAGGGTTGCCAAATGTAGAAAGTTTTTCCTTGTACAAAAGCAAGAAAAATCTCGTACTTTGCCGAGTAAACCTCGTACATTAGTCTAAAATACAAATAAAACCGACGTAACAGGAATATGAAATAAATACGATAACAGAACATAAGTTTTGGTTCAAGTTAACTCGTACATGTTCATTTTGGCGGCAATGCGCGAGCTTACGAAATTGACCACAGATTCATCGTCATCTATCAAATCCTATCATCAAAATAAAGAATATAAAGAAAAAAAAATAACGAATGGCTCAAAAGGACTAGTATCCAGAGCCGTTAAAGACATTATTAAAAAAAAAATGACCACAGATAACATTTCCAGTGTGAAGTGCTTAGTCTATCGATTTAATAGTATAAACTAGAACTTTAAGGCCGAGATTCAGAGACGATTTGTAAGTCATAGTTCGGACTCCCGTATGTCAAAATCCATACATTTTTGCCACGCTTAGTGACGCTTAGCTCGAGCTAAGACCAAAAAAATCGTCTCTGAATCTCGGCCTTAAACATTCTAGCCAGCCACCGACATCTTATGCCTCGGAACAGTACTGGGAAAAGTTAATCTGAATATGACTAAATGGGTGAGTGTTTGAGGGGTAGATAGATTTCTATCAGTCGTCCATTATACGTCCATCAGATGCCAATTAGACGTCCACATGTACATTTGATGTCCACAATTCCATTGGACGTTCACATGTCATGTCCATTAGATCTGTCGCGACAGCTAGGTCGCGATATTCCTAATTTGTAAATATATAAAAACTAGCAACACCTGTCGAAGGAAGGAAGTGAAGTGGCGCCATCTACTGTGATTCTTGGGTAAGTCGTTAACATAGTCTATGGTTTATCTTGGTTATGGTTGGTGACAAGTGTACTCAAACGATTCAAAGAAGTAAACTTCTAATTAGTTTGTGAAGTAAAGTAACTATACCAAAGTGGTGCTTTAAGATAATGCGGAGCCCGGATGGAGCGGCCACAATGATTGAGAGCTAAGTGATGTTATGTGATTGTACTAAGGGGTATTCTGATTGTCTTCATTACTAAACATTTTGAATCTATCATATGTGTCCAAGTTTAATCTATTTACAATTAACGTTACGCTGTGTCTGATTACCTTCTCGAACTTGGAACGAATATAGTTTAAATAGTATGGAGGGACTATGATGAGCCCACTGAGGTAAGCCCTGCCGGCAATACGGAGGCACACTGAGGTAAGCCCTGCCGGCGATACGGAGGCACACTGAGGTAAGCCCTGCCGGCAATACGGAGGCACACTGAGGTAAGCCCTGCCGGCGATACGGAGGCACACTGAGGTAAGCCCTGCCGGCAATACGGAGGCACACTGAGGTAAGCCCTGCCGGCGATACGGAGGCACACTGAGGTAAGCCCTGCCGGCGATACGGAGGCACACTGAGGTAAGCCCTGCCGGCGATACGGAGGCGCACTGAGGTAAGCCCTGCCGGTGATACGGAGGCGCACTGAGGTAAGCCCTGCCGGCGATACGGAGGCCCACTAAGCAAAGCCCTAGAGTTCTATTAATGTTCCTATAGATGATGCGTTGTCATGATTAGTTTAAACTCTGTGTAATTGCTTCTATATACTTAGGTGTCCCGAGACAGCGTTCATTGCGATGGACGCTGTCCCTCTTGGGCTCGATACACCGAGACAGACGGTGTAATCGGGCTATATTAATTTCTACAGGTGTGAACGGAATCCGCCGAATGGAGCAGAGCAGGTTCGAGACTTCACATCGCAGGACTGAGATCTCCCAGGTATAATTCTTAATTTTGTTATCTAAACTATCGCAACGTCCCTTAAACCCCCATCGTATATAGCCTACAATATAATAACTAACTGGGGCGTGGCGACAAGATCTCCATATGTCCATTGGACGTCCACATGTCCATTAGATGCCACCAACCACTGCCCACTCAAACACCCCACCAGATGTTCCGACCTCGATTACTTCTCCCTCTACGGTCCGTCCGCAAGGAACTCAAAATCGGTATCTGTCTGCTTCACTCAGGATCCTAGTTTTAACTCTCTAGCTTCGCTCGGGAGTTAACCCTAAATCTTTCGTTACGCTCGTGATTCAATATGCCCGTGACCAAATATAAAAAAATTGGTGATTTGGAATCAGTGATACCTATAAAACCATATTGAAACCTTTCTTAAAATATCTGCAATCTTTGATAAGTATATGTCAAGATAGACAGTCAAAGCTACGAAAACGCGTCGAAATGAATTGTTTTATACGGAAGAAGCATGAGGCTCAATCTAACATATACTTTATCTAAGTCTGCAATGTAGGTACCATGTCTAACATGATTTCTCTACTTGCGCGCGACTCGGCCTATTCCCATACCACAAGTCGGCGCGGGAACAGGTTATTTTATTGTAGAGAAATCATACTAGACATGCAGTTTTATAGTAGGTAGTTAAGATTTTACATAGCACCCTACGCGTCCATCCGCGCCCGGCCGTGTAGAATATACTAACCATATTCTTCCCTTGAGCATAGTACGAGGTGAATAGGGGATAACATAAGGTATAAGCATAGTCTAGTGTGACATGACATCTGAAACATAGACTATTTTTTCAAAAGGGTAGTGTTTGTAAGTCATTTGTACCTACATTTAAGTAAGAGACAAAGAAGCTTTCTTCGTCGAAAAAAACTAATTGTAAGATGCTTAAATTATCTTACATGATGACAAATATGAATACTTTATTGAAATTATTCTTTTATTTTTCTAACAATAATTTAACTTTTTTGTTAATCAGGTATTTATTGTTTTTTTTTTTTCAACCAATAGGTCTTAATATTCAAGTTTGCTTTAGTAATAAAGATAACTTAGATAATAATCATCTTTTAAGTTAAGTACTTACAAGATATTGGTGACATCGCAGTGGCCTTACTACGTATCTGCTGCCGTTTAGTCTTTGAACTAGCGGACAGTCCGTAAAATAGTGCTGCGCTTCAACGATGACTATTTTATTTTCGATAATAAATTTTTCGGTAAATAATAATATTATACTACGGTGGTCATACATTGTCAATAGACTCTTTACAAGGGAGCGTTTAACACCCTTTTTTCTTCAGGGGTATTTTTGTAATACCCTGAGCCCCACTTTCGTCACCCTGGGTTAGAAAATAACCCCAGGTTAAGTTTGTAATCTATGATTTTGTATAGCAGAAAATCCGAGTTTGTTATTTAACCCAGAGTTAATTGCTAACCCAGGTTGACGCAAGTGGGGCTAAACGTTCCGCCTAGGAGTATTAAAACAATAATATCTCGACGCCAATGGATTTTGGCTTCTTTGTTTTGTTTTCTTTTGCTTTCTTTAGAAGAGAATGTGTAAATTTAAATTAAAGATGAGTAATATATGTTTTTTAATATTATATTTCTATTAATGTCCCAGAATGAGACGCCATGTCATATAGTTGAGTAATTTTCGCTATGGCAATAACAAATGCTTTATCTCTTCAACAGTAAGAGATAAGAGCACTTGATTAATTTCTTTTATAACCAAATTTAAGACTGCTTCTCCCAATTCTTTTTCCAATTTTTCTAAATATGACTGATCAGGGAATATACGAAGGGCGTCTTTTATTAGATGGGCCGCTGCAAGGTCATCGAACTGCACCTTCATCTGGTAAATAAAACATTTAGTTAAGGCATTGACGTAGAATACTATGGACGCCGGGTCTAGTACAAAATACTTACTCGAATAAAGTGTCCGAGACTAAAATACACAAACATAAGTCCGTATAGTAATATAAACCAATTAAAAACATTGAAAATGCTGAAATTCTTTTCCGTCCCACTCCCCCATCGGGGCACGGCGCGCATCGCGCGCCCATGCGTGCGCTTAGTCGGCCGATCAAACGAAGACTGTTGCGTAATTCGTTCTCTCTTTTTTACGTTTTCGTTCTCTTTTTATTCGGACACTTTTGAGTGCAGACCCTCCGTCCAGTAGTGGTAAGTCAATGAGTTAAGGGAATATAATTCGGAGCGTGCTCCGTAGGAACGAAGTCTGGTGATATTTTCATTACTAACTAGCTCTATGCTTGTATGAAGTCAGATTTTCGTTAAAATGTATAGTTTTAGAGTTACAGTGCCTCAAAGATTTCCATACTCAAACTCAGAACTCATTCAGAATTAACGAAAATTTTACAAGATACAAGCATAGAGATTTGTTTCTAGATTGTTTCTGAAAAATTTCATTGACATTAATTGGTTAGGATTGAAAATATCACTAGACTTCGTTTGTATGCAGCGCGCATTTACGCATTCGGAATAAACTTCTCTTAAAGTTAAGTGTGGTTTAGGTGTTTACAAGTGGCGACGGGCTCATTCCCCGTCTAGTCACACTGGAAAGAGTTTCAGTAGGTACAGATATGTTCTGAGGTTTCAGAATATCTCTGACTACACCCTTGTGGAATATAGCCGTTAGCATATGCTATGCATGCAGGTGTATACCGTTTACAGCATTACAAATATCGTATCTGCTTGTATCGGCATCGGTAATTAGCTGCATTCTTTCGGCAGTACCTTAATTTTAACCAGTTTAAAAAAAAACAAGTAGGAATGTCTGGTAAGAATTCAAAGCTGAATATATATACACCGTGTTAATAAATAAGCGCAAAACCTCATTCACCCCAACTGATTTATAACAAAATAATTAGATTGATACAATAATTTCATTATTTTGATAGTTATAATTTAAAGTTTTCGCATTTTAAGTTTTCAGGCAAAAATGATTTGTTATCATTTTAGCAATGAATGAAAGTGCTAACGCGGTCATGGATACATTTTAAGAATCTTGTTTTGGTAGTAAGTAGGGTGAGAGTGCCAGAGCGGTGGATTGAGATCGAGTTCAGTAAATTTCAAATTTTACAAAAAAATTATTAAAAAATTTTGAAAAAATAATCCTATTTTGAAAACATGATAATTCGTTTCTGCTCTCGATTCTAAACAAACTACTTTCTAGTTTTGCGTTAATTCATTAACACGTTGTATAATATATAGGTGAAAATACCTGGACTTTTGCGACGCGAGCCTCTGCTTTCAGAGCATTGACCTGTACTCGTACTGTATGACCACTTTTCTGCATAAAAGTACCAACCGCTCCAGTAAGCTTTATGCCAGTGAGCTGAACTCTGGGAATCAGAAACAACTAGTATTTAATTAAAATAGGTTTAAACATAACATTATGATTTTATGTTCAGGAATGGGATTTTGGAAACTCATACTTTGAACTCTGGAGTTGAAAATGTTAAATATTACTATAGAGATATGCATCTTTCTACTGCTGATTTGACTTTCAAAAATCATACTTCAGAAGTGCGATTTTTGAAAGTAACACGATGAGATCAGCAGTAGAAAGATGCATATCTCTATAGTAATTTTGACATTTTCAACTGCTGAGTTTAACAAATGAGTTTCAAAAATAGCTCTCCAGTTAATACATTTGTTAATAAAACAATTACTATCTCCATATACCGGGTGTAAGGAAAAGCCCTCCGCTGAATGAAACGGTGAACTCAGACCGTCAAATTGAACAACTTTTACTATGGACTCTACCCTCAGGAAACGCGGGAATTTTTTTCTGTATCATACAAAACTGCTGTACCTACCTACCCGACTTAAATGTATGAAACAGCTAATATTTTTTTTGTTCTGATGGGTTTGCTCCCATAGCAAAAGTTGTTCAGTTTGATGGTAGAGTATGTGGTTTAAAGGTTAATGATACTTTTCCTGACATCCTGTATAGCTTTAAAATTTCGTTGCTATTTGGAATGGAGTTTAATTAAAACTTACGCGAATTGTCCAGTCAATCGTAGTGGAATCATGTTCTCTAATAACAAATCTACAGCGAAACCACCTGTGTACAAATCATGTCTAAATTAAGAGAATAGTCTTGAGCGCGCTGCATACTAAATGAAGTTGGATCACAGATTAATAATAAGTTGGATCCTATTTTCAATACTACCAATTAAATCAATGACATTTTTAATCCACGACCAGAAAGGTGGCATAGGCATAGGTATGATCTAGAATACTATCTCTATGCCTGTGGTTTGTCAGATTTCCGTTAAAATATAAGTTTCAATGCTAGGATTAATTAAAAATTAGCATGGAAATCTTTGAGCCACTGTAACTATTAGGGGAAAGGTGTATGAGATGGTCCCTTGAGGTAAGATGATCCTTTTCAATTGCAGGTAAACTATTTACTACTTATAAATATTAAGCCGTGGTGGTCCAGTGGCGCGTAACCTTGCCTGCCGTGCAGGAGGCGATGCCGATGGTTCGATTTCCGTTAAGGCCGACTCGTACCAATGAGTTTTTCGGAATTTATGTACGATTTGTAACACCTCTGGCTTTTCGGTGAAGGAAAACATCGTGAGGAAACCTGCTTGCTTCAATTTCGAGGCATGTATTGTACCCACCGTCCATTACAAGTGGCGACGGGTTCACTCCCCGTCACACTGATGACGTATGTTCTGTGGTTTCAGAATATCACTGACTACCCCCTCGGGGAATATAGTCGTGAGCATATGCTATGCTATGCTATAAATATTATCAGCTGTAATTGTAACATATTAAGCATTTAAACGTACCTAATTACTTTGTAATAACAATACCTTTTACTTTAAGGGTTGGAAGTCTAAACTCAGCATCTTCTCTGGTATCTTCATCTTTTTCATTTAAACGTAGAGTCAGATTCCTCGTTTGAAATTGTTGTAGGCCTGTTACTAATAGTCCATCCAAGTCGAGGGTACCACTGTGGTAAAAGAAATGTTAAATCGGAGATTTGCAAGAATTGTACCTGTTTGAGGCATCGAAACAGTAGTGTAACGAGAGGGTGGCAGGGGGGGGGGGCAAATGCCCCGGGTAGCACTTTTTTAGGGGCGGCAAATTCGGAAAATATAAGAAAGAGCTCTGTCTATAACCACTTCGTAGAGCAGAGAAAAGTCGAGCTCGCTTTGCTCGCTCTACGTTCTGTTTTAAATACTGTATCTTGACTACACATAATCCTAAAGAGGTCTAACCACAGCTGCTATGTGGTGCTAAAAATTTCGAACTTGCTTCACTCGATCCATAGCTTTTACTTAGGTTACTGTGCACATGTTTTGTACGTAAAAAGCTCTAGGTCTAACAGATTCTTATTAAGGAGAAAAGTCGAGCTCGCTTCTCTCGCTCTAAGTTTCAGTTTTTGCATGGATAAACCAAAAGATGTCTGACTACAACCCGAATAGATGTGCAAAAAAATGTCGAGCTAGCTTCGCTATTCCGTTATTTTTTGTGTAGGTTTTCTTATAAAGATAATTAAAATCGGTATGTGCCCCGGGCAGCAGAAACCCACGCTACGCCACTGCATCGAAAAACCCTCTCTTACCTGGCTAATGGTTCCAAGAACGTTAAGGGTATGGGGTCGACAACAGGTTTGTACGGGTCTAGAGGTGGTATTGGTCCGTAGCCAGTTGGAAAAAGGGCACGGGCATATTCTAACAACATCTTGGCGTTAGCTGTTGCTCTCTTGTCATCATCAGTCAAGTTCGGATAGAGATCGGGCAGGTCACCAACTTCTGATGCGGCTTCAACAGGACCCACGACCACAGTTTTTCCATCAACTAGTTAAAAAAAGAGCAATTTTAACTCTTTAGCAGTCATCATCACATTATTGTTTTTAAGGGGATGATCATCAAACTAAATAAATTTCTCTATGGGACCAACATGGAAATCGTAAAACAAAAATCAGCTGTCCCATACATTTGGCTCGAGCAGGTTTGCAGTTTTGTATGGAACAGTAGATTTTTTTTCGCCATTTCGATGTTAGTGCTATAGAGAAAGTTGTTTAGTTTGACGGTCTGATCATCTCCTTAGTAAAGTGTCAGCATATTAAGAAGGACCCTGTATAGTATAATATACGACCCACTGCAGTGTACAGGCCTACCCTCAGGGAGGATGTATGGGCGTTAGTCCACCACGCGTGCCCAATGCCGTTTCAGCGTATGCGATGTTTTCCTTCACCGTTTGAGAGCAGTCGGTATTACTTACATAAGTTAGAAAAACTCATTGGTAGGTACATGGCATGTCGTCCGTGCGGATTCGAACCTGGACCTCAAGATTGAGTTTCCATAGCTCCCGCAACGCGCCACCGACGGCGATGATCTTAGCAGTAAACAAATAATTCTAGGCATTTTGAAGGAAATCTGTCCACTTACGTAAATCGTAAATAACCTGTGGATCCAAATCCGCAACGAAAGCGGTTGTGATTGTGACTGCAGAGCATAAGATTAGCAACAGTTTCATTTTGGAGCCGATAGGTGCACTTAGTCTAATCTTCTTAGCTAAATATTAACCCTAGGCGGATTGCTTTTATACCACTAACGTGGATCCAAATTATTTCCTTGATTTAGTTTATTTAATATTGTATATCAAAAACATGTTTCGTAAATCGATTTCATGCAAATGAAAAATCGTTTTATATTCATAGTAAAGGGTGATCTATTTCTAGTTTCATAACTTTAATTTAAGAAAAAAACTCGCGCACTGAGGGTTTCGTCACACCTTAGCCAAGGGGCGTGTTCTCCTAAGCGCAAAATGGGCAAGTGCTGAGACACTGAGTCTACAGACCCAGACATATTGTGAAAAAATTTCGAGGTCGCTTCGCTCTGGTTTCTCTTTTTATTGTAGTACTGCATGAATAAAGCAACAGATGTACAATCACAGCCAAGCCGTATTACGGAAACATTTTAAGCTCGCTTCGCTCGCTCTAGTTTCTATTTGTATTTTTGGCACTGTAAGCGTACATTGCTAAAATAAAATCTTAAGTCGCGGTTCGTTTCTGGTCTAAACGAGCCTATAACGCTAGCGGAATTACCCCGTTGGATGGCCACGGAAAGGCGTTGGACCAGAGATGAACCTAACCGGGGATCGCACCTCTATCCCGCATCCGGCGACCGAGCACTCGAGCTAGGTTCTTTGCCTCAACGCTCCAGGGACCGGCCGTCTTAACTGCGAACGGCACGAATGAATAATTTATCTCTAAAGACGAGTACCAGGAGTACTTCGAGTGTGCCGCGTACTCTGCGGCTAACCCGGCTACCTGCGAAGTACGGCGAAGGTACGTCGGAGCGAAGGTATTTACGCAGGTTGCAACCCAAAGAAGGCACTGGCCCTTCCAGCCCAGCCCCTGGCAGTCACGAAGAGGCAATGACTTAGCTGACATTTAACCAACGACATCTTGCTCCAAACAACCTAATATTAAAAACGTTATAAACTTAATATTTAAGTATTTTTTAACACAAATTAATGTTAATTTGTTGACTAAAACAAATTGTTTGATGAAATGAATCGTTTAATTATCATATTTTAATTTTAACACCGAAAAATTTATTCGGAAAAAAGTTTTTTTTTTACGTAATAACTCTTTTTTGAGATTTTAAAACAAACTATGGTAAAAAAAGTAACATTACCGCACTAGCACGCGCACGCGGTGAAAAGCGGTGGAATAAGCGCCACTTTACGAGCAAGTATGTTGAAAATAACATTATAGATCGACCCTATGTATGAAATCATAAAGAGGAAGCCGCAGGCTAACAACAAGTCAATATTTAAATAGCGTGATATCTACAACAGCTACCTATATCATTAAGCCTTGTCTAATCGATTGAAAAAGAAATCAAAAACAATACAGCTCACTAAAAATTGTTGTTGCGTAATAACTTGTTTTACTTATAATTATATTATAACCCTACTCGGTACAGAGCTTGTTTCAATTTTCCAACTTCACTTGATTTACAGACTCATGTCAATCAATTGAAGCTGAAAATTGCAACAAGTTTTCTTTCAATTATCGTACAAAAACACAGCTACCTATAATCATTTTTATGATGCCTTCAATGCAATTACTTAAATACTTTATTGCACATCATAACAGAACATACATTTGATCTACGTTTGCCTTTTGTAAGTGGGTAGGTATAATTTCGTTCCGTAAATGAATTTGTAATATAACTGCGAGGGTACCCGAGTGCGCTGCATACAAACAAAGTTTCTTGCTATTTTCAATAATATTATCCAATTGAAGTCAATGATTTTTTTTACCCGATCTAGAAACGAATATCTATGTCTGTCTTTCTGTTAAAATATTATATAGTTTTAATGCTAGGATTGATTTAAGATTTGTATGAAAATCTTTGAGCAACGCGTTAGCGTTTCAAAGTTATTTGAAACTATATATATTTTAACGAAAAGTTGATAAAATCAGACACAGATAATTAACTAGTTAGTTTCTAGAGTAAGTTAAAAAAAAATTATTGGTTAATTTGAAGTTGACGAAACCTCGTTTGTATGCAGTGCGCTGCAAGGACGATCCTCTTAAGTAATCAGCGGTTGCTCTTACTAATCAGGCGCAGGGGTGCGAGCGCTAAACAAGCTGTTACCCGAACAAACAGATGTACGGACTTCAGCGCGGCACACTTTATATGCTTCATCCTGGGAAAAAAGCGGCTCGGTAACAGATCCAGCAGGCCGCACTTACCCAGAAAGATGGAAAGCCGCAAAGGTACAGCAGTTTGAATCTAAATGCTATGCTTATCATTATTAGTTTAATTATACTTGGAGATTCATATCACATTTACATTTCAGTTTACCCTTTATTACTTGGATAGCAGGTGGTAAAGACCGATACATCCCCTTGGCTAAGCGCATGTCCCGTAGCTATTTTATTTAAGGCGACAAACAAAAACATTATTTAGCTTATCGTCAAGTTAGAAATTATCTTTTGATTAGGAGATTAAATTGACAAAAATGATAGGTATGAGGAACACGTGTTCGCAAAGTAATCTTAATTATGATTGATGGAAAACAAGTTAATATAAGATTGTAGTAAAGTCCGATGTACCTCAAATCCCAGAGACCCTTTGTAAGTACGGTTTATGATCTCATAATTAAATTAATATTCGTTAATTACGCACAAGTTATTGCAACATACTTGTTTTCAGATGATGAAACTTTCATGTCTGGTTGCCTTGCTGCTGTGTGCGTACGCACATGCCGCGGTCTTTCAAGATGAAACTGGTAAAGACATTCAAGAATCTTGCTAACAAAAGTCATGCTTAGTTACAGCTAATAAAGATTATATTCTATTCATCCGCACTAGCCACGGTCTCATTAAATAATGTTATAAGTATAATCGTTTCTCTGTATTTTCCCAAGTATCACACAAGCTCTACAGTAGCTGTACTGTATTTTTTTATATTTATAGAGGGAACTGCTAATGTTCGGCTACTTATGCAGCTACTGCTATAGGGATTGGTTTCCCGTGTTTATAATTATACAGCGTCCCACTTAAGAGAAGTTTATTCCGAATGCGTAAATGCGCGCTGCATACAAACGAAGTCTGGTGATATTATCAATACTAACCAATTAAACTCAATGAAATTTTGCAGAGACAATCTAGAAACAAATCTCTATGCTTGTATCGTGTCAGATTTTCCTTAAAATTTACAGTTTTAAAGTTATAGTGCCTCAAAGATTTCTATACAAATCTTAAATTAATCCTAGCATTGAAACTGTACATTTTAAGGAAAATCTGACACGATACAAGCATAGAGATTTATTTCTAGATTGTTTCTGCAAAATTCCATTGAGTTTCATTGGTTAGTATTGAAAATATCACCAGACTTCAGCCGAGTTCTTTTTTGGCGGTTTCGTTGTTGGTGCCATATACAACGTGTCAGCATACACAACGTGTGAATAAATTAACGCAAAACTAGAAAGTAGTTTGTTTAGAATCGTGAGCAGAATCGGATTATCATGATATCAAAATAGGTGCATTCTTTATGGCACTCTAGTCTAGAGCCCAAACGCGTGGATCGATTTTAATGATTTTTACGTAAATCGATTTGTCTTGATTTTTTTTCTGTTCAGTTTTTATTTAAAGTTAATTTGTTACGCAGTTGGTTTTTTTTAACTTTTTATTTCAAATTCCTTTATAGTCGGCAGCATAACAGCAGACTTGGGCCCTCAAACGCTGCACTTAAAGGCATCATCTGCGCAAAGTGAAGCAACCGAAGAAGACAAATTACTTTCCTCTGAACTGGTGGAATTGGAGAAAAACCAGCGTAACCTTGTCGCTGACGCCATCAAGAACTTGCTGGAGGGTTTCAGGGATGTCGTGATCAATGGCAACGATGACCTTCCACCATTAGATCCGCTTTACATTCCGGTGATCGGGCCTTTCCAATACTCTGCCGTTGGGTAAGTGGTATCAAAACTAAAATAAACTAGAGTTTACCCGCGACTTCGTCCGCACAAATTATACAGGGCCCAACTTAACATGCTGACACTTTTTTAAGGGGATGATCAGACCATGAAACTGAACAACTTTCACTATGGGTCCAACATCGAAATCGCGAAAAAAATATCAGTTGTTCCATACAATGGTTCAAGTAGGTATGCAGTTTTCAATCAGTCAAAAGTCATCAAACTTAACAACATCCTCTATGGCACCAACATCGAAATCGCGAATAAAAATTTATTGTTCCATACAAAACTGCACACCTACTTGAACCATTGTATGGGACAACTGATTTTTTTTTCGCGATTTCGATGTTGGTGCTATACAGAAAGTGGTTCAGTTTGATGGTCTGATCATCCCCTTAAAATATAGTTTCATCTAATTTTGTTAGACCTTATATTTTTAAGAACTGCCGGTCAAAATTATTGTTTTAACCTAAAGTACATGTGTACAAAACGCTATCCTGTACATCTATTTTGCGGCTTTTTACCGATTATGGCGTTGTAGGGCTAAGACAAAAATATCTGTTTAATTTAACGATTTCATGAGTAACGTGACGAATGATTTTTAAAAGTGTTTTTATGTATGTTTAATTACCAGTGTCCGCGCGTCGATAGGCGTCTCTAACTTCAGATTAGACGGGCTCCGGTGGTACGTCGTGGAAGATGTTACCGTCGATGTGATAAGGCTGGCTCTTGGCCTGAGGGTCATGGTGCCGCAACTAACATTCACAGGTTCGTATGTTTCGTTTTTATCAAACTGCAGTGTTTTCCAAGTCTTCAGACCTGATGAAAGAGTACTAAATAACTAAGGACTTTGGACAGACAACTCTGTGCCAGGACCACAAGAGGTAAATAATACCCCACATTCACCTCAGCAGCTTAGAGACTAAAACTTCGAACTATCGTGCTAATCTATGGGAGACATGGGGCCAGGAGCGCACTAAGGCCGAGATTCAGAGAATGTATGGATTTTGACATACGGGAGTCCGAACTATGACTTACAAATCGTCTCTGAATATCGGCCTTAATGTCCACTAGCGCAATTGTTCGAACCTTTTTGTCTCTCTGGGGTATTTTTTATGCCTACTCTATGTCCTGCTCCTGCGGCTGACATAGAGCAGGCATAATAATCACTATACTCCATTCAAAATAGCAACGACATTTTAAGGCTATTTTGCATTACAGAAACAGAGATTTGAAACACTTACTCTAACTTATTCTTAGAACAGCTTTTGTACCGTCCAAGATATGTCGGATAGTATATTATATCCAATAAATTAATTACATTTGGTAATCAGAATTGGCCAGAAAGCTAAATAGGAAACGGAAAATCTCGTCGTCCTTATTTGGAATGCAGTATAGATACCTATCTAAAAAAATACAAAAAAATAGGCCCTCACCTCCCTCCTGTCTTGCCTTAACCGGCCGGCCAGGAGTGAAGTTGCAAGAGCGAAACCTATGCTCCAGGTTGGAAGTGTAGAATGCCATAACGCCGAGACCTGGTGACTGGTGCGCTTTGCATCAGGAACGTGTTGGATTTGTGTCCGTCCGCACGCAAGCCTTCCAAAGGTCCAGGCAACGTCCTGTGAAATACCTTAAGAGATACAATAATAATAATAAAAATACATTTGTGATTTTTAGTAACTAGGGATATCAGTGGGGTATTAGGTACTTATCATAGAAGCTAATTATGAGGTTTAGATCAAAGGTTTTATTCGTTCATTCCCCGTCTAGTAGCTTTAGTACCTATTTACCTATTACCCAAGCATCTGGCACACTGGCTCTGTATGGCTCTGTAACAACAGTAGTACTGACAGGGCTGTCTTAACCATATTGGGCGCCGGGGTGCAAGAATCACCCTGCGCCCTCCTTTCAATAAAAAAAAATTACAAATTTTAGTTTTTTTGAATTGGCCGCACGTGTTTATTAGAACATCGATTTAATTCTTGTAGTCAGCTAAATTGGCTAGCACATCGTTTTTTTTTTTGAATGACGTATACAGTTTGCTCACTTTTACATTTACATTTACTGCTTATTACTGCGGGCTTTTGGGGGTGGCCATACCAGTGACGGCGAAGCGCCCTGGTAGGTCACCGAACCAGTGAGTTAAGCAACCTGCCCAAGGGGCACCCATAATGGGTACGGACCTCGGCAATGGGCGTTGTTGGGATTACGCGACGGGTTGGGAAGCGGGGATCGGTGAGAAGGCTTGCACATCGCAAGTTGCAACTGAGCGTCGAATGTACCGAAACCTACATGAGGCGTATTTGTAAACAATATGGGTACCTATAATTAATTTTTAAGTAATTTCCAAAATTAGTAGTATTACGCATGGTATGTGCTTGCGCCTCCCACCCCTTGCACCCCCTTAAGACGGCCCTGAGTACTTAGGTGAACCAAGTTACTTGTTGTTTGAAAAGTTAAAAACTGTAGTACGTATAAATAATGGTTAAACATTTTTCAAAAATTCCTTTTCCAGGTTCATACCACGCTCAGGGTGTCATTGGATTGTTGTCGCACGTCGCTGGAGGCCATTATAGGTAGGTAAAATCAACACCTTAAGGGTGCCAAAGGGACCCTACGCCGTCCGTACGTCCTAACTATTCTTTGAACCGTTAGATAATATCAGCATAACATTTGTGTTCTGTGAAAACCGACTACCTATTACGGTACTTAGTGATAGGGTCCAGTCCCGTTGGCATCTTTTAGGTACGGAAAAAGATGTTGCAGACATCAAAATGGTAAAACAGTGTTATGATACGTCCTCATTCTAAACATTTTACCAATCAGTATGTTTCCTCAGGGTCTTTATCAACCGATTGGAAGTATCACTTGACACCAGGGTGGGTACAAGCCTATTCGGAGGTCACTTGTTCCTGCGTCAACTGGATGTCGATATTAAGATTAGTGACGTCAATGTGAGTACCTACCTAATATTACTTCTATAGATATGTATTTCGGTTATCTAGTGGGCAATAAGTTTAGCGTAGTACCTACTACCTACAAAATATACAGAAAATATGGTCCTTCGACCCGGATCAATGTTGGTCTGTTGGTTTAGGATGTAGGGATGCCGGCGCTGTCTGTTTGGTGACAGCTTTGCAGTGTGTGTACAAGCATGACAAAACAAGGTTTTAACATAATTACGTAACATACAAATAGAAACCGGCCAAGTGCGTGTCGGGCAAAGCGCAGGGTAGGGTTCCGTAATTGCCCGTCACAATATACGGACTTGAAGGGAGCTTTTTGTTATATACCACGGCTTAACGGCTCATAAAGTCTAAAAAGGACATTTTACAAGTTGGTCTACTATTACTCGGTAACCGTTTGGGGGGACACTTGACTCTAACAAAAGTTTTCACTTGAAAGCCCAATATTTCGCAAACGGATCCCTAAATCGAAAAATCGTTTTCCCACACCCATAATATTTTTAAAAGACCTATTTTTCAAGATTTTATTTTACCACTTTGATAAATATGTATACCCATGTCAGACGGACTGACATGGCGAAACTATAAGGGTTCCTTGTTGACTACCCTAAAAACTAGACTACGGAACCCTAAAAACTAATAAAGTACACTACTAAAGTATACCTAACTGTTTGAAATTGTTGACCTTATTATTCATCATTTCAGATCCGCATTGACGGCATGGTCGGCTCCAACGTGCTGAACAACCTTATCAACACGTGGGTGCAGAGCGCCGCACAGAACTTATTGAAGGAAGAGTTGGAGGTCGTCAGCCAGAGGATCAGCGAGGAGCTGTTCGATATTATCGACGAAGTACTCAGGGATTTCACACTTGGCGATTTACTTGGATAAATACCGATTTAACCTAACTGACAGCTTATATTATAAACCATTCGCGACTGAATATTGTAAGAAACATTTTGGAACATTTAATTAGTTTTATTTACCTACCTAACTAATCAGGTATATCCTTTCTACCTAGTTCTAACCAATTTTAATGTGCAAGCTTCGATCAGAAAATGATCAAAGTCGACGCCTCAAGTCAAGCCTCAGCCGTTCAAAGATCAATTGCCATTGTGTGATGGCAGCCTATTTATGGGCCTATGGCATGGCATCGAGACGATAGAGCATATAGATAAAACGAATTCCAGTCCGCGATGCCTAGTTTTTAATATCCGGCCAAGTGCGAGTCGGACTACTCGCACACAGAGGGCTCCGTAAGTATGACCACGGAATATAATTTACTAACCTAACTTTTCAAAGCCCTCCCATAAAAAGTTTCACTTCAAATATCTGCTGTTCCATACATTTGGCTCGAGCAGGTTGGCAGTTTTGTATGGAACAGCTAATATTTTTCACGATTTCGATGTTGGTGCTATAGAGAAAGTTGTTCAGTTTGACGGTATGATCGTCCCCTTCAGCATCAGCATATTAAGAAGGACCCTGTATGTAGTCTATATGGTGGGATTGATGAATGCTGGGAAGGGGCGGCTGGTAGGTACTTATTATTATTATAATGTCTTTAACGGCTCTGGATACTAGTCCTTTTGAGTCATTCGTTATTTTTTTCTTTATATTCTTTATTTTGATGATGGGATGATAGATGACGATGAATCTGTGGTCGATTTCGAAAGCACGCGCGTTGCCACCAAAATGACCATGTACGAGTTAACTTGAACCAAAACGTATGTTCTGTTATTGTATTTATTTGAGATTCCTGTTACGTCGACCGCTTTACGCAACTGTTTGGTACACAATCCGCACGAAATTATGTCACAAATATGACTAAAACCATTTTTTTACGAATTTCTAATACGACAAAACACAGCAAGAGAAATGGCGCCAAGCAAACTCGGTAGGTACTTACTACATAGCCTAGGGTGGCCAAGACAACAAAGCCACCACTGCGCCAATGGCAGAGTCGCGTTGTGTCGCGTTTGTGAGGCGCATGCTCGACTTAGTCGATTGATTGTTCAGTGTCATTTGGTACAACACTACTGATAAAAGAAAAGTAATGTCAAAATCTGCGAAAATAAATAAAACGTCAAAAAATTAAGGGCCCGTTTTGAAACGTATGAATATGACAAGCAAGTCGGCTAGTCTATCTATCTCACTCTAGCATATGCATTTTCGCTATTTTCGTGTGCTTTTTCTCTTTCGTATTGGCACCCGACTGGAGTGATTTTCACACGTTATGCAACGAACTCCAAAATAGCTGTGTAGCCTGTGCATTATTACAAGATTTTCTAGATTTACGATTATTTATATTGTCTTGTTATTCGGTATAGCTAAAATGGCAGGTAATTTTTGGCAAAGTTCGCATCATCAGCAGTGGATACTAGATAAACAGGATCTCGTCCGAGACCGCCAGCACGACTTGAACATATTGACTGAAGAAGAATATCAGAAAATATTTAATTTCTTTGCAAGTATTATACAAATCCTAGGAGAACAACTGAAGCTT
Organism: Agonopterix alstromeriana; assembly: GCA_963924505.1. NCBI lineage: Eukaryota > Metazoa > Arthropoda > Insecta > Lepidoptera > Depressariidae > Agonopterix > Agonopterix alstromeriana. The sequence goes on along the minus strand of OZ004665.1, from coordinate 11,723,743 downwards.
CGCCAGCAGGTCATCGCGACGGCTACAGTTTACTTCAAAAGATTCTACGCAAGGAATTCTCTGAAATGTATAGACCCGTTACTTTTGGCCCCAACGTGCGTGTTTCTGGCCTCAAAAGTTGAAGAGTTCGGTGTTATATCGAATTCTCGGCTAATAACTACCTGCCAGACAGTTATAAAGAACAAGTTTAGCTACGCCTATGGACAGCAAGAGTTTCCGTACAGAACGAACCATATATTGGAATGTGAGTTCTATCTACTGGAGAATTTAGACTGTTGCTTGATCGTCTTCCAGCCCTACAGGCCGTTACTGCTGTTTGTGCAGGATATAGGACAAGATGACCAGCTCCTCACTTATGCATGGAGGATTGTGAATGATTCTCTGAGAACTGATGTCAGTTTGCTGTACCCACCGTATCAGGTATTATTACATTTCTTTAAATTTGTGCCCAACGTTACGTTGCAAAACTGTGATCTGTTTTGGTATTTTCTTACAGCTACTTGATTTCTATTTTCAGGTAGCAATAGCAGCTCTTCACATAGCGTGTGTGATGCTGGGTAAAGAAAACTTAAAGCCTTGGTTTGCTGAATTAAATGTCGACATGGATAAGGTGAGAACTTAACTATTATCAACATTCTTCATAATTATTTACTTTTACCTACTTGTAGGATCTGTTTAATAATTACATAATTATTTAAATTGCTATGTTTGAGGTGGTTGCAGAGTTGTCAATTTCATACAATAGTTTAAGGCAGAATATGCATAGACGGTATTACTAAAAGTATTTTTTATATAAAGGGATGATCAGACCATCAAACTGAACAACTTTCTCTATACAAACATGGAAATTGCGAAAAAAAAACAGATGTTCCAGACAAAACTGCAAACCTACTTGAGCCTAATGTATGGGACAGCTGTTATTTTTTTCGCGATTTTGATGTTCGTCCCATAGAGAAAGTTGATGTTCAGTTTGATGGTCTGATCATCCCTTTAAAAAAGTGTCAGCATATTAAGTTCTTCCTATGGAAAAATATTTAAGAAAATCTAAATGCCACGGAAGTTAAGCAACATCAGGTCCGGTTTAGTGATATTTCATCTCGAGCATTTCCATGCTTCGGAAGGCACGTTAAACAGTTTGTCTCGGGCAGTCCCACCAGATGGCATTTTAACTATTCTTTAAGCCACGTCAGAGGCCTATTAAGGTGGCTTGAAAAGAATCTCTGACAGCAAGTTGACCACTAACTTCCCTCCACCAACAAGCACTGGGCCTGCGTGGTGGAGTATGGCCCACTCACTCTCACCCTTATTCGTGAGAGGACTTTGCCCTGCAGTGAGATTCAACAGGCTATATTTTTTTTTTTTAATTTCATACCAAGATTCATGAATCGTATTTGTCCAAAAATTAAGTAATTTATCACGAAAGTACTTTTTGAGAAGAATTGAAAATAAACTTTTACTCAAAGAAAATAACTTCATTGCAGATCCATTACGATCTAATTAACAAATGCTACATGGCACGGCAAACACTAGTGAAGGTTTTTGCCAAGTTGTTTGCTGGCTATTATAACATGATAGATCCATTCTTGAGGACAAACTTTCTCCACATGATTAAAGTTACAGGCGCATCTAGGATATAAAATTTGTTTTTTGGTTGTTTACAGATCCAAGAGATTGTCCGATCAATTATCAACTTGTATGAAATGTGGAAAAGTTACGATGAGAAGAAAGAAATACAGGGGTTGTTGGGAAAAATGCCTAAACCAAAGCCAGCCCCCCAAAGATAATAAATGTAACACATGGTTACTATCTTAGGCACTTACTGGAAACTGTGATGTAAACATTAACTTAGAACAATATTTATCATTTCGAACACATGTATGAATGTGTAGTGTAATAAATTTGTATTTTGATCTTCAGTGCTGGATCATCAGTGGAGGAAATATATGACTGCAATTTGTATTCCGTAATTTAAAAAGTGGGAAATTGACAAGAGAGGGGTTGGAGTCGCGGGGTGACAGGACACACGGACGTGAGGTTTAGCTTGCCATGTGGGTCAGTCATTTTGTAACCCTAATGTCTGAAATCCCGAGACTAACTAGGAGTGTTTATGGTTCTTCATTTGGAACTGGTTCACTTTGATATAGTGGTCTACCAAAGCATTAATCCAATTTTTAGAAGGACTAAATGTAGAGACTAAGATACATTATTTGTAATAGGTAATGATTTATAAACATTGTGGTAGAAGTGAATAATGGCATTTAGGCATAATTTGATGATATTTTGTATGAATCATATAATGATTGTATCGTAATAAGTATTTGACAATACCTGTTATGTGCCATGTGCAAGTGAGCAGTTATCTATAGGGTCCTTCTTAATTTGCTAACGGTTTTTTAAAGGGGTCATCAGATCATTGAACTGAACAACTTTCTCTATGGGACCAAGGTTTAAATCACAAAAATTGTGCTGTGTCATACAAAACTGCAATCCTACTCGACCCAAATGCTTGGGACATCAGCATTTTTTTTTTATTTCGAAGTTTTTATCCCGTAGATAAAATTGTTTAGTTTGATGGTCTGAATATCCCCTTAAAAAACCGTTAGCATATTAATTTGGACCCTGTGTTGTGGTTGGGACATCGACGGTAAAATTCCTAACTCTTCCAAAATATTTGAGTACTTGTAAAACCAAGCTGTTTCTTTGACTCTACTAGACTCATGCAGGCATGAAAAGGGTTATGCTTTTTGTCTTAGGTGGGGTTGGGCCACCAGGATCCCCTAGCCTGATGCCCCAGGGGATCATGATAAACCTCATCATTTCACCAGGTTCCCCTTTAGGTAAAAGTAAATAAAGGCGCTATCATAGAGACGAACTAACAACCTATTATAGATATTCAAAATAATAATACTACAAATTCCGAAATATACACATTTCACTAGCTGTATGTCCGAATGTCCGGGACATTCGATTTCCGATATATTGCGACCGTTTCGGTCCTAACTACATTGTAATAGAGTTGACATTGGAAGAAAACATTCACGCAATTGCGAAGTTCGAATGCCCGGGTAGACCTGGTATATGTCTTGAATGAGTTGATAAGCTGTTGGGGTTTACATTACTTTTCCTTATGACATTCTAGCTGAGCTATCTTCTACATGAAATATACAGGATACGAATTAAAAAGCTAACGGTTTTTTAAGAGGATTATCAGATAATCAAACTGATCAACATTGTTTATGGGACCAACATCAAAATCGCGAAAAAATAACAGCTGGTCCGTACATTTTGGTCGAGTAGGATTGCAGTTTTAGATACAGCAAAAATTTTTCACCGACTTCGACCTTAGTCCCATAGAGAAAGTTGTTCAGATTGTTGGTCTGATCGTCCCCTTAAAAAAACGTCAGCATATTAAGAAGAATATTGAAGGAGCTGGTGATGCATAAATTTAAATCAATAACTATAAAGTGTTTATTTACTTACTAGTTACAATACACACTAGCCTTATTCAACTCTATTGTAATAGGTAACTAGAACCACCTACAAGTATCGATTTAAATGAGAGTTTTGATTTTAATCAAAAAGTACAAGTAGTTTTGTATTGAACTATCATTTTCTCTTTTACAAGACTGACAGTATTTTTAACATTAAAAATGTATTAAAAATTTGACAATTTTTTTTTCAGTTTTACTTTTCATACATTTCCTCATGCTCGTTTACCCTACAGCCTACAGGGTGCAAAAAAACACTAGTAATAAAGGGGTGGTTGACCCACATCTGACAGTAGGTACGGAATCGCATTTTTTCATGTTCTATCCTTTTCTTCGCTCAGAAACGATATTAGCTAGAGCGATAAAGATAGTGTGAGTGATGCGATCGGCGGCTGGGAGGCGATGGAGTGATTTCGTATGCTTTCGGCGCGGATCGACCGCGATCGCTATAGCAGTTAGCAGCAAGCGAAAGAGACTGCATGCGACACGCGGAAGCACGCTATAGCTCCGTAGCAAGCGGCATACACGGTAAAAATTAAATGCGATTCCGTGCTGGGAAATGGTCCTTATCGTTTTGGGAATTTTCACTGTGGAGCCAATATTGATAAAAAATCTGCTGTTTCGTACTGAACTGACGGACTCGACTCAAATGTATGAGACAGCAGATTTTTTTTTCGATTGTCGCCATAATGAATGTTGTTCAGTTAGATGTTCTAACTAAACCCTAAACTACCCCTTTAAAATATTCCTAGGGTTTGTTACCCTTGAATAAGCTAATTTTATGTTTATATACAGGGAGTAAGTATAAACAGTTGCATTATTATAAAGAGTGATTGTAGGCACTCATGATACTAAACAACTTTGCCCAAGGAACTAAATAGAATAACGGCAAAAAAAATGTTTTAACTTTCCATACAATGTTCCATACTTTACTAAATGCAATCAGCTGAATGAAAACAAAGGATATGGTCACCCGAAAATCGGTCAAGTGCGAGTTGGACATTCGGAATCACGATCGATTCGATCGACATTCCTACGAAGGAGACGTTTAAAAAATGTATGACGCCCGGGCCAAGACCTTGAACAATGAACAGTGTATAGGTCCACGCGGGCAAAGCTGCGGGGCGAACAAGAGTAACTAAATAAATGAATAAACTTGTAAAATGTTATATTTTGTCTGTTTGATCACGAAAATGTGTGTTTGCACATCACAATATCACGTCTAGACTCTAAACTAGGTTCAGAACCGATCTTGATGAAACTTTTACAGCTTGAAAGCCTATCGACCTCAATTAGGGTTGTAGGCATGCCCACCGTGCCCACAACGGTGGATCCGCGCCTGCACAAAATACACCAATCAAACCTACACTACACACTTGCGCCAGAGCGTTATTGTCTTATTGAGCTCCACTCAGGGCTCTCATAATACGATATTTTGCTTGGGGGTGGGGTCTTTTCTTACCGAGAATATCTCACGAGCGTGTAATACCTGCTTAAGAATATTTTCAGTAAACAAAACAAGTAAGCATTTTGAGATTGTTTATTATGAACCATAATACAACTAATCAAAGGGGAAATCTAATTATAATCTTAGATTTAGAGATAGAGGCGCATAAACACTTCCTCTGATATCACAAAAACCACCATTGCTCAGATTTGACGCCTCTGTCCAAGCATACCTGAATCGTATCAGTATACCCATCATACTCTATCATCTTATATAATTTGTTTACTATACAACAAAGCTATATAAACAGTTAAAATATTTTTGAATATTCACGCTGCCTTTATTCGCCATCTTGCAAAATAAATAATGAGAAAAGCGATCAAATGCACTCTTGTAATAGGCCATATAACATCAAAAATAAGTTTATAGAAAATATAATAAAGAAATTTAGTTAAAAAGGTAAAGAATGATTCTTGATTTCTGAATTTTAATCCAATCAAATTGTGATTGAAGCATCGTCTAGTAGTTAAATACTTAGCAGGTCAAATGTGCTTAGGGTTAAAATAATTACATGTACTTGTGCGGGCCTGGTTTCTTGGGCCATTCTGTTTAACCAAGACAAAATTCCTGCATAGAGAATATACTATTCAGTCAAATGTACCCAGTCATGTAATATCGTAGATTCGTTAAGAGTATACTGGACATACTTGTATACAGGGTTACAGGTTAAGTCGACCTAAATCCTTTAAGAGGTGATAGTTTCCATCATTCCTGACTGATTTGACTATGGAACCCCATACCCTAAACTTAACCGTTCTCAAGTTATGGGACTTTGAAGTTTTTTTTAAAAAAATCCAGATTTTTTTGTCTAATGTCCCCTTTTTTTGTGTTTTGTACATCTAATGTTTTTGTTTTTGTATTTTTTGTGTAGCAGATTAGCTGCTTCATTATTTTAAACACAAAAACTGCAAGTAACTGTACCAACTGAGTCGTAATAGACGATTGATTGTTAAAAAAAGAAATAAATTTGTGAAAAGTTTATTTTTCTTTCTTTTGTATTTTAAAAAAAGTCTAAGACAGTTGTGCTGCAGATGTGTTTAAAAATATCTACGGTTCTTCAGCTTTCCGATAAGGTATAATTTGCTAGGGTGTTATCAGGATTCTCGGAAAAAACATCGATGAAAGACTCCCAGGTAATAACAAAAATAACGGTATTTCGTAAAGTTGCTCGCAACGCCCATTGTCTTGCAATGGGTACAATGGGTAGCGCGTCACGTGCGAGCGGGATATCATACAATGTAAACGGGTGCAAGAGAGACAAGTTATTTCAAACGCCATTTTGTTGTTATTGTGTTTGGTTATGGTTAGTCTGCTTACGCCATTCGTCCGTGGTAGATGCGATACTTGGTGCTCTTCGTTTTTTACTCGACTTAGCTTGTTTTTCTGGACTGTTTCCTCCTATTCGTGACTGTGCTTGTTAACTGGACCTTGATTTGTGCTTCTGATTTGGAACTGTTGAAGATGGCGACCTTTACGAACGAAGAATATGCTGATATTTTGATTTGTTATGGGTACTGCAACTGTGTATCCTTACAAGCTCGTCAAGAATACATAGCACGTTTTCCTGACCGCCGAATTCCGGATATTAGTGTCTTCGACGGAGTTTACCGACGAATTAGAGAGACTGGCTCTGTTTCGAGGCGACGAACAGACCTGGGTAGACCACGTATTAATGATGATGATGAAGAGGAAGATAATGAGATTGTTCGACGATTTCGACTGGATCCGACTACGTCAACCAACGTTGTTGCCCGAGAACTTGGAATCTCACAATGGAAAGTGTGGTTTACTGTGCATACTGCCGGTCTCTACCCCTACCACTACACGCCAGTGCATGTTATCGAAGAAGGAGATCCTGTGAGGAGGCTGGATTTCTGCAGGTTTATGTTGAATGCAGATTTGGAAGATCCTTCGTTTTTTCGAAGCATCTTGTGGACTGACGAGTCCAAATTTGATCAAGATGGGATAACCAATTATCATAACGCCCATCATTGGGCTCCGAAAGCAGGAAGAAATCCTAATAAGAAAAGGGTAAAGGGGTCACAGAGACGTTTCAGCCTTAACGTATGGATGGGAATAATTTCAAACCATCTGGTTGGGCCTTACTTTCTTCCTCCAAATTTGGATGGAGAGACCTATGAAAATTTTTTAAGGCAAGATTTACCCGATTTGCTCGACGACATACCATTAAACCTCATTCGAAACATGTGGTTTCAGCACGACGGGTGCCCCGCGCACTTTAGAAGGAGTGTCAGAGAGTGGCTAGACACTAATTACCCAAATAAGTGGATCGGGAGAGGTGGGCCTACACCGTGGCCAGCTAGAAGTCCAGATTTGACACCAATGGATTTTTATGTGTGGGGGCACATGAAAAGTTTGGTTTACGATGAACCTAACCCAATAACATCTGTTGATGTTTTGAGGCAGAAAATAATTGATGCTGCTAACGAAATAAGAAGAGGACTCACAACTGGGGTAGTGAAAAGTGGCTTAAGGCACAGAATGCGTGTATGTGTGCGAAATAGGGGCGGACATGTGGAACATGTATTGTAAAAATGATTAATAAACCTCATTCGTTACCTATTTGGATTGTTTTATTTTGTTTTCTGAGTAAAGTTAAATTTGACGCTTAAATATCGTTATTTTTTACTACTACCTGGTAGCATATCATCGATGTTTTTGTTATAAAATTCCAATAATACCCTATTGTATTATACCTTATCGGAAAGCTGAAGAACCGTAGATATTTTTAAGCACATCTGCAGCACAACTGTCATAGATTTTTTTTTAAATACAAAAGAAAGAAAAAAAAAACTCTTCACAAATTAATTTCTTTTTTTAACTATCAATCGTCTAATACGACTCAGTTGGTACAGTTACTTGCAGTTTTTGTGTTTAAAATAATGAAGCAGCTAATCTGCTACACAAAAAATACAAAAACAAAAACATTAGATGTACAAAACACAAAAAAAGGGGACATTAGACAAAAAAATCTGGATTTTTTAAAAAAAAACTTCAAAGTCCCATAACTTGAGAACGGTTAAGTTTAGGGTATGGGGTTCCATAGTCAAATCAGTCAGGAATGATGGAAACTATCACCTCTTAAAGGATTTAGGTCGACTTAACCTGTAACCCTGTATATGCATAAGTAAAGTTATTTAACGTTAAAATCAAGATAATGCAAAACTAACAAAAAAACAATTGAACGGCAGTCTTACATGACTGGGCTTAAAACTAAATAAGGTATAAATAAGACATGGGGGGCAAGTGTCTAGACGAAGCCAAAGTTTTTAGTTTTTATGGCGAGTAGCAGCTTGTGTTTGAGCACGTGCCGCGAGGAGTACAGCGGGATGTAGAGCCGCGAGATGCAGGTGTTGGCGGTGGGCAGGTGCGCGTCATCGGCCGGCCGGATCGTCACCGACGGCATCGGCTGGAAACCTTCCTCGGACGCGGGCAGCGCCGGCGACCCCGTCCAGAAGTATACCTGCATCAACGTTCATTTTTAGTCAATGTTCAACAAGTTCACACAAAAAAAGTTTTGCATTAATTTCTAATGAGGCGTTTTCTAAGACTAGTAAAACGAAAAATATGTAGATGGAAATATTAAAAGTTTAGAAAAACCTGTCACTAACAGTAAAAACAGGAAGATGGTATCAGTAAAATATACTATTTTTATATGGTTTGCATCATGTCTGACAGCTGGTGTTGCCAATGGATAAATTGTTCACTACCAATAAATACGCAATAGCACTGAAAATATTAGTTTTACATAAATGAACATTCACTGCACATAAAATCAATGAATTCAAAATATGAAAACGTCATTCACATTAAAACCATCATAATCTTATATGAATCAACAAATTGTTCCCTAAAATTAGGGAATCGAGAAAAACACGGCATACTTTCGATCTCTCAGCTAAGTTTTCACGATTGTAACGCCATTCTTCCAATGAAAACTCTTCATTCTATTAACACATTACCACCTAAAACACGAGTACTTACCAAATCTTGTCGTTCAAGATGAGTCATTTTATCGACGATGGCCCAGAGCCAGCGCTTGAAGCGAGCGAGGCGCTCGGGCGGTTCGCCACTCTCGTCGTTGAAGCTAGTGTAGGACACGAGCGCCGCCACGTTGATGTCGCCGACGCCGTTCAGTAGCAGCCGCAGGTCTTCGGCCGTCAAGCCCTCTAGGGCAGACTCGGGTAGTACGTCCAGAACACCCATGCGCATCGCCTGCAAATATAATACATTGTGAGATGTCAAGAACCATCATAAATATCTTTATAACTGTACACAAAAAAGATCTCCCAGACCTCGAGGCCTGGTATCTTCAGTAACGAGATAAGCACCAACACTTTGGGGCATCATAAGCGATACGCTTGCTAGATTTCTGCCACTCGCGCCATACCGCAACGTCACACAATTCGCGCGTTTGAACGAAGTAATAATAACGCTGAGATAAGCTTCATTTGCGCGTACCGTCCGGCAGTAGCTAATTAAAGCGTGGGTATTTATCGTTTTCTAAGGAAGCGATGTATCCGTAGTAACTTGTTATCTGTGCCCATTCATATCCGTCTGCGCGGATATAACCACCGCTCTGAAAACAGCTTGATGAAGGCGCGTGTGTACTACCTCGAGTGCCTTTTCCTGGGAGAGCAGCATGCGGTGCTGCGCGTACTTGCGCACGTACTCGTACACGTTGAGCGCGGTCACCTCCAGCTCGCGCCCGCCGGTCACCAGCTCCACGCACCCGCCGCCTTCCTCCTCGCACATTTCCAAACTGAACAAACATTTTACTCCGTTACGTAAATCATAACATTTTGGTCTCACACTCGCGCTAATAAAGCAACAAAACAGGTAAAATTAAATGCGTATTTTAGACCAAAAAACTGAATTTCTTTCTCGTACGAGATCGAATAAATAGGAAAAATGCGATAAAGTCTTGGATCAAATAACACAATTCAAAAAAATAAAGAACTAGAGTTTACCAGAGATTTCGTTCGCACAAGTTATATACCTACCTGATTTTAAGTCAGGTCATAAGCTATCAAACAAAACAAAAATGCATCAAAATCGGTTGAGTAGTTTTTGCTTGATGCTGTTTCAAATAAACAGACAGCATATATGAGTGCCGTAAATAGGGCGGTGCCCAGGGATATGGCGCAGATCCAGGACTAAGTTTTGGGTCAAGCATACCTACAATATTTTTTGTCGCGTATACGGGTGTAGTGTAGACGCGCCCGAACGTTCGGGTTAAATTAGAGCATTTTTCAAGGGCGCTATTATAGAAGCTCGCTCCGGGCGCATAATAGGCTATTTAAGGCACTGACAGATACAAAAATTCTAAAAAAGGTTGATTTGGAGTCAGGGATACCTAAAAACCATATCGTAATCTTTTTCTTGGAAATATCTTTAATGTACAGATAAACTTCTGTTACAGTTTTATAATAGTTTAGATATAACTAATCACTCACCTAAAGTTGAGATCAAGGGCAGCGAAGAGTGAATGTGAGTCTCCAGTCTCAGCGTCGACGACAAGTTGCCGTAAGCTCTCGTAGACGACGGGGTCGAAGAACGCCAGGTCGTGGAAGCGCACCGGTCGGCCTAGCATGTACTTCAGCACATGCCGGTTCAGGAACATTGGGCACAGTTCGTTTTGTAGCAGGCATAGACCGATTATTCTAAATAATTCAAATCAAGATTTTATTATGTGTCTCTACGTCACTTTATTCCATGAAATGTGTTAGTCTAACTTAAGCCGGAACGTATTTAATCACCAGCAAATTGTATGATTAAAACCGCCAAGTCAAGTGCCTTACCTGCCCACGTTTCTAAAGGCGTTGATCCTCTCCGGCGTGGCGCGGCCCTGCCTGGGCGAGTAGTAGCCGCGCTTGCCGGGCGAGTAGAACAAAGGCGCGGCGTCGTCGGTGGTCGCCCCCCCGCCCGTCACCGCGGCCCCTGCGCCCGGCGCAGCAGCCGTCGAACCGCGCTCAGACAGCGAAAATACGTCCAGATCTGCCGGGTTATCACCTTCTTCAAATACAATACATTTTCCTGTTAAATCTACTCTAATTTTCTTGTTAAACATTTGTCGCGTATTTCAAGTAAGACTTGCTCGGCGCTAACGGTCGCGGATACTGCTGTAGCGAGTAGCGACTGTTTGTCGCTGGCCACCGGTGCCTGTGGCTCGTTTACACCGAGCCTAAGATGTTAACAAGTGAACGCAAAACTTAAAACCGGTCCTCCAGTAGATAACTCATCGGGTGGTCCTTTCGAAATTAGATTTTAATAAATCGAAATTAGAGTTAATATTTTATTAGTTAGCAAAGTCAATAACGTTCTATGGCGAATTTCAAAAAGTTACATTTCATAAATATCTTGTTCTGTTATTGAGTCTATACAAATGGTTTTTGTAAGTTTGGCGTTAAATTGTTACCTACCCAGGTTGTAAAAGTAGAACTAAACTTATAATAGAATACCTAGTATCGCTTCCGAGGGATGCATGACGATGAGATCCATAGCCTCGCGCACCTTCTGCCGCAGCGCGTCCTCGCTAGCGAGTAGCACCAGCAGCTGCGCGGGAGTTAGCTCCAGCAGCATGCCAGTTATTTTACCCGCAAACGTCGGGTGGAGGGAGTGCACCTGCAAACAAGCTTTCTCATTTTTATCCGTTCTAGATTTATTGCAAATCGTTACTTTTTCATATTAGACATGTCCTTGTTTAAGGGCTATCATCAACTGCTAAGCTGCTAAGCTATCATCAACATTAGTTCAGCGGTTTTGCCTTGAAAACGTAACATACAGACACACTTTCGCATTTATATTATACTAGATTTCGTCCGCAATGGCTCCCGTCATGGCAGCTAGATTAAGTGTAACAGGGTGAAATTGATATCATCCTTTTAAACTAAGAGTCTACCCATAAAACTGAACAACGATAGGAGCAACAAAAAAAATCTGCTGTTCCATACTAAACTGCAGCGCCTACTCGACTCAAAATGTATGCAACAGCTGTTTTTTTTGCTCCGATCGGTTTGCTCCCATAGTAAAAATTGTTCAGTTTGATGGGTAGACTCTTAGTTTAAAAGGATGCTAATGATATAAATTTCACCCTGTATACCAGTTTTTAAGTCTAAACATAAGCTTTTAAACACAAAAAGTTTTATCAAAATCAGTCTTGAACAGTTTTAAAAATAGTGTAGAAACATGGATAAAAACATTAATCGTTAAATATCTTAAGCGCCTGTCACACACAGGCCGGGGCGGGGATGATAGTTCGCAATTATAGCGATATTGTGTTGTTAGAAATTTCGGTCCGCTCCCCTCCCGCCCCGGCCGTTGTCTGAGCGGCGGTATTATAAACCAGTTTAAACTTGTCAGATATTTGTTTGTCTTCCAATAAGAAATAGACAACAATATCAATAATATAGGTACAATATGCAGGCCACCTATACATATTGTACGTCCGTGCTGCGGACCAAACTGTTGATTCTGTTTTACTGTAACATCTTTTTTTTTACACAGTTTGAACAATAAATATTCTTATTCTTAAGAGTATCATCATACGATAGTAGAGATAAGATTTACTTTAGGATAGAGCCTCTCGCCGAGCTGAGCCTGGTGCAGCGTGAGATGTTCGTTGTGTCCACCGGGTCGGTCGCCGCTGTAGCCGGCGCCCTCCGTGCCCGGGGCCGCCTGTAAATTCACCAACTAGTGACAACAAGCACTACTTGAATATTTTGTCCATTGAATTATCCTATTACTAATTAAAGGTTTTATGTACTAAATTAGATTATAGATTCAGGTAATTCTATGAGCTATTTTTAATTCTTACGTAATAATGAATGAATGAATGAATGAAATATACTTTTAAAACCAACCTTTTATTTTACTTTTTTAATAGCCAACAAAATACCCATACAATCTTCCACACCCATTTTCCCTTCTTAAAACATGTTTCATAGTAAGACACTTAGGCCGAGATTCAGGAACGTTTTGAAAAACATTCGTGACAAATTTCACAAGTTGCAGAGTAAGGATCTTAGCCTGGATTCTATAAGTCTATGATTTATAACGACCACGTCTACTGGCTAAAAAAAAATCCGTTGCCTATTGTGAGGTCCGCCAAACCGCAAAGAGAACGCGGGGTAAAAAAACAGGGTTGGTCTATGGAAATGTATGATGTTGGATGTTAGCTAAACGATTCATCAAGGCAAAGATTTACCTGTGGCGAGTACGGTCTAGCATCGACACTGAGCACGCGTCGAGGCTCGCGGGCGGCGGGCGGGCGCGGCGCGGGTCGGCCGGGCGTTCGTCTCGTCGTATCCTTAGATCTGGCGCGGCCTGCTCCGCTCCTGTTAACGAAATGCACATTATAGTACTGAGTAAGGGTGGACGCATATCTATCCGCGGCGAAGGAGCCAAAGGAGGCGAACAAAACGAATTTACTTTTAATTCTTCTGACGATTCGTCCGATTCGCCGCGGATAAGTGTGCGAGGTGTCATAGAATTTCATAAGAAGAACTCTAAAATTCGATTCTTTATATGCCGCGGATAAATATGCGTCCACCTTAAACCACGTCTTGTCCCATACATCATCGATTAGAAACCAAAAGTGGGCATACAAGTGTCAAAGTAATAAATGACTACATCTTAGGGTCAGTAAAGTCCACAATCTCAGGTTCAACTTCCTCAATACGATGAACCGATGGACTGAGAATGGTTAAGGTTGTTTAAGGTTAACTGTTAAGGTCTCCTCGACCGTGCCACGACTCTGGCTATCTGCAATGCGACTAACTTGATGTAACACGGAAAACACAACATTTGGTTACAACTCTAAGCTGTGTTTAACAGCTTTGGCTTCGTGTAAACTGTTTGTTAAACACACATCTGTAAAACAGTTTATATTGATAAACCTAACACTGCACATAGCTAAAACAAGTGTGTAGTAACTCACCGAGCGCCACTGTTGCTGCTCGCTCCGCCGCCAGCGGCCGCGCCCGCAGAACCCTGAGTTCCGTTGGCGCTGTTGCTGTTACTGCCGCTGCTCGTCGTCGGCTCTAGTGGCGGCAGCTTCTCGTTCGCTAGTAAAGCCTATAAAATAATAGTTACAATACGTGTTACTAACGAGATGAGATGATTGCAGAGCTCTTTATATTGATTGCGGTAGCAGAGCGTAAAAAAGTACAAATGTTTAGTTCAACGACAAGTATTGAATCTATCGTTCGACGCGTTATTTCCATGTAGTTCATGGATCGCCTATTTTGAATTGAAGATAATGAGAATTAGATCACCCAGTTTTTGCCGAAAAAGGCAACTGCCTATGGAGGATAAGATATCTTTTGCAGTGTTTTTATGGGCGATAGATTAGCCACTTATCACCACTAACTTGTGAGTTAATGTCATAAATACGCCACTAGTTTTTAATTACTAACATAACTTGAAGGGTGTATTCAGACGATGAAACTTAACAACTTTCCCTAAGAAACATAGGTAGAATAACGAGAAAATGTTGTGGACCCTAACCTCCATACAAAAGTGCGGATCCACCGATCGATTTTGTATGGGAGGTCCAAAAAAACATTCTGGATTTTCGACCCATGTTCCTTGGGAAAAATTGCTTAGTTTCATTGTTTGAATACACCCTTAGTGCGAGACACACCTGCTGAACGTTCGGTTGAATACGAGTCTACTAGGAAAAAATGGCGCGTAATGGCGGTATAAGGAAAAGCATTGCACGCGTATTCAACCGAACGATCGGCGCCGAACGTTCCGCAGGTGTGTCCCTACACTTTATGTTAGTAATTAAAAACTAGTGGTGTATTGTAAAGAGTAGATGAATATTATAAAGCAAGACAAAAACGCTTCTTGACTCCATTCACACTTTATGAAAATCCTCCATTAGAATAAGCGTAAACAAATGCGATCTTGAATTCTTTTGTCACCACGGATCATGCTGGAGGTCTACATAAGCCCTTAAAAAGTGAATTTGTTGTCTGATATTGCCGGTTTTAAGTTCATAAGTCTATGGTTTGTGTATGTTAGTCATACCTCAGCCACGCTGGTATAGAATGATCGTGCGACGCCGCTGCCCTCTCCCGGCTCGTCCCTGAAGGTCACTTTGACGCGGTTGACAGCAAGCGGCGGCTGGGTGCTGTGCGCGCGACGGTTCTGTCCTGTGAACGCGCTGTTTAACTCCGCGAACGTTTGCTGTAGAAGCTTCGCGCGGTCCCGTTCCATCTGCCAGAATAATTATATGTTCGTTATGAAATGAAATAAAGGTAAAAGACTTTCTCAAGCCAATAATAACGCAATAAGGCTTTCTCCCTCGAGTTTTCGCTAAATGAATGAGATAACTGCAGTCGCAAAGAACAGTCCTAAAGATTTTTTTCTTAGCCAATAGTAATAAGGCTTTCTCGCTCAAGTTTTCGTTACGTGAAAGAGATAAAAAAAAAACTGTCGTGGAAGAGAAAAGTCCCCCGTATTTTTTTTTATTTTTTTAATCACTTATAATTCAGATGCCTGCCTGAATTATTGGACTAAGTTTGGCCTCCATTGGAAGAGAGACGAGGCCTTTGTCCAGCAGTGGGACTTAGACAGGCTACATAGTAACCTACATATTTTCACAATAAACATACCTTATGTAACGTCAGATCTCTTTGCTGTGAATTCCTCAATTTCTCCATATCGCGTCGGAACTTGACCTCCTTGACAGGGAAGCCGCCGAGCTCGGCCACGACGGAGCCGGGCTCCAAGCCCACGTCCTCCGTGAACACGCGTCCGAACAGGTCGAGGGACAACCGCCACCGGCCGAGCAGCAAGTCGTGCGATACAGACGCGCCGAGCGACGGACACGCGCGCCTGACGATAATAACTCTTTTGAGTAAATTTTTAATGATATTTAAGTACCTTGATTTACATCGAAGAATAAAAATATTCTAAAACAGGATAAAAATAGGTATGTAGTAATACAAATATGGAATAAGTTAAATGGTCCATAATTCGATCATATTTATGTGCAAATGGGGGTTCACATGAGAGCCGAAACGAGGTATCAAAAATAATGTTCTAGATTTAACGATTATTTACGTGACTTTAGTTACTTGACGATATGTTGTACCGTTTCTTTTGCTGGGAATGCTGGGTTAAGAAAGTCCACTTTGATTGTATACCTACTCAAATTCCTAGCTGCAGCGTCGGAAACGATTAATGAACACCATTTCAGAGTCCATGGCATATCATTGATATTGACTTGCCGTCGTAGAGATGAGATTTTTCAATCAGCATTAGAAATTATAATCTTAACTGTTATAAAACTGGAACAGAAGTGTCTCTGTACATTGAAGATATTTAGAAAAAAAAAACAAGATTATGATATGGTTTTTAGATGTCCCCGACTCCAAATCAACCTTTTATAGAATTGTTGTCTGTCTGTTTGTTTGTGCGAGCAATACGCAAAAACTACTGAACCGATTTTGATGAAACTCTTTTGTTTGATAGATTATTATCTGACTTAATATCTGATAAATAATTTGTGCGGACTAAGTCACAGGTTAACTCTATATAATTTTAAAAATGTAAACTCACGGTTGTGAAGGCGCACTGAGAGGAGGTAGTAGCGGTGGCGGCGGCAGGCCTGTGGTCTCGACCGTCACGTGAGCCGAGATCTCCTGAGACTCCAGCGGATCCGCTGCGCTTAGCAATTCACCCTACAAACCAACTTTGGACTCGATAAACGTTCTCACATTAGTTATTAATTAATAACAATGACATTCTATACACAAGGACTTCGCATCAGCGCCCTATTAACGGGACGGCAAAAGGGCAAAAGTGCTCGATTGTTTTACATAACTGCTCAGTGACCGAGGACATTTGAAAGGACTGGAATGTCATCGGCAATGTTTAACAGCAGAGCACAACTGAAGCATACTATACTAAGGTGACAGTTTGGGTTTTTGTTGTTGTATGACGTGACGTGGTGAGTCCATGTGTATATATAACGTCATTGATTAATGGACATAAAAGCGTTTGAATCGTGTTGGTCTAGTGGAGAGTAACCATGGCTTTTTCTGAAGTTATGGACGGTTTGTAACACCACTGGCTTTACGGTGAAGGAACACATTGTTAGGAAACCTGCGTGCTTAGATTTCGAAGCATGTATTGTACCCAGTACCCACAGTCCATTATAGGTGGCGACAAGCTGACTACCCGTCACACTGGACAGTTTCGGTACTACTAGTGAAACGTATGTTCTGAGGTTTCAGAATATCTCCGAGAATAATCCTCGGGGAATATATACATGCAAAAAACTTAAATATTTTTTTTTGGCATTACACTGCATCTTGGTTCGTGTTAAAATACTCTTCACACTTTTATAAATGTAAAGAGAATAAGCATGCATTAATAATAGTTTCATTTCTTCGGCTCTGAAGCCGTGGAAAATAAACCAACAGAACGTTAAATCCAATTAAAAAGATGGAGGGTATAATTTTGATAATAAAAAGTCCCCCAAATAAGTGGAGTGACTTACAGCACGTACAATGACAGTCTTGCCGGGACTGCGCGAGGACGACCCGCGCGGCTCCACCACCGCGCTCGATCCGCTGGGACCTGGGAATTAATGATACAGAATAAAGTTTATAGCACTGTCTGACCTAAACCCACACCTAACACATTCACTGCTAAGCTAAAAACGTGATGCGCAACGAATGTGCTGACACGCGGAATGCGATACAACTCTGACTCACCGGGCAAGTCGTGCGCACCGTGGACAAGTTTTAAGTAGTCCATTTTTACATCGCGCGAAAATATTGTATCATTTGACACTTAGAAATTCACAGCAAAACAAATGTCAAATGCTGTAGAAAAAGTGACAGTACAAATTAAGACGAAGTGCTAACCTTCAGTTTGTTCTTGGATAACCATATTTTTTCAGCGTTAATAATGTGACTTTTTAAGTCCTTGACCTGCGGCGCGTATTGGGATTGATTGTGTGTGATTGCGAAATATTGACGAAACTTTTAAAGCCATAACCATGTCCTTTAAAGAATAACTTTTAAAATGTTACGTTTTCAAATTAGACTCATTTCCAATTAGGCTTGTGTAGATTTATATAGCTTTCACATTTTCCTTCACTTCCTTTCGTTATAACGTTGTATCAAGCTCTTTGTAACTTACCAGGTGAAGCAGAGGGTATGTTCTGTTGGTGAGGCGCCTCCATGATAGAGCAGGCGGTGTCGACCAGCGTGTGGAACTCGGACGGCGGCGCGGTCGGGTCCTGCAGCGAGCTGCCGCCGGCCGTCATTGTTACAGAGTGGGGATGTCTGGTGAACACGTTCATTGATTCATATCGCGAGCGAGATCGGTAATGTACACACAGCGATGGATCAATGTACCAATAGTTGAACTCTATGTCCATGAACACAGAGTTCAACAATGGGTAGGTAGATCTGTCGCTGTGTGCTTGGGATCTGTATTCAAGTATTCTATCATGTAGCTTTAGTATGAAAAGTGAACGAAAATTAACCTTCGTGAGATAAAAGTACTGTACATACCACCAATAGCTAGAAGGTGCCATTAACACGAAACTTAAAAGTTACTTACCTATGATGTTTTTTCCTAGGTATTTGTCTTGCTTCGTTCGAGTCTGAATCTGATAAGTACTCGCCGTCAGTGTCAATATCCATTTTCGTCGTAGTATCTTTAGCACACGATAAGTCCTGTAAATAAATTAGAATATTAGATAAGAACTTTTAACACATTGTTTAACAAATTAACCTTTCAAATTCTACGCTCACTAACAACACCGCCGACCTAGCCGCCGCCGCCGCCTAGCTGGTGGTGGCAATATCTCGTTTTAAAATGTGTACAATAGTTAATTACCTGTGGTTCATCTCTAGTGAACGTGTGTGAATGAGTCGGGGGAGCGGATGCGGGGCGAGCGGGTGGAGACCATCCTCTCTCTGTACCGCGTGTCGACAGCCCCAAGCGACGGGGAACAACTGGAACAATTTGGTTTTAAAAAAATGGGCATTGTTAACATAACGACGGGCATACGTTGTCTCTAGTGCGGTATGCTCTTCTGAAACTAAATTTACAAGATTATTGAGAAAATGTATCGCGAAATCGCTAGATTTCACGATACATTTTCTTAGGGGCTTAGGCTATCGCGTAGTAGGAAATCGCCATTAAATAGCTAGTGTGAAAGGGTTCTATCTACAACGTCACGCTTCTTTCCCAGAGTAAGGTAGGCAGAGACTACGACGCGATATTCTACGCTACGATCATAAATAGGTACCTCTTTCGCCTCAGTCACGACCGTACATCTCTATGGGGACGGGACGGGACTTCATCTTTCTCGGTTTCGAGTAAGTTAAAGCATGGACTAAGAATGATATCGATCCTCCTTAGAAGCGTGGAAACACGAAAATTGGTCAAAGCGGTCGGTAATGTTCCACCTTCTTCGTACGTCGATGTTTCAAATTTTAGGTTTGTCCCTTTCTATCACAATTTTTTTAAATAAAAACTGATTTTGTAAATTTTTGTCGTGTGATTAGAAAGGGACTAACGATAGATGACGATGAAAACGTACGAAGAAGGTTGAATCTTACCGACCGCCAAGGAGTATTTTCATGTTTCACCGCTTGTAAGGCAGTCTGCACTCCAAGGTATAGACAATACCTATTTCCAGCTTCCTGGTTCTAAGGATAAAATAAAATTCTAAGACCAATGTTTGGTAGCGGCTGGATGAAAAGGTCGAAGAGTTTATCGGGGCGCTTTCGGAGTTTTATGTTCAACTGTGAAATATGTGAATGATGAGTAAATCGGCAGAGCTTCAATAGTTACCTTCGAGCGGGTTGTTGACGCCGGGCGGGGCGTCGCCGGACGCTGGCACGGTGACGGGCTGGCGCGGCATTCCAAACAACTCCTCGCGCCGCGCGTTCGGCTGCAGCAGCTGCGGCTGGTCAGCGAGCGGCAGCGCATCTTGCATTGTCACTGTGTTATTGAGATATTTAAATTACGTCTGTTACTGAACTTGTGTGATCTGGCACAACTAAGGTAACTAACCATAAAGTTAAACGAAACAATAATCTTCTTTCTCTTCTATCAAGTCAAGGGCATATCATCGAGTTTGACCTGGCATCGCGGTGAAGAGATTTGCCAACCAGCATTAGAGGCTTGCTGACTGCCCAGGGTGCGCCGGACGTATCGGAAATTCAGTAATAATTATCGATGCGAATTACAAAAAATGATTAAACCATGATTGTCTGGTGGGTAGTAACCGCCATTCGTACAGTTTCGGTGGGAGTCCAGCCTCATTCAGACTCGTACCAAAAAGTTATTAGGACCTTACGGACGACTAACTCCATCCAGCCTTGTCAATGAAGGAGAAAAACAGTATGCAAACCTGCATTCGGCAAAAAGAAGTCGGCAAATAGGCATTGAGCAAGCGTGTTAAACTAACGCCCACATACACTCACCGGTCTATAGAGGACAAACAGAGTGATGATACGACCGTATTGCCTTTGAGGTGGTAAGACACTCTAGTACCACTTATACTGCGTCTTTAAATATAAATACTCCACATCTATTGTGTTTAATTGATTAAATATGGTTGATATCATGGCAACGTAAAATATGATAATATCGTCGAGCTCTTTTTTCATAATCCATATAATATATATTACTAGAGTTTACCCGCGACTTCGTCCGCACAAATTATATACCAGATTTTAAGTCAGATAATAAGCTATCAAACAAAAAAAGATTCAGCAAAATCGGTTCAGTAGTATTTCGTGATGCCGTTACAAACATACAAACAAACAAACAGACAGACAGACAAAAATTCTAAAAAAGGTTGATTTGTTGTCCGGGATACCTAAAAACCATATCGTAATCTTTTTCATGTAAATATCTTCAATGTACAGACACACTTCTGTTACAGTTTTGTAATAGTTAAGATAAGATAATGTTAACGAAGTAGCAACATAGTACTAACTATTGAAGGGATCGGGGGGCGGGCACCCCAGACAGAGCGTGGAGTCTGAGCGCTGGAAGAAGGCATGGCCTCGGCCGCGGACACCTTCGCCCTCGCCGTCGGACTCGGCGGCCGCTCCGCCGCCCACCACCATCTCTTCGTCACCTTCCTCATTTTCATTCTCGTCCTGCACACAAGAAAAATGGCTTATGAAACTCTGCTTATAATTATAAATGTGGCTCCATCGATGATTTAGCCAATTTGACTCATGAATCTTTGAAAGAATAAAAAATTAAACCGGTCAAGTGCGAGTTGGGCTACTCGCGCACCGAGAGTTCTGTACAACACCACCACAGAACATATTAACTTAGAAAAAAGTTTTATTTTCTTCGGGACCTTTACCGCGAGACCGACACAAGCTTGGCCGGTTTTTATTATTTGTGTTGTTATACAGTAGATTTGCTCTATAATCACACCAAGTTTGACGCTTGTATGTATTACCGTATTTACGATAGAGCGGAAAGAAAAAACGTGCTCGGCGCTGTGGGCGCGCAGCAGCGAGAGGCAGTACAGAGATGTACTCACCGCGGTCCACACGTGCTGGTGGTGATGGGGCTGGGGCTGGGCGGCACGCATGTAGTAGACGAGCGCGTCGAGCACGTAGGCGACGTGCTTCAGCGCGGCCACGTCCAGCACCGGCAGCTGCTCCGCGTGCTCGGCGCTGTGGGCGCGCAGCAGCGAGAGGCAGTACGCGAGGAACTCGCGCCGCGCGCTGCCCGCCTCCACGCCTGACAACAAAATTACAATTAAAGGAATTTCGACAGGACAAATGAGTGATTTTTTGTGCTGCTCAATAGGTCAGTTTTGCTTCAAAGAAACCTTCATGAGAAAATAAGAATAAATTTATTTAATTCACACAAAAAAACAATTTTACAGATGAAGCCTTTAACTTCCTAAAGTACGATTCACACCGAGCGGAGCGCATGCGTCGGTAGCCGACCGGATCGGTATTAATAGATTTTCCATGTTATTTCAACGCCAGCAAAGTCGATAATAGTTTGGCAGTGAAAAATTATCTGCGCTGCGCTTCGCCGTCCCTTACATAACCATAATCACTTTGTATTATAAGATAAGTAGTAGTTGAAAAAATATGATGATGAGTTGTATACCTTGTTCGCGATCTCTAGCCCGAGGTCCCTCCGAGAAGCCGATGATGCGTGTAGCTGGTGAAGTGAATGAGGTGGTGCGCCTGGCGGCCGGGGCGGCTGCCCGGCTCGTCTCGGCGGTCGAGGTGCTCGCGTTGTTAGAAGTTAGTGAAGCGCCGAATCTGTACAAAATATTTATTATTATTCGCATTATCTTAGACCCAAAGCAGGTTTTGCAAGTTTTTTAGATTTATATACAGTTTCACTTTACCGATAGACTCTAAATCCAACGTTTCCTTTCCCAAAATATTTCAAAAAAACATCAGCTGTCCCATACATTTGAGTCGAGTAGGTACTGCAGTTTTGTATGAAATATCTAAAAACATCCCGAATATTGGCTCCATAGTGAAAGTTATTAAATATGATGGTCTCCCACCCCTTTTAATATACCTTGGGTGTTTTGTTACAAACTCTGTACACGAAGTCGATTTAGTCTACTGGTTGCTGCCAGCAACGACTGGACGCTTGAACTATCAGCATAAAATTAGAGTAATATCTTAAACCCATTACGACGAAATTACATAATTATAATAACACACACCTCAACTGTGCTTCTGTGGCGTCCATGACGGTGACAAGCCAGTCCCACGTGTGTTTGAGCTGCCTCTCCAGGTAGCATTGAAGACGCAACGCCTCGCGATACGCGAGCGGAAGCATACGCGGCAGCGGCAGAGTTATACGCTCGTATTCCCATAAGAGGTCTGCGATCTGACGGATCACTATGCCTGTAAGAAACCACACTTACATTAAAATAAATGCTTTATATTCTCTGAGCATTCTCCTAGTTCCCAAAGATACTAAACTAGTGATGCAATAGTATTTATGTCGCCTATAATAAACAAGCAATATTACTTAGTACTTTCGGCCGTGACATCAAGGTTTAATCTCGAAATGATTTAAAAACAACAGCAGTACAAAAAGGTTTTTTTTACCTTAAAACCTTGCAAATTATTGTACGCAACGCATTAAGTTTGTAAGAGTTTCTGGCCGCATATATATCAACGTAACACCTTTAGACACAAAGCTTTTAAAAAAAATTATGTCAAAAGGTGCGTGATATTATTTTGAATCAAATACTTTTGATTAAAGGTCGCACACTTGTTCTTGTTGCGCCGACCGAAACGAAATTTCTTTAGGCCTCGTACACCTATGCGCACCGAATCAGACGAATCGCCAGAATTGCCTACGCGTTCGTCGCGGACAGATGTGCGATCACCTTTAATTTTATCAATAAATGTGCTAATACGTGTGTACGAAGCAAGTTCTCACATTGCCATCTCACCGCTAAAGTGTACCTTAGTAGCTTACTAATAAGGCATAAGCATAAGACATTCAGATCACCTTTCGACACTGTAGCGGTAACGCGGCCTCACCAGCACATTATAATCATTTGTACCAGTAATTATATTATCAATAAATCTATATTCTCTCTTGAGTTTATCATCATTATCTACGCATCAATCTCCAGCATACAAAGGTGTACCTAGACATAACCCGTACAACGTGAACTATTTAATGGTTGCTCTTACCGAAAGCTCTGGCCAGACATGAGGCGGTGGTTGATGTGGAGTGTGGATCGTGGGCGCCGGCGGCGGCGGCGGCGGCAGAGCGACGCAGCGAGGCCGGGTCTATGAACACGAGCGACGAGCCGCCGGTCAGCCGCACGCCGCTCGTGCCGCCCGTCGTGCCGCGAGTCGTCTCCCGCGATCTGCAGTTATTTATTGACAACCATTGACAAACCAAGCTGTAGTCAGGCGCGCGCACACGTTGGATTTGACTACATAAAATTGTGTCTTTCAGTGCTCTAATACTATTTTTAATAACTGAAAGAACAATAAAAAGTATCGAAATGTAGATGACGCTAAATGCAAAGCGCGGCTTTCAACCCTACGCGCAATGTCATGGACAGTTTGCACAAAGTGCGCGTGTGCAGACGCCATTTCGAAATTTAAAAACGTTCTATTGAGTGCTGGACCTGTGCCATGGTGTAAATCTTCCCCGAACAAAATTCTGATGCAAAGCGCGGCTTTCAACCCTACGCGCAATGTCATGGACAGTTTAAACAAAGTGCGCGTGTGCAGACGCCATTTCGAAATTCAAAAACGTTCTATTGAGTGCTGGACATGTGCCACGGTGTAAATCTTCCCCCAACAAAATTCTGCCCAATAAACCAAACAATAAGCATTGGCATAGTACGTAAACTAACCGTATCGCCCACTGCATGGAGTGCGGCGCGAGATTGGGCCTGGGCGGTGGAGCGGCGCGGCGCTCGAGCGGCTCTCCGTCCGGCAGCGGCGGCTCAGCCTCGCCGTCCTGCTCGTCGGTCTCGCCGGCCTCAGAGTCCTCGTCCTCCGGCTGCGTCGAGTCCCCGCTCTCGTCCTCCGGGTATAGCAGCAGCGACGCTATGCCTGTCGCGGTGCAACACGCCATTAAGATAATAACGAGTGAGGCGCTGGGCCTTGTTTGTAAAGGAGGATTGGGTAGTGCTTCTGATCTTCTACATTTTATTGTACCTATATGCCTAGGTAGCATCCAAAGTATTCCCATTTTGGAAAGAGAACGGTGTTTCGCGGACATCGCCATCATCAACTTATAATTGATGCGTCCCACTGCAGCGAACAGACCTCTTCTCAAAAATAAGAGTGACATAAAGTGGGCCTTATTCAACCATGCGGGTCCAGTATGGATTGGTTGGAACTTGCTCTCAGAGAAGCAGTCTTGATAACTGGCTTGATGAATAGTTACACTGCCATGTGATGGTGTTTCTTGTATCGCCACCTACTCTTGTTGTTACCTGATACAATACGGTGCGATTTTGATAGAGGGGTCAGGTTTACCTGAAGCTGCTATCTGGACCAACTGCTTAGCGAGCCTTATAGTCCAGTCATTTTGTTTTACGGTTTGAGCCGGGACTAATTTAGATTTTTTTTTTTTCGGGATATAATTTAAAAGCCAATTTGAGACTAGAAATATACCAATATACCAAATATACCAATACATGTCAACAGCTCTAAATTTAGAATTTAGCTTTTATCTCATTCTTAAAAAACAAGACGGGTAATTTTTTTCACATTTTAATGGCTGTACCATTATACACACTTCAAACACGGATTAAATATTTTTGTCTACAGAAAGCTTTGTATTTTCTAAAAAGCGTCATTTAAAAAATTTCGATGACTATTTTATTGCTCAACTCATTTATATTGGTTGATCTTATTAAAATGAGTGCATTTGTATTAGTATTATTAAGTTAAAAGCCTTCTGGGAGATACAATTTGGATTTCTATGTTGCGTAGCAAAATTTTTATATATGTTTTGCTGATAGTCTTTTTGTCACGAAATGATGCCGGTTACAGTTTAGTCCCATTCTTAATTACTTCCCACCCCTCCTAACAAAACTCCGTAAAATGACTGGGCTATTACAGCAGACAGAGCAACAAAGGATTTAGCATGGGCGATAACAACTATAATAACAAACATACCAGCGTCGGAGCCTTGCGTGGCGCCGGTCTGCACGCTGCGCTGCGCGGACTCGGCGTTGTCCTGGTCATCGGAGTCGCTCTCTGTCTCCACTTCGGCCAGGAGGTCCAGTTCACTTTCACTCTCTCCTCCTTCGGCGCGTTCTGTGCCGTTCTCTACCACTACGTGTTGCTCTTGTCCTCTGCAATGGTAGAAGAAAACATTAAAGTGAATTCATTTTAATAGTAGAACAAAAAAACTTATACCATAAACTCTTGGATAAGTTATACGTCAAGATTGACAGTCGAAGCTAAGAAAGCGTCGAAAATAATTTCAACCAGTACTGGCCTCTAAACCCTATACATATACACGCTCACAGACATAATTTGTATGACGCCTCACGCACACCAACCTAAGAAAGTTGGCCCGTTTTTGTTTTACACGGTAGAAGCTAACGCTTCTTTTGTGTTCGCCTAACGGCTCATTCTAGACAAACTTTTTCTAAGCATAAACTTTACACCAAATCAAAGGCTTTTCAATTTCATGGCGATAAGTTAACATCTGAATCACATCTTGGAGACTTCAATGTTATTTCATACAAATGGGAAAAACTTACAAGAGGTAAGCATGTGCTATAAGCTAAGTGAGTGCGAGTGAAGAGGGAATACACCATTGCCTACTATACTGTTTTCTGCCACCCGTCTACCACGAGGGGGTGAGGTAAACAATGGGTCGAGGGTAGGAAGTCTCCTTACAGTATATAGTACACTTTCTTATAGTGTGCCTAAACCCTAGAAGAGCGAATAATTTCTCTGTGGCCTAAACAGAGGCTTGAGACAACAATCTCACTTTCACATTTAAAATGATTAGTGCTTTTTCTGTAGAGTCTATGGCCAACCAGTATAAAAAGTACTACATACTACGGGTAGGTTATTGCCGAAATCAAACGAGAAAGTCCGAGAAACGATAGTGTGGATGGTCGTCATTATTCTCGCAACTCGTGAGCCGTAGCAATTTTCCTTGAAAGTTCTCGCGAGAGTATAGTACCTGCTTTAGAGTTTTGTTGATTATTAGGAGGGGACCAGCAGACTCACCTATCGCCCATATTATCGTCATGCTGCGCGTCGGTAGGCTGCACAGGCGGGGGCGCATTGGGCTCGTCCGTCTCGGACGCGTCGTCGTCCCCACCGAGAGCTTCCCCGGCGACGTCGTCCGCGTACTCGGTGGCGACCGGAGTCGACGACCGATCCGGAACGAGGGTCGAACTACCCATCGACGTCCCGCCGGCGGCTTGACCGCGACCGCCCGCTACGTTTGACTCTCTGAAGCAATGAAGACGTGAGTTTAGGGCTGTTTGATGATTTTGGCTTTAGAAAGCTATTGATTGGTTTAAGTAACACACATTCTGTTGTTCTTAGTACTGGCGGTATTAGTAGACTCATATATCAAAGATAACATAAAACTTCATGGAATTTCTTTTTTTTACTTTTTTCTTTGTGCTTTGGCAGTTCACATACATACATGTGTGACATCCCTGTGTCTTGTGACATGTCACACACAATCTTTAAAGGAGGCCATGTCCAGCAGTGGACGTCTATCGGCTGAGATGATGATGATACCATTCAAACAAAAACGAGACCATAATACCTTTTTGGGTGGTCAGAAACGTTTGTACAACCCACTATCTTTGCTATGACAAGCGAGCTGTTTTAGCAAGGCTCATCTTCATTATGGCATATCGTGTCAAGAGCGGCTCATATGCGGCAAGGGTAGGCTTTCGCCTATAAAAAAACACCCCATTAGAACCCTGACACCTCAATCACCTAGACACTTACCTACGGGAAGAAATCGGGTGGCCCATTCTAACTTGCACACAACATACATAGATACATAAACCTACAACAATAATCCCTTTAGGGGTGCTCATAAACATAGCTACAACTACCGGCTATCTTGCATGCAGTTGCAAGATAACAAGGCTTACTTATAGCGTAAAGGTTTCAAGATGTGCCCTTTAACTCGTAATTCGTAACATACCTGCGCGAATGCGGAAGCCGTGAATGTCCAGTAGAAAGTGGTTCAACCCCGAACAGGTCCTCGCTACCGTTGACGAGGTCTACGTATGTAGTGGCGAGCGGGAACGGAGCCGTCGGGCGAACCACGCCGAGCCTCACAGGCGCCAGCAGGGAATCGGCCGCTTCCACGAGCTCTTCCACTGCCAGGGCGACGAGCGCCGCGAAAACACGCCGGCAGCGAACCAGCGACGACGTTATTGATAGAGGCCTGCGAATATCACTTGACGTTAGATTTAAGATTTGTCAAATTATTTAAAAACATTTTATTAACAGGTCGATCGAGAAGATTCTATCATCACCTATAATACACCTCACTGCACCATAGAGACATGCTTCCATCACTCGGCCATAGGTACAAAATTATGAGCATTTTTGCATCGTAAGCAATTCGCCGGACAGAATGTCGACGTAATAACGATGATAAGTCAAGCCCCTATCAGATGCAATTCTTGCGCGTATCGTAGAAAGCGAGCGATGTATTTGTTAATGTAACTCTTTAGTAATATTGTGATGTGATATAGGCTTCTCTCAAATAAGGACGCTGCGAGCGGACAATGCGGCTTGGTGGAGGCAAGTCTCCTCAGTCTGTATGCACTTAAGATCTAGCGGTAGTAATGGACCCACTGTTTAAAACGTCCCTCTTAGAATGATGTTTTTACATAAATATATTAATAATTAAAGTATATTTTTGTCGTCCTGTCTGTATAATTGTCTATACTTATCTCAGAAACTACTGTAGGGACTTTGATACGATTTTCACTAATAACAACACACACAACACAAGGAAGATCTGTCCGGCCGTAGATACGTGGTGCTACACGGGCGAAACCAGGGCGGGTATATTTTAAAAATACTGTTAACAAAATCTTACCCCTTCTTCTTAGCAGCGCCCGGCGCCATTTCGACGCTGAATATAACAAATATCCTAGCTACGGAGCGGACGAAGCGTCTCGCAACTTCACGCGCTCGCTCCGCGCGGCCGGGGATCGTTTCGTTCTGTTGCTCCCGGATCAACGTGTGCAACAGTGTGTCTAACATCTAGAAACAATACACAGACATGGTATTCATTACGTATCTTATGACACGGATTAAGAGATATTTCTGTACCAAGATTCATCAAGTTTAGACCAACACAACATCGACATAACTTGACAAAAATCTTGTAATTGTGTCGCTTGGTATTGCTATTTGATTCTTACAAGATGGTAACTTTATAGAAAACTACAGTTTACCCACTACTTCGTACGCACAAATTATATAACAGATTTTATATCAAATCATAAGCTATTAATCAAAAAAAAGTTTCATCAAAATCGGTTCAATAGTTTTTGCGTGATGCTATTGCAAATAGACACAAAACTTCTAAAAAGGTTGATTTGGAGTCAAGAATACCTAAAAACATCGTATCGCATATCGTATCTTAATGTTTTTTTTGTAAATATGTTCAATGAACAGACACACTTCTGTTACAGTTTTATAATAGATAGATGATCAATTGATAAATAAATATCTTAGACACTGTCACACAGATTTGTCCCAATAGAAGTAGCAGAATTTAGTCAGACTTGTATTATAGTGATTAGGCAAAATAGAACATACACTTTTGAACTCTGACATAATTTCCTAATTTTATAAAGTCATCAAGTCATGATGAAATTTGGCAGAGCACGCATTTACGCATAAAATTCCAAGGAGATGAAGTTGCGGATAATAGCTAGTTAACAAGCAACCAGGAGTGCTATTTTTTAATGTCACACCTCCTAATACGTACTCGAAAGTGACATGAATCCTATGGAGTTTGCCTTCACTTTCGTATTGTAATTAGGATGTGCGACTTACAAAATTAGCGCTCCATGACATGACTTAGATAAAAATATTCGTATAATGAAATGAAGACTGACCTCATTAGTGCATTTGACGATGAGAGCGTGCGTGAATTTGTCGAGCAGGGTGGTGCCGGACTGGTGGGGCGCGGGGCTAGCGGGGCGGGTCTCCCCCTCGCCGACGACGCCTCCCGCCGCGCCACACATCACCGCCGCCTCCACTGCCGGCCAGTCCGCTGTACCGCAACATTATTACTGGTTAGTTTTAGCACCGAATGGATATCCTACCAGAAAGAAGGCTTCAAACTAGCTCACGGCGGCCGGCCTATACGTGAATGTACACATGAGAATGAGCGGCAGTTTGCTAGACGTGTCGCTGCGCATGTATAGGGTGTAGTGGTCGCCACGACCTTGTATGAAACTAACTATTTCGAACATAAATTATACTTCATACATAAGGACGAAGATATTTTCCGATTCCTATTTAGCTTTCTGGCCAATTCTGATTAGCAAACATACTATATTTATATGAAAGATATGAGAGTAAGTATTTCAAATCTGTTACTGTAATTCAAAATAGCCTTAAAATATCGTTGCTATTTGGAATGGTAAATCTGTTTGATGTTTAAGTACATTCCGAAGGTATATTATATATAACCAACAACTAAATCATAGAGTTGTATCATAAATACTTTTAAAAATATTCACGGTTTCAGAGGACGGATTGACCTGTAAAGTTGTGAGAGGTGGCTAGCCACGATTTCGACAAAAACATAACAAAAAATAAATTTTTGCAACACCCATGTGAAGAAATTGAAGCCGGAACCAGACGGCAATAAGTATAAAATAAATATAAAAATAGGTGCACTAATTAGATCCATTGAAAGTATACAGGCTTACTAACCTAATAAGTGTAGTAAGGCGCGCCTGGCGAAGCGCGGCGGCTCCAGATCATGGTCGGGCGCGTCCACCTCCGCATCGGAGCCGGGCTGCTTGCGAGGCCCGCGGCCGCGGCCTCCGCCCGCGCGGAACTGACGCTGCTCCACCGCCTGACGTCCCACTGTTTGTACTAGGAACAACAGGATTGATTCGCCTCTGTGGAAGATTGTACGGCTTTTTAGTACCCGCTGCCGATGCCGATGCCGCTGTAGACTTGTAAACAAACTTTGCAATAACCTAAGTAATTTTTACAAAGCAATCGCTGTGTAGATAGTAAAATCCATGGAAAGAAAAGTAAGTTATAGCATGTAGGATCCCACTGTAAAGCAAAGGTCTCTTCTCAAGAATATAGGCGAGGGGAAGTTGGCCATGCCACCAGAAAACAGCTTCATACAAGCTCGCGGCAGCCGGTACACCCCTACATGCGCAGCGTGCGACAATACGTGAACGTTGAATGAGCAGCAGTTTGGCAGAAACATCGCTGTGTATGGGGTGTACTAGCCGCTGCGAGTTTGTATTAAGCTGTTTTTCTGGTAGGATATCTATTCGGTGGCCATAGTCCACCACGCGGGCCCAGCACCACCCAAAAATCCATGGACATTTACATATATAAAAAATATAGTCCATGAATAAATAATGCAGATGAGCTGAGAGAAGGAAAATCGCCATAACTACGGAAGCGTAAGCAAGAAAACATCTGTATTACGCGCCACCTACCTTGAATTGAAATGAGTCGCGAGCTGAGTATCTCTAGCCAGACGGGCGAGCAGGTCGCACCGAGCAGCCCAGTTGCCCCCGACGAGCGCCTTGCACCGGCACTTCTCCCAACAATCGCAGTAAGCGGTCGGAGAAGTGCGCTTCAGTTTGCAGTCGTGGCCTTTGTGACACACCTGCAATAAAAGAATGATTAATCTTGGTACTTTGTATATAATTTCGTATCGAGTAAAATTTTTATATCCGTAAAAGCTTTTACCTTAGCACACTCTGTGCAGCAGCAAAGGGAACCAGTGAGACCGCACGTTTTGCATTCGAAAATATCCTGCAAAAATAACAACCATCAATAATTTTGCAATAAGGCCGATCCATTTGTCAACACTTAATACACACATTCATCACAAATTGGTTTAGCATATGTCAACCACGAACCGCACACCTGGCGAAGCACACCGCAGAGCATTTTTACTGAAAAACCAGTATCGACTTTGTTTAGCTTTTAAATAACATCGAAAATTGATTAACACAACTACTAGTACCCAAGAGCATGGAAGCGACTTGAGGCGACACTTGTGCGACTTTCGACGCGAACAATGTCCATAATGGTTTGGCAGTGAAAAATGCTCTGCGCTGACCTTCGTCAGTTATGCTCCATGTTCTAAGAGTTTTGTTGTCTAGTGTTTCAGTCATAATTTGTCTTTATCCTTATGAATAGGACAATATTTACGTTTTGTTTCGAATTGACACATTTAATATTACTGACCTGATTGATATGTTCCTGGCCGGTCCACGTGAAGCTGCAGGTGTCGTTGCAGCACAGCACCAGCAGCGGGGAGTGGTCGGGGTGTGCGGCGGGTGGAAAGATGGCGGACGCGCGCTGAGCTTCGTCCGCGTCCGGGCACGCGCGTATTGCGTCCAGTATTACTAGAGCCGCGCGGTAGGCACGCTCCGCTACGGCAGCCATTAGAGGCGTTTGTCCCATTCCGTCCCTATCAATCGAAATTGTGATTAGAATACAATTGCAGAGTAACAAATGTCGACGAGCCGAGACGATGACAACAACAAATTATAATGTCATAGCATACGATATACGATACGATAATACTGCACCTCACGAGTTTCAACCAAACAGATGATGAGGCTTTAATCAGTAATCAAATCCCACTGGCATGAAAGTTTGTATAAAAAAGAACCAAAAGAAAAGATGGACCGCAGTGCCTAACACGCCCGTAGAACTTTCCTTTTGCTTTACAGATCATAACAGTCCGAACAAACCGTAAATCAGGCATGCATATTTACTAAGGAGACTACGATGCTATAAATCCTGTGGGATACATCCTAAAATATGAAACACTCTAAAAACTCTATACTCTCTACTTATTAGAGGTCGTAGAGGAATCAAGAACTTACTTGGCAGTAAGCAGCTGCATGAGATAGGGCTGCAGTAAAACGCTTTCGCATAAAGCGCGCAGGGCAGCGAGCGCGTTGCCGCGTCTCTCTGCCGGGTCCGCGCTGACCGCACCGCCGCCATTATTACCGCCGCTTGACATTTTGCTGTAGTGTAATACTTTTTAGTACATTTTATTTATCAACATCTGAGGATGGCGAGCTAAGCAATCGTTGGTTCCAAGGTTTCTATTTGTATCACTAACAGAATAGAGAACCCGGCTCCGCCTTTAAGTCACATGTTAGAGCCTGCCTGTCTCTAATATGCGTAGATACGCGCACCAGTTCCTTCATTTCGTTCAGCTAAAAGGTAACTGTAAATTTTAATAAAATTCAGTCATAAGACTTAAGAGATTAAGGTTGAATTGAATTTGTTTTTTGGTAACACTATTTCTCGAACTACATGCGATCACTATTGGTTCTCTTTACTGTGGTTTTACCTAACATCCCGAACTCTTGACATCAATTTAAATAGACATCCATTTTATAACATATCCGTTTAGCTATTTTCAAACCAAAACGGCAGCCAAACTATAGATAAAATAATCTCACCCATTATTAGTAAGTCCCATCAAGCTGTCTTCATCGCCAGACGCTTCGAAGGTCTCTGGCGGCCACGACAACGCGGGCATGGCTTCCTCTGCACTCGCGCCGCCACTACCCGTGTTACCCGCTAAATTGGGCAGCGCCGAGTTTTCCACTGCGGAAAATAGTCATGTATTACTTTGATTTTTAAACAAAGAAGAATAGTTTATTTTAGATGTATATTTGAATACATACCTATATCAGGTTCCTTGTTCGAAGTCGGCGCACACATGTGAACGCAGGCGTGTAAAATATTCCTATTACCATCGCAACGCTCTTGAAGTATTGATAGTATTTGTTGTTCTGAAAATACACGACGCATTTTAAAAGCTATACTTAATATGTTTTAATATAAAAGTAGTCCTTAAGGCGCCATAGGTTCAGTCGAATATTTTCTATGAGAAACACGATTGCCCAGCCCTCCGAAAAGTGCGTGCGTGTGCCGTATTTTCGATTAAAAATAATTTTATGATTTCACTAGATAAACTTATGGTGGATATGTGAGTATAAATACCAAAACTCGGAAATTATTTTAGTTCTGCTAAAACGAGAAAAAAGGTTAAAAATACATGAAAATACGTCATTTTTGTGACGATTTTCTATCGAGTGAAGTAATTCCAATCGTGTATTCAATTTATGATTTCACTAGATAAACTATCCATGAATACTATGATATGACTTTGGTTTCAGTAAATTGTATAAATATAATCGAAAAAAGAAACATAAAAGATGCCTTCAAGGTATTTCGTTCTACTATTGCGCTTTAAACGCAATTTTGTTTGACACTTACTGCTAGTATCAGATTCCAATTGGTGCAGCAGCTGACGCACTCCATCGACATCACATCGTAAAACACGCGGCATCATAAGCTGCGGCTCCGGCACTAATATAATCAGTGCAACCTGTTTGATACAAAAAAATCATTTTAGTAACTTTTGTAAGTCTGTTGTCTTCATATGGTTTTTATACCGGTAAATTCGGGAAGACCCAACGAAAAAGGCTTTTGTTCAATATTGCTTTAAGCTTCGAAAATTTGGTCGGTGATGTAACTTTAACATGCAAAGCCGAATCGGAGTACGAACGGTATGATACTACGAAATATGATAATTTAGGTAGAATTTGATGGTTACCACGTGCTGACCAACACTGAACCCTGTTATGTTATACCATTATTGTAATGTTTACGGCTATTAAGATTGGTCTGGGCAATTTTAAGGAATATTGTGATTCTCCAATCATCTTATTTGTTGTCTGAAATTATTAACTAAAAAACACCATGTCGATTTGATACCGATCGAATCGCGTAGTTACACAATAGCACCACTGGTTTCCCGAACAAATGTAGCCTCGGCTTGAGGACAGGAGCAGACCCGAGTCACCGTCAAAACCCGAAGTCATTTAGTAATCAAAGGGTGCAAAGTTGGATAGCAGCGAGAAGGGCGCGTAAACAATGAGTCAATAGCGGCGAAGGATTGAAGATTTCACATCCTGATTGGTCAATGTAATTTCAAAATTTGTCAGCTGTGCAGATACATTGGTAAGGGCCTATTTCACCACTTTTGTACAAGTTCTTGTTAGCTTATCCGATAGCTCATTTGACATATTTTGTACGAAGAATATGTGAAATGAGCAGTCGGATAAGTTAACAAGAACTTATTCGAAAGTGGTGAAACTGGCCCTAAGACTCATAAACCTGGTACAACAGTACCTGTGACTTGAGGGCGGCGTGGTGGGTGTGCGCGGCGCCGTGTGGATGGAGGGGCAGCGCGTGCGCGGCGAGGGCGCGCGCCGGCGGCAGGTTCAGCGGCGGCGGCTCCCGGACCATGCCCACACAGTCGCGCGCCACCGGGTATATGGCCCCGTTGCCGTCCAGCATCATCACTACCGGCTCGCTGCCCTGTTGGGAAATCACAAACAATTTGTGTTGGTTGAAATGCTAACAGTGTATGTGCTTAGAATGTCTGACTCTCTGACTAATACAGAAGAATTTGCTTGCCTATAAAAGAAGAGTTAACATTCGCGTGAGACTTATGAGACCTAATGGATCAGGCTTTGAAACGAATAAAAACAAACAAGAAAAACCTATTTAAAATTCAGACAATCCCTGCCCAATTTTTGACTTCTCCCCGTCTCTCTCAGTGGTACAAGAGGTGGGCAACAATAAGCAGTGGTTCCCCTCTCACTCGCAATCACTCAGAATACATGTGCGCTATTCTCTTGTTAGTGCGAGGCCATTTTATGAATTTTCTAGGAGGTGTTAAAACCCTAAAGTGCTTCACTACAAGTTTCACAGCAATTGCAACTATATCACACAATTTCTTGTTAAAGCAAAAATCACAATTGTTTTATACTATTCCTTGCTAGAAGAAAGCAAGCACACCAAGATTTAACGACATCAGAAACCCTGAAAAATCGCAATAAAATGCACTTTCTAATTGGTCTGATACACGGACGTCACAGACTTGCGGAGTTTGGACTTACTTCAGCGGCAGTAGCGAGTTGTATCGCTTGTCCGTTCGAGTGTCCGAGCAGGGCGCTGTTGTCGGTCGGGAAGGCGCTGTCAGTGAGGGCGCGGGTAGTGCCCACCGCGTACACGGCATAGGCTAGAGCTCCGCCTGGCCGACGGACTACTGCGTGCACCCCACGACTGTCCACCTGCCAACAAAGCACAGGTTTGAAGAAAATAACTTTAGTGGTGGCCTTAGTTAAATGGCACCGATTATGTCGAATTGTTTCACCAAGGCAACATGATTCCGAAGTGATATAAAGGAACAAAAAATTTCACTTTGTTCACCCGGGTGATATTGTTCACCTACACTCCATACAAAATGGCAACGAAATTTTAAGGCTATTTTGCATTACAGAAACAGAGATTTGAAACACTTCCTCTTACTTATTCTTAGAACAGCTTTAGTAACGTCCAAGATATGTCGGATAGTATATACATATCCAATAAATTAATTACATTTGGTACTCAGAATTGGCCAGAAAGCTAAATAGGAATCGGAAAATATTTGGAATGAAGTATAGGTCCTAGTTGAACATAGCGGAATAATCCAGTTCATCTACTACTACTAACTACTAGATTTGAAAGTCATATGCAAGAGCAAGAGTAAAA
This sequence comes from Agonopterix alstromeriana, assembly GCA_963924505.1. Lineage (NCBI taxonomy): Eukaryota > Metazoa > Arthropoda > Insecta > Lepidoptera > Depressariidae > Agonopterix > Agonopterix alstromeriana. The sequence goes on along the minus strand of OZ004665.1, from coordinate 11,687,405 downwards.
AATACTGTGTAACTTACGTAATGAACTGATTCTCCATAAGAAATCATTCAAATTTGAACTTTTTAAAAATCGATTTATTTTTATTCAACTTTTTATACAAACAGCAAAAATGAAGTGCTTCATTCGTATGAACAGGCGAATATTTTTTAATTTGTTCTATCAGGGTTTTGGGTTTCGTAATTTGAGAACACATTAAAAGTTAATATTAGAAATGCCCGAGGGCCTAGCATGCCACCCACGAGAAAACGACAAAAATCGCGACGTACCTCTGTCCGCCTTTGTTACCTTAAAGATGCGGAAAAGAGCGCGCATGACGGCTTTCTCGTTTTGTCGTGCGTGGCATCTACTGCAGTACATTCTCGCAGAGAACAGACGAGAAAGACCGAGGACGAGAGTGTGGTTGCCCTTCATTGATCTCGCGGCTTTGAACCGTAGTAAATCTTGCCAAGAAGTTCTCGCTAGAGTGTAATGCTTGCTTCAAATATTTAAACAATACAAAAGAATACTTACAGCAATAGTAATAACTTGAACATCTGGCGGTAACGCGACCTTCCTCGGCGAGCGCTGGAGACAGTCTGGCCCCCGCGGCCCGGCTGCACCCCCCGCCCCATACTTCACCGCGACGAGATCATCCTTGCGTACCAAGCGGCAGTCTTGCAACAACGCCGTCCAGTCGTCCGGTGTCGACGGCACTACCTCCTTCCCATCTTTGCCCACAGTTGGGAATCGCACAGCGGCGTATGCGCCGTCCACTTTTAGCACTCGGCCTAGAGGCACGCTCTTGACGTCCTCGAGGAAAACAACTTCTTTCAGTGGCCATTCCTCTTCGTCTCGTTTGGAACCGTCGTTTGATGAACCTTCTTCCCCACGGACTGTCACGCGTTTAGCTCGTTCTAAAAAAGAAAATAGTAAGATAATATAAAAAGAAATGAAGGAAGGATGCATTTCATCTCTTGGCTCAATGAGACTAGCAGTATATTACTGGTAAATAAATGTAAGCCACGGTTTATACAGAAGAGACGTGTGGCGGTGTCAGATAATCTAAGTAACACAATATAAACCTTATAGTACGTAGCATAGCGTCGTTTTTGTCGTAAATGAGAATCGCGCCCGCGGCTCCAAGTGACGTCGCCTTGAGGCGCAAGCGTTTCTTTTCTCCAAACGACGCTATGCTACGTACTATAAGGTTTATAATTGTGTTACTTTGACTATCCGCTACCGCATCACCTCTCTTCTGTATAAACCGCTCCTAACGGTCCATAACAAAAATTTCTTTTATCTTATTTTAACAGCCTAAATAGTACGAACAAGTCACTTTAATACTTAAACAACTTACTATAAATCTAATACTAATATGTACTTACTATGAGAAGTGCTAGTGTCACTGCAGGTGGATGACGCAGGGCTTGGAGGCGGGGGCATATCCAGCCTATCAGCCATGTCCTTATTGCTGTCCTTCCCGCTATCCTTGCAGGCTCCACTAGACGATGATGCTTTCACTGATGACACTGTCAGCGGCGACTGATTCTGTATATTAACATGAAATAATTAGCACACAAACCAAAGCTGAGCAATCAATAATAATTAAGCTAAAGCGTTTACTACTTTAGTAGATGTCGTAAAAAGTTAAGCAAGTAAACAGTTGCATTACTTTAAGATGTGATTGTACCCATGATAGTGAAGAACTTTCCCTAAGAAACCTGTAATTCGCAAAAATTTCGTCATTTCATACAAACGTTCGATTAGCTCATTGGATTTGAAAAGTCAACAAAAAGTTTAACACCACATTCTCACAGGTTTTCGTTGTATGACGAACGTAATAAAGAAAAAAACAAGAGATGCAGCGGGAATCGTTCCAAATGAACAATTATCTAGTAAAGTTTTCATCAAGTATACCTGTAATTCCCTCTTGTCCTTGTCAGAAAGGGAACGATCGGGCTGCGGCGGCGGCAGTAGCTTGAACCGGCACATATCGGACAGGTTCCAAGCAGCGTTCTGCAACACGCCCACCTTCGGCACTCCCGTCGACATGTTGAATCCTGAATATATACATTTGAATATTTCAATTTTATTTGCAAGGCGGATTTCCGTCCCGTGTGATGCGGCCCGCTCCCGCCCTGCGTTGTGTTCATCAAGCGGAACTATTTAAAACGTCTGCCATATTACGTCAAACTAAAACTCCGTTAATACGTTGCGTATTTCGTACACATTTAGTAGTAGTTTCCGCTGCGATGTGGCCCGCTCCGTCCCGATGCGGCCCACCCTAATGTGAGCTTACATTAAAAAAACAAAAGGCCTCTCCCTTGGACTGGTCTACTATTACAATAATATAATGTTTATGTCTGTGTTACATAAATTATTCGAACTGACCGACAGCGCCTGGCTGGTACATGGGCGCGTTCTTCATGGTGACGTTCTGGCCGGCCTGCAGATCCTGTGGCGCAGCGGACGAGTGCCCGCGCTGCTGCTTGCGCGATCGCGCGCGGTGCTTCTCCCACAGCCGAGCGCGTTGTCCGAGGGGCAGCACACCCCTGTTCATAGTCAAGATATAAACAGTTAGGTAAATATATTACAATAAACATACCTATAGTATCTGCAATCTCTAACTGTGTGCTTAAAAGATTAATGGGTTGTTGAAATAAGTTTATGAGCATCCCCAATTATGGTCGTGAGTTTATTTATCTATGTCCTTACCATAATACTTCTAGACACTAATTTATCGTTTTCACAATGCATATACTGAGTTTAAAATTAAATGCGTTTCAAATTAAACGGCGTCCTTCAGACCATAAAACTGAAAAACTTTAACATTAGAGCCAACATGTAGATAGCAAAAAAAACAACTATTCAATACATTTGTATTGGCTCCATATTGAAAGTTGTTAAGTTTGGTGTGAAGGACCCCATTTTATGTGTCTCGTTTAATGTCCTTACTTGGACCTGCACGTCTAGTATGATTACTCTTCACACGCGCGATGCGCCTTCGCTGCATAAAAAATAACCTGTTCCCGCGTTATTCGGAGAGCGAAAGCCGCGCTTGCCGATACTTATACGAGTATGGGAAAAAGCCGAGTCGCGCGCAAGTAGAGAAATCATGCTAGACGTGCTGGATCACCCATCTATCCTTAGACCTGATTTCTCTGACATCATATACATTTACATGTTCATTTTCCAGTGAGATATATTTCAAAAGAAAAGAAATCGATTCCTTGCGACTCGGTTATCATAAGTTATGTTATGTTAGTTATTATTCATAAAGAAAAAACACAATAAGAAGAAACAATAAACATACCACCAATAAAGTGCCCCAGATTCGAGTCTCACTACAGTGTAAAGCGAGCAGGCATGCAGCGATATCGCCTTGTCAGATCCAAACTCTGTGAACGTCTGTAGAGGATGCTCCAAGCGAGATGCACCAGGGGCGTGCGCTGCCAAACATACATATTCATTAAAACATTTATTGGAATGGTAACTCTTCTTCTTTTGAGTCTATGGCATGTGATTCTAAATTTAAATCATGAGGGATTCTTAAGTTGAAGGATGGTATGGGCAGGAATGCAGATAGGTAGACTTCACATACGCATCAGAATTTCTTCTTCAGTGTATGCAGGTTTCCTCGCGATGTTTTCCTTCACCTTCGAAATGAAATGATAACTTAATAAGTTCGTTTATTTCGCTCTTGATAAAAAAAGAATTAGACAGTCTGGAATATACAGGGAGCAGAAAGGTAGAAATTGGAAAGGATCTTGGATGTCAAGATGGGATTTTAATAAGTTGTAATGATTTTCTTTGTTTCAAATGGCTAACAGAAGAGATATACGTCATTAGCATTACAAATACATTACCAATAGACTCATCGAGGAAGGTGGCCACCCTTCCGGTGTCAGTGAGTACGGAGACACGGATGCCGGCCGCACTGATGTTGACAATCTTCTCGCCGGCCACGAGACCCAGCCAGTTCGCGCGCGGGTGATAGGTTATGCCTGATCCTGATACCTAGTAGGGGTAAACAAGAACCATAAAGAAGATATTCAACGAAAGAATATTTACATTCAATAAACAGTAGCTTCTAATAAAATTTGTTATTAATTAAATGAAAACATAATAAAAAGGCACATATTTGACGTCCATACATGGTTTTAATTTACATAATTAGTTAATCACAAGTGAAATTACTTGTATGTTGGTGTGTAAATAAAGAATATATACAACGTGTTAATAAATAAGCGCAAAACCTCATACACCCCAACTGATTTGTAACAAAATAATTAGATTAAAACAATAATTTCATTATTTTGATAGTTAAAATTTAAAGTTTTTCGCATTTTAAGTTCTCAGGCAAAAATGATTTGTTATCATTTCAGTAATGAATGAAAGCGCTAACGTGCTCATGGATAAATTTTAAGAATCTTGTTTTGGTAGTAAGTATATGGTGAGTGTGCCCGTGCGGTGGGTGGAGATCGAGTTCAGTAAATTTGAAATTCTACAAACAAATATTTCATATTTTGAAAAAAATTACCTATGTTGAAACCATGATAAATCGATTCTGCTCTCGATTCTAAACAATTTACTTTCTAGTTTTGCGTTAATTAATTAACACGTTGTATAGGTATATGTTATACAGAGTCTAACAAAACACCCTAGTAATACTTAAGGGAGTGCTTCAGACCATCAAACTGAACAACTTTCACTATGGAGTGAACACTGAGAAAAAATAAAAAAAATCAGCTGTCCCATACAAAACTGCAGTACTGGCTCGACTCAAATGTATGGGACAGCGGATTTTTTTATGTATGACTATTATAATAAAATTTATCAAGGTTCCTAGAGCCTTTTTCCGATTTTCATTCGATTCTATTTCATCAAACATGAGGTAAAACAAACATCAACTCATAAAACACAATTAATTTGAGACTCACATCATTGCGCTGGTAAGGATGAGCGTCGGCCCAACGCCACTGGTGGAGTTGGCCATGCGTGGAGATAGCAACCAGCTCGCTGTAGGTAGCTGCGATGTGCGTGAACCTAATGCTGCTATCCCAGTACTCTAGCTCTTCAGACACCCAAAGCGGTGATGCTGCCATTGCAGAGTCCTTCTTCTTACTCTCAGCTGAAAAGATGATTCAGTCGTAATGCCCTTGTTAACGAGACGGTTTCTACCCGGTTCGGTGCCGGCTAAACTTGTTCACGATCACGGTTTGTACCCGGTCGCTAGCCGGCTGAAGTGCGGCCTCATTCAGTCGTTTGGCGTTGTTATGTGCGCACGCTTATCCGAATCCTGTTCAGGACTAAGCAGATTTTTTTTATCGCTTGGTATATGTACAGGAAATTTATATTACGAAAAGAAAGTCAACTTTTACTAAAACAGTATTGGATCCATCCGATTTTAGTTGAAAGACAAGAAATTGCTCTGGGTTACAAAATTTTCGAATTCAAAAAGAATCAATTCAGAAAATGTTAAATTTATTACAATTATTTCAATTTTAAATAGGTAGGCGGCACCAGCCCGTGCTTACACCCGGACCCGTGAACAAGCTTTAATAGAATGCCATACTTCATAGTGTCCACATACATAACTGACGACCGGACATAGGCACGGTTTAAAAACGAGCGTAACCCCGGCGGAAAACTGTCTCGTAATAAAGGCGCTTATAGTTCAGGATTAGTACAAAATATGGTAAACGAATACTGCATTAGAATGACAAACCTCCATCTTTATCCCAAGATGTATCGCGCAGCGCAGACTCGAGCCACCGGCGTGGCCCGAAGTATTGACGATCGCGCCATCGGCTAAACTCAGATGGTCGCTCCTGAGTGGAGCTGCTGCTCTCGCGACTGGCTCCTCCGCGGCCGCCGCTACTACCGCCGCCGCCGCCACTGCGACTATATGGTGGTAATTTGTTATTACAAGTCATAAAACGAATTATGAAATCGGTGAAATTCTGACAGAATTAAGATTCATTCGAATGAATCCTTAGACAATATAACCATGGACGAGTTGCGCGTGTAATTCTAGTAACAAACTTTTCTAACACTTTTTGCGGGGGACAAGGTAGCATGAAATCCGCAACTTTGGATTTTATTCCATTACTTTACATTCGAATTTTGCTTGTCAATAATAGTCTCGTGTGAACCCCAAACGCGACTATTTTGAATTTATTGTGCCGCAATTATAGGCTTTCTCGTTTAGTGATAAGGTATACACTTCTGTTAATGCACACGATTAATTGATCTTGTAACGTGGCAGAGGGAAAAAGCTTCCGCAAGGCTTGTGCCTAGTTATATGGTCTAAGAATTAATCATATCAGAGTTTCAACGAATTCGTAGGGACAATTCACATTAGAAGAGCATCAAAGAGCATCGGCACGCAGCGGAAATCTTATCACTAGTGAATAACGGTCAAAAATATTTGGAGATGCAAATAGATTTGACCTTTATTCACTAGTGCGTCGATGCTCTTCTAATGTGAATTGAACCTAAAGTATAGAGAAAGTATGACGACTTGAATGTGCGCATTGTTTCCTTCAATTAAAGAGTATGTATGTACTCTTGTAGTATTACAACATACTTTCCCTAAACAATTACAACAACTACTTCATTACATTGAAAATAAAATCTAATCTAAGTGTTCACTAAAACGAAACCCAATCACAACAAAAACGGAAACTGCATAAGCTCATCAGCGTGCTAGATCGGGTCTGGGACTTTCAGTTACAGGCAGGAGAGAGAGAGAGAGGCGGAGGAGCGTAGCATGACAGGTGTACCTTCTGATAGCCGCGTACCCGAAGATGTCCTCGGAGAACATCGCGTCGGCGTCGATGATGACGGAGTGGTCCTGCTGCGCCGAGTGGAAGCCGCCGTCCAACAGGGAGATGAGGTCCTCGGGGACATAGCCGTCGCCTCCCTCCCCGCCCTCGGGCTCCTCCCCTTCCTCGTCGTCGCGGGACAGCAGGTTGTTCACCGCCAAGTTCACATCCAGGTTTGTACGCTATGTCAAATTTACAATATTGTATTTTAATAGGAGAGTGGACAACTAATCTAATTAGCTACTCTTAATCGAACGTCAAAACGCGCGGCTTGTATGAAAAATTGTACTAAGTGATGTCATCTCATAAATATTTATAGTTCTAATCTACGAATAAGAAATACTAAGTTCGCTGGTTCTAATAGTATTCTAGCTAAAGAATAACTGAAAAGGTCAGTTTAACCTTATTTTCTAACGTTTTTTTACTAATGACGACAAAAAAAAATATATTTGATGTAGTCCGCTACCATATTACTTTTACATAGGAACCAAACACATAACAGAGAACCCGGCTCTGACTCAATAGAAGTAGCATTTAGGTGCAGCCAGTGCCACGGATATGGCTTGCACCAGGGAGTGGGCCATACTCCACCACGTGGGCCCAGTGCGTGTTGGTGGAGGCAAGTTAGTGGGCAACTTGCTGTCAGAGAATTTTCAAGCCGCCTTAATAGGCCTCTGACCTGGCTTAACGAATATTTACAAAGCCCTCTGACGGAACTATCCGAGACCAACTGCTTAACGTGCCTTTCAAAGCACGGAAACACTCGAGATGAAATACGAGTCACCAGATACATCCAGAGACTAACCGGACCTGGCGTTGCTTAACTTCGGCGATCGTTTCGAATACCGAAGCTCCACTACGCCAATGAGCGCTTATGAAGGTAAGGTTGAATTTAAATTGACCTCACTAGTTCTCGAACTAAAAAGACCTCATGCAACTTCTACTGATTCTCTTTTCTGTGTAACCAGATCATGAAACAGTGAAATGTTCGGTGATTCTTATCAATACAGATTAGTCGACAGTAAAAAATAAAATAAAGCAAATAATCAGTTTACCTGTAATTCTCTGATAATGAGACTTCGACTTTTGCCCTGAAGAACAACTTGCGCTTGAGTGACGAGATCTTCCGGAACAAATGGCGCCGGTACAGATACAACTCGCCCTGAACCCGATGCGCCGATTATGACACCGGTAGCTCGGCTTGTCGAACCTGTGCATCAAATCAACTTGTCATAATCAAATAGAAATAAATGGAGAACAGAAGAAAAGTTTAACATTAATTCATCTCATTCTGTGCCCAGACATACAAGGTGCAAAAAAATTATGTTAAGACCATCAAACAGAACAACTTTCACTATGGGACCAATAGCAAAATCGCGAAAAAAAATCGGATAAAAGTTGATTAGTTTGATGGTCTAAGCAACCCGCTTAAAAGTTTTAAATGTTTATTTTTACTTCTGTAACACCTTGTATAGGATCCTTCTTAATATGCTGAAGGTTTTCTAAGGGTTTTATATCAAACTGAACAACTTTTTCTACGGGACCAACATCTAAATCACAAAAAAAATCTGGTGTTTCATACAAATCTGCAATCGTACTCGACCCAAATGTAAAGGCCAGAAGATATTTTTTTCGCGTTTTGTTCATTAATCCTATGAGAAGGTTGTTCAGTTTAAAGGTCTGATCATTCTCTTAAAAAACCCTCAGCATATTAAGTTGGGAATCTGTATAAAAATTCAATATGAATAAGCATTTTCAGGGTATGCATATTCCACCTATAAACCATCCGCCATCCGACGAGACAAGAGTTCAAGCACAATAGTCAATAACCTACACATTTTGTACGGATTTAAAAAATTTTAGTTCTGAAACCTATCATGTGAATGAAAGGGCTTCATGAGCCAGGTCTAAAAATATATTACACAATTACCTTTCAGCCACTGTTTTTCTAAAAATCCAAAAAGTATTTTCAAAACAAAGTAGTATATTAAACAACTGTACCGCTATTCGAAACCTACTTTATGAGAGTGGCAACACTGTCTTCCTTCTGATTGGTCGCGAGTATACCTGTCCCTTTCTAGCATGTTGTCTCTTTCTACCCCTTCCACCAGGCGGGGCATTCGTGGGGGATCGAATGCTTCGGTGCACATTGGCGATTTGTTCTTCGAACTGTGAGGTCGGGTAAGAAAAATATTTTACTTACAAAAATTATTTAACGGTTTTTGCCGTTCGATAATAATTTGATTAAAAATTTCCTGTTCCTTCTAGTGCTTATAGTTAAACATATTAGGTTACGATGGAAGAAAGTGGCTCTGAGGCAGGGCCATCATCATCAGTGCCCTCGATTCGTTCCGGAGCTAAACGAAAGCTCCCTCCAAGTGAAACGAGCACGGTTAAGCGGAGCGTGACATATGACCCAAGGATCATTAATAATTTAGCACAACAGGTTAGTCACATCCAAACTTATTTACAAAGCCTTGTATATCAGGACCCTACAGTCCAGTGCGATGAATGCAATGATGATGAGGACGCCATGTCCTTAAACACTAGTGGTGACTTATACCAAGACGAAGAAGTAGCTCCTACTACTCAGCAAAGTTTGCAAGAGGCGGCCAATCTAGCCCCTTATCAAAACGTGCCAGAGGTGGTCATTCCAACCCCTCATCAGCTAACCATCGAAGCGGCCACACTAGCCCCTCAAAAAGAGACCTTACAAGTAAATCCCTCTCCTCAAGAGGATTTTTCTTTTAATGTTAATACTACTCTTAAAGAACCAGCTATGGCTAAAACTGAATCTCAACGGTTAGAACGACTAAAATCGGTTCAACACTTTGATTCATCTGAATGGTCCGACGTACGTTATGCGGAGGCTCAAAAGCGTTTTTGCTCTATACCTGGCTTTACAAATCTAGAATGCAACGATGAAATTAAGCCCTACGATAAGTTTCATACCTTGGCATTAACCGAGAGAGGGTTTGCTGCGATTACTCAAGGCCTGTTAAAACAGCAAGAATCAGTTGAAAATGGTTTTCGTGATCTCGTTTCATGGGTTAAAACATGTGAAGTATTAGACGTAGCCGAGCTCGAAAATAAAATTAAAGACATATTCTCTAACGACTTTCAAAAAATATCCAATGATTTACTGCAAATGGCTTGTGGGCACCGTGCTGAAGTAATTCAGCAGCGTCGAAATGCAATATTACGTTCGGTCAAAGATAAGTTTATTAAGGCGAATATTGGCAAAATACCTCCATCTTGCGAATTCCTTTTCGCACAGTCTGAATTTTCTTCAATTATTGACAAAAATGGCGGTATGAGTAAAGTATTTTGGCCAACGAAGCCTCAGATTAATAAAACTTCACCTCAAAACGCGATAGGTCAAGTGAGAGGTTATACAAAGTTACCGTCACAAGATTTTCATGATTTGAAACAAAACCCGGGTACTAGTGTGCCCCAGACTTTTACCCCGGCGCAAGGTGTACCCTTACACCCATTTCCTTACTCAGCACCTACTCAAACTCCGTTTTATGGTCAACATCTAATGCCAGGCTATAATCGCTTCCCTATGCCCGGACATAATTTTCGACCCCGTGGGCCTAGACCAAGAGAAGACACAGCGCGTCAGCCCAGGACAAGCGTGCCTCGAGGGGGACGCGGAAAGCGTAGATTCTGACTTACTTTTTCAAGCCGGTTGCCTGCAACATCATTACAAGTCTTGGGTGGCCCTTGGGGCCCCAAATACGATTTTAAAAATAATCAAAACAGGCTACCGCATCCCTTTTGTGACAATACCACCATTACGCAGACCGGATCTTTCTGTTCACAACATTTCAGTCCCATTCTCAAAAGAGATGGAGGCGCAAATCTCAACCCTAAAACTGATGAAGGTTTTGGAAAGCGCACCACATTCCCCATGTTTTCTTTCGAGCATGTTCCTAACACCCAAGAGCGATGGCTCTCATCGTCCTGTGTTCAATCTTCGGCAACTGAACAAGTTTATCCATGTCAGCAAGTTCAGACTGATAAATCAACAAAAAGTATGCACATTCTTACAACCGAACGATTGGCTAGCAAAAATAGACTTGGCCAACGCATATTTCCATCTACCAGTGGCGCAGAGTCATCGGAGATTCCTAAGATTGATATTTCAAGGGGAACTCCTCCAAATGACGTGTCTACCAGTTGGCCTGGCCACGGCGCCAAAAATATTTGCTGTAATGACAAACTGGGTCGGACAGGTACTCAGAAACAAAGGCATTCGTATCCTAATATATCTGGACGACTTTTTAATGGCTCATCCCAATCCAGAAATTTTACAGATGCAAATAAACTATGTAGTAGACCTATTAAAATCATTAGGGTGGCAAGTAAACCACAAAAAATCGATCATAACCCCACAATCGAAAATACTGTTTCTGGGTATAATTTGGGATACTTTCCAAAACATGAAACACCTGCCGTTAGAAAAACACTGCCGCATCAAGGAGAGGTTAGTCCGAACACTAGTAAAGAAAAGCTTATCTCTAAAAGAAGCGCAAAGCCTGACAGGGATTTTAAACTTTTCAAGAATAGTTGTACCGTACGGTCGATTACATTTTCGAAACCTGTTGAAGTTCAAGAACCGTCTGATAAACGAAGACCCGCACAAACAATATCTACTCCTGCTAGAGGTTATTTCAGAACTAACATGGTGGATGAACTCTTACACGACGAATTCTCCAATTCACTTTCCACCAGCGAGCCACTACCTTTCGACAGATGCCTCAGGTTTAGGTTGGGGAGCTCGTCTAGACAATATACAACTGAAAGGTGTTTGGAACCTACAGGAAAAGAGTTTTCACTCGAATCGGAAAGAGATGATTGCAATTCTTCGTGTGCTGGAGAACTACAGTCATTTTCTGAAAAGGTCAACAGTCTCGGTCCAGTCGGACAATGTAACCGTCCTCTCATATCTCAGAAACGAAGGGGGCACCAGATCAGAATCCCTCATGAGTCTAACATACCAAATCTTTTACCTACTACAATCGTACCACATACGCCTGAGCCTTCACCACCTACCGGGCAGGTACAATGCCGAAGCGGATCGCCTCTCCCGAGGCAGCCCTCAGCCGGAGTGGCACCTTCTCCCTGCTTTGACTCAAAAGATCTTTCTCAAATGGGGGACACCCGAGGTGGACCTGTTTGCATCCCATCGAGCGCATGTGGTCCCATTATATGCAACTTTAGACATGACGGACAAAGATGCAATAATAATAGATGCTTTTTCCCAAAGGTGGGATTTCAAACTGGCGTGGGTATTTCCGCCGCCCTTTCTGCTTCCCAAAGTCCTCAGCCATCTGAATCAGTCCAAAGGGATATTCTTAATTGTAGCCCCACGATGGGAAAAAGCGTTTTGGCGTCCAGACTTGAGAAAACGTGCAATAGCCCCTCCGTTCACAATACGGAACCTTCAGGGAGTGTTAATCGACACAGTGACTTGTCGACCGCCCCCGAAAGTACACGAGCTGACATTGGAGATATGGAAATGTGGGGGTGGGACGAAGTACTAACTGACTGGACCCCCGAGCAGCGCTATTTACTACAACAAAGTTGGCGGGAATCAACCAAAAAGTCCTATAAATCAGCCTGGGGTCGATGGTATACTTGGGCTAAGGAACATCAAATCCAAATCAATTCACCATCTGGTTCGGACCTTGCTCGCTTTTTGTCAGACCTTTACCAGCAAAATGGTTTTGCTTACAACACGATACTTTTCCACAGGTCAGTAGTCTCAACTTTAAGTAATCCTAACAACCAACAACTTGGTTCTCATCCGTTAGTCAAACGGATTTTGAAATCAATAGCGATGCATAAGCCTAAAGATACTAAGCCACCAATCTGGGACATAGAGGAACTTTCGACGTGGATAAGTAACAACTCTAGTAGAAACTTAAGTTTTTATGAATGTTCGCGCAGGACGGCCTGTATTCTCTTACTATGTTCGGGCCGTAGGGTTCATGACCTTACGCTTCTGTCTATCGATCCTGCTAATTTCACTAATGCTGAAGACCACATAATTTTTTGGCCTTTATACGGATCCAAAACCGACTGCCATGATCATAGGCAATCAGGGTGGAGACTGCAGTCTAACCCCGAAAATGATGCTTTAAATCCGGTATTTTTAGTTAAAGCACTTGTGAAGCTGTCCAAAAACAGGAGAGATTCCTGCAAAATTCCAAATCTATTTCTAACAGTGTGTGGTACACCTAAAGCTGCGTCACGTACAGTCATTGCTAGTTGGGTGAAACACATGTTACAAGATGCCGGAATCCAGGCAACTGCAGGGAGCACTAGACCGGCAGTGGCCTCCAAGAACTGGGCTCTGAACTTCCCGTTGGATGACATCCTTAGCCGAGGAAACTGGAGATCATCCAATACATTCTCTAGATTTTATAAACGAGAAATCAAGCAAAATACTGTGATTCCCACTATTTCTACACTTTTTCAATCATTATAATAATTAGGTATGTCTCATTATGTACCTACCTAGGTCAGAAAATTTCTCCGATTCGTTGTTTTAGAAGTTGTATTTACCTTCTTTTGTTTACAAATTTATTCAATGAGTAACCGTCAGAATTATTGTTATCTGTATAATTATTTTTCTTTAAAAATAAAACTTCAATTATTTGTACATTATTTTATTTCACCTTTAGATTACATAGAAATCACTTTCACTTTTTTCCTAAAAAATTTGTGTTTTTTGCAAAACTATCCTTAGTTTCAACATTTTACTTACCTCATATACTCGTATTATTATCGTTATGCTTTATTCATAAAGTCATTTTGATATCACCTGAAAATAGCACAATAGGTAGATAGAACTACCTATATTTTCAAGTGAATGTTCTCACACAGTGTACTTCAGTTTCTGAACTATATTTTGTATTCTTACACTTTCACTGAATGCTTATCTAAAAACTATTAATGGTAAACAATAAGTTTTTACACAAACTAATCACATTGGCGTTGTTCCACCAGGCGATAACAGACAGCTCCCATAAAGTAGGTTTCGAATAGCGGTACAGTTGTTTAATGACAGCGTTTTAACAAACAATAAAACGCTTATTAAATAACTTACCCTATTCGAAACCTAAAATTTCTCAAACTACCTGGTGATTTTGATAAAAATAAAAACTGAGCAAGAAATGTTTAAAAACATTATAAGTACATTAAGAAACTTTATAGTAAATCGTATTTATAAAGTCAGTTTTTAGTTTTATTATTTTTATGGAAATACAATGAGCACCGAAGCATTCGATCCCCCACGAATGCCCCGCCTGGTGGAAGGGGTAGAAAGAGACAACATGCTAGAAAGGGACAGGTATACTCGCGACCAATCAGAAGGAAGACAGTGTTGCCACTCTCATAAAGTAGGTTTCGAATAGGGTAAGTTATTTAATAAGCGTTTTATTGTTTGTTAAAACGCTGTCATTTTTAGAACTGGCTTCTGAAGCCCTCTGATTTGATACCCAACACGGTAGGTTTTAGAAAAAAACTTTTCTAATTCCATACAAAACATTTGGCCTTGCAGGGCTTAGACTAAAGTCCGCTGAAAGATTGCGTTTGACAGTTACCATAAAATTGTAAAAAACTGAATGAAAACTATAAATGCCGATCATTATTTAGTAGTTTTTTGAACTTAAAAGGGCAGCTAGTGCCCTGTGTGCTAGAGTGAGCACAGGTAAACAATTTTTTCATTCAGTTTTTTACAATTTTATGGTAACTGTCAAACGCAATCTTTCAGCGGCCGAACTTTACAAGCCTATTTTTAGTAAATCAAATAAATAAAAATTGTGTAATAAGTGCCCATACCTTGTGAGCTTGGTGCAGCGCGAATAGAATTCCTCATAATGCGGGCTCTCGTGCGCGGCTGCTGCCTGGAGCCGCAGCCGCCTCCGCCGCCACCGCCGCCACCTTGCTTGCCTCCGCTCGTTCCGCCCCCTCCACTTCCTCCTCCACCGTTCCCCCCATTTTTACTAGCATCTGTTTTGCTCAAGTCAAGTCGGTCCGGGATGATGGAGAAAGCGGCACGGCATATGGTGCCATCTTCGAGTAGACAAGCAATGTGGGCCGGCCCAGCGGCCACTGCCCGCACTCCCCGTAAGGAACTTAGAGCAGATGACCCCGGCCCAGTCCCATATCTATTCCAACGTTCTGCTACTTCTTTTAGTCTGTAATAATGTTTTAGTTTTATTTGTATTGTTAGGAATACTGAAACAAGTCTACAAGTCTCAAAATTACATCTTAACTATTATAAAACTGTAAAAGAAGTGTGTCTGTACATTGAAGATATTTACAAAAATGGGTTTTAGGTGTTTCAGACTCCAAATCAACCTTTTTCAGAATGTTTGTCTGTCTGTTTATGTGTTTTTTTTGTGCGGGCATCACACGAAAAGTACTGAACCGATTTTGATAAAACTTTTCTTTGATAGTCAATGTTGCGGGTTAACTCTAGTAATATACAGCGCGTTTATGAATAAGCGCAAAACCTCATACACCCCAACTGATTTATGACAAAATAATTAGATTAAAACAATAATTTCATTATTATGATACTTAAAATTTAAAGTCATTCGCATTTTAAGTTTTGAGGCAAAAATGATCTGTTATCATTTCAGCAATGACTGAAAGCGCTAACATGCTCATGGATACATTTTAAGAATCTTGTTTTGGTAGTAAGGAGGTAACTCATATACAACATGTTAATGAATTAACGCAAAACTAGAAAGTAGTTTGTTTAGAATCGAGAGGAGAATCAAATTATCATGTTTTCATCATAGGTAATATTTTTCAAAATGTTAAATAATTTGTTTGTAAAATTTAAAATTTACCTACTATCTCAACCCTACTTTCTACCAAAACAAGATTCTTAAAATGTATCTACGAGCACGCTAGTGCTATCATTCATTGCTGAAATGATAACAAATAATTTTGCCTGAAAACTTAAAATGTGAATAACTTTTAATTTTAACTATGAAACTAATGAAATGATTGTGTCAATCTAATTATTTTGTTATAAATCAGTTTTGGTGTATGAGGTTTTACGCTTATTCATTAACACGTTGTATATAGAGCGGACGGGCGCAGCCGCAGTTTTTAATAACTGTAACTCAATAATTCAATGTAAAATTCATAAAATCATAAAATTTTCACATTTTATGTCAGTTTAGAACATTTGTTCGGTATTTTGGCATACAATGAAAAATCTTAAGGATCTGTTTCAAAATGTGTAAATCACCTAGGGGAGTTTATCTATCTCACTCTAGCTCATGTGCTGTATGATTTATCTCTTTCGGATTCACACCCTGGGTTATTTCCACACATTAAAAAACACACCCAAGTTAAGAATATGCTAATATTTCAGAAATGTATGAATAACAAAACCTGAACAGTATACACAAATCAGGTATATAAATCAATGTTGGTTTGTCTGTCTGTTTGTCCCTTATGCATTCTTATCCCATTCATACAATTGTGATAAAACTTTAGTGGTTTTTTTGAGAAAACTACAAAAATTCATTAAAAAAAAAAGTGCATTACAATGAGATCGACATTCTGATCTCCTTCGGCCTGTTTCACCTCTTCTGGATAATTTCTTGAAAGCTTATCTAATGGATTATTTGACATATAATCTTGCATACAAAATATGTCAAAAGCTCTGTCAGATAAGCTATCAAGAACTTAATCAAAAGTGGTTAAACCTTAAGGCCTATGCAAAACATACACATTTTAGGTAATGAGTCATTACAAAATATTTATCATCCAAGATATCTTGTACTACCCTAAAGATTTATAAAATTATTTTTACAAGCAGTTTGTATATTATCTTTGTTATTTGATATTCCAGCTTTTGGTAAGCAGATCATAATGGAAAATCGTGAATGAGGTGAAAAATTGTTGACTAGAAAAATTCGCAATAAGACATGAAAGTGGGGTTCGCAAATTGATTATCGAGAACTTAGAGAGGATTACGCCATTAGACATCACGATATTTTTGCTAGCACCTTCTTCATGGTGATAAAGTGGAAACATGATGTATTGTAGGCAAAATGTCAGGGGAAATTCTGCCGAAGCTCGGAAAACGTGGCCGTCTGGGAGGATCCCAACTACTAAACCAGCACTATCATCGTATTATCATGGAATGTCGGATTTTACAAGATGAACGTAATGGAGTCGAATAAAACGAAAAATGTGTTTACCTGTCTATCAATTGGTCCTCTGTGCCAGGCAAAGGATGAACCACAAAATGCATCGAAGACATTTTCGATAGCCTTGTTCAGTTTGCAACAATTTTCAATGATTTCACTCCAACATTTGTCAGTTTTCCAGTATAATTACTGCAAGAACAAAAGAACACCACAATCTAAAAACCTCTTCTAACTACCATGTTTCTCGTGGTTCTTGCTCTTGCGTGATCGTTTCTCGTTCTCATCAAATACATGTGAGTCGGTACATGACGAAAAAAGAAAGAAAATAATCAACATGGCTTCTTTGCCGGCAATGTTGGTATTATTGTTTTCAGTGTTGCCAGCTCCGATTTTGTTCACAAAAAAAAAATGTTGTGGATAAGGGCTAGTGCATATGCAGTTACTCAGGCTGAGATTCAGAGACGATTTGTAAGTCATCGGACTCCCGTATGTCAAAATCCATACATTTTTGCCACGCTTAGCTCGAGCTAAGACCAAAAAATCGTCTCTGAATCTCGAACTCAGATTAATTAATACATTGCATTTACATATATATATATTTTTATAATGTATTTAACGGCTCTGGATACTAGTCCTTATTAGCCATTCGTTATTTTTTCTTTATATTCTTTATTTTGATGATGCGATGATAGATGAAGATGAATCTGACGTCGATTTCATCAGCTCGCGCGTTGCCGCCAAAATGACCATGTACGAGTTAACTTGAACCAAAACTTATGTTCTGTTATCGTATTTATTTGAGATTCCTGTTACGTTGGTCGCTTTACGCAACTGTTTGGTACACAATACGCACGAAATTATGTCACAAATATCACTAAAACCAATTTTTTCGAATTCCAAATACGACGAAACACAGCAAGAGCAATGGCGCCAAGCAAAAAACTCGTTACTTATATTATTCTTTGGGCTAGCCTGCATTATAAAAAAATTTTAACAAGTAAACTCGTTTTACATTAGACCATGGTTTTAATGTGACGTCACATCATAGCCTATAACCAGCGGACTCGGTGGTCGGATAAGGCCGTGATACACAACATGCTCGTAGGTAGCATGCTAGGAACTGGTAAGCTGAAGCTGACATGCCGGGTACTGGCTCTCTGTGTGAACCTGATACACATGACTGGCTGGAGTCGTTTGTAGAAAAGCTTTGTACTGCAAGCGAGTCTCCCTCTTCACTTCCACTCCATCCATCCATCCATCACAGCCCTTGATCATTTCATCTTCAGACATAGGCTTCTTCCATATTTCTCCACTACCACTCCACAAGGAAAAAAATTCAACTGCTTGCGATCTCCTGCAATGCTTTGCACTGGTATACGAATTACGGGCAGAAGATCAGTACACATGCCAGTAGCTCGTATTGACCAGTTGATGCAGCCTTAGATTGGCAGCGTGATATAGCGCTATCGTGCCATCGCTCTATTTCTGTATAAGCATGAACGATCGAGATAAAAGGCGTGATATAGCCTGATAATGCTCATTATGCTACGGCCTCTGGCATGCTTTTGTGCGAATAACTAGCCTATGTTTCACGGGCTAGTTCTGCCAAATCGGAAGGTCTGTTACTACTATCAAACTCCTAGTACATCTTTTTTTTGTAGTTGTAGCAACACTGGTCCAACACTTGTCAAAAATGGCGGCCAAGTCAAAGAAGCGGCTGTCGAAAATTGAAAATAAATTATTAAGACTAGAAAAATTGGAACTAAAAGATGTAGTTTGTTCAATTTGTCAGTCTATTTTAATAGAACCTGTAACCTTACCATGTTATCATTGTTTTTGTCAACGCTGCTTTAACGGTAGCATAGAAAATAACGCTTTGTCTTGTCCTCTCTGTCGACTTCGAATTGGATCTTGGCTGAGAACGGCAACAAAACAAAAGAATATAGTGAACGATGAGCTCTGGAGTTTCATGAAAACCAAGTTTTCACAGGAGATTGATAAAAAGTTAAAGGGGGACGACGTGAGTTTACCACCAGGTGAATAGTCTGATTTGTTTTTCTGTTGTATCTTTCTAAACTAAATAGAGCGTATGGTAAAAGTATTGAGTATTTTCAGAGAAACCTATTCTTCGGTTGAGTGCGCCGGGCGAAATAAGGTCTGAATATGAAGCAGAGTTGAAGAGGTTGAGGGCGGAGCGCTTACAACTGGAGCAGAAGCATTTACATGAGACTACTCGTCTTATTGAGTGAGTTACATTTTATATTTCCATATTTGTCGGTTCCAAAGTACCTATATTTGATTTGATTTGAAACTAGGTACCAGGGCCATCTTAAGCAGGGGTGCATGGCATCCGACGCAGGGCTATTTTGCATTACAGAAAGTTAAATTTGAAACACTTCCTCTCAATTATTCTTAGAACAGCTTTAGTAGCATCCACAATATGTCGGATAGTATATGTATCCAATAAATTAATTACATTCGGTAATCATAATTAGCCAGAAAACTAAATGGGAATCGGAAAATCTCGTCCTTATTTGGAATGATGTATAGGGTGCGCAAGCCGATCACCTTATCTATCTATACACATAGGTACCGTGCATAATCTGCTAGTTTTGAAAATTACTTAACAAATATTAATTATACTTATATTATTGTTTACAAAAAGCAACATTCCACTCCCCGTCACACTGGACAGAGTTTCGGTACTAGTGAAACATGGATGTTCTGAGGTTTTAGAATATCTCTGAGTACAGGAATATAGTCATGAGCATATGCTTGTTTAAAAATATGCCTCTTGCAGCTTTCGGCACATTTGGCTTGTTCAGTTCCAACTTGCATGTGCAAGTCAATTTAGATTTCTACAAGAATTAAATTGATGTTTTAACAAACACATGTGGCTAATTCAGAGAGTGTGGGGTGAAAAATTAAACCGAATAATTAAAATTAGCAATCTAAGCTGAATCTCAAATCCCGGCGCCCAACATGATTAAGACAGCCTTGCTAGACACATTATTAATTTTTTTCTATCTCCCCCTGTTAGGTCTTTACAGAAAGCCTAAATAATTGACAGAAAGCTAGTCTTAGTATGGAAATACCTAATGTCATAAATATGTCCCTTAGAGTCATGTTGCAGGTTCAACCATGAGCAGTTGTGTGGTTCACACTTGCCACAAGGCTCTTGGGATAGATACTCCCACAAACTACTTGACATTGGCAGAAATGCAGTCTTATTCACAAGCAAAACGCCATTAATTTAAATACCAAAATATGACCCATTCCGAAAAAATCTACTAATGCTGCCAATAAAAGCCTACTGATATAAACTAAGCTAATAAGCACAGATTAAATAGAGCTTATAAGAACAGATACATTACTCCTTTGGAAAATGATAAATTCTACTGAACTGAACTAGATACACAATCAATGCTCCAAAAATGGCAGATTGAAAAGAGCTACTAAGAAGCTCTTTTTTGTACTAGCTGACAGTAATCATACCAAATATGACTAAGACAATTGACAATACAATTTATGAATCAAAAAACAACATATTAACATATTCATGCCACCCAACAGCATGCATACTCCACTTGTGTGGTTTATGTGTCCAATTCGGACAAAAATTTGCTAAGATTTTGTATGAGACTTGCGAGTCTATAAGTATTTAAGTCAATGATTCCCATGCTTCAATTACCTAACTCTTTCTCGCTGCAACATTTTGTGTCCAGGCCGTGCGATTACTTTACTAAATACAGTTAGATTAGTTAATGAACATTGCTATTTAATTCTTATTATTTTACTGTGTTTTCCGTTTAAGTTAATCTATAGAACATTCTAATGTTCTATTGGTATTAATGTTAATTATGTATGTATGTAATGGTTCTCTGAAAGAAATCACTTTTAGCGATAAGACCGCCCTTTGTACGCTTCTCATTCTTGTTATAAATTGTATTTGTTTATTTTTGGTGTGCAAATAAAGAATATTTAATGTATTGCATAAAAATTTCTATTAAAATAATAGAAATTTTTATGCAATACATTAAATATTCTTTAGCAATTATTATTGTTCTTAGTTACCTACTTTATGTAACTTGTGTATGCTGCTACATGCACAGCCTAACCCGCTGAAGATTAAACAGATTTGGAATACATATTCTACAGAGGAGGTGGGGTGCACTAAAATTGAATTTTACAAATCAACCACGGGGTGCAACAGGGTGTTGAAGTTTTCCCGAAATCCATGCAGATAAAGTCACGGGCAAAACCTGATAAGACTATAAAGTGTAAAGTTAAAGCTATTATTAGGTGCAGTATAATTTGTACTTTTGTGGTGCTGTCCTTACCATTATTTCCCAAATATTTCTAATACTAGAGGCCAACAATTGTTCTTAGATTCTGTAATTTAACACAAAAACATCTAATTATGAAAAAATGTTGAATGTTGTTTTTAATTTTATTTATTTCAGACAAATACAGGAAGAAGAAAGAGAGGCACAAGAAAGATATTTGGAAAGGTTAAAGCAAGATGAACTTTTAGCACAACAAATTCAAAAAGATAACCAAAAGAATGCCGCTACTTCAAAAACGCCTAAAAAGCAGAATTTAAGAAGATCCACCATTATTTCTAAGCCCAAGCTTAAAGCTACGAAGATTGATGGTTATCTGTCTAAAATACAAGTACCTGTTAAAGAGTAAGTAAAATATAATGTTTTACAATATGCGTACATAGCGTACACAGCGAGCGTGGGTGGCGCGTTGCAGAGAGCTATGGAAACTCAATCTTGAGGTCCAGGCTCAAATCCGCATGGATGACGTGCCATGTGCCAATTTGTTTTTGGGAAGTTCAGTGAAGGAAAGCATTGCGAGGAAACCTGCATACGCTGAAGAAGAAATTCCGATGCATATGTGAAGTCTACCAATCTGCAATCACACGTGCCCAACGTGTGGTCGACTAATGCTCATACACCCTCCCTGAGGGTAGGCCTGTGCCTGCAGTGTGACTTAATAATGGTGATGTAAATGGGTGCATAATTGTATATGTTTCTTGGTGTGCCAATACAGAATATGTATGGTATGTTATAAACTTACAACCATACTCTCTTTCGGGGTGGTCAGTTTATTATGGAACAGTTGATTTTTTTTTGTTCTGATCGGTTTGCTCCCATAGTAAAAGTTGTTCAGTTTGATAGGTAGAGTATGTGGTTAGAATGTTAGTGATACTTTTCCTTACACCCTGTACATTAATTTTCAATTACAGAAGTCCACTCCTAACAGATGACAACACTAGTACAGACAGCTCCACTCCCCTAGCAGCGACAATAAAACCAATCTCTAGAGCATCTCCGGAGATGGTCCCTAGTTATGGGAAACTACTCAAAAACCTAATAGATAAGAAAATTAAAACTGGCTCTAATTTTTGGAATAAAGAAAATGGTGACAAACTTGATAAAGATAATGAAAAAGTAAGTTTTAGGGAATAAATACACTGAATATCAGTTATTTTATTTGAAGTACACAATGACATTCTATAAACAAGGACTTTGCATCAGCGCGCAGTTATTTCACTTAACATTACTGCTTTGTGACTGAGGACATTTGAAAGGACTGGAATGTCAGTGGCAATGTATGACAGCAGAGCACAACTGAATCATGCTAAAGTGACATTAGAGATATGTAAATATTGGGTTTTGTTATTGTATGACCAACGTCCATATGTATAGACTGTCATTGGTGCTGGTGCTGCATAAGATTAAACAAAGATTTATATTATTAATTTACAGAAGGAAGATCCTCAGCCTAGTCATAAAGAAATAAATAACACCGAAGACAAGAGTAAGGAGAAATCTAAAGGTATCATAAAATCTCTTCTGGTGTCACTGCCACTGCCATACCCAGGGGTGCTTCAACACAAGAGTAATGTAACGGAGAACAGGAGCTTGGAGACGGGCAGCGTGGACTCTATGCACCAGGAGCTGTGTTACTTCAAACCTATTGAAAAGACTTCACCAACTAGGTATATTGCTTAGTTTGATTTTTAAAAGATGTTTTTTGAATATTGGATCTTGTCTTAGGTTATTCTCGAATTATACGATAGGACGGGTGCGAATAACTTTGCACCTTATTGCCGTGCAGAGAGAGATTTAGGTTTTTTTACTTAATCTTTTTGTATCTGATTTAGTTGTGGGTTTCAAAACTGGATGGTTACAGCTTCAAGGTAAACAAGAGCCTGCCACTACGAGTGCCTTGCAAGCGAGTGGGCCGGGAGTCATGCAGTCCCACCGAGCCGCCCCCGAGCCGCGCCCAGTACATCGAGGGCCTCTGCCGTCTCCGCAACTTGTCCCTTACTAATAACTTACCCTCCGCATTTGTGATAGCTCTCAATATTCTGAGAGTCAAAAAGGTAATTTTGTTGTTTAATGGAATTATTCCCCTTAGGAAAATTATTATGTTGTCCATTGTATTGTTTATTCTAATTCGGAAGATTTCTAGGAATAATTCGATTGATAAATGAAAAAGTTTTTTCTGATACATTTCAATCTGAAGTTCTAATTTCATATTTTTTTATTTTAGGACAATCCTGTAAAAAATGAAACTAACACTAGATCAAGAACGAAAAAGAATTCCCTTCCTAATGAGCAAATTTCGCCTGTCAAGAAAAATGTGTCTAATAAAAATAAACAAATCACTCAAGTGGATGGTATCAGCAAAATAAGCTGTGAAACAACTCTAAGACGTACCAGATCCATGGGGAGCATATCGAAGGATGAAAACGAAACAACGCCGAAAAAGGCTAAAATTCAAGAGAGAAAAACAGTTTCAGATAGAAAGCCATATTTGAGAAGTGATTCCAAAAAATTGAATGCCAAAAAAAGACTCAACAACAGTCCGCAGTTAATTACGAAAACAATTAATAACAATAAGGTCAACTTAGCTGTAAAGAATCTGTCTAGTCCATTGGAAAATTGTGATGTGAAGAAAATATTGCAGGAACAAATTAGAATTGAGAAAATAATTGAACAGGAGAAGCATGACTTCGAACTAGCGCGAAAAATGGAAGCTGAATGGAACGGACGGAAACAACCTCAACGATCGACTGTCAAACGGCAGATAACTCTCAACTACGCCCTCAGGCCTGCCAAAAAGCTCAAAGTTTAAGTGTTTTTTTTTCCTATTCTTATTAAAACTTTAGTAGTTTAGGTATATTTTGGTTATTAATAATTTGTACATTTCAAATATGTATTAGAGTCTTGGCTAGCGATATTCCTGGTTCTTGGGGGTGATCTTAGTTCTGACACGCGTCTTATGATTGCTTATATGTTGGCGTAGGAGTCGTTATAAGTGCCAAGGGTTATGTGACAGTGTGCACTTCGTCCAATATTAAAGTATACGGTCCAATATTGCATTGTTTCCGCGATGTATCCTTTTCTAACGGGTGGATCTTGAAATGTGTCTGATAGAAATATAGGTCTGAACCCTACATCTAGCATAGATAAACTGATAATGAACTTGATGGCAATTAAAATCGAGTTGTTGAGGGAAAATTGCGTGCAAGAAAACAAACGTCAAACATCAATATATCTCTTACACGCTATTTTCAACGTTGTTTCAATTGTCATCGAGTTCATTATTAATTTATCAATGAAAACTGCTCGGGCATTTTTTCCGCTAGATGTGCGCTGACCCTACGCACACCAATTTTTTATTTGTACCTACCTACACACGTACAGTGGCGTAGCTAGCATGGGTGACACCCGCTGTGGAAATTGATGTTGCCACCCCATTTTATTACACGATCTAAAATCTGGAGCGAGAAAGCGAGCTCGAGATTGAACTGTAATACGCCTAGGTCGTAAACCACAGGAGAAAGCGAAACAAGCTTGAGATTTTACTACAACAGAACTAAGTGGTTGCAATTTAATCTAAAACCGGAGCGGGCGAAAGAAGGGAGCTCGAGATTTTGCTACATTATAACTCAATTTCCAGCTCATGCCGAAATAGGATTGATTTGTGTTTTGAATCAAAATCTAGAGAGATTGAAGTGAGTCTATATTTCTGATTCGATTGTAGCGGGAGCTCAGTTACAGATCGCAGAACTATTTCAAATAAAATATAGAGCGAGCGTAGCGTAGTTAGCTCGAAATTTCGAAAGACATTTTGTTTCTTAATTCTAACTTTCCTTGACCGACGACTTTTAAAGGAAGTGGCATCCTGTCAGTGCTGGGATGGATGATTAGGTCGCAAGGGAGCGTCCCAGGAATAAGTATCTCGATCGAATTCATTGTATGACATTTTTTACCTCAGTTTAATAATTTTTCGCGGTTGGATGTCACCTCCAAATAGGTGGCACCCGAAGCGGGCCGAATCCGCCGTTCCCTTCTTGCTACGCCATTACACATGTAGCGATTTCTTATTATGAAGCACTTCCTTTTTATTCCTTGGTGCTTTACATACCTTTTTGAATTATACCGCCATTTACCAGGATCGTCGTTCGTTGTCATAAATTTTTTTTCTCTTGAATGCTTAGCAATTTTACAAAAAATGTGTCTAGATTCTTGGAAAGAGAATAGCACACGCGATCGAGTCAACTAAAATATAATCCGTTGTGTGTGGATAGGCCATGATGTAGCCATGTCGAATTACCAAATGAAACGTCAGCATGTTATGGATAGACAGCAAAATCATTACGATTGACAGCATCTTAGGTAGGTGTAGATACTGCATGATTAATTATTTGAATTAAAAACTAGCGTTATTTGTCGTCGAATGTTTCAACACAATTTTTCTTTAAACAGAACGGTAGAATTCGCAATGATATTTTATAATACTTATTGTAAAATTAAGCATTGATGATCGATTGCGTGAAGTATTATAATGGAACCCATAATATTCTGTATTCTTTGAAAATCTGTTCTATGTGGTAAGTATATGAGATATTACTAAATTGTAATTAACTGGCATCTAATCTCTTAGCATTTCACTACGGTGGATCGTAAACCCTCACTATTTATATTATGTAAATGTAGGTAGATGTCATAAATTTGTGATCAATTAAAATTTAAGTGTATTCAATTAAATCCATGGATTTAACAGATAACGATATGTTTATGTCATACGTTGGATAAAACGAATACATAATTTATGTTAAGTTTGGGTTTTTGTTCTTTCAAAATGTGTTAGACAGACACATCAATTGTTATGAAAAATATTTAGCATGAAAATGGTTTACAACGCAGGTTGACATAGGTATATATTTTGTCAAACTCTCACCTTTTCAAATACCTAGAATGACAAGGTTTTCTCTCGCTTGATATCTAAACAGAAAAATGTTGATCAGTGACCTCATTTATTTAGTACTAAGTTGTATTAACTAAATTAACACAATCACTCATTCAATTACCTATAAGTAATAACTATCAGTATCAATTTGGCTAAATTATAGTTTCACTTTGTTGAGTCGCACTAAAAATACTGAGGGCATGTTCCACGAATTCTGTATAAGTTCTTGATAGCTTGATCATTTGACACATTTTTATACAAAATATGTCAAACTATCTGTCAGATAAGCTGACAAGAACTTATCCAAAAGTAGTGAAACAGGCCCCGAGCCAAATTTATTGTAGGTTTATCTTTCGAAAAAGTCGTAAGGGCCTGTTTCACCACTTAGTAAGTTCTTGTTAGCTTATCTGACAGATCGTTTGACATATTTTTCATACAAACGATCTGTCGATAAGCTAACAAGAACTTACTAAGAAGTGGCCTACTAATAAATAATTATTAATGCAGATAAACTAAAAAAAAATTAACAGCATTTTCTCAAGGACATGCACATTCTTTAGCAGGCACTTCATTTCTCGTTGAGAACAGACGAGAAAGGTCGAGAACAAGAGTGAGGATGCCAATCATTGATCTCGTGGAATCTTGAACCGTAGTAATTTTCCTTGGAAGTTCTTGCTGAGAATTCTCGCCGAGAAGTTCTCGCGAGAGTAAAGTACCTGCTTTATTTAAAAACTGATAGTACCTAGTAAATACAATTGTTGATAACTTTGCTTCATTGTATTAACTGGATAATACTTATATAATGTACAGGCACATCGAATTGTGTTATTATTCATTTAAAGTGCATATAATGCAAACATTTCATTAAACGAATTATTGTAAAAAACGTACATGGTATTTGTTTGTTTATATTTGTGATGCAGTTATAAAAAGTGTAGTCTTATTACTTTGTACCTAGGTACTGTAATGTTGCACTTTAAATGCAAAAACCATGAACAATTTCACCTATCTCATTTTAAGAGTCATTAATTTATGTAACATTTGCTGTGATAAGCCACAACTGGATCCTTTTGTTGATTCTATTCTTATGAAACTGCTTGTGGCAAAACTTTTAGTTGTGATTAACTCCAGCCGGACTAGCATGCCGCGTAATATAGGAACTTGTCGACTTATCTAAGCCCTTCGGAATGATAGTTGATAGTCTACCAAAAGAATGATGTAAGATAATTTTGCGATTGTTTTATACATAAATTGGTCGATTATAATCGTTCCCTACCTACTATAAAGCGAGCGCCAGACCACAGATTACTTCATAGCCGCAAAGTGTTCAAAATGATAAATCCCCCCATGGAGGAAAGAGACCGCTAGAGTTTGAACCACAGAAGAGTGCACCCGGCTCCGGTTCTACGTTCTGTGGTTTGACACCGTTGCGGCTTTTGTCTGGCGCCCGGTTAATAAAAGAGTACCCAATACACAAATCAAGCAGTAGTAATAATAATGAGGTCATATAAAAATAGTCATCAAAACAATGATCACACGCATACAGAGACGCTTCTGTTATTAATGCTACTGCTTGATGTTATTGAGCCTCCGACGAGTGTCTGCGCTGACATGCTTTTGTTGCTGTAGTAAAACAATACTCCCACAATGAGTGAATAAATAGTTATGCGACGATTATACTATTTTGAAAACAATATTTTCTATTCATTTATCCTATCTTAAGAGTCTTTTTACCGTTCAGTGGTGCACATAACAATATTATAGATTTCTGAATAATGAAAAATGAAGATCCATAATGAAAAATTGGTACTCCAACTCACTACAAAAGCTATTTTATAGAATACTTTTGTAGGTTCTCAACGTTCCACTTTTAATCATTAAGTAAGGTATTGTATAAAAATATCTGGGTTGTTGTAGTAAGTTCGTAGTACTTTTTTATGTAGGCTTCATAAATGTTGTGATGAGGGCGCCACTGAACCGTAAAAGGAGCCTTAATCCAACAAATATTGAATCTGGGCAAGCTTTGGAGGAGCGGCAAGGCCTTTTACCTAGCATATTGAACTTCATCGACAGGGAGATAAGATACAATTTCAATTGACGGTGTAGAATGCCAGTTCAACGGCCACGGCGAGGCTGGCTACCCGTTCTGTCACCTCAACTCCTCTCGTAGATAAAGTTCAATGACAACACCTTTCCCAGCTTCCTGAGTTGCCGGTGCTGGCCACTGCTCTTTCAGTGAGAATTGTCCCTTACTCCTAGTGAATAAAGTTCAAATTGATTTGAAGCAACAGAACAGTCACGGTTAGACCAGAAAAGGGGCTGCCACCACACCACGCGCGGCGCCTTTTTTAAGGCTATACCGCCATTATCTATGGCACTTTTAAGCAGAAAACGAAACAATCTACATGAGAAGTGATTCGGTTTTTCTCGAAATCTATTTTAATTAATAAATGAAGAAAAAGGAATCTAAAGTCACCGCTTTTTTCCAGTTGTAACCATTTTACTATTACATTGTTGATCGAAAGATTATAATGATTTGGATTTCTTATTTTTTGAAAATTCCTTAAAATTTATCTAATTTTTCAAAGAAAACGGCTAAATTCTGACCGATGATTAGTATGGAAAGTCGTGTTCCCGGGCGGATACGCCTTAACTAGTCCGGCGCTTTCAGTGGGAATTCGTGGATTCGGAGGTCGTGGGTTCGATTCCCACGGGGGACACCTCGTGTTAATTTTTCCCCAGTTGGTTAGGACATTGCAGGCTGAATCACCTAATTGTCCACTTTAAGCCGTTGGTCCCGGCTACTATCTCTGGTGGTAGTAGTCGTTACATAAAAACCACGTCAGAGGCCGTAAAGCGGTCTGGTAAAACTCGTGACACCAGGGCTTGCTGCCCACACGATAAGAAGTGGGAATTGACCCTAAAAAGAAAATAAATAAAATATAATGATTTTTTAATTTCATTTATTTCAATGGGCATCATGTTCATCTTAAACGAAATAAAATACCTATGAACGAAACTATTTTCATTATTTCTTCTCTCTTCTTTCTTCTTCACTGTCTTTCTTCTTTAATCCCAAAGGTACCTGTAAAGATTTACGTCATTTCAAAATAATATTAAAATCTAACATGATTAATTACCCACCCTTCAGTAATAAGAAATACTGTAACAGGTATAACACTAATTTAATTATTAATTTCACAGAATTATTGGAATTTGATTAATATGTATTTGTAGTTTTATTACCTCTAAGCAGCCTCGAAATGTCTCTTGAACCCTCTGAAATGTCCGGTTTCCAAACCTTGGTGTGACTCCCATAAACTGGAATTACTGACTGCTCAGAATATGGAACTTAAACATCTGGAATTATTACCAATATAAATATTAGTACCTATCGTACATGTCAAATGAATAGATAAATAAAGAGTTATACTATAAAGCCGCGTATTCAACTGGGAAAAAAGTTAGAGCCTGTGACATCATATGATGTCGGCGGTCTCCGGACTTCGACAGATATCTTGTCCTGCAAACTTTTTAATAAAAATTAGGTATGTCAAGAAATGTCGCACAGATCTTCGAATGAATATCTTACGACATTTGTTCCGCGAATTAGTTGCCAACTGAATACGCGTCTTAGAAATAACATAAATTTTACCACTAACTTGGTACAGTCAGATGCGTCAATCAATTATCATTCTTGGTAAGCCCTTTTATCCATTATCTCAAGCTACTGCACAAAAAGAACAGAAATAAATGATTTTCATACTTGTATATCACTATTAACATCACAGACCTTTACCTGACGCCACTCACCACTTTGCAGCTATCCACAGATGAACAGTCACTTCAACTCACTGGAAGATGTTGGAATGGAACGCAGCAGCCACAAATCTTGCATGACTCACACACTGCACTATCAGCCCTGCTTTTTCTCTTGATAGAACAATTTTGATCACACCCAATCAGATGTTCATTCTTCCCAACAATTTAATCATAAAATGTGACTTTATTAATGGTTGCAAATCTCCCAAATGTTTGTACTGTCATTCTTCGAGAATTCAAGTAATCACCTAAACAGCCTTATTCAAAAATTAAAACATCCATCGCAATAACATACTTTTTTATTTCTAAAGCCCTTCACACCACATCACAAAATTACACACATAGCTCTGTCAGCTTACTTCTATTAGTACAAACTTCTTTTTTAACTCATAAATTCTTAATACATTCATGTATCCTCTGAATAATGTTGTATCACATCACAATACATTGCATTACATACTTGGTACAATGTGAGTCAAGTCAGATGATAAATGCGCTTTGACCCACATAATATTGAATTGTGCGAGTGAACAAAGCTGTCAAATGGATGAAAATTCATTAGTTAAAAAGACTAGTGATGAGCTGCATTTAAAATCTTAAATTGACTTGCACCATTAGTGATAAAACATAAATATAACACTCTAACTTAAACTAAGTTACCACACAGACATTCCTGCTACAATGTGGAAGTGATGGCTCACCTCAAGTCTGGGACTTGTTATTCCATGTTCCAGAGCCAGAGCCAGCGGCCCCGGACCCATTTCCTCCCCAGCTTCCTTGACCATTCGACCAATTTCCCTGGTTCCAATTGCCACTGCCGCCTTTCCCATTCCAGCCTGGATTACTGCCTCCCTGGTTCCAAGACGGAGGAGGACCATTTTGTCCCCAATTCTGATTACTGTTCCAGTTTTTACCTGAATTGCCTTGTGGTGGTCCTTGCCAATTAGGGCCAGAGTTGTTGGGTCCTCCCAGGAACCCGCCCCATCCCGCCTGGTTAAGAGCAGCAGCAACGAGGCTAATAGGCAAATTAAAGTTAGTAGGGGGTCCACCGTTGGGATTAATTCCCAAGTTCTGCATATTCAGGGAATCAATATTGCTACTGGTTCCACCGCTGTTGCTCGTGCTACCTGAAGGCCCAGATCTATTGCCATCCCAATTGTTCCCGTAAGAGTCTTCCTTCCAATTTTGATTTGATTTGCTTTTAATCTTTGGTGCTGCACTAGAAACTGATACTGAAGCTCCCTTGATAACATGATCCTCCCCACACAAGCTCTGCGCTACCTCAGGGTCAAGGAAAGTGACAAAACCAAAAGCTCTGAATGGTCGAGGGACAAAAACATCTGTCACTTCTCCGAACTTTGAAAAATAATCTCTAAGGTCATCAGCGGTCATATCTTCAGTACACCGTCCAACGAACACTTTGCAGGGCATTTGTGGGACCACACCTTCTTTAGAGTTAGGAATGCGCACATCGACCCAGCGTCCATCGATGTTGTGCCTCTGAGCTAGAGCTCTCATTTGTGATGCATAAGTAGCAAAGCGTATGAAACCAAAGCCTTTGAATGACCCGTTTTTGTCCCTTTTTAACTGGACCATAACGACTTCACCGAACTGTTCAAAGTACTGTCTGATGGATTCTTCTGTAGACTTCCATGGTAAGCCCAGACATATGAGGTCGGAGCACGTAAGTTTCTTCTCTAAGCGTTTAGTTTTAGCAGCTGAGTTTTCGGGGGATACGTCTTCCATCTTACGCTTGTTTTCTTTAGGAAAAACGCATACATAGAGGTGCTTACCCCAGCCGACTTCGCCCGGTGGATGTAGTTTACCGTCGCTGAGCCGAATGCCTCGGACGGACTTGCTATCAGGATGGCGATACTTTAGCCCACACGCCCCGGGAAACTGGGCTACGAGCGTTGACAGCAGCAGCGTGCCATCTAGTTCACAGGGAATTTCCACCGCGTTACCATCGTCCTCGTCTTCGCTGACGCGAATATATTCGAATAGATCCATGTTTTCTTCACTTTTAACATTCATTGCATATCGTAACCTAATAAAACTTATAGCAGGATCACTTTTTGTGCACTTAGAGTAAGACGAGAGGAAATAACGGGAAATTAATTTCAGATACAGAAGCGCACAAGTTTCGTATCAAAAAACAAAATGGCAGAATTTTTTTTTTATATATAATGTTACGCTCTGGATACTAGTCCTTTTGAGCCAATCGTTATTTTTTTCTTTATATTCTTTATTTTGATGATGGGATGATAGATGACGATGAATCTGTGGCTTTGACTAATTATTATAAGGACTAGCCTTGCGGTAGCATTTCCCCTCTGCCACGGTATAAGCACAATTGATCTTGTGCATTTACATTCAATTTTACACCTTATCACTAAACGAGACAGCCTATAATTGCGAAATAATAACTTCGAACTTGGAACGTTTGGGGTTCAGACGAGACTACTTATTTTTAACATTCAAAATTAGAATCTAAAGTTATGGGGAATAAAATCCAAAGTTGCGGATTTCATGTTACCTCGCCCCCCGCAAAAAGTGGCAGAAATGTTTGTTAGTAGAATTACACGCGTAACCAGTCCACATATAAATAGTCAAAGATCTGTGGTCAATTTCGTAAGCTCGCATGTTGCCGCCAAAATGACCATGTACGAGTTAACTTGAACCAAAACTTATTATGCTGTATCAGACGGCGTCTTTATTCACGCAGGGGTTCCGCCTAATCCAGTGTAAAATAAGGATTACAAGTGTGTAGTATTTTCTGTACGCCATTTATTCTCATAATCAAATATTGTTTGTCACTTAGCAACTAAGAACCATAGAGTCAAACCATAACACTTATGTTCAATTATCGTATTTATTTGAGATTCATGTTACGTCGGTCTCTTTACGCAACTGTTTGGTACACAATCCGCACGAAATTATGTCACAAATAACACTAAAACCATTTTTTTACATACCTACGACGAAACACAACAAGAGCAATGGCGTCAAGAAAAAAACTCGTTACTTATATGATTCTTTGGGCTAGCCTGCATTAAAGAGAGCGAAGCCATGCCACCTATGCTGCATAGGTAGCATGGCACCGTGATATAGCGAGATAAAAGACGTGATACAACCGTATCACGTGTAACATGCTACGCAGACAGGAAGAGGAATATGTTGTTTGACAGCTGAAAACGTTCACTATCCGTTTCCGTATAAGTCTCATCGATTTTAATAAAGCCCTCCTAAGAAGCCCTCCCATAAAGCTCATAAGACCAAACTGCCTCGTCCAGCTATCAAGTGGTCTTTACTTTTCAGGAAGCGGAAATTGTTGTTTGACAGCTCAAAACGTTCTGTCAAATTAAAATTTCAAACTTCCGTTACACGAAAAGGTCAATCTAGCATATTACACGATCAATCTAGATCACTGGTATTGACCGTCATAAGGGCCCTTTAGACGGGCAACTGATTGCACGCTTTCTGCCAAGGTCAAATAGCAAAGGCGGGTGGAGGGGAGGAGCACGCACTCCTTATTGGCTGAGACCGGATTTTCGATCGTGCGATCGGCCTTTAGACATGCAATTTTGCTGCCGGGCGATTAGACCTTGACAAAAAGTATACAATCGATTGCCCGTCTAAAGGTGCTTGTCTCAGGGCTGCCAAAGAGTAACATAAGCACAACTATTATAAAACTAACGAAGATATTTACAAGACAAAGATTACGATATGGTTTTTAGGTCTCCCTGACTCCAAATCAACCCTTTTTATTAGAAATGTTGTCTGTCTGTTTACTTGGTAGTTTATTTGTTTGTTCGAGCATCACGCAAAAACTACTGAACCGATTTTGATGAAACTTTTTGTTTGATAGCTTATGATTTGACTTAAAATCTGGTATATATTTTGTGCCGACGAAGTCGCGAGTAAACTCTAGTAAGATTTAAACTTATAAAATTCAGGGCATAATCGACTTGTTTTAGTGGCAGCAGGGTGGTCGCAGGATTATGAAATCTCGAGTTCGAGCTCTTCAAATCATCAGCAGTAGAAAATTTCAAAAGTAGGTACTATAGAGATTCGCTTCTTCGATCATGATTTTGAAAGTGTGAGATTCAAAAATGGCATAAGATTTAGGCTGAGATTCAGAGACAATCTTTTTAGTCTTAGCTCAAGCTAAGCGTGGCGAAAATGTATGCATTTTGACATACGGGAGTTAGAACTATGACTTTCTCTAAATCGTCTCTGATTCTCTGCCTCAGTGTTCACTGTTCAATAAAGTTCTAGCTACGGAACCATGCAGCTGCACAGCTGCAGCTGAAACAGCTCTGCACAGACTAATTAGAAAGAAATACGAGCTGTGTAAATACAACGTGTTAATGAATTAACGCAAAACTAGAAAGTAGTTTGTTTAGAATCGAGAGCAGAATCGAATTATCATGGTTTCAACAAAGTTTTTTTTCTAAATATTAAATATATGTTTGTAAAATTTAAAATTTACTGAACTCGATCTCAACCCACCGCTCGGGCACTCTCACCCTACTTACTACCAAAACAAAGATCCTTAAAATGTATCCATGAGCACGTTTAGCGCTTTCATTCATTGCTGAAATGATAACAAATCATTATTGCCTCAAAACAAAATGTGAATAACTTTTTAATTATCAAAATAATGAAATTATTTTGTTATAAATCAGTTGAGTGTATGAGGTTTTGCGCTTATACAGCTCTCGAGATCGTCGGAGCATTACCTGTATCATAATAGAATATGTGGAAAAGGCAAAGCTAAATTGTCGCCGATGGCCTAGCACCACCACTGGTTAGGTAAATCCTAGATCCAATATCCATAAACCAGCAAATAAACATTGTTAACCGGTCACACATCCTGTCCATCAGTGGTTCACCTTGATATTTGACTTTTACCCTTTGCTAAAGCTTTAAATATGTTTAAACGGCTCTGTTTATTATTAGTAAAGTATGTAGAGGTCACGTATTCTGTACGAATTTCACTTCGGTAGTACCGAAACTCTGTCCCTCGGTAGAGAGTAGTATATTCCTTGCTCTGTTCAGTGTGATGGGAAGTGAGCCCGTCGGCGTCGCCACTTGTAATGGACAGTGGGTACAATATATGCCTCGAAATTGAACCATGCAGGTTTCCTCACGGTGTTTTCCTTCACCGAAAAGCCAGTGGTGTTACAAATCGTAGGGTCGAGTGTCCAACGTTGAAACAGTCGTACACAATGAAACAGTGCCATATTTTTTAAATGCGACTTTGCCAGATAGTGCAGTATGCCTAGTCCAGACAGCCTCGTACATCCCCCGCTCCTCCCTAGTTGGCGTGCGCGCCGCTTGCGAAACGACGTGTCTGTGGAGCTATTTCGGATTATTTGACAAAAAAGTATGATTTTTTTTCAGTTTTATTTGATTTCTCAGTTTATTACCACAATAAATTTCGATTTCTTCAGTATTATGTTGCTTTGTACATGTATCATAGATTCACGTGGACTAGATCATCTATAAAATTGTTCGATTTTAATAGGTTTTAGGTTATTGTAAAATACCCCAGGTGTCCAACAATGACACAATTCAAGGGTGGACACAATGAAACATTATTTCATTGTGTCCAATCTCTCTATCTTTATGCCTGCTTTGAAGGCTGGTCCGCGGACTGGAAAGCGTAAACCAAGAAAGCTTGGTAAAAGCATGGTTGCCACGGACACGCCAGAGAAAGACCAAATAGCTGAAGAAAAGAGAACATCTCAAGTAAGAAAATCTGCAGCAAAAGTAATGAAGCGACCAGTATTATCTGCCAAAAAAGGAAAAAAGAAATCAAAAAAGACCAAAATTGAACCAGATTCTGAAACACGTACCGATGAAGATAAGGAAGTAGTGTGCCTTAGTGAACCTGATTTGAGTGGACTAGACGATGAAGAAGAATTTGATGAAGATGGGCTACCTTTAATTACCAAAAATTTCAAAAATTTTGAGCGTAAACCCCAAAATAACGATTACGTGCTGGTTTCACTGGACGATAAGAAACTGAAGGTGTATTATGTCGCAAAGATAATTGATGTGGTAAGTGCTAATAGATACGAGGTTTCGTTTATGAGATTGAAAGTGAAAGACATGACGCAATTCCACATGCCATTAGAACCCGATATGTCAGAAATTAATATAGAAGAGATACAAATTATTCTTCCTCCACCGCAAATAAAAGGGACGAAAAGCCGAAACTCATTCTATTATTTCCCAGTCCGCGTGTCACCAAATATAAAGTTGCGCTAAGTTTTCATTTCTAATATTGTGATTTTCCTTATTTTCAGAATAATTATTATTATATGTGATTTTAAGACTCATTGCTCTTTAAGTAGGTATCTAAATAATTGTACTTAAGACATTATTGCCTATTATGAGTAACTGTTGATTGTAAATCGTTATTGCCTGTTATGGGTAACTAATATTTGTGATTTAAAAATGTTTGAGACTGATTATTCTAAGTAACTAAATAATAGTAACAGTAAAATAGTAAACTAAAAAAGTTCTTATGATTTTTGTTCCAATAACCACACTAAATACAAAAAAGTCAATATTAATAACATTGTTTCATTGTTGGACACAGGGTGTTTCATTGTGTACACAAGGGTGGACACAGTGAAACGATTCCCATTTTTTTTTAAAAAACGTCTTACTGGTTACGTATCTATTTATTCGTGAAATTATAAATGCCATATTATACCTAATTAAGTAGACCCCGTTCCTGTAAACAACGGAATCCATATCTATAAACATGAGAGAAATATGAGACACTGAATTTTTGGTGTTTCATTGTTGGACACTGTACCCTACATAAATTCCATTGGTACGAAAGGTCCTGTACGGCAGGCAAGGTTACTCGCCACTCGACCACCACGGCATGTTGCATGCACCAGGCTAGATTAGGATTTAATCCCAGTAGCAAAATTTTTTTTGGACTTTCCATACTAAATATAATCAGCTGATCGAATATTTGTATAAAATTAGACAAAGTTTTATCGAATTTCCTAAAGGTTTCGTTAGGAAAGTTGTTCAGTATCATGGGTACAATAACCCCTTAAAGTAATACAACTGTTTATCCTAACAATCTAACATTCATAATACAACGTGTTACATAATTAACCAAAAAAATAAAATCCTTCATCGAAGCCAATTATTAAAAAATCCCAACTCTAGTGTGACATTTGAAACATAGACAATTTTTTCAGAAGGGTAGTGTTTGTAAGTCATTTGTACCTACATTAAGTAAGAGACGATGAAGCTAGCTTTCTTTGCCGAAAAAAACTAATTTGAGTTGCCTAAATTATCTTTATTTTTGTAATTAATTTAATTAACGTTTAATAATAATTTAAGTTTTTTGCCAATCTGTTATTTATTGCTTTTTTTTTCAATAAATAGATCTTAATATTCAAGTTAGCTTTAGTAATAACGATAACTAAGAAAATAATAATCTTTTAAATCAAGTACTTAGTTACAAGATGCGGTTACATCGCAGTGGCCTTACGACATATCTGCTGCCGTTTAGTCTTTGAACTAACGGACAGTCAGTAAAATAGTGCTGCGCTTCAACGATGACTATTTTATAATTTTATTATAAATATTTAATTTTTCGATAAAAAATAATATTATACTACGGGTGTCATACATTATCAATAGACTCTTTACAAAGGACCCTTTAACACCCTTTTTTCTTTAGGGGTATTTTTGTAACATTCTGTATAATAATGTAGGTATGATTTCTCTACTCGCCTTAGCTGCATATGCATTGAAAATGACCTCTTCCCGCGCTTTTTCCTTTTTATCTCTATCCTTTGTGGACATAAGATTTCTAAATTAATTTGCTTGTTTGATGATAAGAGGAGCTATTTTTATTTTTGAAAGAATTAATGTAATTAACTAGGTAGGTACACCGACTACTTAGTTAAATTGTAGATTCATCCACACGCAAATAGGTCCTCCTCTAAGAGGAAGGATCTCTATTTAAGACTAGAGTGAGCCATACCAATTGTAAAGTGTCCACTTTTTTTGACGTTTGGGTTTGAGTGTGTGGTGTAGTAGTATGGACAAAAGGCACCGAGTGACATATGGCCTTATGTTTACGGTCACTTTTCACACACACTAGCTCAAAAAAAGTGGACAGCCGCATAAACAAATATCTATAGTTCCATCTCCTTCTACTATTAAAGGTATGTCATAAGACAAAAGGGACCTACAATCGTAAATTTATGCGGACTCTATGGAGATCCTTCCTCTTAGGTCCTCCTATACCTAAGACTTTGTCCTAAGTTATAAATATTATAAGTTCCTTGATTAAGTTTAAATGAACTCCTTTTTTTGTCGTCGTGCGACCAACGAACGGACCCAAACTAGAAGTCTTATCGAAAAACTGATTTGTTCATAGTGTTCTTTGATGTTTTGCCATTGATTTGAAATATTTTTTGTTGTTATATTTTGTTTAACTGAATCACAGGACTCGGAACGCGGCAGTGCTTTTCTCGAGTTTTTTATGAAATTCTCGATTACATTCTTATGTAACTATCCAAGTATACAGAAATTTTTTTTGTTCATCTTGTACTTCATCTTCTAAAGTAGCGATGGTACTAATTTTGTTTCGAAATTTAGCTATTTACTATCCTTAAGGGTGTATTACTGTTGACACGCTCCATACAAATTAAGTCTGGTGATATTTTCAATACTAACCAATTAAACTCAATGAAATTTATTATTATTATTATTATTATTATTTATCAGGCAGGCAGTTGATGCAACTGATAACGCCTGTATCCTGTTGGTCGCAGGTACTATTTCTTATCAGTTTTTGGAAATATGTAGGTCGAGACGGTTCTTAAACTGATTTATGGTCTGTGCCGAGACTACTTCCTCGGGTAGTTTGTTCCATGCTGTGACAACTCGGTTACTCAAGAAGTGCTGATGAGGATTGTTCTTTGAGGAGCTGGTTCGTAGTTTCATATGGTGTCCTCTTAGACGGACATTGTGGTCACGAATGAACAGTTTGTCAAATTGTTGGAGATTATAATGACCAGTCAGAATCTTAAATGTCTCGATCAGGTCACCACGTTCCCTACGATCCTTTAAAGTTGTGAGGTTCAGAAATTTTAGTCTTTCCTCGTAAGAGCGTCTTCTTAGTTGTCGCGGGATCTTAGTGAAGCTGCGTTGCACTTTTTCTATTAGCTCAATATCCTTGACAAAATAGGGGCTCCATACTTGAAAAGCATATTCTAGTAGAGGTCTTATGAATGCTTTATGGATCTTTAACATCATGTCTGGAGTCAGGGGCCCAAATGCTTTCCTTGTGAGGTATATGAGGCTTTTAGCCTTCTTGCTGATCGACGTGATGTGTTCATCCCATTTCAGGTCCACCGAGATCTTTACTCCTAAGTCTGTTTGTACTTTGACTTTGGCCAGTTGAGCATCTGCTAAATTGTAATTTAGACAAGGATTGCGATTGCCTATGTTTAGTACGGTACATTTCGTAGCATTCAAATTTATAAGCCAGTCCCTTGACCAATTCACTACCCTGCTTAAATCTGACTGCAACAGGTCATATTCTTTCAATGGATTGGCAAATAGCTTGGTATCATCAGCAAATATACTGACATTGCATGCTAGACCGTGTGGTAAATCAAATGTGTATATTATGTACAACACTGGGCCCAACACAGACCCTTGAGGCACACCGCTATGTATTTCCCGTTGGTCTGACAGTTCTGACAGACAGGCAGGTCTGACAGACAGGTCTGACAGGTCTGACATTTTGCAGAAACAATCTAGAAACCCATCTCATTTTAAAGTTATAGTGCCTCAAAGATTTCCATACAAATCTTAAATTAATCCTAGCAATGAAACTGTATATTTTAATGAAAATCGGACAAGATTCAAGATTTATTTCTAGATTGTTTCTGCAAAATTTCATTGAGTTTAATTGGTTAGTATTGAAAATATCACCAGACTTCGTTTGTATGCAGCGCGCATTTACGCATTCGGAATAAACTTCTCTTAAAAGTCGGAACGCCGAATCCTGTTTGGGTAGTGCCGCCCCTAAAGGAATAACGAATAATTTGGGACTGTCCTTTGGAATTTTTCGATTCCTTTCTTCTTCTTTACAAGTAAAAAGAAGTAATATCGATGCATGTGCTCTTTTTGCTGTTACAACATAGCAGCAAACAGAGCACTTGTTTCTGCCTTCATTATAATGATATGATAAACTTGGATCTTTGTCTTAAATACCAACATTATCATATTTCTAAGATGATAATCTAAATAATGATTCAAATTGAAGATTGAAAAATTGTCTCAGGTGGGACTTGAACCCGCACTCTTACAAACCGGGGAAGTGCGTTATCCAATTTCGCTACCGAGTCCACTAATCAAATAAGCCTAAAGCATAAAGCCCGCCTGTAGCCTAAGTACATCAACTATATTATAAAACTGTAACAGAAGTGTGTCTGTAAATTGAAGATATTTAAATTTATTTGTAGATGTCCCCGACTCCAAATAAACCATTTTTTGAATTTTTGTATGATTGTTGGTTTGTTCGAGCATCACGCAAAAAAACTACTGAACCGATTTTGATGAAACTTTTTTTGTTTGATAACTTTTATGATTTGATTTAAAATCTGGTAGTTTAAGTATAATTTGTGCTGGACGAAGTCGCGGGTAAACTCTAGTATTTATATAAGTAGGAAGAGCCATAATATTATTGTGGTCATTTGCAAGAAGACATTCGAATAACACAGCAAAGTCAAACAGGGCGCCAAATGTCACAAGATAAACTTTCAATCTCAACAGCAATCAAGCATAAGCCATCCGACCGGTTTCGCTCGTCAAACCACTTATATATTACCTCACTTCTTGTAACTTACCTAAAACCTTATACAGGGTCCTTCTTTATATGCTGACACTTTTTTAAGGGGATGATCGAAATCGCGAAAATAAAACCGCTGTTCCATACAAAACTGCAAACCTACTCGAGCCAAATGTATGAGATAGCTCATTTTTTTCGCGACTTTGATTTTGGTCCCATAGAGAAAGTTGTTAAGTTTGATAGTCTGGTCATGAAGGACACATATATACAGGGTGTAAACTGAAATGCATGACAAAACTTTATGGGGTGCTTCAGACCATCAAACTGAACATCAACTTTTACTATGGCACCAATGTTGAAATCTCGAAAGAAAACACACGTACACATTTTCTATGGAACAGCAGATTTTTTTCAAAATTTCGCAGTTGGTCCCATAGTAAAAGTTGTTCATCAAGTTTACAGCCTGTATAATAATTAACCCATTCCGATAGAAATGTCGAAGTAAAATAAACTAAAAATTTAAGTATACAGGATGATAGGTGGACCAAATTAATTGGTCCAAATCCTGTAATATATATAACATTTTAGGCAACTACTTACAAGGTAGGTAGACTACCTACCTAATCTTTATTGCTTATTTTAGTCATTCTAGAAATAGAAATGGCGAACATAACGTCTAAAGGTAACGTAAAAATACTTGATTTAAGTATAGCAAAGTAGTGGGTATTTCGGAATTATTAAACCTAAAGATAATATACTTACTTACCTATACTTATACCAACTTATGAAGTACCTATAGTAATAGAAACTTATAGTTCAATACTTACTGAAAACTCTATTCTAATAGGGTTGTTTGTTTATACAACGTGTTAATGAATTAACGCCAAACTAGAAAGTAGTTTGTTTAGAATCGAGAGCAGAATCGAATTATCATGTTTTCAACATAGGTAATTTTTTTCAGAATATTAAATAATTTGTTTGTAAAATTTAAAATTTACTGAACTCGACCTCAACCCACCACACATGCACGCACTCACCCTACTTAGTACCAAAACAAGATTCTTAAAATGTATCCACGAGCACGCTTTCATTCATTTCTGAAATGATAGCAAATCATTTTTGCCTGAACTATCACAATAATGAAATTATCTTTTCAATATAGGTAATTATTTTGTTATTTAAATCAGTTGGGGTGTATGAGGTTTTGCGCTTATTCATTAACACTTTGTTATAGTATTTGTTGCAAACCGAATACTTTCAATTTCAGGTTGCGGAATAAATACCTAGTTTAACTATCTATATTTGGCACGTGAAAGGTCAGAGACCAGTTTCGCAACGTTTACATTAGGTGTAGGAACAAAGGAAGGCTTGTTGGTACGGCTCCCTTCACCGCGGTCCGGGCGTGTCGAGTGCAGCGGCCTGGCCAGCCAGGAAGCTGATCCCAAGGCGAGCGTGCTCCGAGCTGCACTGCCGTACCCGCAAACCGCACTTGCACTCTACCGACGACATAACAGCTATAAGTATTATTTTTTTTTGCATGCATTGCATTTTCATCACATCTCACTGACTCGTTTGAGTCAGGCATTCATGAAACGTCATTTCTGTTTTTTATGAAAATAAGAAGGAATCACTGGATCTGGAGGTGGTGAATCAAGCTTTGTAAAAAAATAGTCTGGTTTAATATAATGGGCATAATTATGGCCCGATAGCTCAGGTGAACGCCCCTGCTCAGATCGGATCGTGATCGGAGGGTTGCGGGTTCGAATACCGTAAGCGGCAAATATTTGTATGACGGATACCTAATGGATATATAGGTAATTGTACCAGAGTCATGGATGTTTGTATCTATACAGGTCTTTCTTAATATGCTGACATTTTTTAAGGGGATGATCAGACCATCAAACTGAACAACTTTCTCTATGGGACAAACATCGAAATCACGAAAAAAAATCTGTCGTCCCATACATGTGGCTCGAGTAAGTTTGCAATTTTGTATTGAACAGAAGTTTTTTTTCAGTTTGACGGTCCGATTATCCCCTTAAAAAAGTGTCAGCATATAATTATAAAGAAGGACCCTATGCAGGGTGTAAGTGACAGCCTAGCAAATACTGAAACGGTAAATTCAGACCATCAAACTGAACAACTTTCACTATGAAGCCACCCTCAGGAATCGCGAAAAAAATCTGCTCTTTCATAAATTTGAGTCGAGTAGAGTACAGATGTTTTGTATGCTGATTTTTTTTCGCGTTTCCTGAGGGTGGCTCCATAGTGAAAGTGCATTAGTACTCTAATTCTGAGCTATACGTAACATTTTATGATTCTGCATTATAGGCTCTCGACTCAATTATAATACCTGGAACCACCTACCTTTAAGGTCCTGTGAAGTGAAAACCATTTCCTGTATTTTCGATTGGCGAGGAGCGTCGAACTACGTCGCCAAGGATTGTTATCGACAATCTTAGATGGAATAAATAAGAGAAAGGGAACGACCCCGAATTTTATAGCCTATAACCTACTCATATAAATTATAGGTAGGCTTGTACCTACATAGAACAAACGAAAGAGTAGCGTAGTGCCTCGTACCAGCTTTAATACCAACATGCGGCAGTTGAAGAAGTGAATGGAGATTACAGATTATTTCATCGCAGAGCCTGTCTTTTTAACCCCCGCCCCGAACCAAACTGAAGAATCGTTATAACTCTTTAACTATCGTTCATCAAACAAATCATAATTTCAGAACGGAAAAACCGACATCAAAGTTTTTTTTTCGTTCTTGTTTAAACATCATCATCACAGCATATATACGTCCCAATGCAGGGTACAGGCCTACCCTCAAGAGAGGGTGTATGGTCATTAGTCCATTAGTATGGTAGACTTCACTTGGTAGAATTTCTTCTTCGGCGTATGCAGGATTCCTCACGATGTTTTCCTTCACCGTTTGAGAGCAGTCGGTATTACGTACATAAGTTAAAAAAACTCATTGGTACATGGCATGTGGTCCTTTCGGATTCGAACCTGGACCTCAAGATTGAGTTTCCATAGCTCTCCGCAACGCGCCACCGACGTTCCTGTTTAAACAAATTATGCCTAAAAAAAGTGCCTAGCTATCTAAGTTAGGTCTCTACGATAAATGTTGTAAATAGGTTAGGATATAATTTTCGATGGTCTTTGTCATTGTCAATGCCCTACTAATATATACTTATTCAGGTTACGGTTCTCTGACAGCTTCGAAAATAATATTTTAGTTTACTTCTGGCACACGGTACAACTATTTAGAATTCTAAATGCGTTGTACCTATGGTACGTGGAATTTCGCCGCTGTGGCTGATGTGGCAGCCACTTCAGGGCCAGTGACACCTGGTAAGTACGATGCAGTTTTGAACTTGCCGACACTTTTATGATAGGTACACTA
Source organism: Agonopterix alstromeriana (assembly GCA_963924505.1). Classification (NCBI taxonomy): domain Eukaryota; kingdom Metazoa; phylum Arthropoda; class Insecta; order Lepidoptera; family Depressariidae; genus Agonopterix; species Agonopterix alstromeriana. Next base: position 11,643,056 of record OZ004665.1, on the reverse strand, counting down.
TTTCTTATCATCATAATCACCTACTTCAATGAATTCAAAACTGATTGCAGAAAATAGCAGTGCCAAATAAAGATACTGATTGCGGAAATCTTTACTAATTATCCCTTGCTTATCTATCTATATCAAGAGATGTGTGATGAATAAGACCGACTAAAGTTTCTTTATTCTTAGGTAAATACCTAATCAGTTATCAAAATCGAACTTGGAGACAATCAGACAACGTTCAAAATACTTAGTAATTGGTTTTGTGTTATGGTGAAGATAGATTTCATTAACAGCTCTAATGTCCAACTGATCCGAGAAGATCACATCTTTAAACATAATGGAAAGTAGGTTTTACCTGAACTTTATTCATAATCATAAGTAAATATACCTAGGTTCCTATTATCATGGGAACGTTAAAATAAACCTACCTAATCATGACGAAATGACTGATGACAAAAGACAAAGAAACAACTGGTTTATGATGTAACACCGTTGCACCTAATGATCAATTAACATTTTTAAGTTATGTTGTAAGTGAGTGCAGTTTGCATCGTGCTCAAGCGAATTAAATTCAGCGGCCAGACAAGAGTTAATGTTGACTATCAGCGGGTCACGGAAGCGCTCTCGCGGAATGCGGTAGAGTGGTAGAGCAAACTTGATCACTAATTTGCCGACTTTATCCGGGTTACTCAATTTTCTTTTACCAAATTGAAGGTGATGGCAATTCATGAGAGGCTTCCTTTGGTTGCGATGCAAGATGCAATTATGGTGTGTATTATGTATGTTCGGTGTGTGTGGGGTCGGCCAGTGACCGTCTGTGACCGAAGCGCCGGCGCCTCGGCCTTTGTAACTAACTTGCTGCTGCGTGAATCAGCAAAACACGTTGAAAGGAAAATAACCCTTCGAAGAATGCATCTTTTTGTGGTTTCGAAACATAGCTATAGCGTACCATACAGTGGCCCTAACAAAGAGAGGGTTTAATATCAACTTTGTTATAACAAAAATTTTACGTAGGGTCACCACGAGCTGTTGAAGATGATATGTCTAGGCATGCACAATAAAACTCTTAGGTATACCGATCGATAATAAGACACATCTTCAAATTGCTAAAATGTTTGTGAGTTGATTCATACCGGGCATAACCGTATGTGTATAACAGTCAGTCCGGAAGTATTTATATTTGACATAACTAATCATTAGGTAGTTACGATACGACGTAATTATAGGCTGGGTACTTACCTAATTCTTACAAAATAAACTCCTGAAAGAGATGCTCCTACTATCATATTTAGTAGAGTAGAGCTAAGGAGAGAGAAGTATAAGAATCGTTTAGCAAGGGAACTTTTCCTACAAATCAAAATTTTTGAACCTAGTAACATAATGCCGTATCAGGACATTTGAGCGAATCCCTTTGCGCGAAAGACACTTGAACGAAGGACATTTAAGCGAAGGACATTTAAGCGAAAAGACTTGCGCGAATGGACACTTGCGCGAAAAAAAATTTAGTGAAGGACACTTGAGCGAATGAACATTATCCCAGATCCCATAATATGCTTTCAAAAAAGGACGATCAGGCTCAATATACATGAAGGACTAAGGTAAGTTTGTATAATTTGTCCAAAACAATTTCCCCGATCTGCATACAGGAAGATTGACATGACAGAAACGCTGCCAGACTGAATAAAATCAGTGTACACACAGCGTAACTCTACTTCTAATTGTTATCTACGTAAGTAATTAATATTGTAGGAAGGCAAGTAGGTACGTAAATGTAATCATGAATTTCCGGCGTGACAAAGAACATAAACTCTTATATGTAGATCATTTTTATATGACCGTCAGTGTGGCGGCCCGATAGCTCAGTTACGTGAATCTTCCTGCTGAGCTAAACTGTCGCGGATTGGAATCTTATAGAAGGGCAAATATTTTTCAATGTCAATCCATGGAGGTTTTGTATCTAGCTTTCCATTAGATGCCTATACCCATTTTATTCTACTTACCTATATTCTATTCTAGTCATCATAATACAAAGCTGGACTTAGAGTTTCTGTCCGCGTCTTCTCTACAACGGAACACCTTCCGAAGCGGAGGTAGTGGTTCAAAAACAAGATGTTAGAAAGTTATCTTATGTGATATTATCTTGAATAAACAATGTTGACTTTGACTTTGGACTATTTTGGTCGTATTCCAGTTCTTCTACTTTCATGATAATTTCATTGCAGACTGCTATTTAAAAACATACACCAGACTATTTACCATTTAAACCCATACGTACAAATTCGTCACACGACTAAACACTGTTATACAGGGTCCCGACTTTGTAGTTTTGTATGGAACAGCTGAATGGTACCAACACCGAACTCGCGAAAAAAGACATGTAGCTGTATGGGACAGCTGATTTTTTTTTCGCGATTTCGATATTGGTCCCATAGAGAAAGTTGTTCAGTTTGATGGTCCGGTCATCCCCTTAAAAAAGTGGCATCGTAGGTAATTAATATACAGGGTCCATCTTAATATGCTGACACTTTTTTAAGGGGATGATCAGACCATCAGACTGAACAACTTTCTCTATTGGACCAACATCGAAATCGCTGTCCCATACATTTGGCTCGAGTAAGTTTGCAGTTTTGTATGGAAGAGTAGATTTTTTGTGTGATTTCGATGTTGGTGCCATAGAGAAAGTTGTTCAGTTTGACGGTCTGATCATGCCCTTAAAAAGTGTCAGCATATTAAGAAGGACCTTATATGTTATTAATTTAATCCCACACTATCTCATCCTAAAGAATGTGAATGAATCAGTCACAAGTTCTCCACAAAAGGTCATTAGTTACATCAAAGTATATGACGCTATGGTTACATTTAACACCTTAGAAATAGCTTATAGGAACTGTAGGTATGTTTACTTTGCTAGGATTACAGGTGTAGGTGTTGTTGGGCGTACAGAGTGCGGTATCCATGCAGTTTGATGTTGCGCATACCACATCACAACACACGCCTCTCTCCGTTTCACAACGCGACCCACTTGACGGCCACACTCGCACCGCCACCTCCTGTGTCTACGAACCAAACTATTAAGCAACACTTACAACAATCCTTCTAATATGATAGACATTGTCCTTGCGAAATTTTACTTTCAAAATTAATATCAATGTGATCTCGTTACAAAATCTCAGGTATTGGCAGCGCCTTCAGCTTAGCTAAGTATGTCACGTGATATTGGTACGAGATCCGACCGTAAAATTATGCACTTATTTGTTTGGTGAACAAAATTTGATTTAAGTGAAGTGAACAGGGTTTCATACAACGCCGCCGGATTGCCTAGCAAAATCTTGCCGCAAGCACAGAATAAATATATGTACAAGTACTACCCATACAGAAGAATCACTTCGAAAACAGATTTAAATAAATAACGACTCTCTCTGCACGTCAATAAGGTGCAAAGTTATTTGCACCCGTCCTATCGTACAATTCGCGAATAACCTGCCAACCGTCACAACGGCGCGCGTGCAAACAAAAATGAACCGAGTTATTTCACATGAAAGCTTCCTTTACATAGTCGGGCTCTTTCATTCTTTCACGTGCTGGGAGCGTGACATCGCTAGGGTTTTCAAGTCTCCCATTGACTACTCACAAAATGGTCCTTACCTCATTTTCTTCCCAAACAGATTGGTGGAAAAAATTATACCAAAAATAATAATGATAAAGGTACTTGCAGCAATATTTTGCTAGGTAACCCGCCCGGCGCCGTTGTATGAGCTCCAGTGTAAACTTTCCCTTAAAAGCACATTTCGTTCGCCAAACAAATAGCTGCATAATTTTACGGTTGGATCTCGTACCATATTCTTAGCAATAAGTATATACCAACGTGAAGTCTATGTCTACCCATTTTCTGTCGTGGTAATCATCTCCAAGAATCTATGATCACAAAAAACCGTGAAACCTTCAAACGTGCAATACTGAAACTCTTGCACTTTTTCGTGAGGTTTTTGGTCTAATGAATACAATCGTGGGAATATCTTTAGTAAAATTGTGTCAATAAGTAGGTACATAATTAAAATTGGTCAAAAAACACAGCGTTGCATAGGTATGCAATAACTTTATCGTGTGAATAAATCCTTAAAATTACTATGCAGCGAGCGGAAAATTCGATGTAAGTTTAGTAAAGAAACAATATTATCAGTGTTATGTTAGGTACGTCCACAGAACAGAAAACTCGGCTTGTACATTAATAAAATTACTTATAAAAGGTTGATAATCTTATCTGTAAGAACAAAAGACGATATATCCGATTTTCTTGTTATCTTTCGATCTAAATCAGTATCAATCATCAGTATGCTTTTGTTATGTATAAAATACGAAGAACCCCTTTGATCTTGACACTTAACTTTATCAAGGTAAGATTATACGCGGGATTAATTTGTAGAAATTTTATTGCGAGTACAAGGCGAGTACCATTGAGTGCATTGGTTTAGAATCTTCCCTTTCTGGGTTGCTGTCTGAGCCACGGTTTATACAGAAGAGACGTGTGGCGTTGGCGGATAATCTAAGTAACACAATATAAACCTTATAGTACGTAGCATAGCGTCGTTTTTGTCGTAAAGGAGAATCGCGCCCACACCTCCAGACCCTCTAGCATGATTTCTCTACTTGCGCGCGACTCGGCCTTTTCCCATACTACAAATCGCGGCTTGCGCGGCGGCTTTCGCTCTCCGAAAAGCGCGGGAACAGGTGATTTTCTATGCAGCGAAGGCGCGTCGCGCGCGTGTAGAGAAATCATAGTAGACTTGCAGGTGTCGTCGTAATTCTCCAAACGACGCTATGCTACGTACTATAATGTTTATAATTGTGTTACTTTGACTATCCGCCACCGCCACACGTCTTTTCTGTATAAACCGCGCCTAATATCTGCAAGTTCTGTTCTAGGTTTCCATGAGGTAGGTACTTTTACATGGAGCATGGGCACATTATCAGTACCTTTTTATACACCCCTATTTATAAATTATTAACATAATTAAAAGGGTGTATTTGGTCAGAGAGTGAAACTAAACAACTTTCCCTAAGCAAAATCTCACACAGCAAATTATATCTAGTAGGTAGATGTTGAATATTGGTCTACCAAGATCTAAGATTTCAAAGACATAAACTACGTATCTAGTAGAAGTGCTCATCCCGCCTTCCCCTTTCTACTATCAGACTTCCAACCGCACCGCGGTATATCACCCCTTCTTGGTTGACATCCCACAATATATCCGCAAGCGCCATTCAGGAGTGGAATGCCCTGCCTGCGCCTGCGTTGACAACCCGAATTCCTTTAAGGGTATATTACTGTTGGCGCGCTCCATACAAACGAAGTCTGGTGATATTTTCCATACTAACAGATTAAACTCAATGAAATTTTGCAGAAGCAATCTAGAAACAAATCTCCATGCTTTTATCGTGTCAGATTTTCCTTAAAATGTACATTTTCAAAGTTACAGTGCCTCACCGATTTCCATACAAATCTTTAATTAACCCTAACATTGAAACAGCATATTTTAACGAAAATCGGACACGATACAAGCATAGAGATTTGTTCCTAGATTGTTTCTGCAAAATTTCATTGAGTTTAAATGTTTAATATTGAAAATATCACCAGACTGTGTTTGTATGCAGCGCGCATTTACGCATTCGGAATAAACTTCTCTTAAAGTACGAGTGAATAGGCTTCTTCTGAGTAAGCTCGCTACATCTTCGACCCCATCTTTGTCCTGAGTACTGGATTGAGGTCAAGAGCAAACCCATCCGTAATAAAAAAAGTCTACATCTGGTCTTAAAACGATGTATTTTTACTAAAATTCTACAACATATACAAATGGAACCAGCCGATTCTAACCAGATATTAGAGTGCCTTTTTGCTATATCCCCTTACCTTATAAATTTAAGATATCTTCCATACCTTACTAGCAGACGTCTAGAAGACATCTCTAGTAGATGTCGAGCGGATGTGCATTTTCAAATGTCTAGAAGCAGTCAAGAAGACATTTAGGAGGGAGGACTCAGAGACTTCTTCTAGGAGTCGCGCTGCAATTCTGGCGGAGTACGGACGCGTGCATATCGGCGCGTTGGGATTGCACGTGGCTCCACCATTTTGTGAACTCTTTTGTGTTTTAACCTTAAAACAATCACTTGAGATTATAACCTACTTACATTGGCAAAACTGCCACTCTAGACTTAATAAATACTACTGATCATTTTCCTTCATATACTATCCACATAACGAGACATTGGCTGAATTGTGATAACACATCGGAAGCCACTAAACAAAAATTGAATTGAATTGACTTCTTCTAGATATCTTTCTCAAGATATCTCCTAGATGTTTGCGCATATATTTAAAATATTCAGTAGACATTTTGTGCTGTTGGATGGCATGGGTCGAAAAACGAGAAATATTGTTGGACCTTTCAAGCAAAAGTGTGGATCAATAGATCGATTTTCTATGGGAGGTCCGCACATCTAGCATGATGTCTCGAAAATAAACTGTTCCCGCGCTTTTCGGAGAGCGAAAGCCGCGCTTGCCGCGACATGTAGTATGAAAAAAAGCCGAGTCGCGCGCGTGTAGAAAAATCATACCAGACTTGTAAAGGTACAAAAAAAAACACGTTTTTTGACTCATGTTCCTTAGAGAAAGTTGTTTAGTTTCATTTTCTGAATACGCCCTTAAAATTTTGTGGGTACGAGTAAGTAGGTACTTAATTAAAAAATAGGAGTGTACCTATAAGTTATTGTATCTCAAAGTATACCCAACAAGGAGGTAAAGTAATTATTGTTAGTCGATCGCAAGTGTCGAAACAATAGCACGTATCATATTTCAAGAGATGGTATTCTATATTTCTAAGAAGTGAATATCGGGGACTTTATTGTGTTGTAAGTATTTGAAGGCAGGAAATAGCAGATAGAAAAACCAAACAAACACGGAGTAAACAATTTAGTTTCGGCATACCTACTTCAGTTCGTCACACCAGTAGCATTACAGCTATCCTCAAAAATACTTCATCATCATCATCCTTTATGATATGGTATAATATACCGCCCGCTGTAGGGCATAGGCCTAACCTCAAAGAGGGTTTATGGGCGGCTTTCAGTCCACCATGCGCCATTGCGGATTGGTAGACTTCACACACGCATTAGAATTTATTGTTCAGCGTATGCAGGTGACGACGGGCTCACCCCCCGTCACATTGGACAGAGTTTCGGTACTACTGGTGAAACGTGGATGTTCTGAGGTTTCAGAATATCTCTGACTACCCCCTCGGGGAATATAGTCGTGAGCATATGCTTATGCTTATGCGTATGCAGGCTTCATCACGATGTTTTCCTACATAGTTTGGGAGCAGTCGGTTTATTACGTAAACATCGGTATATTAAGATAGAAAATCTTATGAGCACATGGCACGTCGACCGTGCGGACTGCGGATTCGAACACGTACCCTCAAGATTGAGAGTCCATACCTCTCCGCAACGTGCCACCTCCTCTAATGTCAATGGCCACCTCAGCTCCGCGCAAGCTTTCAGACCTCTCAAACTAGTTATTATTTAGTAATAGGTACCAGTAGTAATACGTTGTTTAAGGGTTAATAGGTACGTAATTACTTAAACATAACGTATTAATAACCTAACTCTCACATAAGGGTCGGTTCCGTACCCAAAGGGTGAAAACGGGACCGTATTCACAAGCCTGCGCTGTCCTGTCCTTCTGTCCTGTCTTCTTAGGGCTTTAATTTTTGAAACGTCTTAGCTGGAAAGGTGAAATTCACAGAATGTGCGTTATTATGGCGGATTTGCAAAAAGTAATAAAAATGTAATAAAGTTAAAAATTAAGCGGGGTCCTCGTACAAGAAACTAGTTTTTTCCAACGTTTTTCTTCTCGTTCTATCGTAAACTTGGTGTGATTATAGAGCAAACTCTACAATATAACAACACATAATAAAACCCGGCCAGGTGTAAGTCGGTCTCACGCTAAAGGTCCCGGAGAAAACAAACCTTTTTCTTTAATATGTTGTGTAGTGGTGTGGTACGGAACCCTCGGTGCACTCGCACTTGTCCGGTTTTAAACTTTATTAGCGAGAGATTATGTATTAAAATTCAAGGAAATCAGGAAATTGTTATTCGCAAACGACCGGAAAATTATTTTTAGAGCCATTAATTTATTATGTTTGTTTTACGACGGTAAAAGTAAAATAAAATCATCACAGATATGTTATACAAGTGTATCATCGGTTTAGAAATTAACATAGACAGAGAGGAACACTACAGGATGAAATTGATATCATAAGCATCCTTTTAAATTGAGAGTAGACTGCAATGCCTACTCGACTCAAATGTAGTAGTTATGAAAAAAAAAAAGTTTTTTCGACCCAGAAAATAAATCTATATAGGTAATGCTTCCGTCTCGAGATATCTGCGCTCAAAGTCCAAAATTGGGAGTACCACCGGAACCCTATGATGAGCGAGTCCGAGACGCTCTTGTTTTTTTAGGAAGTAGGTATGTTGAAATACGCGCGAGCCTTAAAATTTAAATGGATTTCGATAAAACTTGGCAATAAAGAAAGGGGCGGCTGGTGCTTATGTGGCCTGGGGCCTAGGGCGGCCAAGACTACAAATCCGCCACTGCCTACTCTTTTTGTTTGCCGAGGACAAAAGTCCGTCTTCGTGTCATTAGGGCATAGAGTTAAACAGTTTAATTTAACGGCTATTAGGCATGCATTGATAAAGAGTTTATGAAAGGAACACTTTTGAATATAAAGAGTCGTTTTGTAAAACTTATTTTATTAAAGTATAAGTAAAATAATATTTAACTCTATAACATACATAAAATATTAAAAATTGCATTACATTTCCGTGGTTTGTTGAACAAGTACCACATTTAAAATTGCATCTGAATACCTTTCTTGTATTCCGAATATTTAACATATTTACGTCTTATTGAACAGGGTGACATTGTATTTGAAATATGTTGTATCAATCCAACCATTTTTTACAACAGTAGACTGAAAAGTTGTCCAGTAAAGAAAGATGGACCTAACAAAAAAAAGATAATATTTAGGGCCTTTTTCACCACTTCTTAGTAAGTTCTTGTTAGCTTATCCGACAGATATTTTGACATCTTTCATACAAAATATGTCAAACTATGTGTTAGATAAGATAACAAGAACTTAGTCAGAAGTAGTAAAATAGGCCCTTAGAGTATTGTAACCCTGTAAAATAAGTATTGCTGTGTGCGTAGATCTTGAAAAAGCAGTAGCTCTAAATTTGATTCGAAAATAAATTGTTGCTTTTATTGGTCGGGACTGAAGGGTCCTTCTCAATATGCTGACACTTTTTAAGGGGATGATCAGACCGTCAAGCTGAACAACTTTCTCTATGGGACCATAAACGAAATCGAAAAAGAAAAACTGCTGTTCCCTACAAAACTACTCAAGCCAAATGAGTCTGATAATCCCCTTAAAAAGTGTCAGCATATAAAGAAGGACCCTATATTATACAGGGTATTAGGGTAAACAGTTGCATTACTTAAACGTTGCGTTTCTTGGGGAAAGTGGTTCAGTATAATGGGTACAATCACCCCTTAAAGTAATGCAACTGTTTACCCTAACACCCTGTATTTATTGGCCAGATAATTTATCAAGAATAAAACAATACGTATACAATACTTCTGAAGTATCAAAAATCCAAAAATGAAAGAAAATCCAAGCTAAATTGTTTTTGACTAGGCATTAGCTTAGGAAATATACAAAAAATTTAAATTTTGCATAATAAGTGAGAAGTAGGTAATTAGTTCTTATTAGGTAGGTACTTAGGTACTTACTTATTAAAAATTAAAAGACAAAAGGTATTTTCTCTAGTAAGAAATAAATTTCATAACATCATCGGCTAGTTTACCGTCAAACCACTTGTAAATTCTCATTCGCATTTCATTGATGGTATTAAGTAGGTACGTGGAATAGTGCTTACGCTTTTAATGACAGCTAGCATTATCGCACTTATCGTTATTTCCTTGTTTTCAGGTATTATAATACCGATAACACAGATTTCAAGTGATTTTACATTATAATAATTAATAACTCACAAAATATGCCACATTAGCGATAAAATTAAAATTTTCCGTAAAGTTAATGATAAAACAAAGATGGGTTTCTAATTAATATTTTGTATACTTAAGTATAGGTACCTTAAATTTTAATAAAAGTACATTACAGTGGCTGAAATACTAAGTCTAGCTAGTTCTACTAAATAATATCTCGTCAGGTGTTCCCTGCTCCATTACACGTCAGTAAACAAATTTATTTGTGCCCATGCAGATCTTATTTAATAAGCACCTGATAAAAAAATTGCCTACCCTAAGTAGCTATATTACGCTCAGGGCAATTTGTATTATTAGTTAATGAAATAAACGTTAAACTTTTTATAACGAGATATTGTCAATTGTCATGACTTGAGACTTTTGGTAATAATACTTAATAAATCGTAAAGTACCTACTCATATAGTGTTTCCAGATTAAACTTTAGAACCCATAATAAGCTTTCAGGAGCAATATTAATTTCATGTTACTTTTACATATTTAAATTTACTTTACTTCATCTTAAATGAAATAACATTCTAATCAGAGTCTAATTGCATTACTATGGTATTCGTAACTACTTTCTCGTCATTTATTTACAATCTGTGTCGAATCATGGTCACGCCGTATAACGGATATCGTGCACACAATTATTCCAATTTAGAATTTATTTACAATTATTACAATAAATGTAAATAAGTATATAAAAATAAATATCTACAATCTCATTTCAAATGTGATGTTTATTACGTAGGTACGCCCTAAGCCTGCTTTTAACTTTAAAGCTGAATTTGGTTGACATTACCTACGCAACTTATTTAGAATTAACTTAATTAGTACAATTATTTAGGCTCAATTGGATATATCGAAAACCCATAAAAGTTACCCAATACATAGATGCTAAATTATTCGGTATTTAACCATGAAGGTGACAGTGAACAGTGTTCAAAATGCATGTCATTATATTAAGTAAGGAATAAGAGGCGAGAGGCACGGCCTTGATACACTTATTGCCATAATAATAATTAAGTAACTATTGCAATTCAACTGAATGTGGAATGTTGAGTAAGTGATTTATAGTTAAGTTTATAATGAGACAATTTTATAGGAATGTATCAAACTCCTAAAGAAATAACAGACAAGAATTTAAATAGGCATAAGATGTCTGCTGAAAGTAACGCATTTATGGGAATTTGGTCTACCCATGTTTCAAAGTATCCTTACTGTTATTTAAATAGGTACGTACGTTGTAATCGTGACGCGTGACAAAACACAAATGAAAGCCGCGCGAAACCAAACTATTACATAAACCATAACATTACATTTACCTGAACATGTGCTAAAGTGTATGTAAATGTGCTCAAAAACATCTTTCCACTTTTAACTCTCTTTAAGACATAAACAAGGAAAATGTTAAAGTTAAATCGATTTAAAAAATCCTCCAATAATCTTGAGATCGCGCAAACAGACATAGGTAGGAATATGATTATTCCACAGTAACAGATTTAGCAAGGTTTCGCGGACAGTCTACGTTGCATCCTCTCAAAACGGCAATGTGATACGCGAGCAACTGCATGGGAATTACTGTGAGGACTCCTTGTAAACAATCCACTGTTTTTGGCACCTGGAGGTAGCGCGACGCGAGAGAGATTGTCTCCTTGTCGCCTTCCTCGCACACGACGATCGGGCGTCCTTGACGAGCGGTCACCTGCTGCAGCGCATTCATGCACTTGCTGTAAACGGGGTCGCGCATCACTATCATCATAACCGGCATCGAGTCATCAATAAGCGCGAGAGGGCCGTGTTTTAGTTCTCCCGCCATAATACCTTCACTGTGCATGTAGGTCAATTCCTTCACTTTCAGAGCACCTTCCAGACATGTGGCGAAATTGTATCCACGACCCATAATGAGTAAAGATCGTTGACGGTAAAGATCTTCAGCAAGGGCTTTTACTTCTGCATCGAGGGCCAGCACCTGTCTGATTTTGGAGTCCAGTTCATGAAGTCCTTCGATGATATCTGCGCGACGCTTTTGTAGCGAAATACGATCCTCACTAATAACCAGGGCAAACATGACGAGGGAGACGAACTGAGAAGTGTAAGCCTTGGTAGAAGCGACACCAATTTCAGGGCCGGCGTTGATGTGGACACCGCAGTGCGATTCGCGACAGATGGAGCTACCAACGGTGTTTGTTATACCGACGATGAGAGCACCATGACGCTTGCAGTAACGGAGGGCCATGAGGGTGTCAGCAGTCTCTCCCGATTGTGAAATAAAGAAGCAGACATCGTCACGGAAAACAGGTGTATTTCTGTCCAGAAAGTCTGATGCTAATTCTACCATCACAGGAAGCTCAGTTAGCTCCTCCAACAGCTGGCGAGTAGCAACAGCACTGTGGTAACTGGTACCACATCCAATCAGCATCAGCCTTCTACAGCGTTTAATCTCAGGGATGTAATCCTTAATACCTCCTAGGGTTACTGTCCCATCAGCAAAGTTGAGACGTCCTCTCATCGTATTGACGATAGACTCTGGCTGTTCAAAGATTTCTTTCTGCATGAAGTAATCATAGTTTCCCTTCATTATCTGCTGCAGTTCCAGCTTAAGAGTAAAGATTTCACGTTGATGAGGATCGTCGCTGCTGCCAGACATACGGTGGATGCTGAGGACACCATCCTTAATGTGAGCAACATCATCATCTTCAAAATATAGCACTCTATTTGTGTGTTCAATGACAGCAGAAGCATCGGATGCAAAGAAATATTCAACTTCTCGTTCCTCCTCAGGTTGAAAGTGTGAGTGGCTGTTAACTCGGGGTACAGATGGCACCACGCCACGGGTGGCCTTGTTGTTTGTGTACATGATGGGGACATGGTCGCTGGACAGCCGGCGCCTTGTTTTGATGCCCACTAGCAGCGGGCTACCACGTCGTGTAGCAACACACTCGTTAGGAAAAAAGCGTGACTTGAAACATAAAGCAAATGCACCTTCTAGTTGTTGGGTTACCTGCTCGACGAGCTCCTGGAAGCTATACTTTTTGTGCTGGTGGTAAATGTGGTCAACCAGCTTGGCGATCACTTCCGTGTCAGTCTGGGATTCAAAGCAGTACCCCTTATTTTCAAGGAAGGTCTTGACCGCTTTGTAGTTGGTGATGATGCCATTATGAATGACAACAAAGGAGTTGTCCTCCCCGGAGCGCTGGGGATGCGAGTTGATGGCGCTCGGCTCGCCGTGAGTGGCCCAGCGCGTGTGCGCGATGCCGCAGTGAGACTCGACAGTCTCCTCCACCATCAGCTCCACGCTACGCTCCTGCAGCAGCTCCTCGAGCGCCGCTACCTTGCCTTGCCGCTTCAATACGGCAATGTCCTTCTGATCCGCGGCATCGACGGCGACGCCCGCCGAATCGTAACCGCGGTATTCCAATCGTTTCAATCCATTAACGAGCAGTTCCAATATCTCTCGACGGGTCTTAGGCGTCAGATGGTTAATGTATGCAAAAATTCCGCACATCGTTAGCGGAGCAGAAAGTTACGTGGACCCGAGCGAACGACACCACGACGCGCGAGTGACTGTGGCCGAGACAGTTTACGAATGGTATTGAAGGCCTACGCGTATAGCTCCTACCACTAAATAGGTAAGTTACTTTCACTTACGGCGAAGCACACGTCATCGTGTTTCGTTATCTTGTTGGTTGGTATTGTAAATATAGGTATCAGCGGCTCCAGCGGCTCTTGCAACACAATGTCAACTTGACAGTGACAGATGACAGCTTGGCTTGATTTTTTAATTCTTACCTTTGTAAAGGCCATGGGAACTAACACTTACAGCCGTTTTTTTTTGTAACAATCGAATCTGTACTCGATTTTGAAGCACACGCGTTGCCGCCAAAATCACCAATCATAGAAAAAGAAGAGATTAGAATAGAACGGACAATAAAATAAAAGTAGTCGCGAAAACATTATGCCAAAGATAAAGTATAGAGCAAAGAGATTATACCTAATAGAGTGAGCCATACCAATTGTAAAGTGTCCACTTTTTTTGACGTTTAGGTTTGAGTGTGTGGTGTAAAGTAGTATGGACAAAAGGCACCAAGTGACATATGGCCTTATGTTTACGGTCACTTTTCACACACACTAGCTCAAAAAAAGGGGACAGCCGCATAAACAAATATCTATAGTTCCATCTCCTTCTACTATTAAAGGTATGTCATAAGACAAAAGAGACTAACTACAATCGTAAATTTATGCGGACTCTATGGAGATCCTTCCTCTGAGGTATAGAGGTAGATGACTAAAAAAAAAAAAAAAAAATAACTAATATTTAGGTATAATCTCTTTGAATAATATAAAGAAAGACATAAAACGCTACTTGACATCCATTCCTCCTTATGACAATCGTTCATTAATAATAATAAGCGAGATGTCAGTAGTAAACAGAGTTCAAGATGGCATCTTGAAACATTTCATCACAAGGCCTCCAGCTGGAGGACTACGCTATTACCTTACGTTAAGAACGAATTTTGTTTGAATTTGCTTAAAAAGTGGTGACATTTGTTTTCTAATCTAGCTCTGTCACTCTTATGGCAAGCGCTGATAACACGGAATGAACTAGAGTAAAGGTACTCAAGATTTTCAAACACGAAAACATGATGTTGATGACATGGATGAATACCATTTTTTTCCAACTTCCTGCATGACGAAAACAAAAAGCCATTTGTTTGATCATTTGACATTTGTCCAAGGCCGGCGAAAACCGAGCGGCGACGCGTTAGCGCGAATTCCTCCGTATTTTGAACACACGGCCTCATGGACGAACCACACCTTGGTCACTTATAATCCTTTTTGTTAACGATAGATTCTCCTCGGTGGGATTGTTAACAATGAACGAATATTTTTCTGAATCTTGTGATCGAACGCAAGCCGATCGCCTTATACAACGTGCAAAGAGAATGGAATCACTACGTGACAACGTGTTAATGAGTAAGCGCAAAACCTCATACACCCCAATTGATTTATAACAAAACTAGCAGCCCGTCCCGGCTTCGCACGGGGTAGACAAATAAATTTTAAGACTCATTTTTCTACACCTTCAGTTACATTGTTCAAATTTTACCAAGGATCCCTAATTTTTTTCAAAATGAAATGTAGCCTATGTCAAATTGGAAGAATGTAGCATTCTATTGGTGAAAGAATTTTTTACATCGGCCCAGTACTTTTTGAGCCTATTCATTACAAACATACAAACATACAAAAATAGGTACAAATCTTTCCTCTTTATAATATTAGTGTAGATGTAGATAATTAGATTGAAACAATAATGTCATTATTTTGATAGTTAAAATTTAAAGTTATTCGCATTTTAAGTTTTCATGCAAAAATGATTTGTTATCATTTCAGCAATGAATGAAATCGCTAACATGCTCTTGGATACATTTTTAAGAATCTTGTTTTGGTAGTAAGTAGGGTCATAGTTTCCTTTTGGTATAATTACTATACTCTTTGGTCAGAGTGCCTGAACAGTGGGTTGAGATCGATTTTAGAAAATTTAAAATTTTACAAACAAATTGTTTAATATTTTGAAAAAAATTATCTTTGTTGAAACCATGATAATTCGATTCTGCTCTCGATTCTAAACAAATTCTTTCTAGTTTTGCGTTTATTCATTAACACGTATACACATGCGTAATCTACCTGCTATTTTTAGGTTCAGTTCAGACCATGACCAAAAATAATTTTGTAGGTAACTATATTTTTTGTTGGAAATTCACACTGGCTCTGCAGAAAAAGTTCCATATTTATATTCGTGTGTATTGTTTTTTTTAAATGTATTTTAGTGTGCAAATAAAATAATATTTATCATGTGCCTACACTCAGCGGGATCCCATGTCCGAGAACGATGCGAGTATACGAACGTTGGCGCGTAATGGCGCGTACCTTACTGGAGTGGAGTGTCGCCGGTGTAGGGAAAAGCATGGCACTATAGATGTAAGGCCGGTTTAAAACCAATTAAACCAATCCGTTTAAAACGAACAAAAAGGTTTTAAAACCGAAATAAACCATTTTTTTCTGCTTAAAACCGTTGGTGTTGGTGACTCTGTTTTTCTTAATTATAACTATATTTTGTTGTTTTAAACTCCAAATAAATCGTTTTAAACGGTTTAAAACCAAACTCACACTTTCACACTCGTTGATGAATCGACGCAACCATTCTCTTTGGACACAACGTTTCCAGCTCGCCTACCGTACACACACATGCACATACATAAACTGCCGCGTGTTATAAATTTTCGTGTATAATAGTAGGTAATGTAGGTAGGTACTTTCTATAAACTAATCCAAACGAAACATGACGTCAGGTGACCAAAAATCGCCCACAATGAAGTGTAAAACACAGTTCATTTATTTTTGTAGGCGGGTTTAAAACGGCAAAATCTGGTTTAAAATGTTTTAAACCGGTTTTTTTACATCTATACATGGCACGCGTATTCAACCGAACGTCCAGCCGGTGTGTCCCTACACCTAATTTCATAAATAAACAAAACAAATGTACCAGTAGCTTCTTTATTGGTTTATCAGGGTCAAAGATCTTTACAAAATTATTGAAAAAAATTACAAAGTTACATTTAGCTTAAAATGAGTCTTGAGTTGGTTATTTCATAATTGAGAATTGTAATACAGTCGTGGACACGAGAAAACATCATTGGTTATAGTTGAATTGAATATTTAAACCCTTACATTCCATTTTAAATTTCAACATAGTTTTTAACTAGGAACCCAAATTACCTACGTCTTACAAAGTTTTCAAATTTCTATCAAAACGTTTTTAACGTTATTCATATTGCTAGTTCAACTACACGGGATTGGTTTATAACCAATTACCCTCATTTTCTGCACTCTGATGTTTGCCAACATTATAGACTGTCAATTTATTAATTCTTCAATAAAACATTAACATTAGTTACTTGAATTTTACTTAAAACATTTCTATCTCAAAGGAGAACATCAGTAGTTAGAAAATGATCAAAGTTAAATAACAGTCAAGTTACGTAAAAGATAACGTAAATTAACGGTTTTAATTTTTGAACATAACTTTCGAAGACATGAAATTATAAAGTGCCAATAAAAATAAAAATACAACACTGAAATAAAAGTAGACCCAAACAGAAAATATAGCACTTTTAAAGGAAAGTTGTACTGAAACGCAACATTTAATGAAATCGGTGCAGCGAAACGGTTTAAAAATTCAACCACTGCTCCATTGCTTTTCCTCCTGAACTCCTTGCGATGGAAAAATAAAACGTAACGAGCTTTCAAGTAAGGAAACTCAAACTTGGCAAGTAACTTACGACTAAAATAATCACAAAGACATAAACTTAACACGTAAGCGTAACTAAAACGAACTAACTTTAAGAATATCGTGCGATAAATGCATTTGTCGGGGACGAGCGTGATGTTACCAGTGAAGAAGCTCCGATCGTGGGGGGGCGCTAGTGGGGAGGGTCGCACACCGCGAGGACTCGACAGCGATAGATATCGTTGGGTGGTGCTCCGAGCGTCATAACCATCGTCTGTGGGGCGCGCCGGCGGCGGCGATGCGGGATCTAACAGGTAGCAGGCGACGGGGACGTGTGGACAGGTGGGCAGGTTCACAAGGCTGAGGGAAGGGGGAGGCAATGGCGCTACGTCGCAGACGATGGTTATATGCTGCAGTACTTTGTTCAATGTGCCCCATAGTTATTTCTTCTTCTGTGCCTTCTCGGCGGCCTTGGTGATTTTACCCGTTGTTACCTCCTTGAACGTCACGCTCTGAAACAATTTATTGACAGCGTATAGTCCGGATCACATGTAAGTATTTGAGCAATCAGGTGCTCAAATAGGTATATTGGAATAGGTTTCAGTCGTAATTATCATCCCAAATGCTGGGAACATCTGTACTGCCTACATCTACACTGCTGCGCCGTCATAAGTAATTTTTATTTTTGTATTATCAAGAAACATGGTTAAGGGTGGCCACAGATTGTACGAATCTTCTGTTGGAAAAACCCCGCACACCAATCAGAATCTACGACGCCGACGTACGGAATTGAGCACAAGCGATTTTTGAACGAGGCGTTGACAGGAGGATATCGTCGCCATATTTCTGAGATCAAATTGTATCGGGGCGGAATATCGGCGATAATTTTCAGTACAAATCGCGACCATCAGTTGCGCCGTCATCGTGGTGCAGTTGCGAAATCGCCTACCCTCACAAGTCGCCTTTGTGATATGGCATTTAGAATGTTTGATGTGACAGTAACAATGGCTAATAAATGCTCTAAGGCCAATGGTTCTAAAACTCCGGGCATTTCAAACCTAATGGAGGATAGAGCGTGGTTACAATACCTTGATTACGCCGACGGCGACGGTCTGGCGCATGTCGCGCACGGCGAAACGGCCGAGCGGCGGGAACTCCGAGAACGACTCTACGCACAGCGCCTTGGTCGGCTGCAGCACGACGATGGCCGCGTCCCCAGACTTTATCGACTTCGGGTCCACCTCTGTTGTCTTACCTACACAATGAAACAAATACCTTCATCATTCGTAGGTAACTACAATAATGTTTAATTTATTTGTAAAACTAAGAGGATGAACCATTGACGCAGATCGCGCAACGAAACATGAGCGATGGCTCTCGAATGCGCAGTAATCAAATTCGGGTCTATTTGGCGGGAGGATGCGGGCACGGCAGGCAGTCGAAAGTGCGATCGTCACTGTCTCTAACGTCATCAACCTACGTGAAAATCCCTACCACTTTCACCTATAGCGCTTATGATTCCTTGCGCGACCTGTACATTTGCGCCCTTGTAAATTAAAATTAAAATATCTATCGAATTTCGCTGTATAGAGAAAATAAACGATTTTTATTATAGCGCGAAATTGCTGTTACATCATATTTCACCCCCGCCCGCACCGCTTCGCTACCGCAAGCGCCAACTCAGTTGAAGCTACCCTGTACCTACATAATACACTCAATGCAACGAAAAGAGAAGGAACACTTCGTATTTATGTATATTGTCTTGTTTACACCCTAGTTAGGTAGAGATACAAATCTCTGGTCTTTTTGCCCGCTATGAAAGCATTCGACATGGTCTATATCTATAGCTGCTCCAAGCATAAATTGTCAAATTAATGTTTAAAAGTCCTATTATGTTATCATTTTTAACAATCAAAATTAGAATCTAAAGTAATGAAATAAAATCCTAAGTTGCAGATTTCATGCTACCCCGTCCCCCGCAAAAAGAAACATTAATGTTTATCATAGTGCGTCCACGATAGCTCCGTGATTTTGACAGATCGTTTTAGAGCGATTATTTTAGTTTCTGAAAATGTTTGAGCCGTAAAACCTGTAATTTTATGTTAATTAATCTTTTATATTTTTAGTGTATTATAAGTTTTTAAAAGTAAATATAATCGCTAAAACCGCCTGTCAAAATCACGGAGCTATCTTAAACGCACTATAGTAGAATTACAACGCGTAACTCGCCCATAGTTATTGGTTTAAGGTTGTGTCCGATGCCCATTTAAAAGGGGCAGGGCAGTCTCACTACTTGTCACACTGCACTTAGTTTGGGTGGTATAATTAAAGAGAGGTCTCTCAGTTTGGCAACGATGGTGAAGCTCATACCAGTACGACGGTCGCACTTCTCCTTAATCTCGGCGAACTTGCAGGCGATGTGTGCGGTGTGGCAGTCCAGCACGGGCGTGTACCCGTTGCTTATTTGTCCCGGGTGGTTCAGTACTATCACCTGTAACAAAACATTAATTATATTTCTACATACCCACCTACTTGCATATACCTACTAAGGCCTAACTTGTACTAACTAGTACATACTCGTATCTCATACAAGTGCGGTTAGATCACTTCACTTCACCAATAGCGTACTGGTTTTAGGATTGAAGGATGTATCAAGTGGCGACAGCCGGTAGGGTCAGGTTGGGCTTAGTTGCCTCATAAGACTATAATCGATAGAATCGTGACTAAGTGCCTTTTGGGCGGGATGCGGGCGATATTTTTCTGTCTTATATATCATGCTTCATATAGTGTTATCTTTTGACACATCTAATGTAGTCAGCCATGTACGTAAAATGCGTGCAGCCTGCATGCTCGATAGTGTGTCTGGAAAAAGCCCCTAAGCGCTTATTACTTCTTTACCCCAAAAGCACAAATGTCTACAAAATATCTAATAGATATCTAGTAAATATTCTATGCTGTGTGGGTACCATAACCATCCATGAGCTGTTTCTCATCGTCGGTTTCAGGCATATATATTATTATTATGATCTTGGTTTTTCTTGGCTTTATAGTCAAGCAATCTGAACTGTAAATCACATGTATTACCGTCATTAAGCTTCTGTGAGATATTACTGCAAATATTTTGCCGTGACAAGGTTCTACGATGGCATTTATTTCAAATTGATCCAATGTTACATGTAGGCAAGTCCCATTTACTATTGTACTATAAATTGCCTTGCAGGCACATACATTTGATTATTTTATTTCAAAGCGTTATATCAATTTACCAAGAGACAGTGGCAGCGCAGCGCCAAATTATAGGGCCTAACCCAAGTTGTTTTTTAAATTAAAAGTCCGAAATACCTAATAACCTTTTCTATGGACGATTATGTTTTAAACACCTACTTAGAATTAAATAACATAGGTTTTACGAAATCATTTAACATCCGGATTTCGTAACGAGTCTGTTTATGCAATCAAAATGTTTTGCAATTTCCAAAATTATAACATAATGAATTACCTAACTAATGATCATAGGCCAACTAATTTAACCTTCATAAAAATGTAGTATTTTTAATTACAAAACAAGCAACACTCTTGTATCCAGTTTATTGTTTTATGTGCAACCATTCACCTATTTAAACATAAGTAAACGAAAACATTTATTTCTAAAAACGCATGCATTTACGGAGCGGGTGAGTGAGAGAGCTTTTATTTGCTTATTTTATTGAGACACGAGACAAGCGATTTCTGAGCGTAGGCGTGGCCGGAATGATATAATTGCAATATCGCAGCGATTTTTTTATGAGATAAATCAGTGTCGCGGCGGAATTGCAGCGATGTCGCGGCCATAACGGTCAGATAAAAATAGCTTTTGCAGGCTCATAGGCCCAAGTTTATGTACACACAAATGTAATCCTTATCACAAAAAGTGTACAGTACGATCAGGAAAATAATTACGCTCGTGCGTTAGCTTGCTTGCGTTCTTCGTGCTGCGTGCTTCGTTCGAGCAGGCAGGGACTAACATTGCCCGACGGTGTACGTACTCGAAACCATTTGATAATATAATCAACCTTATGGCTACTCTGTTAAAGAGGGAACATGATTGCCGTGCAGTCTAATGATCGAATGTAGATGGCGAAAGTCATGCGTTAGGCGCGAAATCAGTCGACAAATAGAAGCATATCATTTTTGGCGGGTAAAAAAACGTTAGAGTATCGTGATTGGTTTTAAAAATAGTGAACTGCACAGTTACATCCGTAAGAATTATAAACCTGGTAATACTCCCTGAACATTACCAATGGACCATACCTGAGCAGTGAAGTCGGCTGCCCCCTTCGGAGGAGCGTTCTTGGAGTCGCCGGCGACGAAGCCGCGACGCAATTCCTTGACAGATACGTTCTGAAACATGCAGTGTTTCACATTATCATCGCTTTTGTCTTTGCCATATTTAGGATGGGGATGGGAAACAGAAAACCTCCCTTTTTAAGTCGGTTACCAAAGATTACTGACGGAAGATCTGTGCTCTGCTGTGGGACGTGTATAGGCTGGCTGATGACGAGACGATGAAATGATAATAGTGTGTAGCCCACCAATACGTATTGGGTACGCGTGAGTAGGCCTG
This sequence comes from Agonopterix alstromeriana, assembly GCA_963924505.1. NCBI lineage: Eukaryota > Metazoa > Arthropoda > Insecta > Lepidoptera > Depressariidae > Agonopterix > Agonopterix alstromeriana. The sequence goes on along the minus strand of OZ004665.1, from coordinate 11,621,074 downwards.
CAATGGGACGTATGTAGACTGATAATAGTCTAAGCCCTGCAAGGCCAAAATCTATAAAAAGCCGCAAATAGCTGTACAGGATAGCCGTTTGGTACACATGTACTTTAGGTTAAATCAATCATTTTGACCGGCAGTTCTTAAAATATTTTTCTAGTTATGACGACGTAATAAATTGTTTGTATGGGACTTAAAATTTGTTTTTCAAACCGATCGTAGGGGTATCAAATGAAAGGGCTTCATAAGCCGGTTCTAAAAATATACTACACCATTACCTTTTCAGTCACTTGTTTTTTAAAAATCCAAAAAGTATTTTCAAAACGTATCAAGTTTCGGCTCCTCCAGTTAGTAAACGGCTGAGTAATTTTTTGTAAAGCATACGCCCAATGTCTCGTAATATCCTCATATCTAACTTCAATAAAGCAATTTCAAAAATTTTAATGATTTTTTTGTTTAGGTTACCGACTATAATGATGATAACAAAGTAGATCTCACCTTGACGTTGAAGCCGACGTTGTCGCCGGGCATAGCTTCCTGCAGCGCCTCGTGGTGCATCTCCACGGACTTCACCTCGGTGGTGATGGCGGCCGGCGCGAATACCACCACCATGCCTGGATACAATCATGCATTATGAACACCCCCCCGTAAATGTATAGGGGTGAAGCGGAGAGGAGGAGAAACGAAGAAATATCAACCAATAGGATTGCATAAATTCTCGGAGCGAAGATTTTATGCAATCCCATTGGCCATAATTCGCTCGTTTCTCCGCTTCGCAGCCTCGCTCCGCTTCAGTGGGCAGTCAGCCTAAGGGACAGTCAGGCAAATAATGAAACAGTGAATTCAGACTATCGAACTGAACAACTTCGACTATGGAGCCAAAAATATCTGCTGTTTTTTTGTCGTTTATTTATTAGATAATAATCATATCTATGACAACAATAGTACAAAGAAGTTTGGTTACAATACGCAATTACAATACTGCCAAACTGTGACAAAGATTATCGGCAAGCGAAAATAACAGTTTATCGGCAGACGTTTTTTGCATTGAGTCGGGTAGGTAGGAACAGCAGTTTTATATTGAACAGCAGATTATTTTCAAGTTTTCTGGGGTGGGCTCCTCAGTGAAAGTTGTTCAATTTGATGGTCTGACTACACAGTTTCAGTATTAGCTTGGCCTAGCAGTCTGTGTGGATGTAAAGTTGGCTTGATTATGACGTAGAAATTTTTTCTATGGATCTGATGCAATCGTATTTAGTTACAAGTTGCGAACACATGCTTAGGTTCTTCCAGGTCCTCAATTGTTTGCCACTTGGGTCCGCCATCACCGGCTACTCGCTAGTACTACCAGCCAGCGGTTACGTCCCAAGGATTATATAGAAAATTTATATTAAACGGTTTTTCATAATAATTAGTGAAAATTCCAGTCGCGTTATTCCCAATTTTTTTTCCAAATTGTATAATATCAATCGTTTTTTTTACATTCGCCCAAACTGTGTCATGATATCATCTGTCGAATATTTTTACAAAGTAAACGGCGACTCCAAGATTCTACTCTCGATTCTACACAAACTATTTTCTAGTATTCCGTTAATTCATTAACACGTTGTATAGGCTGATAATGTAAATTACGAGACACCCAAAAATGTGCGGCAAGTCCCGAAGCCTGAAGCCGTGGCTATGGTGGTGTGTATTGTCACACTAAGTAAGCACTAAGTATAATATAGCACTGACCAGGCTTGAGGATGCCGGTCTCGACCCGTCCGACGGGCACAGTGCCGATGCCTCCTATCTTGTACACGTCCTGAAGAGGCAGGCGCAGAGGTTTTTCCGTCGGGCGCGATGGGGGTTGGATAGCGTCTAGAGCCTGCATAAAAGATTCAAAACCTTGGTCAAAATAGAAAATTAAAATTACGAGAAAAGCGCTAAAAGAAAAAAATGACGTCACAAAGCTTTCGTTGACATCATTTTTTTAACTACGACGGCTTCGGAAGGTGTTACGTTACTATATTGTAGAGAAGATGCGGCCAGAAACTATACATGTATGTATATCTTTTAATAATGCTATAGGTACATTAATGGTCCTGTTTTTCTCGTTATTTCATGTTTTTTAACCCATCTTAAGGCTTATCTACCCGGGAACACGACTCTCCATACTCATCAATGTGAACGAGCGCGTGGCTGCTGTCAGAATTTAGCCGTTTCCATTAAGAAATGAGATTAATTTTTATGAATTTCCAAAAAAGAAGAAAACCAAATCATTCAATTATGTTGTATTGTGAAGTATATTGTAAATTTTCATTCTCCTCCTATTAACAATGTAAGAGTAAAATGGTTACAACTGGAAAAATGGGGTGACTTAAGACATACTTTTTCTTCAGTTTTATTAATTAAAATAGATTTCGAGAAAAAACCAAATCACTTCTCATGTCCTGTAGATTGTTCAGTTTTCTGCTTAAAAAGTACCATAGTTAATGTATAAAATGGTTAGAAAGTTACCCAATTTTACGGTAAAATCAGGTGGTAGAGCCTTAACGCGTGGGTTTCGTTACAACGGCTAAGGGAGGGGCAGCAAATTATGCATCGAATAAATTTTTCAAAACGTAAGAAAAATGCGCTTTTGACGAATGGCTAAGTTTGCGAAACACGCACGTAAACATAACGAGTCAGTCGACCAATGGCCATACCCATACTCTATGAGAGAGGTGACCGGGTTTTCCCCGAAACTATTTGTACACAAGAAACATTTTGAATTTTTCATGGAACACGCAGACCGATTGCGCTACTACACTAAAACATCGAAGTTCTATTCTTATTCAATTTCAGTTCTAATCACATTGTAATCCAATTACTATTCAACTGTGCTGAATTCCGCATCGCACTAAGAGCGATCTGTCAAAACGGCTCTAACGGCCTTCATGTGTACCGCGTGTGTCAAAATGTGTCAAAAGTTATGGTTCGTACGTAGTTTAGTCACCATAGATATAGATATCTATGCCAGACACGGTTCAATCACCGAATATTTACCGCGATTGCAGCCCAGGACGTTTTTCTCCCTAACATAATTAGCTCACATGGAACATTTTGAATGAGACACGGAGGCGTAATTAGCACAGATGGAACATTTTGAATGATACACGCAGGACGACAATGCTCACCTCAATGAGGCACTTGCCCTCGACCTTGCCCTCCTTGCGCTCGATGGTCCACCCCTTGAACCAGGGCATTTTGTCGGATGGCTCCAGCATGTTGTCGCCGTGCCAGCCCGAGATCGGCACGAACGCCACCGACGCCGGGTTGTACCCTGCCATGTCACATGCACATCCATTGCTTTAATAATATTTGCAAAGCTTATTTCATATTGAACAAACAATAGGTTTCTTGTGCTGAATTTCGCAGTTCGAAGAAACTAAATGAATCTTTTTCTTGAAAATAACTGTAAAATGACGGATCGCTTAGAATCAAAATTTAAAAGAAAGTCGATGATTAAAAACAAAATAAATTTCAGAATCTTAAGAGGAATTCCCAAGACCTCCATTCAAAGGAAGCTTGATTATATTTGATTACTAGCTGACCCGGCGAACTTTGTTCCGCCTTAGACGCCATAAATGAGCAGATTTTTGATTTTATTAAGGTGGTTAAGTAATTTTAAATTTTCTAATTTTCCGCGCAATTTCCTTAATTTTTTCTTTCATAAGAACCTTCTCCTGATAATAACGAACAGAACAAAAAAAGAATTAGCGAAATCGGTCCAGCCGTTCAGGCGTGATGCCGTGACCAAGGGAAATAGGGATTCATTTTTATATATATAGATTAACCGATCAAATTCAATGACATTTTTAAACACGATCAGCAACTATAATCTATATGTTTGGTCAGACTTCAGTTAAAATGTATAGTTTCATAGTTACACAAGATTTCTATAGAAATCTTAAATATTCTTTGAAACTGTACTAACATACATAAAACATTGAATTGGTTAATTTTCAAAATAGAATCTAACTTCCTTTGTATGGAGCGCGCTCGCGGGAATATCCTCTTAATATCAAGGATTAAGACACCACTGAATTTGCCACCAACAATTTGCGCTGTACCAAAAAAATATTTTAGCTAATGCTAATATTTTTTAAGATTCTTTTTAATAACTTATTGTTATTTGCTGTGCCCTCACAGGGTTCATGTCAGGAATATGTAGTAAACCATTTTTAAAAACATCAGTGTAAACCACATGAAAAAGCAATACCTAAATATTGATTGATTGATTCATTGCCTGTACCTAATTCTCGTCATCATATCATCTCGACCACAGTCCATTAAATGACTCACCAATCTTTTTGATGTAGGAGGACACTTCCTTCTTGATTTCCTCGTAACGCGCCTCGTGGTACGGGGGCTCGGTGGAGTCCATCTTGTTGACGCCCACGATCAGCTGTTTGACGCCGAGCGTGAAGGCGAGCAGCGCGTGCTCGCGCGTCTGTCCGTTCTTACTGATGCCGGCTTCGAATTCACCAGTACCGGCCGCAACGATCAAGACTGCGCAGTCGGCCTACAGGATAACATTGCCTCAGTATTGTATCTAATGCAAACCGGGGTCCCTGTGGGTCCATAATAATTAACTCAGGGTCATAGGGGTATCTGAAACTGATCTTGAAAACTAGCTAATCTGATTTATGAAATCTGTAGGGCTATAATGTAATAATACAAGATAAATATATACATATATCTATCTTATCGGGAACAAGGATAAAAAAAAATATATTTTTTTTAGTATAGAGAAAATTACCTACAATTTTTCTCAAACTTCACGGAATCCTTTGTATGGTATTGCATTTGTATGTACAGATTAGCTAGATTTAAACATCAGTTTCGGATAACCCTTTGTCCCTGAATTAATTATTATGGACCACTGTGGCGGGCGGCAGGTTAAGAGATGCCAAAATCAAGAGTTTGAAATAAAATTATTCCTGATTTAAGATCGTATTCTAGTCGTCTCATTATACAGCAGTGAAATCTCGAGCTCGCTCTTGGTTTTCTAGATCGTATTGCAGTCATCACATTTTATTGCAGTAAAATCTCGGGCTCGCTTCGCTTGCTCTGATTTTAAAATATTATTGCAACCAATTAATCTGAACCTAGCCTCCCTGGGAAAAAAATATTGCTATACCCTTAGAGGGGAGGGGCGCCAATGTCATCCTGGATTCATCCATTAAAGTTTTTATTTCAATAGGTGTTTAAACTAGCGGTTACCTGAGAAGTTCCTGTAATCATGTTCTTGATGAAGTCCCTATGACCAGGAGCGTCGATGATGGTCACGTAGTATTTTGCCGTCTCGAACTTCCACAGCGCAATATCGATCGTAATACCACGCTCTCGCTCAGCTTTTAGCTTGTCCAATACCTGTATACAAAAACACTTTTGAGAATCAGAATTCCTGAATCAGAATTTTTGAATCGTGCGATTCAAAATCGTAATGGTAATTTTGACTTTTTCTACTGCTGATTTGAACGTGTGACTTTCAAAAATCGCACTCCAGAACATAACAAAATTTGGCGTGATTAACAAAATGTAAAGATGGTGTTGGCAATTTCCTTATAGCAGCATAAAGCTTTATCAAAAAGCTTCCCGGAATAGATCTGAAACAAAGCTCGAATTTATCAGACTACGCCTTTAGCTTATATATCTACTCACCCAAGCATACTTGAAGGACCCCTTGCCCATCTCCTGGGCCTCCTTTTCAAACTTCTCAATGGTACGTTTGTCGATGCCGCCACATTTGTAGATGAGATGGCCGGTGGTAGTGGACTTGCCGGAGTCCACGTGGCCGATTACCACGATGTTGATGTGAGTCTTCTCCTTACCCATCCTGCTTGCCGAGGTAGTACAGAAAACGCGATGTCAACCGTGGAAACCTGGACAACCATCACCATTAAATTGTAGTCTGTTTTATTAGAGACATGCGTTTTCAGTGCACGTGGAAAAGGCCGACCCGTCAGGCACTGGTGGTGGAAAGTGTGTGCCCCGATAACAATTGTTTATGTATTGCGGCTGGTATTATGGATGGATTAAGATTAAAACTATCATCGTAGAAATCTATTATCATCAGAAATTAACCTGTTTGTAGACAAAACGAGTATTAGGCATGGTCTTTGAATCCAGTGGCGATGGGCTTACTTCTCACACTGGACAGAGTACTACTACTAGTAAAACGTGGATGTTCTGAGGATTCAGAATGTCTCCGACTATCCCCTCGGGGAATATAGTCGTTAGCATATGCGTTTAAGTCCCAGCTGTAAACAGCAATTTTTTTTGGCTCAAACCCATAAGTATTTTAGCCAAAAAAAATTGCTGTTTCATAAATTTGAGTCGGGTTACTACAATTTTGTATGGAACAGTAGATTTTTTGTTTCGCGGTTCGCGGTTCCATATTATATTTTGTTGCGAATTTCAAAAATACATCAATTGTTGCTTATTAGGACGTGTTCATTTGTTGAAAACAATACCTATACCTGCCTAATGTACATATAACATATTTTGCAGATGCAATAGGTAGGTACGGTACCTAACTATGCATATAGTCATTTAGAAAAACTTTTTTCCATTATTTAAGACGATCGTCAATTCGTCTCGGACCAAGAATTCGTAGATATATAACACTTTCGAAGTCTATTACGTTGTACCGTTAATTAAGTATTTTTAAATGTAACCAAGAACAACTTCTGTCGACAAAATGTTTTATGTTGCGAAGAAAAGAAGTAAAGCCGATTATAGAAGTGTCGGGTTAAATAGTAACTAAAAGGTCACGGGTTCGCTTCCATTTAACTTGCTTAAGCAGGATAATTAGTCGCATTACTATTACAATCTGCTTAAATGTAATTATTTCTTTACACGACATCCCCCTGTGCAGTACGAAAACCAAAAGACCGGAAACCGTAAAATTGGAATTCGTAGGTATTAATTACGAAACGAAATTAGGTACCTTACAACTATTTCACAATATTAGGTATCAAACACTTGGTTAATATTCCGTTTTCAACAGGTAGTCAATAATTGCTTCACTTCCCGTAAAGTGCATCCAGCGCAAACAGAGTTACCTACACAATTGAGCAGCAAAACACCGGGACGAGCTCGCTACGAGCGTGCGCAGCTCGCCCGCTACATCGATACAGCGAGCTATCCTTCCAAATATAGACAAATCTGTACGGTTCAATTCACGACATTTTAATTACACAGATTTCATAACTGTAACACTAGGGAGTGTTACACACATTTAAAATAAATAGATACAAGAACAAAAAGGTACAATCCGCAATGACTTTACCGTTTTTGTTTTGTTAACGTTCATTTACCTTTTTTTGCTATAGTTTTCCCTACAAAAATATAGGGAACGTAGTAATAAAGTTCACAGTCTGCACTTTGATGTACTCAGATCGTTTAAAGTTAAAATTGCATGAACGTAAGTAAGTTACCTGCCGATAGCGAACCGCGCCTAGACACTGGAAGAAAGTGCATGATCATGTCTATGATGACAATCACAGAGTGCATTCGATTCTAAATTTAGCAGCGGTGATCTATACTTGTAAGCAGATATATTTGCAATGGCATGTTTCTAAATTAGAATAATCGCATGTCGCAGTGGCATATACGACCGGAGACGCACATGGGCTTCCTGGCCGCGCCGCGTCCATCTTGTGCATGTCTTCATACAGTGCGATCAATCGCCAAGATTTCAGGACTATTAACTACCAGTGCGGGGTTATACCTTGGATACCTATGCATCAAGTGAATGGTTTCCTATCGTCGTCGAATCTAACGAGTCACATTGACATTTCTACTAGTGAATAACATGAATTTGAATTTAGAAAAACACTTTTTTGAGCAAAGATTTGAATAGAAAATGAAAAATGGCAACTGAAAAACTTCAAAAAACATTGATGTATATTTTCCTTTATTTCTAAAATAATGTTTATACTTATAAACGGTTTCATAAATGAAAATGTTGTGATTAATAGTTTAATAGGCATAGTACTCCGTGAATGAATTGATCACATCCTTGATGAAATTGCGTAATTTGAAAACGTGCTATACCGGTAAATTTCAAGCACATGTAAAGAAAATTTTCTTTCACAAAGTAAGCTGAATAATAATTTAAAACAATAACCACCTTTAGACCGGGCACCAAATTAACATAAACTAAGCTTGATTTAACAGAAATAGAGGAAAATAAATAGAAAATACAGAAAAAAGCTCACCTTTGCAGTCGCAGTCACGAATTTTCCGAGCGATTTTCTCGAGCATGCGCCGTACACTTCTCCGCCCGGGAAATGCAATCAATAAAATCCAACAGAACTTTTTTTATTTCCATTTGCTGAAAAACTAAACAAAGAATAACTAAAGTAAGTTATTAAATACCGTACAATTTATTAATTATTGCAGCTACTTTATTTTACACCTTAAATTCAAGCAAAGACTAAATAAACATTTTCGATAACAGGAAACGTAAGAGTTTTCTTAATTAGAAATAAAGGATTTCAACACCGTATAGTATTTATTCTGTGACCGTACTCTATGATTTCAACGAACGGGCTACTTAGTCAGTAATGATTAAAAACTCAAAACTTTTTCGGAATATACTTCCATATATTTTTCCAGCTTCCTGATAAGAACAGTGTGATCATGATCATGCAGTGATCTTTTTGAACAAAGAATGATATTTTGCTTCATCATCATCATCAGCCTATGTATACACGTCCCATATTTTGCTCATTTACTTTAAAGACACTTCCCAGACTTTTCCCAGACATTATAAAACGATAGTAATATCAAATAGGTATAAATACTTATTAGAACTGAGGTAGACAAAAAATATGCCTATAATACACACCTGTTTCCAGCGTCGGGGTAGACAGAGACCACATACCCCACCCGCTTAGATCCTGACACACCTCTCTCAACACAACTCACAAATAAGTCAAGAAATTAATAATCCTTACGCCTTTTTTGTTTCTTTTGTCAACCCTATCGCTCATCAGTCTATCCAGCGAACTACAAAGCGTCGCTCCGTGCAGTAGGCAACTAAAATAACTTACTAACCCCCGGACGAATGCATTCCCTGAGACGAGCTCGTCGTAGGTGAGAATGTAGAGGTCCATTTTAGTTGTTCATCTAATTAGAGCTGTAATTCTGAATATTATACTTTGATGTCTTATGATTATCTTGAAAAGCGTAAGCGAAAATGTTTTCTTGGTCAATGCTTGAAAAAGATATTTCCGCTGAGTAAAATGAAGTACAACGTCATTGTCCGAATCTATATGTTCCACTCTACCCAGTATAATTTTAATTATAAATCAGTTGCTGATGTAAATAAGTTATAAGTAGGTACCTAATTCGTAACAAATTAAATAAGTTATCAATTGGTTGTTCAATTTTAATCAAGTACAAACACCTTTGCTAGAAAATAAAAGAATTTATATCAATACTTTATTTAAATAATTCTTTATTGTATCACCTTTCATTGTATATTAATTACAGAGCTTATAACGTACCTGTTTACATTAATTAAATCGAGATAAATATTCTTCAACTGTAATAAATGTTCATCATAATTATTTATAAAAGAATACTATTACAGACTACTCGTTCTATAATAAAACGGCGCCTCATATAATCAGATAAAATGTTAAATTACAAAATGTACACAAGTACTAATTAATACAGATATGAATTCGTTGAAAAATAATTTATAACTTATAGAAAATCGTTGATAAATTTTCCTGTTTACTAATAGAGTTCAGAATGTTGCTCTCATCAAAGAATTTCCATAGAAATGTAATGTGTTACGGAATGTGATAAAAAGTCATAAGTACTATGATTTTATAAACATAATAAATTATAAAAAGTTTCCCTAATTTAAGTTTAATAGGTAAATAAGTAGACCCGACAAATGGGAGACAAAAAACGAGTATAAATGCCACTTTCTAATTGCTTTTCAAACTCGTTAGTGAATAATAACGATAATCTCAATTATTTGAAACACAGAGCATTCTAATACATATAACAAAATAGAAATCAATATTAACGATGAATATGTTATGATTTATTTTCCTCCCGGCCAAGGTAAATAGCTGCCCCATCCTTTACCGGGATTTGGATCCATACCTGAAAAAGAATATATGTTTGAGAAAAAATATTGAATCAAACTTTCTAGCCATGCTAATTGAACGGTTTTGTATGAATATTTTGGCAAACCATAAAATAAAAGGGTTCGATTTGACTTGTCCGCAAGGAACAGCATTTTCCCGTAACCTATCTCTTTCTGTCGATCAGAAACATCGTTCGCTAGAGCGAGATAAAACGATTGCTAGCAGGCGCTCACACTCCGCAGTCACAAGACATCATTCGCTAATAAATAAGTTAATCTACAGCACACCCTTGAAACCACGAGAGACTGATCGCGAGCAGCGCGGTGCTGTGTAAAATCAACAAATCGAATTGCTCAATTTCCCTCGCTTGTCAGAATCAAGCTATTTTATTTGTAGAATTTACACATCCGGAAGGACCGGAATCCATTAAAGCTGAGCGGAGAGGGCCGCTCAGCTTTAATGGATTCCGGTCCTTCTGGTGTGGCTATAGCCTGTAGAATGGCACTGCCGATGCCGGGCAAAGGCCTTACACGAAAACGGTGATCTCACCTAACCTCGCCCTTATTGAACAATACTTTGCCACGCGGGCCCAATGCTGATTGAGATTTCAGAATCCTCTGACCTGGCTATGAAGCTAGAAGAAAGACCGGAGGAAGACCTGACAGAATGATGTCAAGGAAAAATATAACGTATTTCTTCACGAAAAGACCAAAAGTTCGGTGTCTGACTGAACATACTAGAGAACTGTATCAAACACAAACCTTCAGGAAGAAATTCTCTGAATGATGGAAACCGCATTAAAATCTATTGCGTAGTCAAAAACAACTAAACGCAGAAACAGCTCCTTTGGTTTATACTATTTACAATTACAGATACGTAATTAAGTGAAAATTACTAGGGATCTATTTCATAAAGTGCGGGAATCACTCAGGCTGTGAATGCGAAAGACACAAAACATACGAATGTATAAATATGTCTATTCTAGAGTGAAGTAGATAGCCTACCCCGAGTGATTGCCACACGTTATGTGACGTGGTCTGGGTTGTTTACCTTTAGCGATAGCGTTGATCTTTTGTGTTTCGTCGGAGCTGAGTGTTAATATCTTCTGTAGCACCGGCACGAGCCGACCGCGTTCGTCTCCGGGTGGCAAAGTTAGGAACTGAAAGGGGTTTTTGTTACAATTCATTTATACTACACTTGAAATTTTATTTGATTCCATATATTTAAAATTTTAATAGGTTTCAGTCAACTTTTAATATGTTATAGTTATTACATCCAATCCATAATACAAATTTTAAGGTATGTGTACATTTTTCTTTTGATTTTCTAGGGGATCGATAGATGGGCCTACGGTCAGCGGGAATTAAGCTAAAAATTTCAAAAAGTGTTTCTTTAAAATAATAAAGAGGGAAAAGATGATCAAAGAGATGCCAACACATCTTTTGATGGAATATTTCATTTTTTCAAATATTATTGATTTTAAACATGTTACAGCCATGTTGTGCTATTTCGAATCAAATTAAAGATTGAAAATTAAGCTTGGCCTTTAAAAAAAGGGTAGGCAAAGTTATGATACGATTTTGACAGGATCTCGCGAACTTCTCTATGGAGCGATAAACATGCCATCTGTCGATTTTTTTAGGAACTAATTTAAAAAAGAAAAATGCTCATTAGTTAACTGTTGTGTGTCGCTGTAAAAAAAGTCAAGAAGGGAGTGGTACAAGTAGGACGGACACAACCTGAATGTTTTTGCTGCACTCACACCACATGTATCTGAACCGAATAAATATATAGGTATTTGTAAAGGTACCTTTAGCGTAACATTCTTCATATACTCAGTGTTGTGTGCGTTCTGGGTGGCGCCGCGCACGCGCCGCAGTTCCGACTTGAGCAGCTCGCTCAGCTGCGCCATGCGCGCGCACTCGCGCTCCGACTCCGATAGCAGCACCGTTACGTGCTTCACCCTGACACGACAATATTATAGGTCACAAATTATACAGGATGTTAGGGTAAATACTGTAAGCCTAATAGTAATACTGTGGTAATACAACACAAATACAAATGCCAATATACCTTAACTGTTGAGCCTGTAGTTTCCTTCTCAGATCAGATATCTCCTGATCCGGAGTGAGCGCGAGTGATGTCGTGTCCAAGGACTCATCATCAGGAACACCTTCCTCCAGGAGTCTCTCTAGTGGAACGGGAGACCGGCCGCTACCGCCGCCCGTTAGAAACGATTTTGATAGCGGGGGAGACGGCGCTGATTCTGAACCCTTGGGAAACGGACATTTGAAGATTAAACATTAGTTTTGAATAAAACTTGTTTGAATATAGTTTGGCGTAAATAAAGTATATTCGGTCCTTCTTAATAGCTGATGATTTTTTTAAGTGGTGATCAAAGAGGCTTGCAAGGTATGATTTTGTTCTATGGGATGATTAGATCATCAAAGATCCACCGTTCACCCAGGTTAACAAAACACAAATTAAAATAAATGCTTCGCATATTATGCCTACACAACCGCTTAAAAGTATTCAGCCACACCTTACGAAGAAACTTCGTAGGCCATACCAAAAAACGAAAAGACACAAAAAGTCGTCGTGAGCGATGGCCCTAAAATCTTACCTCTCCTTCTTCCCTGGGTATCATAGAGACATTAATATCCATCTCTCCGTCGCTGCCCTCCTCCTTGGGTATCAGCGGCAACATGTACTGATTGTGGTTGGCTTCGTCCACACTACGCACTTTGATCTTCTCCTGCGAGGCAGCTAGTTGCATTCGCAACGCTTCTGTCTCTTTCTGGAGTTTAGTCTCTAGTTCACTGATCTGCGTCTTGTAGCATTGCGTTAATGTGGAGACCTGGAGAAAATAAACGTTTTCTTTTGCAGGCGCCATATTGAAATAATATAGCCTATGACACTTTTTTATGAATGATCACGTTTTTTATGATCACGTTTTTATGAATCTAATGACACCTCGTATGTTAAAATCCGTTTCGCTGTTTAGGCTGCAGAGTGTATAAAAGAAATAGACATCCATACATACATACATACTTACATACATACATACACTCGAAAAAAATAACCCTCCTTCTGGGGTAGTCAGGTAAAAATACGTTACATATCTTAGGGGGTGCTTCATTATCCAACTGACCATCAAATTGAACAACTTTCACTACGGAGTGGAAGTTATTCAGTTTGATGGTCTGAAGCACACCCTAAGATACAATTCGTTTTTAATTTTACACCCTATGTTATTAAGCTAGGTAACATAACATTTGCACTCGCTTTTGAGTTTATTAATCAAGAAAAGCATCAAGTACTGATCCGATTTCATACACATCGCATCACAGCATAATTTCTAGAATGATCAACATACTAACTCCTAGAAAACAAGTCATTTTCTTCATTATTCCTTATGTGAGATTAAAAAAACTGGCAAAAGTTACTCAATAGCGCACACTAGATAATATGGTGAAAACAATAATATAATACAATACATTAAAAGGCCCACGCATCGCATGCGGAATGGATAATGAACATCCCTATTTAACTTATGTCTCTTTCGGTAGCACTATCAAACGGAACTCCAGACGCTGACTATCAACATATTGTCCTATATGAACAATCATCATAATCAGGTAATGAGACATACTTGAAGCTTATGCTGCGTGCGCTCGGACTCCAGCTGTTGCCCGAGGCGCGTGAGGTCGGTCTGGAGGCGCGCGGTGCGTTGTACCGCACGCGCCGCGTCGCTCGCCGCTTCCGAAGCACGTCGCCTACTCGCTTCCACCTCTGCGCTTTGTTCTGAACACTGCTCCCTAGAGACAGATATTGTTTCTGTTAGAAGTTTTCGTAGCAGTTATACCCCAGCCGTTAATCTCATTGCTGGTCGATGAGGCGAAGTGCTAGGTAAAGGTTACTTTAATCTGACGACTGTTGTCATACCAGACATCAGATTTGAAATAGTCCGATTGTATAAAAGTGGGGTTTCCATACGTATGAATTGGAAGAATTACAATTCAATGGCCCCTTTTCCGTTGACCTGCTCAAAACTCAATCTTTTGCGGGCGCCAGACTTACCCGCAAAAGTGTGCCCAAATAAGAGCTATCCCATTCTATCTTTATAGAGAAGTACAGAGACAGCTACGCTTTGATCACACTTTTGTGGGTTAGTTTGGCGCATCTTATACATACAGGATCTTTCTTAATATGCTGACACTTTTTTAAGGTGATGACCAGACCATCATACTGAACAACTTTCTCTATGGGAACAATATCTAAATCGCAAAAAAATTATCGGCTGTCCCATACATTTGGCTTGAGTAGGTTTGCAGTTTTGTATAGAACAGCAGATTTTTTTTTTCGCGATTTTGATGTTGGTGCCATAAAGAAAGTTGTTCAGTATGATGGTCTGGTCATCCTCTTAAAAAAGTGTCAGCATATTAATAAGGACCCTAAATACTTCTTAATATGCTGACACTTTTTAAGGGGATGATCAGACCGTCAAACTGAACTACTTTCTCTATAAATGTTTCTCTTAAAAGACCACCACTGACTAAAACCCAGTTTATGAATTCATACTGTTGTCACTCTCAACGGTTGCGACAGGGCAATCGTGCGGTGCGTGCGATGAGGTAAACCAAGACAACCCATAATATGCTAATCCATTGTCCGCCTTATTGACGCCTTGTCGGCATCGTAATTAGGAGTTATTTTTTAGGAGCTATCCTACTATGTGTTGTGAATATTGACTTACCAAATACTCAACGTCGGGTCCGCCCTCAAAAGTGTCCGAACCAAAATAGCACCAAAACGAATAAAGAGAACCAATTACGCGACAGTCTTTGTTTGACCAACCGACTACGCGCACGTGTATAATGCCGTGCCTTGATGGGATAAAAACTACGCAAGCAAAATAAAGAAAGAGAATTTCAGCATTTTCTATGTTTTTAATTGGTTACTTAGATTTGTGTGTTTTTTTCGAGTATTTAGTACTAGACCCGGCGTCCATTATTTGGTATGTCAATGGTTGTAAATTTTTCTAAAACCTTCCTAGTTCACATGGGTTACAAATGATTACACACAAGAAAGGATGAAGGAAAGTAAAGGAACTAACTGTGAACTAGCGAGTTTAGCAGTCAATGTCTCCAGCTGTGCCTTGAGAGCCGCCGTCTCCTCCTTCAGCTGCTCCTCCTGGCTGTGGTCTACCGTCTGATTCTGACGCAGCACCGCCTGGGCCCTAACCTGTAATTACACATTCAAATTTTAAGCATTTAATCCATTCGATCCTAAAACAAAACAGTGTATATGTTATATACCATGGAATGGGGATCGTTTTGAAGCCGGAAGCTTAAAATAAAATAAAAAAGAAAGACTTAAAATTAAATTAAATAAAGTTAGAAAAACTCGAAAGTGTGAGAACAATGAGTTATCACGCCGACAAAAGGTGAACGCATACTTATCCGTGGCGAACGAGCCGAAAGAATCGAATTTTAGGTTTTTTTATATGAAATTCTATGACACCTCGACAATACGATAAAACGACCCCGATTCCACGATGTATATTGATGAACAAGGAAACTGTGGACATACCTTATAACTTGTATACTCAGTCTTCAAATCCGCCAACTCTATATTACTAATCCTTAATTTCTCATTCAATTCAGCACACCTGAATTCCAGTCTTTTCAATTTATTATTCAACTCAGCCTTATCTTCGCCTAAACTCATGATATTTTTCTCTTTCTCTCCGAGCAACGTCGTCATTTCTAAATCAGCTTCTTCATTCTTCCTCTTCTCTGACTCAAGGTCTTGTTCAAACCTCGATATAATCTCATTCTTAACTTGTATTACATTGTCTTTCTCTCTACCTTCTTCTATTGAATGTTGTAACTCTTCTTTAATTAATCTGTTTTGAGTTTCTTCTGTCTTAATTTGCTCTTCTAATAATTTTATTTGGGTCTTCATAGCATTTATTGTTCCTTCTTGCGTATCTATTGTAGATTCCATCTGAAAAGATTTGTAACGTTTTAATAAAAAATATAAACATGTACATAATATTCAATATTTATAGCACACACTAACTATTATCAATGTATTTCATAATAACAAACCTGAACCATCTTTTTCTTGCTTTCCTCCATCTTCACTGTCAGTTCTTTCATTGACCTCTCGTAGTCTTCCATTTCAAGACTTAGCACACTCTTCTTTTTGACATCACGACGAGCCTTCTCTAAACTGTCTTTTGTGACTTTGTGAGCTTCTATTTCAGCAGTTAACTCTTTACTTTTTGCAGCTAATTCAACTAAAGAAAAAACAAAATTGATCAACAAAAAAAATATTGAGAATAATATTCGTCTGGTCTTCTAATTTACACGATTATTACCCTTTAGTTTCTCCAGCTCACTGGCTATCTTCTCTGAAGCATCAACAGCATCTGTTAAGGTTTTGACTTTCATTTCAAGATCAGACACTTTCTTCTCGTCTTCTTTTTTAGGACCATCAACTTCATCACCTCCTTGTATTTGTAATTTGGGTTCTGAACTATTTTCCTTGAGCATTTTTTCAAGTTTAGCCTTATCTTGTTCTGCATTTTGCAATTGAGATGTTGTTTCGTTCAATTTCTTTTTTAATTTCAATGCAAAAAGTCTTAATTTGGTGTATCTGTATAAATCATGCAGAGAAAATCAATATTTCGAATCAACATATTGCATAAATATAGTAAAAGTGTAGTAGAGCAAATTTGTAGGTTTGGAGGTTTCACTAAAAAAATTACTAGTTACTAAGGTACTAAGTTAAATAGGGAAATGGAGACTAAAACTTACTTATCTTCAAATGTTTCATCTAGATCCCTCATTCGAGAATTTTCTTCTGCTTTAGATATGGTAGACGTAGACATGTCATCATTCGGAAGCTCTACTGTGAATTAAAATGTTAACCGATTGATGAATATTTTTGAAAACATTAAAGAGAGAAATTAAAATTGAAGAAATTACTTTTCTCACCTGCAGAAGTTTGTTGATGTTTCAGTTTCTCTATTTCTTCTTTAAGTGATGCTAGTAGCGCATCTTTTTCAGCCGCGGTCTTAATGGCATTGTCTCTTTCCATTACAATTTGCTCAGTTGCCTCAGTACTCTTGCTTGTTTTTTGTTCTGCATTTTTAAGATCATTTTCCAATGTTCCAACCTTTTTACTCAAATCATCTTTTTCTTGATTTACACTGTCTCTATCTTTCTCCAATGTCTCTATAAGTCTTTCCATTTCAGACACTGCTTTTTGAAGTTTTGATATAGCTTCCCCGCGTTCTTTTAATGCTTGATTGATTTCCTTCATTTCATTCAATAGTTCCGCATTCTCAGTTTTGTACCCTGCAAGTTTAGATTTCACTTCTTCATACTCAGAAGCAAGATTGTCAAAATCTTTGACTTTTGCCCGAGATTCTTTGATTTCAGAAAGCAGTGAAGCATTTTCTTGTTTATAGGCTGCTAATTTTGTCTCTAACTTCACTATATCAGTTTGCAACGAGACATTGAGGTCCGATAAATTGTCATCTTCTTTTGGCTGTTCTAAAGATAATTTGAGAGTTTCTACTTCTTCTTTTAATAAACCATTCAGATCTTGTATATTATCATACTCTTTCTTCAGCACGTCGTATTGCTCCTGTAAAGCCGCCATTTTAGTTTTTAGCTTCTTATTTTCACCATCTTTTTCAGATTTGTAATTAGCTTCCAAAGTAGACTTTTCTTGAGACAACGTTTGAATTTGTGTTTTCATCGTTTGAATTTCTGATCTCATATTTTGTACTTGATCTAATAATAGTTTATTTTGATGTTCCAGTTCTACAACATTATCTCTAGCATTGAGTTTTTCTTTCACTAATATTGACTTTTCACTTTCTAAGGCCTTAATTTGTAGATTCAAGTTGTCTATTGCATCGGTATTCTGATGTTTATTAAGTAGGGAACTGTTAATATCTTGGTTTTTAATATTAAGTTCTTTGACCACCAGCTCGAGAGCTTTCTTTTCTTCTGACAAATAATTTTTTTTTTTCATCATTTCATTCAGTTGATCTTTCAATAATTTGTTTTCATTTATTTGTGCTGGTAAATGAGTATCTTTAACTTCTTGATATTTCGATTTTATTTGAGAGAGCTCATTAATCAGAGCAGTATTACTGTTTGATAAATCACTTAGCTGTTTCTCTAAGTCTAATAAAGCTAAGTTTAATGATTTATTTTCGTTACTTAATTCACTTATTTTAGACTCATTTTTATCAGAATTATCTTTGTTCTGGTATGCGTCACTGAGTTGTTTTTCTAATTGTTGCATTTTATCTTTTAGACTCTTATTTTCATTATTCAATTCATTTATCTGATCGTCCAAAACTTTTGATGCTTTTATTATATCATTCTGCCATTTAGGAATGTTTTCTGAATATTCTTTGACTGTTTTTGATAGAATGAATCTAGAATTTTTGAGTTGATTTATGCAAGCTGCACATTTTAATATTTTATCCTTATAGCTTCTCAGCTTGATGTTAGCTTTCTCTTTTTTAGCTTTTTCAGTTTCATACAGTTCTGTTACTTCTTTTATTTTGATTTCATATTCCATTACTTTTTCTTCGGTTCCTGAAGTTGCAGCAGCTTGTAGTCTAGTTTCTAATTCTTTAATTGTATTATTTAGTTCTTCTACTTTCACTTTATATGTGTCATCTGTAAAAAGATAAACCATCAGACCTCTCATGTGAATAATTTGACATTTTAATGCTAATAAAGAATAAACAAACAAATAGGTACATTTAATATTTTAAATGATACGTTTATACATGGTGTAAAGAAAATTATCATTAACCATTAAACCACATACACTACCCATCAAACTGAACAACTATTGCTATGGGAGTAAATCTGTAAGAACAAAACAAATCTGCTGTTTCATATACTATTTGAGTCCTGTAGGCATTGCAGTTTAGTATGGAACAGCAGATTTTTTTCTGCGCTGACAGGTTTACTCCCATAGCAAAAGTTGTTCAGTTTGATGGGTAGAGTATGTGGTTTAAAGGTTAATGATACTTTTTCGTACGCCCTGCATATTCACCGCATTTGTAATTATTTGTGGTATAGTGCGTCCAAGATAGCTCCGTGATTTTGACTTTCGTTTCGTTTTAGAGCATTTATTTTACTTTCTGAAAATTTACTTTTTGTGTTTCTTTTTATATATTTAATATAACTTATATTATGTTTGAGTATGAAATAAGCATTACCAGTTTGAACTTTGTCTTCCAACATCTTGAGTTGATCCCTCTGTTGCAGGCCAATCTGATTGAACTCTGATGTTCTAGCTTCAAGTTCTGTTAGTTGACTAAGCAACAGTTCATTTTCTTCAACAAGACGTTTATTTTGTCTTTTGAAGGAAATAATCTCACTGTCCAAATCTGACAGTTTTTGTATTACATCTGTGGCATGTTTATCTTTTATTATCAAATCAGCTTTATACTTTTTAATTTCCTCATCATAATTGTTACATTTTACTTTAAGGGATTTTACTTTACTCTGAGCTGAATCAAGTTCTGTTATATAGTTTAATTTCTGTTCAGTTAATGAATCCACAAGTTCTTGTAATGTTCGCACATTATCGATGCTTGATTTCTTCTCTGTTTCACAAGCTTCAAGTTTTAATTTGTAGCTTTCTACTTCATTCTGTAACTCTGTGGATTAAGGAACAAGTCAAATATTAATCATTATCTGCTAGCCATAATTATATTATTCTTACTATGGGCCAAAGGCGTCACGATAAACACATTTGTGACTGCCGCCCATTTTAAATTTTTGCGTAGTACCATAGCGTAGCATATGCTCACGACTATATTCCCCGAGGGGGTAGTCAGATATATTCTGAAACCTAAGAACATCCGTGACGGGGAGTGAGCCTGTCGCCACTTATAATGAATAGTGGGTACAATACATGCCTCGAAATTGAAGCACACAGGTTGGCTTACGATTTTTCCTTCACCGAGAAGCCAGTGCCTACTCTAAATTCGTGTCTAATGTACCTGGATGGATGTATATATTCAGTCTGGGCACTGTTATAAAGTCAGGGGACCCAAACGTATTACAAATAAATAACATAATGTGGGTCTAGGGCAGGTTGAATATAAATAAGCTACAGAAAGGTGTCCTCATTAAATGTTTGTAAATCTAACTAACTAAACTCTAACTAACTCTGAAGTACCCTATATGACGACGTCTTTCTATAACCATATACAGCAGCGGTGGCCAAGACGTCGACCGCGGTCTACCTGGTCGCCCGCGGTCGCCTTTTATGGTACAAGAGACTTATACAAGTTACAAGAGATTAATAACTAAATTAAAGCCGAAAAAGAGCCGAGAAATTACAGTACAGCATATTCTCACGACTATATTCCCCGAGGGGGTAGTCAGAGAAATTCTGAAACCTCAGAACATCCACGTTGCACCAGTAGTACCGAAACTCTGTCCAGAAATTACTGTATATCTATCAAAATCAGGCTATTCATATACATTAATTACGTTATTCATTCGGTAAACCTGTTGCGGTTGAAGGTAGTTTGCCAGGTATATCTAAAATTTTAATGTAGACCACACAATGTATGAAGTTTGGCCACCCCTGATATACAGAGTGTCGTCAGGGTAAACAGTTGCATTACTTTAAGGGCTGACTGTACCCATGGTACTGAACAACTTCCCAAAGAAACATAACGTTGGCTAAAGTGTCAAACCTCGTGTTGTGCCATGGATGCACCATGGCACAACTCTTAAATCCTTTAAAAAAACGGTTACAATTTAAAAATGATAAATAGAAAACCAAATAACTCTGGGCTGCCATTTTTCGTGGTGAAGTTTTTTGTGCCTCAAAATTTGATCTAATGGAGTTACGAGGTCTGACACTTTAGTCGACGATAAGGAAATTCGCAAAAATTTTTATTGAGGTTTCCATACTAATTGCAAACAGCTGATCGAACGTTTGTATGAAAAGTCGAAAAAAAAAATTGCAAATTTCCTATAGATTTCTTAGAGAAAGTTGTTCAGTATCATGGGTACAATCACCTCTTAAATTAATGCAACTGTTTACCCTAACACCATGTATTTATGTAATTAAAGAAATATATTTACAGCATGATAGCTCAATTGGTAAAGAACCTACCTGCTGTACTTAGGGTTGCGTGAATGAATCAATGCAAATATTTGTATTCACCATACAAATATTTGCATTGATTACCGTTGCAGTACCAAATGTAAGTCTGGACTAAGTTCTGCGCCCGCGGCATGGTGCGTCGATAAACGTTTTATCGCGCCTGCTAACTCGTTCGTTCGCGCGCAAAAAGAAAGGAAGCTAGAGCGCGATAGAGCTTTATCGCGCCATCATGCCGCGGGCGCTGGTACTTTAAATGAGACCAGATAATTTTGTGTGCCAATGTCCAAGATATTTATTACTTATAATCAAATTAAATCTTGTTATAGTGAGAGTATATTACCTGTTTTTGCTTGTTTAGCTTTTTGAGCTAAAGCAAGAAGGCCCTTGCATTTATTTACTAATTCTTCTCTGCTTAAATCATCAAACACACTTTTCTTAGGAGTTCCCTCCTGGTTCTAGAAAATAAAAACATTAATAACACTATTCTTTAATGCATAAGCATAAGCATAAGCATATGCTAACGACTATATTCCCCGAGGGGGTAGTCAGAGATATTCTGAAACCTCAGAACATCCACGTTCCACCAGTAGTACCGAAACTCTGTCCAGTGTGACGGGGGGTGAGCCCGTCGCCACTTATGTGGCGTACAACACATGCCTCGAAATTGAAGCATGCAGGTTTCGTCACGATGTTTTCCTTCACCGAAAAGCCAGTGGTGTTACAAATCGTACATAAATTCAGAAAAACTCCTTGGTACGAGTCGGTCTGGACGGGGATCGAACCATCGCCTCCTGCACGGCAGGCAAGGTTATTCTTTAATGCTGCCATGCTTATCAAGACTGGAAAATTGAGCTATTTACCCTCGTAAGCCTGCTGGTCCCTTTAAAAGGACCAAATTTTTGTAGTCTTAAAGGCAGAGACATTTAGAGCCTAACCACACGGCGCGGTGCGACGCCTGAGCGGTGCAGTGACGTACAGTCTGTTAGTAAAAATCTGCCGCGCAAACAACTGAGCGGCACCGCTCCGGCGCCATACCGCTTACACCCCTCCGCTTCGTCTTGCACGTTGCGAGTCCGGCGTGCGTGCGGCATGCCATTGATTTTTATGTGCAAGACCGCGCCGTGTGGTTCGGCTCTTAGATAGGTAAGATTGAATTAACACCGAAGGTTTGCTCGATGTCCCTTTATGGCTACAAAAAAATATGATCTTTTCAGAGTACCTTCGGTCTTAATTCTCTCGATCCTAATTATTACACCCTCTCCCTCCCACTAAACCTCTACTTATCCCTCTCCATCCCTCCCCCTCCCACTCCCCCTGTACTCCTCCCTCCCCCCATACACTTCCCCTCCCCTCCAAAAATCCCAAAATTATGGTCTGAATACTAATTTTAGCTACATTTTACAAATTTTTAAATTAATATATCTCAGTAAGTATGCATCTCCGCGGGGGGAGTGGTACCAAGGGGCACCCCTTCCCTGCCCAACTCCTGTGCCCCAATTGTAAAACCAACCCTAAACTTGGTCTTAGCCAATAAGGAGTGCGTGCTGCGCCCCTCCAAACATTTTTGTATTTGGCCTTGGCAGAAAGCCTGAGATCATTTGCACATCTAAATTGTACTTTAATGCACTCTTGTTTACCATTTCTACCTATACCGACCGAATGACATGTTATTACAATAAGGATCAAAGTTACATATACGAGCTTGTCACAAGGACACCAATGCAACTCAACCGGGCCAAAAAAAAAACATTTTAGATTTGACATGATGATGTTCGCACATATGCTGCACTCTGCTCAAATTGTGAATGACATATGTGTAGGGTTGACTTACGCATCGTATGAACATGATTATTTATTTCGTTACTTTTAATAGTTAATTCTGTTATTAAAAATAGTATTTAAGCTAAAGAATCACTGAAAATGTGATTTTAGTGTTATTTTAGAGAGGATAAAAATAAAATATATTTTATGTAGTCATTGACGTAGAATACTATGGACCGGGTCTAGTACAAAATACTCGAATAAAGTGTCCGAGACTAAAATACACAAACCTAAGTACGTATAGTAATATAAACCAATTAAAAACATTGAAAATGCTGAAATTCTTTTCCGTCCCACTCCCCCATTGGGGCAAGGAGCGCCGCGCGCCCACGCGTGCCGGTAGTTGGCCGATCAAACGAAGACGGTTGCGTAATTCGTTCTCTTTTTTGCGTTTTCGTTCTCATTTTATTCGGACACTTTTGAGCGCGGACCCTCCGTCCAGTAGTGGTAAGTCAATGTATGTAGTTAAAACCAACGGGTGCGCGCGCCTGACTGCATTCCCTTGCTCGGCTCCCCTCAAGTGTTAGGTGAGGAGGGGTATCTGAAGTCAGAGGGGGGCGGAGAGTGACCGTTCTGTATGTAGAACTATATACTATGACCTATTCTGTGCAATAGTTTGAAAGCACTTATGCCATGTCACAGTGATTGAATTGGTGATCAAATGGTCGTCGATAGTACCGAAGTTTATGCTTTTAAATGTACAATGAGAAGCTTAACGGCAGGTAATATCGCTAATCAACGGCCTCTATCGCTGTAATTAATGGAAGAATAGGCAGAACGATTATATAGCTATAAATAAGAAATTGATGCTATATTATACCGTGGTCTCCGAAGTGCTATCCATATTGAAAACTGTACACTTATATCATGTTAATAAGGATCGCAGATCACAATTATGGAGCACAAATTATTACAATATTTATAATTTCACACAAAATCACTGTTTAGGCAAGGAAAGGTGAGCAATCACATCATTTCAATACGTCAAAATGAATTTTATAGTAGCAAACGTCAAAATCATTCAATGAGTGAAATAAACATATTATGATTCCATTGAAGTGTATATAAGTGTGAGAGAGAGAACACCATGGTACGGTCATAGACAAAAAAATGATTGAAGTAGATTGAAGTATCTAGCATAGAGATAGGAAGTACTATGGTATTCTGTCTATGGAACAATAGCAAAAAGCTGCGTTCTTTAAAAATCTTCGAACTAGTTCATTTTGATTTCATTCAACTGAGCGGTTCGTTGTAGTTCAGGCAAAATCACAATAAGTGACAAGACAGATTAGCGCGACATAGCTTTGTCCCGCTTTAGCTTCCTTTCTATTTGGTCACACCCGAGCGAGATAAAAGGCGGGGCAAAGCTTTTTCACGCGCATTCTGCTAGGTCTTCTGAATGACTGAACAACTACAATGATGAATGATGAACTATACAAGTTACGACGGTATAGTAAGCAGTTTTGTTTAATTTTTCCAATATACTATACCTACCATCTCGTAATTTGTATGGTTCTGAAGGCTGTTAGCACTGTCGGAAACAAAAGGTTCTGCTACGGCTTTTATCTCTTTGTTTAAAGTACCTGCTTCACGGTTGCCAACCGACCCCCGACACAGGTGACCTTGGTGGTTTGGAACCGTGTAGACAGTGGTTTGCAAACAAATCTAATTTGATTTTCCAACGTCCATGGTTGCGAGAGCTACGCTAGCGACCAAGGCCGAATAGAGGGCGTTGGGTCGGCGGCCGACCGTGTAGTTGGTTGACAACCTCGAGTACTTCATTCGGCTGTGAATCGTCGCGATTGCAATACTATCAGTTTCAAATAACAACTTCACTCAAGTCATTAAATGATTGTTTCCTTTACATAGAACCATACAAACCATACTCAACCAAGTGAAGTTAGCCAACGGTCCTTCAAGGTCATGCACATTGTTATTTTAAACTGATAGTACAAAAGTGCAAAGTTGCGGAAAAAAAGAAGCATAATGAATTGTTACAGACTTCATAGAATTGTATAAGGGATCTCAGTTGTGAAGAATATAAAGATACAAACAGAAGAGCCTAGCTTGTTAGATTTTTGAAATTGAAAACCTTTGAGCCGGACGCAAATGTGGCATCAGTGAAAAAAAAGAAAATTTCACTAATCTTCGTTCATGTTATGTCTTTACTGCCTGAATATCACGACAGAATGGTTTGTTGCGACCGTGTAGTTGAGACAGACCCGACCGTACGTCGAACAAGGTCACCTCTCTCGAACGTTGGTTGGCAACGGCAACGGCAACGGTGAAACAGCTGCTTAACTGTTCCAAAATCTCGATGAAATGTCAAAGATTACGGCATGGGATGGGGCACATCACTAGATCATAGTGTGTAATGGCGGCTCTAGTCATCGCTGCTTTCTTTTCATGTGTGTGAATAATTATTTTATTAATTTCTACAAATATTATTTGTTGTTAAGTGTTATGATAAATTGAAATGTGATATAGGTTCATACCTCGTTATAAAATTACAACAAACAGGCTTATAACTATTCAGGTAAGCAGAAGTAAATGTCTTCAAACAAGATAATTTTCTTGCAATCGCAAACCTTCGCTGGGCGCGTCCATGAGTAATATTGTGGTTTACTTTTTGTCGAACACTACTGCGGAGCACATTTTTGTATTTATTTGCTATCAATAACTTCAATAACATTGGATCTATGAGTGTGTTTAGCTAACAAGAGTTCTCTGGTACAATTCTGACACTAAAAAACTTGATCAGTGTTTTCTTTACATACGGTGTAGAATTTATCATTTTCTTCAATACTAAGGCTGGCTTGCTTCACAAAGTACTTAGGCATAAACATGTTTAAATATGATGTTGTCACTGTCATTTGTATGAGCAGTGTGAGAGACAGAGCTATCACTAAATATGTTTAACCCTAAATACTTGTTGGTGCAAGCCAGGCTTAATATTGGTATTCTATATTTAGAACGGAGCTAAGAAGGCAGGATGTCTAGTGACGAGGATAAGCCACCCGCACCGCCGGTCCGGCTGACAAGTAACCGATGTACGGACCGCGGAGACTCCGTAGCTTCCGTCGACATGAGGCCACTTCCCAAAGGTAACATTCATACATAATCAAGCAGCCACCTTTGATTATATAAAAAAACCAGAAGATAGGTGACTAGCCTATAGTGCATGGACAGCATAAATTGAGCCCCCGTCGCCTAATTGACTTAGTCACAATCCGAGCGGGATTAAGACTTATTTTTATTTTAGGCAGAATAAAGGTACCACAATGCCTTCGTGTGCTTCTACTCGTTTTACAAATCATTCGAAAAGAAAAAACAAACTAGGCACTACTTTTCACTCGTAGTAAGTACATGAAAAGCAGATCCATTGTTCGAGTATGTAATGCAAGAACGTCACCTATCTTCCGCTATTTTAATTTAATCAAAGGCAGCCACCCATAAAAGAAACTAGTCTTTAAAAACTGTTGAATATTCTAATAAGTTTGCATACAATAGACAATTGATAAGAATGCAGCACTATCATGGATTTAGAATGATAAAGGATACCAATCCTCACTAGCATGGAAACTCAAAAATTGGCCATAGCGTCAAAAATATGCGTAGGTTTATTTTATACCTCTTACAATTATCTTTTTCTTAAAAAAGTGTTATTTATTCTAAAAAATAAAGCTACCTACGACGCTTCAACTCACATGACGTTTTATTGTTTGAAATGTGACGTCACATGATGCTCAATCATGGCCACCCACGTTTCAGTTTTTGTAATCCACAGGTAAAAAACTCTAATTTATTTTTCAAAAAATAAAATATTTACAATTTACTTTAATGCAAAAAATATATTGTATGATTATTGTGAACTAATAAGCTACTATATTTAACATATTTTATCGTTACAGTTGTCAAACAGCCAATTGAATTGTTTGTTTTACAGAACCTGATGATGGAGGTGATAGAAAAAAGAAAACATTAAAAGCTAAAATAAAGGGGTCCAAAAGTGCAGCACATAATGATAACAAACCAAACATTAGCTATCCAACAAATTTTGAGCATACGGTGCATGTAGGATTTGACGCTGTTACCGGAGAATTCACGGTAAGTTGTAAGAAATGTTGGCTAGTACCATTCCACTGTACACTAGTTAGTGTTTAGTATCCAGCAATTTACTCATAAAATAGGACCAGGCCTTTACAAGACAGTAAAATAACACCTACATATTACCTATACATTTCCCTACCCGTAGCTGATTCTTATATTGGTATAAAAAACTTTATTTAAGTCACAGTAGAAAGAATAAATGATTTAAATTATTAACTTTGAATGTGATTTTAAAATTTGCCTACTTTCAAACTAAATATCTTAACAACCGTTATATAAAAGTCTTTAAATTAAAACAGAATGAATTGAATTTTTATTAAAGAATTCAACCTGCCAATTGCTGATATTCTATTGACTTTGGTGTTGTTGAAAATCTACTTAGATATTTCATACAATTTTCATTTGGGGAAAACCCATGACACATTTCACTTGATGCAAGCTCTCCCCTAACATTCACTTGAACTGTAGTAGCTATAGAAATAAATAGGTAAATTGCTTACATTATGAATAGATTTAGAATGTATTTAGGTACATCAATGTACAAAGAGAAAACAAATTAAATAGAAAAAATAATATTCACAAAGACCAATCTACTTTTGTGTATTAGGTATCAAATCAAATCAGTCAGTGGACAACTACATAGTAAATTCACATGACAACATTTTGTATGCACCATTATTCCAGTAAACAGATTTGTGGCATAATGTTTTAATGCAATTAAGTTCATATAAAATTGTTCCCCAACACAACATTTTGGTTACCATCAATAAGCAAGCTTCTTGCCTACACACTTCGCATAACAGCTTTAGCGCTTTGCTTTTATTTAAAAGTGGCATAAATAATTATATCCACCAATATCTTTAGTTTGTTTTCTATTATTTGGTTTTTAACAAACACAAACATGTAGACTTTATAGGGCAGGAAACAGTCTTTAATTAATAAGTATCAGATGTGGCATGTTATAATAACAAATGGATTTGGAGTAGCTTTAAAACATCCTTATATTTGTAAGGCTATATTTAGTAAACAAATAAACTTGAGAAGTCACTTCACTTCTGCCTCTACTTGTCAGATTCCACTATATTTAGCTAATTGATGAGTCTGATGGAAGCATGTTTACTCTTAGTGGATGTAAATTTAGAAACTAATATCTCCTGCTTTTACCAAATTAGTAAAAGCATTGGAATGTTGATGAAAATAGATCCACTTACTTTTCATAATCATGATAAACTCCAGAATGATGATTTATTTAGCTGTAGAATAATAATTGTTATATTATAATATCTTAGCCATAACGTTATGAGTGTTTGACATCATGTGATTGAGTTCCAAGTATTATCGCTTTTGTTTCAAGCTGCCTATGACAGTAAGTAATAGCTTGTATTATATGTTTAGTGTGACTTATTGTAAGCAAACATATTTATCCTGTACATGTTGCGGATCCAAAGCCTACTGAATAGTTTTATTTATTTTATCAAAACTTTAATTTAATTCCTTTCCTTGTTCAGGAATTATTTTAATGATAGTTTGAATTATGTTTTGCAATAAATGTGGCATGATTAGCAGACATATTACATATTCAATTCAATCTATATTAAGTATGTATAGTACAAAATAATGTTATAGAAATAATTTCTTCTTTATTTCAAACTCTGTAAAAGCTTGCAGTTTAAACCTTCAATTGAGTCATAGCTGGGTAGTTCATTGTGTTTTATTCTAGTCTATAAATATCAAAATAACAGCAAGGACATAATAAAAAAATACTAAAAATATTAATTTGTTAATCAGCTTACTGCATGGATTTTATCTTAATAAATTAATCTTTTATGACTAAATTTAAAATTTTTGTCTTACAACAGTCTATGCACGATAAAGTCATCTCAAATTTAACTAAAGACAACTCAAAGAAATAATATTATACACATGAGCTACCACCAAACAAAACAAAATGTTTCTCCCTGAAGGGCATGCCGGAGGCGTGGGCGCGGCTGCTGATGGCCTCGAACATCAGCAAGCAGGAGCAGAAGAGCAACCCGCAGGCCGTGCTCGATGTCCTCAAGTGGTACGACGCCTCCGCCACCCAGCCGCCGCCCTCCAAATACATGACCTCCGCGCAGATGCATACTACGCATTCTGGTATTATATTTACTTTACATCCATGCTAGAATCACAATACATGTACGTCTAGTATGATATCCCTAGACGGGCGCGACGAGCCTTCAATGCATGGAAAATAATCTGTTACCGTGGTTTTCGAAGAGCGAGAGCCGCGCTTGCCGCGACATGTATGGAAAAAAGCAGTCGCGCGCAAGTAGAGAAATCATACTAGACGTGCGGTAAGTTCGTAGGTGTGGTTTTAGCTAGTTATAGTAGGCGTATACCTACACCGATAGTCATTGCTCATTGCAATTGTTCGTACGCAAATAATGAACAAATCGTCAAATAATTGGCATCTTTGATGATACAATATTCCTTATTTGCACACCGAAAACACAATATAATCTCTTACTCTTGATTATATGTGGGCCTCCACGCAAAAAGGGTCCAGTTATTCGGCATCTAGATCAGCCATATGATCATTATGATCTAAAGGAATAATAAAAAAGATGGTTTAAAATGCCGACAACTGGACCCTACTGTTTTTGATAGTAGAAACTGCTAGCAGAACAGAATAGCGGCAGATAGAGGAAGCCTATAATATAGACTATTGAATAAATAGTGACGAAGCAGCTCCACACACCGAACGCGACGCAGTGATTAATTCACTCAAAATCAAGTAGCACGCCGCAGTCGCCTTCGATTTTTATGCACGTCGCGCCACCCTACCCTGTGTGCAGTAAATGTAGAGAATTATTCTCTTGTTAGGAATTATTTTATAAAAATATATGCATTAAGGTGGACGCATATTTATCTGCGGCGAAGGAAGCGAAAGAATCTAATTTTAGAATTCTTTGTAAGAAATTCTATGACACCTCGCACACTCATCCGCGGCGAATCGGACGAAATCGTCAGAAGAATTAAAAGTAAATACGTTTCCTTCGGCTCCACCTCCGCGGATAGTTATGTGTCCACCCTTAATCTTTTAAACGCTTTGTTATTCATACATGATGTATAAATGTAATGTTGGCAGGCTCGTCGGTGTCTCGAGTGTCGTCGAGTAGTCCGTCGTCGTCGACGCCCACCGACACGGAGCATCCGGAGCCCCCGCCGCCGCCCCCGTCTCGTCCCGACCGCACCAAGAGTATTGTGAGTATTGCACTGATTTGTTGTGTGTGATCGACCACCCTAGATGTACGTACGCTGAACCTGTAGAAATCGCGTGATGACTATTTAGTTCGAGAACACGCGTGACCAACAAAGAAACAAATACTAATCAAATTAAATTCTATCTCATCTTCATAAGACTGAATCTTCATAAAGTTTGCATAGTGACGTGAAGTATGATGAACGAAATGTACAGTACGACCAGGAAAGTAATTCCGCTTGTCAATCTTCGTTTGCGCAAAGCAGACCAACGACAGCGGACAATGAACCTTCATTTTGAAGTACGAGACAACTTAAATACTGATGCAACGCTCGTAATTAGTATCGCGTCGTAAGCTACATGGTACGTAAGCTGCGACGGGCTACGTATAAGTAGCATTTTTTAAGCCTGAAATACGTTGCAATGCGCCTTTTTTTTCATGGTATAGGAATGCATACTCAATACTGAATATTTTATTTTTTTCCATAATTACAACATTCATTACATGCGATGGTAAATATAAAAGCTAAGAGATCATTATGGATCCTGAATAAGAGACAAACATTTATTTTTACACATTAAAAGATAGATAGTATGGATATTACTATAGTATACTATAGTCTTGCTTTCTATTACTGAAAGAATTTTAGAATCGGTTCAGTAGTTCTACAAATGTAACGATTATATAACGATAATAATTAACGTTTCAGTACACTAAACCAATCGAAGAGGAGGAGCCGCCGCCGCGCCCTGCGCCCGCGCCCGCGCCCGCCTCTCCACCCCACGTCCCGCATCCTGCGCTTACCACACATTCGGTGAGAATATCTATTGTCATCGATTTCGTGATGGGAATCGTCAAGTCGAACGCAGCGCTCGCTGTGGTAGAAATTTGCATTTCTCCCCCAAAAGCTGTATCAAATTTGCTTGAAAATATGCAAATCAACACACTCAATACGAAAGTTTCAAAACTGCGAAGAATATTAGCATCTAGGTGCTCACGTAAGAAGGGTTTTTCGCAATCAGTCTCAAAGGTGTGAAAACGGGGGTGAAAGAATTTCGTAGCAAAGAACGATTCCAGCTAGATATATAGGTATTAATATCGATAATACCTATTGCTAATTTCTTTAGTTTTTACTTGAACGTAAAATAACAAACTTTAACCTTGTGTCTTCTCCACTACGCTGACATTGGCGGAATTATTGTGCCTCGAAACGATAACAAAGGCCATAATATACTAAAAAAGAAAAAAAACTTTAACCTAACATTGTCTGTAATTGGGATGATGCATTTTTAAAGTAATAATAATAATTGTGCGGTGTAACAGATATGCAGCAGAGCGGATGTGGGCCCGGCGGCGGTGCCGCTGGACCGCAACAAGAACCCTGCGCCGGCGCCCGCCGTTCCCGCGCCCCACACCCCGCCCCCTCACGCGCCCCACCCAACGCACCCGCCCGCCGCCAACGGCGCTCAGACCAACACCGACACCGGGTATGATACATTACATTGCTACTTGTCTCATGATGACATACGCAACAAAAACCCCGCGCCCGCGTCCCACACCCCGCCCCCACACGCAAAACGGGCCAACTTTCTTAGGTTGGTGTGCGTGAGGCGTTATAAAACTTCTCTCTGTGTGCGTGCATAGTGATAGGGTTTATCAGCTAAGACTGGGTGATATTTTTAACGACGCGTTCTTAGCTTCGACTGTCTATCTTGACATATAACTTAATAAAGTACTACATAGTATGGACATTCCACCAATTTTAATCTCTTCCCTACTTGGTAGAAAGCGTGGCATAAAATTACGGCAAATGGTATCGCACATGTTTACCTCTTGTAAATTTTTCCCATTTTGTATGAAATGACAGCTAAGTGTCCAGGGTGTGATAATGTCTCGATACGAAAGAACTGAAACGTGTTCGCTCACTCAAGACCTCATAAAAAGGCTGTAAGTCACCTAAAGGGTGATGGAGAGAGCTATGCTCGGAGTTTCCTGCGAGATCGAATTAGAAATGAAGAGATTCGCAGAAAAACCAGGGTAGCCGACAAAGCCCAAAGAATTGCTTAACAAAGTGGCAATGAGCGTGGCATATTGCTCGCAGAACCGATGGCCGAAGAGTTGTCGAGAGGCGACCGCGTACCGGAAAGCGCAGCGTGGGTAGGCCATGTAATGAATAGGCCTTGAGTACATCTAGACTCGACACACGCTGCGAATTTGACATTTACTTTCCCTCATCCATTTCATAAAATTTCGTCAGGTTAAGTTGCTACGCACTTGTCCTTTTTGGAGATGGTTCGTTAATCTAAACATCATAAAATCTCCCAGTTCAGATTGGGTCGATTATTTGTTAGATAGATAATTTATTCAGTTATTTTGATTTGGAAAAATTTTAATATATACTTATGAAACCGTTACGAAGAAGTTTGTTACAAAAAAGCTTGAAGTGTGTGCTTATAATTTTTAAGAACTAATTTCTTTTTGCAGAAGAGCAACGGGCCAACAGCAAAGGAAAAAGAAGATGACGGATGAAGAAATCTTAGAAAAATTAAGGACAATTGTAAGCGTCGGTGATCCCAATAGGAAATATACTAGAATGGAAAAAATTGGACAAGGGTAAGAGTCTACTCCTTTTTATTTCTTACAATTTTAGTGTTTGTTTGAGGATTTTGCGGCAACCCATTTCCAAAGATGGGATACAATAAATATCTTTATTTAATTGATGATGTTTATCTCTAAATAAGTTGTTAACATTTCATCGCAAAGGGCCCAGGTCTAGTATGATATGTCTACTTGCGCGCAACTCGTCTTTTTCCATACTAAATGTCGCGGCAAGCTAGCGAGGAAAGAGGTATTTTTCTATGCAGCGTAGACGCATCGCGCACGTTTACAGAAACCAAACTAGAAGGGCAGTATGATTAAGTGATTTGATGTTTATTGAGCAGCAGAATTTATTACTTAGCTAGAAATACTTCTAGTAACACATATATGCTAAGCCAAGTCTTGATCACTGACTTACCGCCAATCTGCACTAGCCCTGCTCTTATTCGTGGAAGGACTGCAAATGTGGGATACCATAGACCAGGCATGTAAAACTCAGTCATCGGTGGGCCAAATGCATAACGATAGTAGAATGAGTGGGCCGCAAAAAGATAAAGAAATAAAATTCGCATCTTTCGTTGGACAGGACGGTATTTATATTACAAGGTTAATATTTTCAGGACCCCTGTAAAAAGCGCTACATACCATATAAAAAAGTGAGTCAGCGAAGCGAGCTCGAAATTTAATGTAACGTAATGGTACCTGAGTACCTATATAATATGAGTACCGAAGTACCAACTTCCAAAAGTCTGCACGCTCGCGGGCCGCATCGGTAACCTGTTCTTAAAATTGGATAAGCAAGCAAGTTTGACATGCCTGCCATAGACGGATGAAGATGATTAGTAGGATAGACAACATCATCACTATCATCGAACGTCCATACTGTAGTGGCACAGGCCTACCTTCAAGGAGGGATGGGCTTAGGTCCACCAACCATACCCAATACGAATTGCAGGTCTTCACATACGCCTCAGAATTTCTTTTTCAGCGGATTCAGGTTACCTCACGAAGTTTCATCATCAGCATATAAACGTCCTACTGCAGGGCACAGGCCTACCCTCAGGGAGGGTGTATGGGAGTATGTCCACCACGCATACCCCGTGCGGATTAATAGACTTCACAATATGCTTTAGAATTTCTTCTTCAGCATATGCAGGTTTTCCGTCACCGTTTGAGAGCAGTCGGTATTACATACATAAGAGAAAAACTCATTGGTACATGGCGAATCCGTACGGACGACATCGTCCGTACGGATTCGAACCCGAACCCTCGTAATTGAGTGTCTCACACAAGAAAAGAGGTATACAGTACAGCAGCTTCATGTAAGCGCTGGAATCGAGTTCACGGCCCGCTAAGGTATTTCATTCCTGTTACGCTCCGAAGTACCTTAGCGGGCCGTGTGCGTGGCGTTCGTCTGTTTGCGTGCGTCGATTCGAGTATATATAATTTTTGTGGTCTGACGATGTTTTCCTTCACCGAATTATACCATAATCTCAGTTAATTTGTCATGTTCTTGTGTCCGTTTATCATCAATTAATCGTTAAATATGTTTTATGTTGTATTAAACAGGGCATCAGGAACAGTGTACACAGCGATAGAAACGTCAACGGGCATGGAGGTGGCGATAAAGCAAATGAACCTCAGCCAGCAGCCGAAGAAAGAGCTCATCATCAACGAGATCCTCGTCATGCGGGAGAACAAGCACAACAACGTCGTCAACTATCTAGACAGCTATCTTGTTAATGAGGTGAGATACACACGCTGTACTAAGACCCGTGTTAATAAACAGAACTCTAACGCTGCTGGCGGTCTCTAAGATGACGTTTTAGGGTGCGTTTGACGTTAAGAGCCTATCAGAGTTGAGTTTCGTTTATTAAGGCGTATCCGCCCGCTGACACGACTCTACTAATCGATGTGAACGAGCGCGTGGCTCCGGTCAGAATTCAGCCGTTTTCTTTGAAAAATGAGATGAATTTTTATAAATTTTCAAATAATAAGAAACCAAATCTTTCTATGTTGTATTGTGAAGTATATTGTAAATTTTCATTTTCTTCCGATCAACAATGTAAGAGTAAAATGGTTACAACTGGAAAAAAAGGGATGACTTTAGATTCCTTTTAATTCAGTTTTATTAAATAAAATAGATTTCGAGAAACTTCACTTCTCTTGTCCTGTAGATTGTTTAGTTTGGTTGTCTGCTTAAAAAGGGCCATTGATGTATAAAATGGTTACAAAGTTAACCATTTTTATGGTAAAATCGAGCGGTAGAGCCTTAATACGGAAATAAGAGGGCACTCCTGGCCTGGCTTTTCATTGCCAAACCCTTATCGACTTTTCTTGTGGTGAAGGTCCCAGATTTTTCGTGTTTTTCGGCCCATGTTCCTTAGGTAAAGTTGTTAAGATTCAAGGTCTGAACACGCCCTTAAAGTTATGTTAGTAATTAAAAACGAGTGGTGTATTTGTTAAATAAATCAAATTATGAAAGGAACGTCTGTTTGCAGGAGCTATGGGTAGTGATGGAGTACCTAGCGGGCGGGTCGCTAACGGACGTGGTGACGGAGACGTGCATGGACGAGGGGCAGATCGCGGCGGTCTGCCGTGAGGTCCTGCAGGCGCTGCACTTCCTACACACCAACCACGTCATACACCGGGACATCAAGTCAGACAACATATTGCTCGGCCTCGATGGACAGGTCAAGCTAAGTAAGTCCATGTTTTATAATATTAACACACAGAGTCCAACTTAATATTCTGACAGTTTTTAGGAGGATGGTCAGACTGTCAAACTGAACATCTTTTTCTATGGCACCAACATCGAAATCGCGAAAAAAAATCTGCTGTTCCATACAAAATTGTAAACCTACTCGAGCCAAATGTATTGGACAACCGATTTTTTTTCACGATTTCGATGTTTGTCCCATAGAGAAAGCCGTTCAGTTTGACGGTCTGATCATCCCCTTAAAAAAGTGTCAGCATATTAAGAAGGACCCTGTATAAATATTCCTGTCAACACAATTGCTCGTAAAGTGACTTTTATTGCACCTTTTTTAAGTTCATAAGGGTTAGTGCACATCTAGCGGAAATATCCCTGTGACGCGTTATCTCTTGCACGCTAGTTCAATTGTCATTGAGTTCATTATCAATTGATTAATGAAAACTGCTCGAGCATATTTCCGCTAGATGTGTGCAGACCCTTTCGTTCTACTTAAATTACCTGCGCGCGCATAACTAACTCAACCACAGGCGCAAGGAGCGCAATAAAAGAAATCTGCGCGCCATTTTTCAGACATTTGTCTAAACCTATTTGTAAAAGGACAATGGGCAAAAGTGTATGGAACTTGGTCGAACGAAACGAGCCTCCACTGATGACACTTGCGGGAAATGAAAGTTCATACTTGTCGTATGATTGAATTTTGAATGTTGAATTCTGTCCTGGGGTTATGTCTCCTTTATCGAACTTAATTAAGATATTTAAATATTTGCAGCTGACTTTGGTTTCTGCGCGCAAATATCTCCGGAGCAGAACAAAAGAACAACGATGGTGGGCACGCCTTATTGGATGGCGCCTGAAGTCGTTACAAGAAAGCAATATGGCCCAAAGGTAAACGTCGACTACATAATTACTAAATAGTCCTAAATTTCTACTGGTTCTCTTTATGTGGTATTTTTCACTTCTCAAAATGTAACCGAGGTTCAATAGTACCAGGGGCCGTAGCATGATGCGCTTGATAAGGCTATATCACGTCTTTTATATCGTTCGCGCGCAAATAGAAAAAGCGAAGAAGCCATAGCGCTATATCGCGCTGCAATACTACGCCGCAGGTTTATAAGTCTTACCGATGTACCTGCGCATTTGACAAATTTTAATAGCGCGTGAAATTATATTAACCTTTGTAGTGTGACCTAACCGGCTCCCGGTATATGACATTTGTTCCTTGTCTGTGGTCACACCGGCAGCCGGTGTAGATGTTTTTTTTAAACTACCATTATTTTATATTCTCTCTATCGGAATTATCAAAAAATGTATAAGAAGAAACAGGCTAGCTAATTCAACCATTTGTTCTGTGTGCTTTTGTTCGAAATATGTCACAGAGGCAAAATCTCATGACTGTGGCTATACCGGGAGACGGTTTCACAGATAGGGTTAAGGTGGGTGGATGGCTGCTCACTGTCAAGAGGTTAACCTATCCGTAGGCCTACCATGAGTTTTTATTATACTTTACTACTGTAGTAACGTCACCAATTTTGTATTTAATTTCGTAAAGCTCTCCTCGTGATTACATCGCGAACTAATTTCTGCCATACGAAATTGGCGACGTAACTACAGTAGTAAAGTACTGTGAAAACTCATGGTAGGCCTACAGGATGTATCACCTTCGCGCGTCTGAAATCCCTTGCCGCTAATGACTAATTGTTTTCGTGCCCTTTTCACCGCCGAGACTTCCATTTCCCATCCGGTCTATTCGTCTTGGAGCGAGATAGAGAAAGATCGATTTGGCACCCTGTGACTATCGCGCATGTTCGATTTTTTATTACTAAATGACTTCGCGTTCTACCGGGGACTCGGGGCTGCTCTGCGCAAATAAAGATTGACGAGCGTAATTATTTTCCTGGTCATACTGTACTGTAGCATAGTGTAATTAAACTAGTAGTTACGCTCGGCGGTCGAGACAGGTCAATCGTGCGAGGTGAGCGTGTCCCAGTACGTGCCGGTACCGACTTACCTGCGTGCGTGGTACCGACTTTGCCGGTGCCCCGTCCCCCGCACACCGCGCGAGCATTGACCCGCCGCGACCGCTGCGCACCCACTTTTATTATAATTACGCTATGACAGTAGTTTCAGAGTTTTTATTTGCTCTCTACCAACCATAAACTTTCAGGTGGACGTATGGTCACTGGGTATAATGGCGATTGAGATGATAGAAGGCGAGCCGCCGTACTTGAACGAGAACCCGCTGCGCGCGCTCTACCTGATCGCGACCAACGGCAAGCCGGACATCAAGGACAAGGAGAAGCTGAGCACCGTCTTCCAGGACTTCCTCGACCAGTGCCTGGAGGTGGACGTCGATCAGCGCGCCACCGCGCTTGACCTGCTTAAAGTAAGTCATGTCGGAACATCTTCATACTTTAAAACAACGGGTAGCCCGCACGGCTGCATGTCGCCGACAACGCCATCCACACCGAACTCGCCGATAATGGCGCTTACAAAACCTTTGCGTAAAACTGCTTTGGGGGTGCTACAATCGACTATAATATATCGCAGTAAGTCTCGTTCAGAGCGCCTTATAAGCTATCCGGTTGGTAATCGGTTTTAAGCTTGGGTTGAAAAGCGAGACATTTTTAAGAATTTCCCATAAAAAATCGATCGGCTGATCCGCACGCACGAAATCCTTTTGTTTTTTGACCCATGTTCCTTAGGGAAAGTTGTTTAGTTCCAATTCCAACTGTCATTCCGATTCCTATTTAGCTTTCTGGCCAATTCTGATTAGCAAATACAATTTATATGAGAAAATATACTATTCGACATATATTGGACGTGACATAGCCGTTCTAGGAATAAGTGAGAGTAAGCTTCTCAAATCTGTCTCTGTAATTCAAAATAGCCTTAAAATTACGTTGGCATTTGGAATGGAGTATCTAAACTATTATAAAACTTATAAAAGTGTGTCTGTACGTTGACGTTGACAAGAAAAAGATGACTATATGGTTTTTAGGTATCCCTGACTCCAAATCAACCTTTTTTAGAATTTTGTCTGTCTGTTTGTTGCACGCAAAAACTTCTGAACCGATTTTGATGAAACTTTTTTGTTTGATAGCGTATGATCTGAATTAAAATCTGGTATATAATTTGTGCGCACGAAGTCGCGGGTAAACGCTCGTAGATCTATAAATGTGAATTTTTATCTTAACAGCACCCGTTCCTGAAGATGGCCAGGCCGCTCGCGTCGCTGACCCCGCTGATCATGGCGGCAAAGGAGGCGGCCCGCGGACATTAGCGCAGGCCGCCGGCGCAGCCCGCGCCCGCGCCCCTCTAGCGCCCCCAGTGCCTACCACGAGCGTGCGAGTCTCCGCACCGCACCGCCGTACGTACATACATACACTCCATTTTACTTGTAGACTACACTACACCGCGACACGACTACTTCCACGATACGTTTTAATCTCGATACTCATTATTATAACCATAGAGTAAGGAACTAAAGAGTGGTATTATCCATACTAAGCTGCGTACACCGGAATTTAGTACATTCTAGTTCGCTAGATGTCGTTATGAGCACATACTACGACTACTTTCTAAGCTACCTCTTTTACGTAGTTGGTTTGTTTCATAATACCTATTGGAATCAAAATTCATCTACTCGTGGGCAAAGAGTCAGCGGCAACTAAGAGACGGTATTTTGAGCTTTTTCCGAGGTATGCCACTTAGTATGGAGAATAGCATTGTTTCTTATCTCCTTTACTATATGTTGTAACCTAACCGGAATACCCTACAGCTTCGAAACAGCAAGCCTAATGTTTGGCGCTAGCTATAAAGCTGTAATGTTTCTGGTTTGGCTTCGATTCTATTACGAAAATAATAAAGCAGTATGATGTAAAATGGCTGCGGATTTGAATATAATAGAAGTGATCGTATTTTTACAAAACATTAATAAAGCAGTCCAGTAATTATAAAACTACTGTAGTGTCGTGTATAGCGTTATTTATTCTAATTAGCGACTTAATCTCTTATTGACGTGTTTCGTTCTACTGTAGTGCCGTAAGGGAGACGGACGTTAAATAGAGTGTAGATAGTAGACTTTAGATACGAATTTTGAAAGTTACGAAATAATCTGAGCTGCAAACGAAGACTGGCAGTTAATGTTTAGGACTAACTAACGTTGTAAAGTATAAATAGTAGAATACAATAGTTGTGTTACGTTAGTACCAGGTCAAGCTTATACACTGTGATGGTAGCCGGTAACCGGTAGTCGGTAGCCCGGGCAGTAAGGCGGAAACACATCAATACAGAGGCGAGAGCGCGAGCGCGAGCGCTAGCACGGTCGTGTGCGATGCGGTGCGCGGTTTGCTCTTTATCGCTAGGGTCGACCGGAATGTTGCTTACATAAAGTTTAAATTAGAACAGTATTTTCTAATTAATTTTATGTACGCATAGTAATTAGGGCCACTTTATACATCCTACTAGTTGGCGCTAATGAAAAAATATTTTCTAATAAATTACCGTACTTCGTACAAACTTTTCGTTTACCACAGATAGAGAACCACGAAAAGAATTTGAATTTTGTTGTAATTATTAAAATAGTAATCTTATATCTAGGCAATCAATTTATTGTACAGTTTCAGTGCCTCTCACGTTTCTATCGCCTCATAGTAGAGTGGTGGTAGCCCTAGTTAGGTGACATCGCGTTCGGCTGTCGACCAGCGAAAGCGATTGATGCGAGTGAAGATATTTTGTGTGATGGATGAGATAAAGGAGTGTTTGAAAAGTTTACGTGTTATTTTAATTGGTATGTGTTTCCAAACATTAACATTTGATTTTAAATTAAATTCTTATGACCGTATGGTCGTTTAAAATGGCGTGAGGTGATCTCGAGAGGGCCACATTTTTTACTGTGACTGATAAACGATCAATATTTGTTTATTAACTTACGTTACTGTATTACTTTGTGACGGTCGGCTTGTGCTGCTTACTCGCTTGCGACTGTTACTATTTAGTTAATGATTAATTATAGTTTTATGTTTTATTATACTGTTAATTTATTGAAAATTTGCTTATTGCTTATGATTTCAATTACGTATTTCGATTTTGAGATTATTTTTATTTAATTGATGCGATTGATTTGTTTCGGAATTTAGTCATATTTTTATCGTTTCGTATATTTTCATGATGATATTCTACAATTTTTCAATAATTTATTTGATTTGATCGTGTCTGGATGCATGAAATGAATGCATTGTGAAAAATACTTGACATTATTTTGATGATATAATTATTTTATTGTTAGTCATGGAAGTGAAGCATTTACTTAGTATTAAGTTTACAAAGTCTATTGGAATGATTATGATATTCTCAATTAAAAAATATTATCCTTTATGGCACAAAATTATGTGTAAGATTCTATGTAAAGGATAAAAATACCAGATAATACAGATTTAGTCCGTACGACAGAATTATAATAATTATAATCTTCTTGCATATTACAATTACGACAATATTAGACATTAGCCAGCGTTCAATAACATCCATTTACTCCTATTGAATTATGATGAAGTATTTAACATTTATTTTTAAGACTCGCATTACATTATTGTCTCTCTGCTTTTATCGTGTAGGTTGTGCCGACAGACGCTGTTAAATTTCGTTTTTTTTTGTATTCGCTATTTTATCGAGTGAATGTGAGAGTGGATGTCGTGAGATGTATATGGGATGGTATTATTTGGTGAGGTCTGAGGTGTGAAGACTTGGCAGAGGCTCGCCTGCTGTAAATTGTACAGACACAAGTTAGAAACGAGTAGTTTACTCTTTGACAATATGAAGTGACCAATTAACGCTATGTACTCTGTGCAGTTGTTCCAGGTTGGTGCAATACACTATTAAAGTGTTACTTTTGTTTATTAGCTGTCTTTACATGTATTAATCCTTCGTCACTTCCGCGCGTTGTCTTAGCCACGGTTTATACCGAAGAGACGCGTGGCGGTGGCGGATAATCTGAGTAACACAATATTTAAACCTTTTAGCATAGCGTCGTTTTTGTCGTAAAAGAGAATCGCACCCGCGCCTCTAGGTGACGTTGCCTGTAGGAGCGGGCGTAATTCTCCAATCGAAGCTATGCTACGTACTATAAGGATTATAATTGTGTTACTTTGACTATCCCCCACCGCCACACGTCTCTTCTGTATAAACCGCGCCATTGACTTCCCAAAATCGCAAAATGTATATTATTATACTACTTGAACTTAATAAGGGAAAACAATAAACGTAAAACCTTACTTCGTTCATTTCCGTTAATTTACCTTATTTTCTCATGTCTCTTGAAGATGAGAAACTGTGAAAGATATTTTTAATTTATTTATTTATAATGTTTTGGGAAACATACAGGCGGTGACGAGGGGTCGATGACGTAGCCACATTGTATTCTATGATTTAGTGGTATCCTAAAGTTATGCTTTTTACTAAGTATAAAAAACATAATGATGTCGTCCGAAGTAATATAAATCTACAAGGTGTAACAAAACACCCAAGTAATATATAAAGGGGTGGTTTACGTTCAAACTAAAGAACTTTCACTATGGAAAAAACAACGAAAAAATCATAAATATCAGCTGTCCCATACTTTTGTGGCGAGTAGGTAGATACTGCAGTTAGGTATGAAAAAAAAACGTTTTTTTTTTTCGAAGCTTGTTCCATAGAAAAAGTTGTTCAGTTTGATGGTCGAAACTGTTTTCTGTAACACCTGTATAGTTGCACCACTGTGAAGTGTAACAACACTCCCAAATGTGTGAATCCAACACAATATAATTTATCTTTGTGTTATCTTTCTGAGACAGCTTGAAAACAAAATGTTAATAACTACTCCTAACAGTACTTACAATAGATACAAGAGATAAATAGAATAGCAAAACAAACTGATGTATGATAATAACGAAAACCAATGTAATCTTATAAAATAGTTCAGAAAATGTGGCCTAATATAAGTGTTGATTTAATTGTTTTGCATGTTTATCAGTATGGCCTATCAATGCAACACGTGTCACGTATTATAGTTCACAACAATTCGATTCTGCACCAACCATTACAAAAATACTTGTGCAATAATGTAGAAATGTAAAAATGTAGCCAAATCTTCAAGAGAGCTTGAACAAAGTTATTCAGTATCTATCTACAAACTAAATTATGTTAAGTGTATTAACTATGTGATCATAATGATGAATTTGAGTATGCATTAGAATATGTTGAAAAGTAACTGTAATTATGTATGTAGTTTAAGTTGAAATTGTATTAATAAATGTAATAGGTTATTGTCAAGTTATTGTACAAGACATTTAAGTGCGGTTAGAACATTTTTCATGATTTTTGACAGTTGTAAAACATCAGTGCCATGTGTGCATATAAAATACAACCATACTATAATAAAAGACTCACCATCAGTATTTGTTGTTTTATTGTTGATAGTTAACCTCTTAAGACCCAGAAGCGGAAAGCTAAGCAAAGCAATTAACCTTTACTCTAACAAAAATTTCCACTTTAAAGCTTAATAATTCGCTAACGGATCCCTAAATCACCATGGGATAGCACAGAAAAAAAATTATCCCCAATTTTCTTGTAGGGGATTTTTTATTAAAGATTTTATTTTAACACTTTGTCGGCGTGATTAATATGTATACCCATGTCAAATTACAGCTCGTCTCTGAGTTAAGGCTCGGAAAGAAGGACGGACATGGCGAAACTATAAGGTTTCCTTGTTGACTACGGAACCCTAAAAACCAGAAACAAAGTGGACAGAGGCGACGGAACCGCCCGAAATTATTCTTGAACAAAACTTTCAAGTTTGTATGCGTTGCGCTCCATGTGAACTGCGACCAGTGTTACCTTTTTTGAATTTCACACATTCAATTCGCACACGAATTGTCGAAAAAACTATGGAGCTCGTGTTTTAGTCGTACACTAATTAAAACGTTAAATTCGAAAATAGCACACCCGACTTGAGCATGACTGTGCTGCACCGCGCTTGGTCTACGTCTCGGACCGACCCCTACCAGTAAAATTTTTTTTCCACTATGATACGATAAAAAGGTTTCTCTGTAAGGAATATCAGTAGGCCTCGCATGCCACCCCCAAGTAATCGATAAAAATCGAGATGTGCTTGTCTTTGTTATTTTACGTATACATGCCAAAAAGAACGCGCATTACGTTTTACTCGTTTAAACGCTTTGTCGTGGGTGGCATACTAGCCGTGTAGACATTCAGAGCTGTCGAGAAAATATACGAAAAAAATTGTACACAAAATATTTTATTTTAGCTTTTCAGTATCCTTTCAATTTATCATCATATCACCAATATTACAGTCGAACAAAACAAAAATGAATGATGTAACGAATGCCGCGAAAAATTAAAATTGTACTTAAGGATGTAAACGTTCAATGGAATAGCGGTTACAATTCAAAATAAATTAAACAAAACTAAATAACAAAAACAATGACTTAGCGTGGTAACTACTGGAGTAAGTTTCATTAGATCATCATAATATTCATAAGCGAAGCTATACAAAAATACGGTTACACAATCATATTCAGTTTTTG
This sequence comes from Agonopterix alstromeriana, assembly GCA_963924505.1. Taxonomy (NCBI): domain Eukaryota; kingdom Metazoa; phylum Arthropoda; class Insecta; order Lepidoptera; family Depressariidae; genus Agonopterix; species Agonopterix alstromeriana. The sequence continues at coordinate 11,576,697 of OZ004665.1, read as the reverse complement.
GTTCTTTAAGGCCATTAAGATTTGGAGAATTAAGTATACAAACATTTTAGATAAGTTGTATTACCGGAAATATCACAAATATTAATTACATTGTTCACCTACTTAGAATAATAGCAGTTTTTTGGAAAATATAATATATTTTATCAGCTTACTTTAGCTAGCAATCCTTCACACACATTACACGGTTTAACGTAGCAATAAAATAATTTATTGTTATTATGTAAATGTTAATCTTAAATTACGTGGTAACATACACTGAAGAGACCCGTTAGTCTTTCCGTTCTTCGGCCGGTATGAACTCCAACGAGGCGGAATTAATGCAAAAACGTTTCTTAGTGGGCGCCGGGCCGTCTCCGAACACGTGGCCGAGGTGCGCCGAGCACTTGGAGCATCTCACCTCAGTTCGCACCAAACCTGGTCGTGTTAAAACCAGTAATATATTTGCTCCAACTTTAATCGAAAACACCAATGTCCATTCACCAAAAGCATTTTATTTACATATCACATAAAACATGGGTGATGTCGTGAGCACATTATCCGTTATGATTTTTCGCAGAGTTCAGTATGGTGATGTATTTGTAGTGCGCGCAGACGCAGCAGGCGCGGCGTCGTCGTCCAGCCGGCAGCCATCCAGTAGGACCGGGACGGGACAAGATGGGGCAAAACAGGGAGGAAGGACAAATGCATATTAATGTCATGCGCATTCCAGAACAGTTAGGTGATGTCATGATGAAGGCGTGTAGCAGTTGAGTTAACAAATGATTTGAAATACAATTTTATAGGCGAATCGCAGTTGAATCGTTAGAGTATTGTTTGTGATCGTCCAACCAGAATAGTGAACATTAACGTTTCGTAAAATAGCGTTCATAATATGTTGCGAGCGGTGCACATTGTGTCATGACATGACAAAGCGATTTGGCACACAGATTGATTAAGAAAAATAATATTCGGAATGAATAAAATAAAGCGTAAAAATATTAATAAATAAAGTACGTAACGTATTTAGTTTACCAATCAACGGCCGACTTACGTATATCGTGGAGAGTCAGGATTGTATCGGAGGGTGGTCATAGGTACGGGAAAGACAGACAGAAAAAGATAAAAAATATATTAGCACCAATATCCTTCACCCAAAACCATTAATCTCAGATGGGGAATTTTTATATACTGTATATACAAATCGATACGTATATTTTATAATGTTTAAAACATAATCAAATAAAAAATGTTAATACATACATATAACCAAAAAAAATTAATAAAAGGTAAAATTTTGACTTTATTTTAACTGATTTATTCAAAAATCCTTCCGTATATCCTATCGTATTCCAATTTAATAAATAATCACACTTAATGTCCATGCCACAAATAACCACTTTACATTAATATCATTTGTCTGATGACTGATAATAAATATAACTTAATTACTTTTAGGCCCTGTTTATTCTAGCTATCTTATCTACCAGATCGTTTGACATATCTTTCATATGAAACATGTCAAACTATCTGTCTGATAAGCAAGCTATCAAGAACTTATCCAGAAGTGGTGAAACAGGTCCATAGTATGACTATTTGAAAGATAGCTCGTTCTTTTAGATAATGCCAATTTTAGTCATTGAGACAGACGTTTTAGGGTTGAGACACATTTACCGATGGCGCGGCGGGCCCATACAAAAATGTCATTTAGTATGGGAAGCTGTCCGCCATCGACACGGCAACGACAGCGGACGGCTTCCCATACTAAATGTCATTTATCTATGGGCCCGCCGTCAGTAAATGTGTGTCAACCCTAACTGAAACACTACAGTGTGCAAATGCAACCTTAGATGAAACCAAAAAAGATGCTCACTTGCCGAGCATGTTCCTACTCTACTATACTGCGTCCAGTGGACAGGACATACTTTGTTTAGTCACATCAGTTAAGCCATTCGCGCGAATAAACTCTCGCTATTATCCAAAACCAACAACCTCTGGCCTTCATTAGATCGTGTCAATAACATTGTATTTAGTACAGCAGCACTCCCCTTTTTGGTTTTATCTAAGGCTAAACTCAGCATAATTATACAATTACATAATGCATGAAATGGATATTGTTCAAGTTTAAGGTTACAACTACATTATAGTGCTTATAAGGCAGACTTGTGGGTATGGATGTGGCATTGTGTACATATATGAAGCTAAGCAAGGGCAGATCAAATGATTACACTAGTATAGGTAATGTTAATGTATGGATAAGGAGATGATCGGCATAAGGAAAAACAGCCCATATGACAGTGATTGTTCCACCATAATTTGTTAACTTAAGAAACGGGCTCAACTTATGCCTTTGATAGTAAGATTGCCTAGTAAGTGACAAATTGATTCTGATAAATGTTTGGTGAGCAACAAAATAAGGTACTAAGAAAATTGTACCTTGCCCGTTAACTCAATTTACACCATAATACCAATTGCTGTCTATAATTTACACAATCTGGCTAATTGAAATAACATACGTTACATGTATGCAATATAATAGATATCAAAGTAAATGTTATATACTTTTGTTTCACTGCCACTGTATTGTATATTTGTATACTGTACCCTATTCAAATACTCAAATAGTCATTGTTAGGAACTATAATCAGTGTAAGGTTTACCGTGTTAGAATAGCAGCAATGACTCTGCATTATTTTTTATCACTGCCACCATATCTACAGTAAATGGTACATACTCATTATAAGTATGCTTGTTAGCGGCTAGTAGAACTTATGTGGTAAAGTCTCATTGTCAGAATTGGGCCACAGGATGTTAATAATGGAAGGAATCAGGTGAGAGACTATCAATTGAGAGTATTTGAGACCTTGTATAGGCTAATGCAATGTAGTATCGCTATGAATAGACTATTATTCATTGGCATTGAAAATCTGTTCTGCATGGTTTGCTTCACTAAAGGGTACTAAAAGATTGACTATACTACTAAAAATAGTTTTTTTTACATGTAATGTTACATTCTCAATTGCTAGTGACTTGCCAAAATTGTAGATTAATTACAAGGAAGTTAACTTTTAGCATTAAAAAATTATTAAGAATTTGTATTATTTTATATCATTCAATTCATGCCATTAGGTTTTTATTACATACATAAAAAGTAAAAATGGAATTCGCCGAAAGTGTATGGAATAATTCAGTTAAGTAAGTTATTCATGTTTTATTTTACAAGAACTCATCAAGAAGGTTTTTTATTAAAATTAATCCAGAGTTGGAAAAAATGTAATGAAATTAGGAACCTATTAATTAACGATGATTTACTTTATGAACAAAGATACAAAATGTATCCAAATTTTACTGACGCCATTAAGTCCATATATTTTCGGCGGCAAAATGTACAGTTGAGTTACAGCAACTATGCACATTCATTCTATTTATTTTTAAACAATGCACGTTTCTAGAAGCTTTAATTCAAAATAACTGTAACATTTAACATTCACATACCTGCACTAGTGTCCTGGTGTAAGGTGACCTTCTCTTTAGATAGAACATCATTAAATGCAGGCCAGCCACAACCGGAGTCAAATTTGGTTTTAGAACTGAATAGGTCTTGTCTACATACTATACACACGTACATGCCTTCATCATATACCTTGTTGTAGCAACCTGAAATATTAAATTTTGATACAAGCTTGCAAAGATGGTCGTTACTTTAGATGCTGGATTGCAGATCGTAGTGGAGCATAGAGTGTAATGATAAATTTTTATTTATTGACAAAACCAACAGCTTTACAAAAAATATAGACTGGAGTAATATTAACATTTCCATAGCTAATAATTGGTTTCGCTCATATCTACTTATCACAAGCTAGTTTAAAGCAAAATTTAAGAAAGTTTTAAAATTATATTCAGTTTAACAAGTATAGACATTTTAATTATTTTGATATACTGGTTTTTATCAATAAAATGAGTTGCTCACGCGTTTCATATTTTTGTTTTTAAAACTATTTTTATTTTGAATTTTTCTATTGAGCAAATGCCACCCTCATAGCACAACAATACATTTCAAACAAAACAAACATAAAACAGAGAATAGGGTTATGAAACAATGTTTTGCATTGGTACCTTAAATTAAGACAACACTGATGGCTTTACATCCTGTTTAGTCAAATATTGCTATTTAAATTCCATGTCACAAAATATATAATTCAAAAGTAAAGCATTTACACTTTATTAAGTATCTCTTTATATTAGTGACTGTGACAGTACCTACCTACAGCACAAATGAGAGCATGAAATCACCTCAATACAGATGGAAATTATAATTGTATGTGTACTGCAGTTTTAATTAAACAGCTACTGTTACAAGCAATAATTAAGTTGTGAGTTATTGCTGAATCACAAGTGGGTGTGATACTGTAATTTGAGACTAGAAAGTTTTAGAATCAAACATCAATCTCTGTTTAACAACAGCTTATATTGCATGGTATGAGCCCCTTCAATGTTTATGAAACTCTTGAAATAACCAGTATTTGGAATGCAAATGTTTTCAAAGTCAAAGTCAAAATAATTTATTAAATATAGGAGCTTGAAGCACACTTATTAATTAAAGTCAAATCTTTTTTTGAAGCTACCACCGCGTCGGAACGTGTTGTCGCTATAGAGAAGATGTAGCCAGAAACTCTACAACATAACACGACTTAAGGGGAATGATCTGGGAAGGGGCCTTTTATTTTTCGTTTATCTATTAAACTGAAATCTTACTGGACCCAATTGTATGGGATAGTTGATTTCTTTTTTGTGATTTCGACATTGGTCCCATAGAGAAAGTTGTTCAGTTTGATGGACTGATCATCCTCTTAAAAAACTGAAAGCATATAAAGTTGGACCCTGTATAAATACACAGTCTATTTAATGAAATAATTGATACTATACAGTAAACTATAAGTTAGTGACACTCAGACCCAAGCATTTTGATCATTTAAATAATCATCCAGTTTATAATTATGCATCTTTACAGAGGATTTTTTTGATATTTGTTTTAAACATGTTTTCTGAAAGATGCAAAATGGTGTCTGGGATTTTTTTATAATGTGTTGTTTTGAAAACACTTGAGATGAGTGCAAAATAATTAGGTACCTGTAAATGGTCGTTCAGTGCCGGCTTCTTGAGTTACGTGATATTGTATCGGCGTCAAACGCTTCCTCAATGATTCCTTGTCTTCCATGGCTCTCCAAACTAACGCTGAAAGTAAATAAAACCCATCAAGTACGAGTCGGGCTACTCGCGCACCGATGGTTCCGTACCACACCACCACACAACATAAAAACTAAAAAAACTTGTTTATTGTCCTGGAACTTTAACACGAGACCCACTTACACTTGGCAGATTTTTATTATTTGTTGTTATTCTGTAGAGTTTGCTCTAAAATCACACTAAGTTTGACGCTTTTATGTATTACCGATTTTAAGATAAAGCGAGAAGAAAGAACGTTTATAAAATTTATTATAAAAATATATTATTTGTTAACAAATACGCTGTAATAACACTTATTCTGTGACAATTTCAACTGTCTAGCTATTACAGTTCAAAAGTTACAACCCTAAATAGGTAGGACGGACGGACGGTCAACGTAGGCTTAGTAATAGGGTAACGTTTTCACCCTTTGGATACGGAACTCTAAAAATCGTAGTTGATATGATGCGTTAAAAAGTTCTAGTACTTATCTGGCACGCTGCCAAAATATTCAATGAGCGAGGTTTTTCCGTATAGCTATTAACAGACTAAAATATGTACTAAACAAACGTCGTACCTGTTGTGAATGGATGTCTCAACTGGACAGTTCCTTTAGGCTGTAGAACCAGAACCCTCCTTGCCAATACAGCGAGCGGTCTGAGTAGAATACGCATAACTCACATCGCCTAATATGTAAACACGAGGTTATGTAACTGAGAGGATTTCTAATAATAATAACCGTGCTCCGTGATAAGATAGGGAATGAGGTGAAATCCACGATGCTACGAAAACTTGCGACACATTCGTAGTTTCCACAAAGTACACCAGTCAGTTTGACTTTGATATTTGTGTTGTTGACAGCAAGTAGTGATGCACGTAATCGATTATTAAAAATCGATTTTAATGTTAATCGGTTTCAATCGATTTTCATTAATAATCCATCGATTATAATCGATTTTTAGGAAACCGTCAGTCTCTAGTTCTATTTAACAAGATTTTAAGCAGTGGTAGGTAACCTTAAAGGGAAACTCCCGAAATATTATTTAATTTGGTCTTTTGTAATTAACTATTATGTTCCAAAACAGAACAGTTGACTAATATTATTGTATCTTTATGTATTTTAAACTTTGACTAATTATTATAAGGACTAGCCTTGCGGTAGCAATTCCCCTCTGCCATGGTATAAGCACAATTGATCTTGTGCATTTACATTCAATTGTACACCTTATCACTAAACGAGACAGCCTATAATTGCGAAATAATAACTTCGAACTTAGAACGTTTGGGGTTCACACGAGACTACGTTTCATGATTTTTAACATTCAAAATTAGAATCTAAAGTTATGGGGAATAAAATCCAAAGTTGCAGATTTCATGTTACCTCGCCCCCCGCTAAAAGTGGCAGAAATGTTTGTTAGTAGAATTACATGCGTAACCAGTCCACATATAAGATTTTAAACGAAAACTAGCTTGACAAAAACATAATAATTATGTACCTATGTATGTGTCTGTCTGTCACAATCATCTTTTTAAAAGTACCTAACAAAATAAAAATTATGAAAGCACAAAATTGACCTAAAATATAACTTTTTTGAAATACCTACAACCTACATCTTAATAAGTAATTTAACATTACCAACTTAAGTATCTACCTTTTTCATTTCATATTTTTATTCAGGATGCCTAGACATGAGATTTACGTACATGAGATGATGAAATTGTTTTTTTTTTTTTTTTTTAAATGACGTATACAGCGTTGCTCAGGGAGCATTTACTGCGGACTATTGGAGGGACCAGAAGGGTCACCGAGCCAATTGAATGAACTTAAGCAACCGACCTAGGGGCACCCCAGGGGGTACAGACCTCGGCATAGGACGTTGCTGGGGCTAAGCGGCGGATTGGATAGCTGGGATCGGTGAGAAATGAAATTGATACATTTTGACTACATTTTATACCCATTACAATAATCGGGTAAAATCGATTTTTAATCGGTTACGATTATTTTTTATGTTATTTAGTATCGATTAGCAAAATCATCGAATCGGCACATCACTACAGGCAAGCAGGTTTGACTTGTGACAGTTCGTTTTATAAATTTGTTGGCATAGGGTTAAAGGCTTTTGACTCGACCTTAAAGTAAAAATGCTAAAAGTTTATTAGATTCAGACCATAAAGTTAGTAACTTTATGATTCAGACTCAGGCAAAGAAATGTATCCCATGCAGCCTATACTCCATTTCAAATAGCAACGAAATTCAAAGATTTAAAACACTTCCTCTCACTTATTCTAGAACAGCCACAGTAATTTTAGTAAAGGCCAAGATTTGTCTATGATTGATAGTACTTTCTGATAAATCTAAACTATTATAAAACTGTAACAGAACTGTGTCTGTAAATTGAAGATATTTACAAGAAAAAGATTACAATATGGTTTATAGGTATCCCTGACACCAAATCAATCTTTTTTTAGAATTTTTGTCTGTCTGTTTGTTTGTATGTTTGTAACAGCATCACGCAAAAACTACTGAACCGATTTTGATGAAACTTTTTTTGTTTGATAGCTCTGACTTAAAATCTGGTATATAATTTGTGCAGACGAAGTCGCGGGTAAACTCTAGTAAATTATATTTGCAAATCGGAATGGACCAGAAAGCTACACAGGGTGTAAGTGACAGCCTAGCAAGTTCTGAAACGGTGAACTCAGACCATCAAATTGAACAACTTTCACCCAGTTGTCCCATACAAAACTGCTGTACTACCCGACTCAAATGTAAGTATGGGACAGCAGATTTTTTTCGCGTTTCCTGAGGTAGGCTCCATAGTGAAAGTTGTTCAGTTTGACGGTTTGAGTTCACTGTTTCAGTATTTGCTAGGCTGTCACTTACACCCTGTATAGGAATATTAGGAATCGGATTTTTTTTTCGTCCTTATTCGAAATGAAGTATAGCTTGTAATGTAATTTTTCTTATATTTAAAATACCTAACTCTAGAAATAATTAACATTGAAAAATCTGAATATTTTATATTCAAATGGTTTTTTAATTTTGGTACCTTTCGTAACGCTATCGCTAGGTAAATGTTATCCATTTCATCAGGAATTCAGGATAAGGAATGGAGGAATAACACTAAACATTTCAATGTAATTTATTTCTATCAAATACAACTAAATAAGTTACATGGTAGTGTCATCTCATCAACGTCTACTTTGCATCGCGTCACCTTTCCATTTGTTTCTTGCAGTCGAAACTCCTGAATCGTTTGGTTTTCTTTGACTTCTCTGTTGAATAAAACAAAATACCTAATTAGGCATCAATTATTGTAGTCGTTGCATAAAAACTACGTCAGAGGCCGTAAGGCGGTCTGAAAAAACGCTGACACCAGGGCTTTACCCACACGATAAGAAGAAGAAGGAGTCACGTTGCAGGGTTTGCCCCGAACAGTAGTCTTTCGCGTGGTGTTCGCGCGGTAAGCGTCTCAGCCTGCCACGAGGCTCCACAATCCTTCTTAGTTGTGTTCTTACTCAAAAACAATCCTCGAGATTGGATAGATACTCCCTCAAACCACTTGAGACTGGCGTAAATGCGGTGCTAACGCACAAGCAAGAAGTCCAATACTTATAAATAAAAAAAGAAGTAGAAGATTATGCAGGGTGAATTCTTTGACTATTTATATGTGGAACATGACTATTTATATGTGGAACAAACATTTCTGCCACTTTTTGCGGGGGGCGAGGTAACATGAAATCCGCAACTTTGGATTTTATTCCCAATAACTTTAGATTCTAATTTTGAATGTTAAAAATCATGAAAAGTGGTCTCGTGTGAACCCCAAACGTTCTAAGTTCGAAGTTATTATTTCGCAATTATAGGCTGTCTCGTTTAGTGATAAGGTGTAAAATTGAATGTAAATGCACAAGATCTATTGTGCTTATACCGTGGCAGAGGGGAAATGCTACCGCAAGGCAAGTCCTTATAATAATTAGTCAAAGGGTGAATTTGATATCATTAGCATCCTTTTATCCTAAGGAGTAGGGACACACCTGCTGAAAGTCCGGTTGATTACGCGTCTACTAGGAAAAATGGCGCGTAATGTGACGCGTACTGCGGTGTGTCGCCGGTATAGGGAAAAGCATTGCACGCGTATTCAACCGAACATTCGGCACCGAACGTTCAGCAGGTGTGTCCCTAGACATAAACTGCAAACCGATCCGAGCAAATAAAAATCTGCTGCAGCATACATTTGGGTCGAGTAGGCAGTATTGAACAGCAGATTTTTTTTTCTATTGTTCAGTTTGATGGGTAGACTCTTAATTTAAAAGGATGCCAATGATATCAATTTCACCCTATACATACATACACATAAGGGTCCTTTTTAATATGCTGACACTTTTTTAAGGGGATCTCCAGACCATCAGTCTGAACAACTGTCTCTAGACTAACATCAAAATTGCGAAAAAAAATCAGCTGTCCCTTACATTTGGCTCGAATAGGTTTGCAGTTCTGTATGGAACAAGCTAATTTTTTTCGCGAATAGTTGTTCAATTTGATGGTCTGATCATCCCCTTAAAAAGTATCAGCATATTAAGTGGGACCCTGTAGAATTAAGTGTTATAATAATTAAATAAATAAATAATGTGCGTCTGTACTGAGGAGCCACCTTTATGTTCATGTAACTTCTCTATACTTTTGCTACAAATTCCAGAATTGGGTTTACAAAATCTACAAATTTCCTACAAAATGGGCATAGAATCCTTTTTTCAATAGTAAATGTGTCTCCTCAATCCATACGCACATAATAAATAGTGTGAGATGTTACCAAGAGCGACTCTCTACTCTTCTGCATCTGCATGAGGACGTAGTCGGTGTCGTCCTGCTCGGAGTCGGCACAGGACGGCGGCACGCAGCCGCCCTGTCGGGCCCGGGGGTCGAGGAGCAACGGCTGCAACTAGACAAGGTATCATCACCTACGTTTTTGTGGGCCCCCTGATTATATCGGTATCAAATCAACATGGCGTTTTTTAGGGTTCCGTACCCAAAGGGTAAAAACGGGACACTATTCATAAGCCCTGTACAGGGCGTAACAAAACACCCTACACAATATTTAAAGGGGTGGTTTGCAGTCTAAACCTCCCCTTGAAATATTGTGTAGTTAAATACTGAAATTTGTTCGATTTGATGGTCTAAACTTTAGGCCATCAAACCGAAAAAATTCAGTACACTACGGAGCCGAAATACAGTATAGAAGTAAAAAAATATGCAGTTTTATGAAACTGCGGTACCTTTTCGACTCTAATGTATGGGTCAGCCGAATTTTTTTAGACGTTTTTCTTCATTTTGTTAAGTTTGATTGTCTAAACCACCACCCCTTTAAATAGAACGTACTAGGGTGTTTTGTAACGCCTTGTATAACTTGAAAATTGTCCAGTGCAGTTACAATACGTTATTGCGATGTGTACGATGTTGCGTTGCGACTTGTACCGATGTAATCAGAAACATACACAATAGCCCTTAATGGGCAAAATTATATTTTTACAACGTCACATAAAGCACCTATCATGGGGTACCTATACCTATGTTTCTAGTCTAATATTTAGCCATACGGATAATCCGCCAACGGTGTCCAGGCAGGAATCGGCTTATTTGTAGGTTTTCGAAAAGATGACTATCGGTGTGTCAGATGCTTTTCCGCCAGAGACCACATCTACCTTGAGGCCGATACCATTTTCGAACTTTGGATATTTGGACCGCTTATAGTGGTTCGTCATCCATTACGGGCGACTCTTTGCCTCAGCCATAGCGTAATTATAATATAGTGGAACAGCTCAGAACAGCTGAGCGGTCGCGGCGGATATATGCTCGCGCGGTGTGCGGGGGACGAGTCACCGGTAAAGTACCGCGCGCAAGTAAGTCGGTATTGGGACACGCTCCCCCCGGCCCCCGCTCACCGCGCACGATTGACCTGTCGCGACGGCCGAGCGCAACCACTAGTTTAATTACACTATGCCTCAGCAGGCAGTTGTTCCTGAATAAAGAAACTAAGAGATGCTCAGGACATAAGCACTCTTTAGACGGGCAATCGTATGTATTTGTATGCTTTCTATCAAGGCTGAATCGCCCGGCAGCAAAATTGCAAGTTTAAAGGCCGATCGCACGATCGCAAATTAGGTCTCAGCCAATAAGGAGCGCGTGCTCCTCCCCTCCACCCGCCTTTGCTATTTGGCCTTGGCAGGAAGTCTGCGATCAGTTGCCCGTCTAAAGGAAATAGCAAATGCCAAAAATAACTCACAGTTTCACACTTGTCCATCGTATTAGGGGTAAGTCCTTTGAGCCAAATGTCAGCGGATAGTTGTTCGGCGTGGGGCGTCATCCACCGGCGCAGGGACTTTTGCCGCCGGCGCCGCGACTTTACCACGCTCTAAAACAGTCAGGAATTGCACTTTACATATAAACTGCAAACATTAACAGGCTAGCTAAGCGGCTTTATTGAAAAGCATAGTCAAAGACAAGTGCAATTCCTCACTGTTAAGAAAAGCCGCCTTCAAGGATGTCAAAATACCTGCATGTCTTGCGAGCTGAAACATTCTTTGGTGTCATCATCACATACTATCTTCGGTTGTTTTTTTTTAGAGATGAGTTGTTTGATAAAGGCCAGGATCGAGCACAGCGTGTCATATAGCAGCAGGCACGGCACCGTCACGAAGAACACTAGGTTCAACATGAACTCCATTGACCTGGAAATAGATGCAATGTATGATTATCATGATAAATCTCTTGTTCTAAATTTTCTTCTGAAAGAGTAACAAAGGTGAGTACCAGATTAAAGAAAAAAAAAGGAAATTTTCTGTTATGCAACAGGTAATTGTATGGCTGGAAAAAAAGGGTTGAGAATGAGAGCTAGCTGTAAGAGTTTCAAATCGTTACAGTACGACCAGGAAAATAAATTCGTCTCGGCAATCTTCGTTTGCGCAGAGCAGACCAGAGTCCCCGTCAAAACTCTAAGTCATTTAGTAATCAAAGGGTGCAAAGTCGGATAGCAGCGAATAGGGCGCGAAAACAATTAGCCAATGGCGGCAAAGTATTGAAGGTGGCACATCCTGATTGGTCAATATAATTTCGCGCGCTATTAAAATTTGTCAACTGCGCAGGTACATCGTACATCGGTAAGACTGTACGTAATTCGGTATATCAAGTTTTTTTTGGGAGGGCTAAATCGAAAACCATTTCAAGATAATTGTCTCAATAACAATATTTTCTATGTCAGACATTTTAAAATGAAAGGATTAAACATTTTTTAATGAAATAATGTCGTTTTACGGTCCAACGAGTGACGTCACTCGCTGGACCTGCAAACTACCTGCATAGGTAGCATGGCAATGTGATACAGCGCAATCACACCTTCGCTCTTTTTCTATTTGCGCGCGAACGAACGAGATAAAAGCCGTGATACAGCCGTATCACGTGTAGCATGCTACGCATGCTGGTAAACTAAAAATCAATTTAAATAACAGCATGAAGAAAAAAAAATTCAATGTGTCAGAATTTGACATTTCATGTTGCCGTTTCTGTTTCCAGTTGAGTTAGAAAGAGAAGGCAGGTGATTTTATTTTTTTGAATTAAGCAGACTTTTCTCCATGTATTACAAAAAAAAGGAATTAGTTTCTTAAAATGATGTCTTCTATCCATAAAAAAGACCAAAAAAAACGTCACATACCGAATTACTATTGTTACGCTAGTAGAGTACCTACTATAACATATTCTATCCATGCTGTTTTTCAGTTTGTCTTTATTGTTGAGTTTGGGGTCATATGGGATATCCATTTGGGATATCCACAAACTATATAGAGATACTAACGTAGATATCCATCGACTCTTCTCACTCATTGCATATCTGACCTGCTTAAGAGGCGTACAGTGCGTTTCTTAGTTTCAGGGTGTACGGGCCAGCATTCTTCATCGTACTGGACGGGCAGGTGGCGCAGGTGCCTCTCGTGGTAGTGGTCCAGCTTGCGCGGCATCTGCAGCAGCCTGTCCAGGCCCCAGCTGCCCACGCACCGGCACTCCAGCCCCAACAACGCCTTTATTATACCTGTAACATATTGCTGAAACATTCAACAGGGAGCTGTGACTGCTTATTACTGCGGACTATGGGGGGACCACACCACCAGTGGCTCCCATAAGAGGTGCGGACCTCGGCAATGGTCGTTGCGACCACACAGCACAGAATATCTACTAGATATCAATTAGATATTTTGTAGACATTTGTACTATTGGGGCCGGGACTACGCGGCGGATTGAGTAGTGGGGATAAAAAGCCGTTTCCATGCTTATTTATGTAAGAGCGAGAGTACTTTTAGGCCCTGCACAGACGGTAAACACACAATGATTGAACTATTAGCCAAGTCATTTTACAGTTTGAGCCGGGACTAATTAAGAATTAATTTTTCTTTCGGTATTTCATTTAAGAACATTGGCTCTAAGGCCGAGATTCAGAGGCGATTTTTTTAGTCTTAGGTCGAGCTAAGCTGGGCGAAAATGTATGGATTTTGACAAACGGGAGTTCGTAAAAATCGTATCTGAATCTCGGCCTTAATGAAATACCGAACACGCCATCTAGGCGTTACACGAAGATAAATCGCGTTATCGTTGTTTTAAAAATGCCTCTTAGGTAAGATAAACAATTCGGCTTTTTTCTTCTTATTCTAGACATGCAGTGGCTACAGAACCCTATCATGGGCGAGTCCGACACGCTCTTGGCCGGTTTTATATTTTCTTATGTTCTTTTATATACTATCAATTTGTCACACTAGTTAAAGTTTTATGCGGAGAAAATAAACTATTTTTATTATTATTTAATATCTATCTACGGCGTACCGGGGTGTGCCTTGGATATAGCAGCTTGCTGGTGTAGTTACCAAGTATTAGTAAAGTAAGCAGCACGCCGATCATAATGATGGTCATGTTCAAGGTGATGTTGTCTTTGTAGCAACAGGAGCGAGCGTGGCGCGGACGTTCTTGCGACGAGAGACCGGCCGCTGCCTGGCGGGACGGCGACATCTCGCGGCAGATCAGTTTCGGATCCTCACCTTGAAATGGAAGACAATATTTTTCTGTGAGTTCCGTTAAAATAGGTAGTACTAGGTATTTATTATCATTTTGGTTGTAAGGGCTTGGTCAATGACCAATAGCTACCGCGACCTGAACAGATCTATTGCAGTTGACCTAAAGGTCTTTTCCTAGGCCCACGGACTTCATGAACCGTGTTATGCTTTTGGAGGGGAGGTCCCTGATGTCAGTGTTACCACGTACCCACCCAGATGGCGACTCCTGCTTTGGATGAGCACTTCGCATTCACAGAGGAGGTGTAAGAGCTTTAAGCCGCTGCGGTTTGAATTGATGGCATCTATTTTTAGGCCGATGCCTCGAGCGCACTATTCCGCGAATGCAACCCAAGTGAAATTTTGCAGTACCCGGCAAAAAACTTGAAAAATGAGCGAGGGTGAATGGGCTGCGCAGTACCGCTTTCGCCTACCTGCAGTCAAGGCAATGCTCAAGATGTTTGCCGGCCATTATACAATAATAATATTCTTACTCAAACAAACGCAGCTGCAATGCCACACGCAGAAGCAGCGGTCTCCTTTCTTGATGACCACGTCCCGCACCGCCACGGCCTCCTCTTCGTCATTCACTAATGCCACTGACAATATTCACATAAATGTTACTGCTCCTTCTATTTCAATAGGCAAACTCTACTTCTAAATACGATTCGGAACATGTCAAATTCATAAACATTTTCAGTGATCAATTAGGTAAATAAATATTAAGTTAAAATCAACTGGGAGATTGAAATATTTGTCTCGGACGGGACATGAGCCCGCAACCTGCCAAACCGGGGCTATACTTTCGTTCAATTAAGCTACCGAGCCATTACATCAAAATTCACATGCATTTTACTATGGAGAGTCCACATTTTTTTTGCTAATTTCCTATAGATTTCTTGGGAAAGATGTTCAGTATCATGGGGACAATCACCCCTTTAAGTAATGCAACTGTTTACCCTAACATTCTGTATAGGTGGTTTGAACAAGGAATAATGTCCTTGTGCTGAAAACAGTACAAGGACATTATTCTATTATATTAAAAATAGTATTCAAGCAATAGTATTACTGAAAATGTGAGTTTAGCGTTATTTTCAAACGGTTTATTTACTGAGCAGTTAAAACTAAAATATGTTTTATGTAGTCAACTCCCCTATTCCTAGCAATTTAAATAAAAGTAAAGATCTAACCGGAACAATGTGCGACGTCAACGGGTATTTCGATGGGCAGTTCTAAACGAAGACGGCGGGTGTGCTTCGGCGGCAGCAGGACTGGACCAGCGGCAATTCTCTCACTTTCTTTCTCATTGATTAGACCAGATAGCTCTGGTCCGCAATCCCGCGTAATTACCCTGGACAATTAGGACACCAGGTAACATTTTTTTATCCCCTGTGTCTTCCTATCGGTGGGCAAATGAGACCATTCCCAACATTTTCAATCCCTCTCTTTCCCGCCCTATCATTTGCCTGTTTGATTGGTGAGCTTTTAGATTGTCACGCCATATTTTTCTGGGTCTGTGGTCCCAACTGCCATACTCGGGCACCCTTGGGTAACGATCATTAGCTCGAAACAGAAAAAAAAGCACAATCCTTGGATAAGTTATTCGTCAAGATTGACAGTCGAAGCTAAGAAAGCGTCGAAAAAAATTGCAACCAGTACTGGCCTCTAAACCCTATACAACGTGTTAATGAATTAACGCAAAACTAGAAAGTAGTTTGTTTAAAATCGAGAGCAGAATCGAATTATCATGTTTTCAACGTAGGTAATTTTTTTCAAAATATTAATAATTTCTTTGAAAATATTTAAATTTACTGAACTCAATCTCAACCTACCGCACGGGCACACTCACCCTACTTACTACCAAAACAAGATTCTTAAAATGTATCCATGAGCACGCTAGTGCTTTCATTCATTGCTGAAATGATAACAAATCATTTTTGCCTGAAAACTTAAAATGTGAATAACTTTAAATTTTAACTATCAAAATAATGAAATTATTGTTTCAATCTAATTATTTTGTTATAAATCAGATGGGGTGTATGAGGTTTTGCGCTTATTCATTAACACGTTGTATATACACGCACACAGACATAATTTGTATGACTCCTCACGCATACCAACCTAAGAACGTTGGCCCGTTTTGTTTTATACGGTAGAAGCGTTAGGCTCATTCTAGACTAATACTTTTTCTACGCCACAACCATAATATTTTCGATAACAGTAGGAGTAACTAGGTAGGTACTTTCGACACGTCACTTTATAGACATAAGACTGTGATCGTGTATCATGCATGTCCTATCGGAATTGGATATGATATCTAAGTATTATCTACCGCCGTCAGATACATAATATCGGGTTATACCAGAACTACAAACTCTGTCTAGTCTAGACATGGTCTAGAAGAAATACCTAACAAAGTACCTACGTAATAATTGAAAATACTGAAACCTGAATCTTGCTGAGGCTAGACCTGTGTTAGTCACTTGCAATGAGATTATCGACCGCGATATCCTTGTATTATCCGCCACCACTGTTGCAATGCGCCCTGAAGAGCTATGAAAAACAAAATAACTACACCGTATCTTTACGAGTATAAACGTTGGAACATCCTAAGGTTGGAACCGATGATGGGCTTCAAGTTCCTATATTATTGAATAAACAAGAGTTCACCCGCGACTTCGTCCGCACAAATTTTATACCAGATTTATTAAAGTCAAATCGGATCAGTAGTTTTTGCGTGATGCTCGAAAAACAATCAAATACACAAACAAACAAACAAACAGACGGACAGCAATTCTAAAAAAGATTTATATGGAGTCACGGACACCTAAAAACCATGTCGTAATCGTAATATTCTTTTTCAGAACGAGGGTTATGTTTTTCGAGCGTATGTATGAATGTATGTATTTATGTATGTATCAAAGAGATTATACCTAATAGAGTGAGCCATACCAATTGTAAAGTGTCCACTTTTTTTGACGTTTAGGTTTGAGTGTGTGGTGTCAAGTAGTATGGACAAAAGGCACCAAGTGACATATGGCCTTATGTTTACGGTCACTTTTCACACACACTAGCTCAAAAAAAAGTGGACAGCCGCATAAACAAATAACTATAGTTCCATCTCCTTCTACTATTAAAGGTACGTCATAAGACAAAAGAGACTAACTACAATCGTAAATTTATGCGGACTCTATGGAGATCCTTCCTCTGAGGTTTGTATGTATATTTCTTTGGCACGCCCTACAGCCTAAACGGCTTGATGGATTTTATCTTGTAAATACCTTCAACGTACGACATTATCTGTTACTGTTTTATAATAGTTAAGATTATTTTATAAAGAAAACTTTTTTTTTGGTACTGTGCGAATTCCAATAAAATAAATCTCCTCATCAGCTGGAGCGACCTACTTATTCATAAAGCCGAACCATTAATATACTTAGGTAGTTAAATAAATCTGATCTCTCTTAAAATTTCGTTTTGTTCTATTATTCTTCTGCTGCACAAAGACCTATTCACAAAGACCTCTTCCATGGGATTTGGTCATTTGGAGCGCAGTGTGGTATTTCTGATCTGGTCTGTTCTTTTAACACCTAATGTTGCTCGCCATAACTCTTTGGCCTTTATATCAATGTCTTTGGCACATATTTTAAAAACTATTTGATTAAAAGTGTCTTCACATCGTGACTAACCCCACACGAACGAGTTCGTTGTCATCAGCGCGAACTTCCAAATCGATTTGAGCGTGGTGCGGTCGTCGGTGCGGTAGAGTCAGGAACTGATCTGAACCTTCCGTGGCAATGTTGAAACTGTCACCGCTGCCTCCGAACAGAGCTCTCGAAACCCTGATCTCTACACGTCGGCGACTCTGTTTCTGAGGGCGGAGACCGTTTTGAATTAAAATTAAGACGTGTTTAAAATATTTGGGCTTGCTATAGAACTCTGGGAACCATCTTTAACAAAATAATAACCATAAATACATACTTTAAAAGAAAACAATACAAAAGAACTTAACAGTTTTTGAGATTTTTATAGTTCGATACCTCGTCATAAGAACTAGAAGTCGAAGAGAAATTCTGCGAATTTTCATCATTTCGCTTATCCACAATTTTATTAGTTTCCAAGCCAATCACATCTTCAATCGGCACCACTATGTATTCCCGATATTTACCTATGAAAATAAAATTAAAATAACATTTATACTACAGGAGTGCGATTTTTGAAACTCATTCGTTGAACTCAGCAGTTGAAAATGTCAATATTACTATGGAGATATGCATCTTCCTTTTTTTCATATTTCACAAAATAAATTCAAGAAACTTACTCTTATCCGCAAAGGTGTCATCGTCAGAAATATTGGCATTATCGTCACGTAAGGGTTCTAGAAGACATAAACTGGTCCTGGGCAGAGTGTAGTCATCTCTAGACACCCACTCGGCTGGGCGATATCGTAAACTCATATCTTGACCCAGCCATTCTGGGTGTACCGAACTAACACTGAAAAGAGCTCATAAATATATTATTTTAGCTAGCGAGAGTCAGGCAGTGGTGTAGCGTGGGTTTCTGTCGCCCGGGGCACAGACCGATTTTGCCGTCGCCTTATCTTCTATCTAAGAAGACCGACACAAACAATTGCGGAGCGAGCGAAGCTAGCTCAAAATTTTTAGCACAACTATTCGTGTTGTTGCCAGACATCTTTTGATTTATAAATGAACAAATAGAAACTTAGAGCGATCTTGACTTTTCTGCTAAATACGATTCAGTTAGATCCAGACAAGATCCAGAGCTTAAACGTACAAAACATGTGCAAAGTAATCCAAGTAAAAGCTCTGGATCGAACGAAGCAAACTCGAAATTTTTAGCACCACATCTTAGCTGTGGTCAGATCTCTTTAGGATTACGCGTAGGTACAAGAACATAGAAACTAAGAACGAGCGAAGCGTGTCTCTATTCTACGAATTGGTTATAGACAGAGCTGAGTCAATCTATATTTTTTCCAAATAAAAATAATGAATCAAACGAACAAATCGCTGGGTGAATACAACAACGGCACAAGTCAAAAAAGTTGATTTTGAGAAAAATGACATTAAAGTTGGCGCGAGAGAGTGCGCGCGAACAAATTCGTCTGTAGTTACTACACAGCAAGGGTTAGATTGTTGATGTTTGCCTTTTGTATATCTGTGTTATATCAGTAATCTATAACAGTTGAGAATTTTATTTATATACTTCAATTTTTTTATTTATAGGGCCGTAAATATGGGGGTTCCGAGTTATGCCAGTTTTGCATTAACTTTTTGGTACGATTTAGATTTATGCCAGATAATTATTGAGAAAACATGAAGAAACGTGATAGTAATTAGTACCCAAAATAAAACACAATTATGGCATTAGAGAAGAGACGGAAGAAATGGGAATTTACAAAGCAAAGAGGAAAAGGAAATTTGATCTGTTACTGAATTGGCGGAAGTTGTCTGATGAGATCCTATCAGATCAGATACACAACGCATAAGCATATGCTCACGACTATATTCCCCGAGGGGTAGTCAGAGATATTATGAAACCTCAGAACATCCACGTTTCACCAGTAGTACCGAAACTCGGACAGAGTTTCGGCACAGATACACAACGAGTTCGATGATAAGAGCCAGACCAAGAAATTACTCGTGAGCCCAATCACATGTTGATCTCAATAGATCTTTTAGTACTGCTTAAACCAAGAACGATGTGTAAAACATTTATCAATCTCTATCTTCGGTCTTCTTACCAGCTACCCATTTTACGTAGTCAGGCCAGTTGGCCGGTGGTCGTCCCATACTATTTAATTATAAAATAACCACGCTAGTTTGTAGCTTCTGTTCTAGAACACATACTCCTTATCAGTTGCCAGTTCTTCAGCAGATATAACAAGCCTATTGCCACTTCAGCTTGCTAATTTTCAGGGCTGCGTTATTTGCTTTAGTTCTCAGACGTTACTACTTCATTTCTGATGTTATCTCTTAGAAAAACACCAACCAGTAGCTGTTTCCATAACTCACAATGATGGACTAGTTCTATCGTCACTGTTCATGTGTCTGCCTTGATCCCTATGTTCAGGTTGAATACCTTCGTTTGCAATTGGATGCATACGTCGTCAGATATTTTCATCTGGGGAAAGCCAATGAAAAGATCTGTTGAGTTTTCCCAAATTATCTCAGAGGAAATAAATGGAGACATCCTGACATCTGTCATTTAGGATGAAAGATGAATGATAAGACAAGAAGAAGGAAGAGGAAAAGAAAACAGAATTTTAAAAGCATAAAGGTAATATTGAATATGCAGGAATCAGATGATTTACCAAAGCTATATATTTACGAAGTAACCATACGAAAGCAGTAATAGAGCCTCACGCTTACATAGCTACGCTCTTTTCCACAAATTTACACTATCACATTGTTTT
This sequence comes from Agonopterix alstromeriana, assembly GCA_963924505.1. Classification (NCBI taxonomy): domain Eukaryota; kingdom Metazoa; phylum Arthropoda; class Insecta; order Lepidoptera; family Depressariidae; genus Agonopterix; species Agonopterix alstromeriana. The sequence continues at coordinate 11,555,969 of OZ004665.1, read as the reverse complement.
AATCTTCTGATCTGGAACTTCATACAACAGATCAGTCTTCTATCTATACTAGAAAGCCATGGTACAAAAAGCAGTTTGGTAGATGATCATAAGTCAAAACTTTATAGGAGAAGAGATGTTATGATTCCCTGAAGAGTTGGAAGTAGGGAGGACCTACTTTGACATCACAAACCTTCACATTGTGGTTTACAGAACATAATAGGGGTAGTTTTTGCAGACGGGAATTATTTTAATTCATCTTTTTGACTCAAAAGTGTCATTGTTGCGTAACACAAAATAACAATTTTATGTAATGTAGTAGTGGCACAACTACCATCTATCTCTTGATTCAGTGAAATATCGAGTCAGGTCTATATTGCACAAGATAAAGTATGCTATGTAGAACCAGAATACGGTGCTAACTCAAAACTGCCAATTTTTGAGTTGTGCCGTTGTTGTATTCACCCAGCGAAATGTGTCGTGAATCTGAGTGGTATGTTTGCTTTGAAGAAGCGTGTCGCGGATACGCACTTTGTATTTTTATTGCTGGGCAGGCTGTATTCTGAATGGAACAAAAGTTTCTAGAAAGGGTCAGAATAATGATGGCAAATGGAAGTACTTAGGTAATGACAGAATGGTCCCGGTTTGGAAAGTTACGGGTTCAAGTCCCGTCCGAGACTAAATTTTTCAATCTATAATTAAATAAAATACTAGAGCCGAAAACTATCTCAGCAAAATTTTATTTAGTTACGTACCTTGCTTGTTCTCCTTTAGTGATATCATTCCAGACAGTCTTCCCCTCGGGTGTGCTTAGCTTTTCGAACAGTTGCACATGCACTGTGTACCATAGATTGGGACTTCCGATTTCATATAGAGCAAAATCCCTTCCAGAATTATCATAATTGCTTTCAAACTCTGATTTGCTCCCATTTGACACTTTATCGGGATACTTGTGAACATTCCGATTTTTAATATTGTCTACTTTTTGATAGTCGTTTTCAGTTTCAGTTGTAATTTTGTCTTTATTATTGTGAGGCTTCTCAGATTCATATGCAGCCTCGTGTGAAATAGAACCTGTAATATCTGGACGATAAAGTTCACTTTGCAAATACGGTTTGCTATCTGAAGATCTTTCTAGTTCTTGATAACGCATAGAATTTAAAACGTCATTTTGCATTTCAAAGGCTTCAGGAATGTCTCCGACTTGATCCATTCTTTGGATGTAGTGATTTTTCACAAACCGTGACGGAGCCCTATGGTCCATTGCTCCATCAACTACATTATTTTGCTTGTGGCGCTTCTCGCGTATCCATGTCTGATTATCTTTTACGCATACATCTCTTGAAGCTAAAATAATATAATGTTTTAGCATTTGAGTATAAAATGAATACTTAGGAAATCGAAATCTGAAAACTGTAAATTCTTTACCAAAATAAGATATTAGTATATTATAACCGTGGTTCATTCATTGCATTACAATACGTTGTATTCTTTATGTTCAGATGAATTCGCGGGAGCAATATAAAATAGTAGACATATAATACTTTTCCTAAGATGAAAACGTATCTTTACATCGACGGGCGGGCAAAAAACAGTTTTAAATCGCCCTAAACTTAACGTGCATTGTATTGAGAAATAATGAAATCGAGATGACTGTCGAGCAGTCTCGAGTTGTCCGACAAGTTTATAATACGGGAGAGCGGCATGGCATGCGGCATTCAGCTAATAATTCCGTGGCAGTTGGAACATAAACCGGTTTTCTCTATAAAGCGGTGGACGAAAGAAGCGGGGAGGAACGCACGAGGCGAAGCGAGCCAGAGCGAGGCCGGTCACTGAGCCGGGTCACCGTCACTCACTTCTGCTACTTTAAACAAGTATGGAGGCATTCATAGAGAGTGTTCGCACCCAGCCCTGCCTATGGAATCCTCTTCACCCGGAATACCGTGAAACTCATGTGAAGGATGAAGCCTGGCAGCGTGTAGTAGACCATTTCAACAATAGCTCTATTCCTAACAGTAAGTTTTCACTTGTTTACAGTTTTTAACTAGTAAGAGCTACTTGTTTAAAACAATGATTTTATATGACTTCGTCCGCACAAATTATATACCAGATTTTAAGTCATAAGCTATCAAACAAAAAAGTTTCATCAAAATCAGTTCAGTAGTTTTTGCGTGATGCTGTTACAAACATACAAACAAACAAACAAACAAACGGACAAAAATTCTAAAAAAAGGTTGATTTGGAGTCAGGGATACCTAATAACCATATTGTAATCTTTTTCTTGTAAATGTCTTCAATGTACAGACTTCTATTACAGTTTTATAATAGTTTAGACTAGTTTGAAATAAGTATTGACACACAATTTTTTGTCAATTTCAAAAATATATTTTCGACGGATTAAAACTACTTAAATATTTCTAAGAATATGTATATAGTTAAGTCGATAATTGTGGACGTCCTCGCAAAAAGGGTCCAGTGGCCGGCATTTTAACCTAGCTTTTTTATCATTCCATATTTGCCACATGCAACTGATCTAGATGCCGAATCTTAACTCGTAACCCGATAACTAAACCCTTTTTGCGTGGACGCCCACAATTTATTAATTGAAGGAAGACAAAAAGTAATAAAACATTCATTTTACTACTTTCAGTTCAAGCCGCTAAAACAGAATGGAAAAAGCTTCGTGACAACCACAGAGATGCACTCAAAAGGGCGAAACTAGGAAAAAACAAATTGCTACCGGCACAAATAACGACGTGGAAATACGCAAAAGCAATGCAGTTTCTCGAGCCGCACATGAAATACCGTATCACAGAGAACATCGAGATGGAACCCCCAGCATGCAACAGCTCCAAGACATCGGACCATGATGTGACCACCACCTTGGTGCCTGAAACATCCGAGTATCCTAATCCAAAACGTAGATGTGTCGAACGCAACGGTGACTCTCCGGCGAAAACACGGCACGAAACGGCAGCACTGGAGTCTTTCTTCAACTGCATATTACAAAGTACAAAAGAAATGCCGTCGTGGATGCAAACGCAAGTGAAAAAGAAAATATTTGCAGTTATTATAGATGCTGAGGAACGTCTTTCGTCACAAAGTGATTTCAGAGATAATTATGATAGTAATGTTACAATAGAAACAAACATCAAATCGGAAGTGTTCACGGAAGATAGTTCAGATAATGCGTATTGTTAAAGATTGTACCTATCACAGAACATTATAAGAGGGGTTAGAAGTGCAAAGTAGGCGTGGAAAGTGTCGCCACTGGTTATGCAATGATTTGCATAACACCATAAGGCGCGCGGCGTGGTGCGAGCGAGAGGGCATGAGTAATTGTAGCAGCGTGAGCGGGAAGACAAGTGGCGACAGCCGTCTCCGAAGCAAAAGCGCTACTTTGCATTTCGAACCCCTTTTATAATGTTCTGTTGTACCTATGTTAAGTAGGTTAAAGTCGTTAGCTACCTTTATGGTGGTTCTTAGGAAGATTTTTGACTGTTTTTTGGCGATCCAACATTGTTAACCCAGGATGAAGCGGCTGAGTCGTGATACGATATGTAACTTTCTTGGATTTAGTTGTTTCATTGAATAAACTTAAACCTGATGGAAAATAAATGAGTTATTTATTGTAAAAAAATCTGAAAATATGCAGAATTTCTAAGACTTTAAATTGTAATAGGTATACGTAAACATCACAATCTTTTTCAATGGCAATGTAAGGAAAAATAAAATAAAAATAAAAAAATTTAGTTTCATTATACCTACTGGATGAAACAAAACGCATAATTTCCCCTTTTCTACATTATTGCCCAACTATGTATGTTATTATTTTGCTCCGTTTTCAAAACCAACCTCGTCAATGTTTATGGTAAGTTAAAAGCTTCCCAAACCAAGGCAACGGCACGTTTACTCACACAAAAACTGACTTCTTTTTCGACTTTAACCTTTATAAAAGGATTATACATCGCAAATAGGGTTTCTGCTCGAGAATTCTCGAGAAATCTAAGCCTTAGTCGAAGGAGAATTTTTTTTTCAACAACTCTAGAAATCAATTTCGTGTCAGAGTTTCTTCAGACCGCCTTACGGCCTCTGAGGTGGTTTTAATGTAACAACTACTATGAACCACCAGAGATACCTCCCGGCTACGTTTCCTGTGAATTTACCATAGGATCGCTGGTGTACAGCGATCCAGGAAAGTCGTTGTTTTTAATTTTAAATAATTTAAATTCAGTTTGGAAAATAGGCACCAAAGAGAAAAAATATTATTGGGATTTCGGAATAAAAACTTTTTACTGATTAAATTCTTTTTTTGTGAACTGGCACGATGTCTTGGAAACAAAATATCAAAAGCCATAAAAACTAAAAATGAAGAAATCTTTTTTCTTTTTAATTGAAGTATTTGGCATAACGTCATTTTTTACTGACAGATAGCCATTTCTGTATTTTATCTTAGATGTAATGAAAACTTTTTGGTTGTATGTAAAATATGTAGACGAGAAATGAAAACATTTTGGAATACCAAAATCATTTGGAAGATAAAACAAAAACGTCTCTGTCTGTCCTATTTAGGGCTGCATCAAAAATGTCAAAAAGTCAAAATTCAAAATTAAAGAAAGTTTTATCAACTTTTTTTCTACTCGCTCTATCGTAAAAACGGTCATACAATACAAGTGTCAAACTTGGTGTGTTTATAGAGCAAACTCTACAGTATAACAACAAATAACAGAAACCGGCAAAGTGTGAGTTGGTCTCGCACTAAAGGTTCCGGAGAAAACAAAACTTGTTTTGTAAGTTATGCTGTTTTGTGATGTGGTACGGAACCCTCGGCGCGCGAGTAGCCCGACTCGCACTTGAGCGGTTTTAAAGGCAAAAGTGACTTTACCGCAATCCTTAGGGATCTGAGTATCGGTGCTAGACGTAGTATCCATGTCCTGCATCAGTTCCTGCAAGTTGCCGACCCTCACGGAGTAGCTCTGCCGGCCAGGGTCCTCGTGCTCAAGCGTGAACACAGACGCGGCCGAGCCCAGCACTTGCGACCACTCGTCCGCCTCTGACAAGTGATCCACGTCTCGCTGCATTCGACTCTGATATTATAAAAAATGGAGATAGTGTCACGGATAACGTGACGCTAACGATCTGGGCTGCAATCGCGGTAAATATTCGGTGATTGAACCGTGACTGGACTACGTACGAACCATAACTTTTGACACATTTCGTATTGCACTAATCGCGGTACAGCTCCTGACAGCCGTTAGAGCCATTTTGACAGATCACTCAGACGTTAAAGGCTGTCAGTTACATAGAGTTTAGCGCGATGCGAAATTCAGTACATTTGAATAGTAATTACATTGCAATGTGATTAGAACTGAAATTGGATAAGAATAGAACTTCGATGTTTTAAATTAGCGCAATCGGTCTCCCGGATATTCAATTTAGATTTTCCGCCCATAAATCTGAATATAATTAATTAGATAGGCATGTCGAATTATAGGCTTCTACAAATTTTCCAATTACAATTGCAGTAAAGCTCCTGACGTCCCCGAATGGGAATAAAGTCATGATATACGACACAAATGTAACAAATAAAAGTAATACAAAAAAACAGCTAACTCGTTTCTTTTTGTCCTTATCTTCGATCTTCCCTCGATCCGACTGTAATAGAATACCGCTGACAGTCTGAAATGATCAAATGTTTCCAACTCAGGCATATCATATTGTGATACTGGGTAAACCTTAGACTTAGGTCTAAGGGGTAAACAATACTACTGGTGGAACATACTACAAAGATTTTCGCGATTTTTTTTGCGAATCTCTTTATCTATTAGTGAAAACCGTATCAAAATCCATAAAGTAATTTCTGAGATTAGTCTATGCAGACAGGACGACATACAATCCCTACAATCAATGCCCTACATTAAAATAACAATGCCCAATACCTGAAAATCCCCCAATCACTTCAAGTGGGTTACAATTCATTTATTTTAAACATAGATAATTATTCTAATGGAACTCATTATCACTACGGTTTTGAGGCTTTCACAAACACAAAATAACGTTGCCCATAAAAAACCATTCTTTTGATGCGGCCCTACCTTAATATGTACCTTAAGAGAAGTTTATTCCGAATATGTAAATGCGCGCTGCATACAAACGAAGTCTGGTGATATTTTCAATACTGACCAATTAAAGTCAATGAAATTTTTCAGAAACCATCTAGAAACTAATCTCTATGCTTGTATGAAGTCAGATTTTTGTTAAAATATACAGTTTTAATGCTAGGATTTGATTTGTATGGAAATCTTTGAGGCACTGTAACTTTAAAACTATACATTTTAACGAAAAACTTTAATTGGTTATTATTGAAAATATCAGAAGACTTCGTTTGTATGGAGCGCGCTCCGAATTATATTCCCTTAAATCCAGTTCTAGCTATGGCCCTGGTGTAGAGTCGACTGTAGATGTAATGAATAACGACGTACGTCCATTCGATGCAGCATGTATGCTTGCAGCGGCGACTCCCGAAGTAAACGCAAGATGTAAGGGTTGACAAGACGCACACGCTTCCTGTTAGTTCCTTCAAACACGTGATCTATTGGGATGTACTCTTCGCCTGGAGATTTCTGTAGATTATAAAGAAATGTTACCTTCTAAAGACAACGAACATGCTGCGTGCGTACTGCCGTGGATCGGAGATTTAACATGACGATTAGAATAGTCAGACGAGAACCACTTTGGTACATGATCGCGCGGAAGGAGGTGGAAATGATTAAGACCTCTGCTCAAATCCTGCTGTTCATAACGGATAATGCTGCCAGGTGGTCCATTCGTTAAGTCCAGTCAGATTATGCCTAGTACGTTGGGCGTCTTGAAAATACTCACTTCAGGTTGCCTCCATGAATTCGCACTGTATGGAGTATTTATGGATATGGATCTCGCGCTATTGCCCTCATAAGATGAGAACCTTTGACCTGCAGTGAGACCCTACAAGCAATACTTTTCTTTTTTCAAACTTTTAAAATTATAGTGCGAAAGCTCCACCCCTTCTCTTTTGTAGACTTTAGTAATCTGTGACTTAGCGTCACAGATTACTGGTTGCTTCGTAACAGATACGTCACTTCCTTAGAAAATAATAAATTCTCACGCTTTAATTACCTACTGGCCTAAGCGCGTTATTACAGTACGACCAGGAAAATAATTAACCTCGGCAATCTTAGTTTGCGTAGTCCCCGATAGAACACGAAGTCGTTTAGTGATCAAAGGGTGCAAAGTCGGATAGCAGCGAAAAGGACGCGAAAACAGCCAATCGTGGCAAGGCATTGAAGGTGGCACACCCCGTCAATATAATTTCGCGCGCTATTATAATTTTTCAACTGCGCAGGTACTTCGAGGGAAGTTATAAATCTGGTACTACTGTACTTCGTACAGCGCGCGACATAGGCATAGCTATGCGACGCGACGTTGCAGTCTGGAACGAGTGGCAGAAATTAAGCAAGCGCATCGCTTACGACGCGCCAGAGTGTAGGTGAGTGCTTATCTCGGTATCTACGGCCGAGTAACGAAGGCCTGGCCTGGCCAAGCTACTATATTTCACCCAATACAGGGTGTTAGGGTAAACAGTTGCATTACTTTAAGGGGTGATTGTACTCATGATACTGAACAACTATCCTAAAGAAACCTATAGGAAATTCGCATAAAATTGTTTCGTCTTTCCATACTAAATGCAATCAGCTGATCAAACGTTTGTATGAAAAGCCGACTATCGGTTTCTTTGAGAAAGTTGTTCAGGATCATGGGTACAATCACCCCTTAAAGTAATGCAACTGATTACCCTAACACCATGTATATTGTGTCATGTTTGTTAGTGTTTCAATTTTGTTTAGTTGTTAGTCAATTTTATCAGTTATTTTGACGACGATCGTAGCTTGCGGCTGCGGTGAGCTCTAAGAGGAAGGATCTCTCTTTAAGACTAGAGTGAGCCATACCAATTGTAAAGTGTCCACTTTTTTTGACGTTTAGGTTTGAGTGTGTGGTGTCAAGTAGTATGGACAAAAGGCACCAAGTGACATATGACCTTATGTTTACGGTCACTTTTCACACACACTACCTCAAAAAAAAGTGGACAGCCGCATAAACAAATATCTATAGTTCCATCTCCTTCTACTATTAAAGGTACGTCATAAGACAAAAGAGACTAACTACAATCGTAAATTTATGCGGACTCTATGGAGATCCTTCCTCTTAGGGTGAGCTATAGAGAAAAATATAGGATACAAACTTGATGCAAATACAAACACCAAACCAAACACTAAGGATACTAACGTTAGGTTCGCTAGACATTTTAACGGTAAGCGCTAGTTTCCTATTGCAGTCCCGCAAGGTATTGTGCTTGAACAGCTCCTGGCGCTGAAACCGAGTGATCTCGCTGTCCGGAGCACTTTGTCCCTCCTAAACATTAAATAAACCGGTCAAGTGCGAGTCGGGCTACTCGCGCATCTAGGGTTCCGTGCCACAACATATATAAGGTGTAATGTGGTGGGTGGACTTGTTTTTTGCCGCAAATGGATCCGATTCTCGAAGAAATTTTGCTCAATTTCAACCTTAAGAGGATATAATTCGGAGCGCGCTGCATACAAACGTACTATGGTGATATTTTTAATACTAACCAGTTAAACTCAATGCAATTTTTCAGAATCAATCTAAAAACAAATTTCTATGCTTGTATAGAGTCAGATTTTCGTTAAAATGTATAGTTTTAAAGCTACAGTGCCTCAAAGATTTCCATACAAATCTTAAATTAATCCTAGCATTGAAACTGCATATTTTAACGAAAATCTGACTCCATACAAGCATAGATATTTCTTTCAAGATTGTTTCAGCAAAATTTCATTGACTTTAATTGGTTAGTATTGAAAATATCACCATAGTACGTTTGTATGGAGCGCGCTCCGAATTATATCCTCTTAATTATAGATTTAGCGTTCAGTCGATTCCTGAATTCATTAAACCCACTCTCACATAAAGTAACTTGTCACGTAGGCAAAAGGAATTTAACCGTCTCCGGATATTCTTCTTGTCTTGCTAACTAAACAATACAGCTATTGGCTATGTGCGAAGTGGTGATGGGAACTGACAAATCGATCGCAGCGCCCGGGGTGACAGAAATGTGATACTTTTGTTGGTCACGCTGTTTAAAATATGCTTGAATATATGCAAATCCACACACTAACTCAACACGAAATCTCCAAAACTGTAGAGACTACATACTTAAAATTTGGCATGGAAGTTACTATTGGCATCTAGGTGCTTACTAAAAAGGGTTTTATGAAATTGTATCTCTAAAGGTGTTAAAACCGGGATAAAAGTTTGTACGGAAACTGGCATTGCCAATATCGTGGATTCTATCAAATAGGTATTTTAAAATTTTTAATATCGATAATGTTGCTAATTACTTTAGTTTTTACATTATTTTATTATAAAAATAACAAACTTGTAACTAACATGTTACTTGAAATAATTCACGGCGGTCCGACACCGCTAAGGGCGCTAGTGTCGTGCACATAGCCAATATGCTGCCGCCATTACGTAAATTATGTCGCGTACCCCCTACGATTAACTGGCGTACCCCACTTTAAGAAACTCAGATTTAGGTCATAGTACTATGAGACAATTTACTAGCTCCAACTTTGCGAGCTACTGTAGTGAGAACCTTTTTCATGTAAGTACTTACAACAGGTTCACAGTTGATAAACACAGCTCTGACCTCAACCTGCGAACTTTTTTCTGGAGACTCATCAAAATCATCCATTGCTTCCTTCGATGCGAATATGGAGATTAATTCCATCAACGTAAAGAACACCAGACCTGAAATTTAATTATTACGCTCACGATTATATTCCCCGAGGGGGTAGTCAGAGATATTCTGAACCCTCAGAATATCCACGTTTCACCAGTAGTACCTAAACTCTGTCCAGTGTGAAGGGGGTGAGCCCTTCGCCACTTATAATGGACAGTGGGTACAATACATGCCTCGAAATTGAAGCATGCAGGTTTCCTCCCGATGTTTTCCTTCACCGAAAAGTCAGTGGTGTTACAAATCGCACATAAATTCCAAAAAACTCATTGGTACGAGTCGTCCTGGACGGGGATCGAAGCATCGCCTCTTGCAAGGCAGGCAAGGTTACTCGCCACTGGACCACCACGGCTAATTATTAGGTATTAGAATAATATAAATATGCCATAGCAAAGTATGAACAAAGTTCATACTTGGCATATTCATGAAAAACGTTAATTACTTTTACGATACTTACCTAAATATAATTCTGAACCTGAAAAAAATTTCATATCTTAATCAAATATTTCTCGTCAAAACAAATTTAGCCTTGGTAACAAATAATCTGACAGATGTTTGATAAACATAAAGTACAAAGAGAATTTAAAACTAATGAAGTCTTTAAAGTAAGTACTCTTGGATAAAACCTCAGAGGACAAAACCGTTGTTCCACGAATAAAAGCACAACCTCCCACATAGACAATACCTGCTGTAGAATGACCTCGCTTCGCTAAGCCCTTACCTATTTCTACTTACTGGCCCTTTTCCACCAGAGCTACCTGGGCGAGACATTTTTCCACACACATATCTGGTGGAAAAGCAGCCTTAATCGCAACTACAGGGTTTTATATGCATGATCTACGAACAATTTACTCCTCCTAAATACTCTTGATCAATTAATAAGCTCATCACAAACGGCCGCTATAACATGTTGCTGTACTCTTCTAACACACGCAAATTGCTAATCGCTTCCTCTCACTCACACGCAGGAAAGAGACGTGCTTATACTGGGTGTTTGACGCATTGATTGCTAAAATAAATAGGTGGATAGAAGAGGTATGTTGCTAACGTGAAACGCCCCAAAAAAAAAACGGCATCACGGATTTTTTACGTGAATTTTTAGTGTTTTTCTCAAAAAAGTTAGATAGTCAGAATTTAAGCTTGAATAAAAAGAAAAGTTGTGTGTACACACGGCGACAGATCAACCAACCCATAGTTGAACTCTATGTTCATGAACATAAGGTCCAACTATGGGTAGGTTGATCTACCGCCGTGTGTACAACCTCCTTTTTTTTTACTTGAATGTCTCATGTTGTACGGTTCTATCAAAATGGTCACTGGAGAGGGCGAGTGGACATATACCTTTTCCAGCTTCCTGAGTAAGCTCATATACGAGTACCTTACAACCATGGTCACATCACAACACAAGGCCGCTATAATATATTGCTGTACTCTTCTTACGCTCAAAGTTATACAGGGTGTGTGGCGCATCGATTGCCAAAATAAATAGAATAAGAATATTTATTGTTCAAATTGTGTAAAAAAAAAGATGTTACAGTAAAACAGAATCAACAGTTTGGTCCGCAGCACGGACGTACGTACGTACTAGGTGGATAAGTGGTATTTTGCTATAGTGCTTAGTATATGTATAAGTGCTTGCATCATAGATTGCATATTTATGGAATCTATGCCTTGCACGTGGAAGGCCAAGGAGAAGATGGAGCCATGAATTGAATACCTTCCTGAAGGGTTGGCCAGAGATTACATTCTTCTTATCGTGTGGGCATAGCCCTGGTGTCCGAGTTTTTTAAGACCGCCTTACGGCCTCTGACGTAGTTTTTATGTAACGGCTACTGCCACGCCACGAGAGATAGTAGCCAGGACCAACAGCTTAACGTGCCATCCGAAGCACGGAATCATCTTTCTTTTCAGACAATCAGGTGATTCGGCCTGCAATGTCCGAACCAACTGGGGAAAAATGCAGTGACATATCACTAGGTGTCCCTCGTGGGAATCGAACCCACAACCTCCGTGTCAAGAGCCTAATGCCATTAGACCACGGAGGCAGTTATTAATATATATAGAGTTATTGCATTGCATAGAGAGGATTAGAGAAGAGGGGAGGCCTTTGCCCAGCAGTGGGAGACAAAACAAACTAAATAAAAAATGCATAGCTTGCGTATCTATGAGTGCTTGCATGTTTATGGGGACAATGCAAATGCATTGATGTATTGCAGCTGGCAGCTGACATACGTATTGGTTTTAAATCCATGATTGCTATTGAGTTTATAGTTTAAGAGAGGTTTTGAGATGCATTGTTATCAGTGGTTATCATCGGCGATTTATCTTGGTTATCATGGGTAATTTGATTAAATTCTTTTTGAGGGTAAAAGCGTATTATAAATATATCGGGATTAGACAATACCTATTTCCAGCTTTCAGATCGGGATCAATGACGCCTATATTTTATTCTGGGATGAAGCTGGCGTATAGGGTTAATTATTACACGACGTATATTCTTGGTGTTATTGGAGGAAAATGACATATTGCGCCGACCCCAAATATTGGGTTAAGAGCAGGAAGATGATGATGATTCTTGGGGATATTGCTTTGAAGATGGATGGAGCGGATCCAGGTCGAATCAAAGTATAATATGAGGATTATGATGGAAATAGATGACAAGAAAAAACAGCAAATATTCTCTATTTTCATTTATTCCACTTGATTGATCAGATTATAAGTATTGACAAGATCACAATTCAAACGAGAAAAGGAAATACTCGGCACAAACATTCACGTTTTTCTAACTTATATCTACTTTTTAAATATTTCAACAAAATTGGTTTAACAAAAGGTAACAACTCCCTTTCTCATTTCAATTTGTAGAACATTAAGATTATCATGCTACCTCGATTTACAAAATTCATAAACTCTCGCGTCATCTTCGATAATAAATACTACATTGCATATAAAATACTGGGTTTTTAACACTCGATTTTAAATAACAGACTTTCGTCGGTTTCCATTTATGAATTCAGTAAAATAGGCTCTGCTTAAAAGCAGTATAAAGCCACGAGTGATCAGATAAATCATTCGTAACTCTACGTTTTAAGGAATTCAAAGAGACCTAACCAACAAGGAACATTTAATGTCAGTAAAACTACATAATTAACTTTGTCAAACAAAGTTATGTTAATTATTAAAATCACAACAAACATTGGTTGGATCTCCTTGTAACAACTAGATAAAAGATTATGTTAAATGTAGCATGGAAAGCGCTTCTGCGTGAGAGATAACGAAGTGTACATTTTTACAATGCGCTTATTCATTTTTTGATTCCATAAAATTCGATCGCCATTAATAATGCGTGTTTGTCGGAAAACAGGCGCTCCGTAAACTCGCGGGCTTTACCCGGATTTCATAATTATGTCATTTCCAATTTTGTGTAATCGATACAATTAATATAACACAAAAAATATCTTCAAAATAATGTTCCCTAGTTGCTCCAGAAAGGGTAACGAACGATAAAAAGTCTATACATATTACAATGGGTCGGACACGACACTGGGCAGTGAGGTGAATAAATAAGTATCCTTGTTGTACATGAGAATAAAAAATTATCCTTCGTTGCCTACAGGCAAGATAACGAGATCGCCCGCGCCTAACCTATTATATGTGTTTATTGTTTATACACCACTAGTTTTTAATTACAAACATAATTTTAAGAATGTATTCAGACAATGAAACTAAACAACTTTCCCTAAGGAACATGGGTCGCAAAACGACAAAATTTTTGGATTTCCCATAGAAAGTCGATCGGCTGATCCGCACTTTTGTATGGAAGGTCCAAGCATTTTTTTCGTTTTTCGACCCATGTTCCTTAGGGAAAGTTGTTTAGTTTCATTGTCTGAATACACCCTTAAAATGTTGTTAGTATTTAAAAACTAGTGGCGTATTGAACTAGCTTTTGCCCACGACTTCGTCCGCGTGGATTTAGGAAACTTTGAAACTACTGTTGTAGTCGACCCCTGCAGGGGTCGATTTTCGAACAATCCTTTCTTAGTGAACCCCTACATCCTCTGTAGAATACATATTCCAAATTGCATGTTTATATCTTCAGCGGTTTAGGCTGTGCGTTGTATGTCAGTCAGTCAGTCACGGAACTGTTTTATAAGTGTTGGTAAGGACGCTTTTATTCAATTCCTGTCCTTTGTAATATGTATAAACTTTCAATCTTCTACTAGTTATATGCGTTCTACTCGGACAACTAGTGATACAATTTGTGATTAACATACTTGTTGATGAGATCTAAATAAATGAGTAATACATAATAAAATACAAACAAACAGGTAACAAAAATCGGATTCTAAATATATCAATCATCAAATCGATCACATTTCACTAAACAGAAAAGTCAACGTATTAAACCGGTAGGTACTTACACACTTACTATCTAAACCAAAAATAAGCTAAAACTTAGAAACATAGTCTTAATAATTTTGTAACATAATTATTAACTATTTAAGATTCAGGATCTGTAGATGTGTATGTGGCGCTTTTGCTTGTCTGTAACAAATTGTTTTCGTGTTAAATTACTTCGACAAAAACCCTTATACAGGTTGTTAGGGTAAACAGTTGCATTACTCGAAGGGGCAACCCTCCATGAAACCTAAGAAACCTATAGGAAATTCGATAAAAAAATTCGAATTTTTATACAAACGTTCGATCAGCTGATATTGAACTACAAAAACAAAACTTTTTTTTTAACATGCATTATTTTTGAAATTGCTTTTTTGACGTTAGATATGATGATATTACGAGATATTTGGCGTATATTTTACAAAAATTTACTTAGCCGTTTCCTAACTGTAGGAGTCCAAACATGGTGTTTTGAAAAAAAATGTTTTTTATTTATTGGGAAAATTCAAGGGTTATTTAGTTTTTAAAGAAAAAGAAAAACAGGGACCATAGAGTTTGCTTAGTTTTAGTAATCGGCAATATGATTGCCACCGACTCTGACGTCGTTTGTGATGATAATTGGCTATTTGACAACTGTAACGATAAAATATAAAACATGTTAAATATAGTAGCTTAGGGGGCGTCCATTAATTACGTGAGGTGTTTAGGGGGAGGAGGGGGTCGTGCGAAATCTCACCCAATCTCACGTGGGGGTGAGGGGGGGGTCTCGGTAAATATCACGTATTTTTTTTTCAGCAAGGTACAATAGTACATTACGATACGAGTGACCTAAGTTGCCCATTATTGCACGGCGTGAAGTTAACGCCCGAGCGCAGCGAGGGTGCTAAACGCCGTGCATTAATAGGCAAGTTTGGTCGCGAGTATCGCATACTATTTTATAGCACAAGTGACCTAAACCCGCCCCTGACGGATGGTAGGGGGGGGGGGCAGCAGGGGGGTTCGGGGGGGCGCAGCCCCCCCCCGAGTGATCAGATTGCTATTTTAAAAGAAACATTGAAATTATTTTGATTTCGAATTGATTTATTGAAAAAAAAACATTGAAACCAGTCATTGGATCATCAAACATTGAAATCATTGAAACATTGGATCATTCATTGGATCAAACATTGAAAACATTCAAAAACGAACATTGAAATTATTTTGATGCTCGAAAGTTACAGTTTTCGGGAAACGAACTAATTCAGCGTTTTTCTTTGATTTCGTCGCTGTCACTTTTTCTACAACAGGAAGGTTCTTGCAGGCGAATCGCTAACCTATCCCCTTCTTGTCATTTGTTTCCTGTGCATTTCCAAGCTTCAAACGACATTTCAAAGGGTTTTGTTTCATTTTTTTTACATATGTGAAGGTAGTCGATTCATTTACGCACCGTGCAGAAATAGACAACTTAGGTCCCGGAAAAGCGTGCGTAAAGTGCGGGTTTAGGTCACACTGTGCTATAAAGTAAAATTGCGAGAAAAGTTTAAGTAAGTAAAACATGTTTCTACACTGAAAATTTTAAATTTCAACACAATCAAACACAGATTAACGCATTTACACTAAAAATACGCATTTTGAAAAATATCACGTGAGATTTGGAGGGGGCGGGGAGGGGGTCGAGCTAAATCTCACGAAATCTCGCCAAGGGGGGAGGAGAGGTAGAAAAATCACAAAAATCACCTCACGTCATTAATGGGCGCCCCCTTATAGGTTCACAATAATCATACAATATGTTTTTTGCATTAAACTAAATTGTAAATATTTAATTTTTTGAAAAATTATTTAGTTTTTTATCTGTGGACTACAAAAACTGAAACGCGGGCCGCCATGATTGAGCATTGTGTGACGTCACATCTCAAAAAACAAAACGTCATACTTGTGTTTTGTTTGGCGGTTTGTTGAGAAAATTCACTCTGCAATATTTTAATTTGTGCTTCTGAGAGGTTTCACAAAATGGAGCCAGGCTATACAAAAGCTGATAGTGCAAATCTGCCAAAAATAGATTCATCTATGGTTGCAAATTTCTTTGCGTGTAATTGACTTTTGCTCAGCCGAGTTGCCGGAATGCAAAAACTTCCGTGTAAGTACCGAAATAAACAAAGTAATTATATTATGTATAGGTAATTTATTTGGAAAAGTTGATATAAGTATTTATGTATTGTACCCACTGTCCATTATGTGGCGACGGGCTCACTCCCCGTCACACTGGACAGAGTTTCGGTACTACTGGTGAAACGAGGGTGTTCTGAGGTTTCAGAATATCTCTGACTACCCCCTCGGGGAATATAGTCGTGAGCATATACATACAAGTATTTATAAGCTTTTTACTGAATAAACTGCAAACTTTCCACTCAAAATATGCGTACGAGTTGAAGCGTCGTAGTTAGCTTTACTTATTTATTGTGATGTGACGTCACAGCCAGAAATGTCACGTGACCGGCTGTTTTCGCGCGAATCTCAAATTACTAAATGAAAAATAAATTTTTTTTTCGAATATATAACGTTTTTTTAAGAAAAAGATAATAGTAAGAGGTATAGAATAAACCTACGCATATTTTAAAATGACTTTCCAAAAACTGTCAAATAGCCAATTTATATGTTCCATTAAATAATTGTGTTGTATCTCGTTCTTGTGTTTCATATTAACTGTGGTCGCCTAAGTAGGTGAACACAATGTTTGCTTAATTTGATGTAGTCTCTCAAGTTTGTAATGTGATTCATCTATTGGTAATCCTAAATAATGAAATAAAATAAAAAATAGACAGATTTGATCCTTATGACTGACCCTATCGATTAATGCCAAAAAGTATAGGGTGTTATTTCATCGGATTTTAATCCGTTCTGATAACAGCTCAGGCAAGCGATTTTCCAAAAATTCGATTTATGTAGTTTTATGCTCAGTTGGTCCTATAGGGTAGATTTATTCCACATAAATATGATACAATATGATAGATAATAGAAAGAATGAAAATTTAAAAATTGTAGAATTGAAAAAAAGTGAAACAATGTCTCTTTGAATAAAATTTGCTTTCTTCAATTTAGGTTAATTTCCCTCTTTTCATTCTTTCTACCCTGTACATTATAATACCAGAGTATCGCTTACCTCACAGCTGTCGTAGAACTCCATGGCAATTTCAGCGTCGTGGAAGTTGACGGTAACAGTTTTTTCCACTACATTGCTGGTGTAGTCCACGCCCGACCATGAGCAAGAGTCGCCGCTCATCTAGAAACCCATGTAAACATAAGCACGGCTATAGCCCAAGAAGTTATACTATGGAGCCAAACCCGAAATCGCGAAACAAAAATCAGCAGCTCCATTTGGCTAGAGTAGCCATAGAAGTTTTCAAATAGCTGTTTTTTTTTCGCGATTACGATGCTGACTCCATTATGAAAGTTGTTCAGTTTGGTCTGAACCAACTCTTTTGATATGTATGGCATTTAATTTTACTTTTATAACTTGTTCGCCTGCAAATTAGTCATACACTTTAAAATAACTGAAGAGTCTTTGCAATTAGTTTCATATTTAAACATGATTCTGCATTTTTTACCAAACTGGCCACAGTGCCTCACGTCAGGTCAGCATACTTGCCTCTTTCTTTTCACCATTCGCTCTAGCTAGCGCATAATACAAATGCCTGTGACTATACTATAGATGTTTATTAACTAACAATTAGTACTTACATGAAATTCTGTGTCAGTATGAATTAGCATGTCTGCAAGAATCTCGCCGGTGTAGGAGTCCGTGACTAGGATCTTGGGCGAGTAGATGTCTTGGTCGAACAGCACCTGCACCTGGGCGTGCTCGCACGACGTCTGCTTGCTGCCTTGTTGGACGACCACCTCGCCTTCGCACGTGAAGTACGCTGCAGACTCTTCCTCCTCCTAAACAATATTACACATTCATAATGTAGCGAGGAACAAGGACTGACGTATCAATGCCTACGCGTCGTTTTATACACACATTGGCGTATATAAAAGGGGGCCCACACCCAGGATGATAGGTTACCGAATCCGAAATTCTAGGGTGGACCCTTAAATAATTTCACAAAGGTTGTTTGTTATCACAGCCCAGTCGTGGAGAGGCATGGTGCTGAACAATTTTGAGCTCGCTTCGCTCGTTTAAATTTTTTACATGGGAATAAACCCGCAAGGCAGCTTGTGGCGAGCTGTTGGTGAGTGGCGACACCACGTTTTGGCAACACCAACATAAAAAATAGTAATTAAAAAAGTTGTATTTCCATTTCCGTCTTCCCTATTGGTACGGTGCTTGTGCGTGTAACTAACTCTGGTGTAAAAATCACTAAAATAAACCTCCAGTGCTATAAACAAGACTTTCCTTTACATCAAACCACTCCTGCCACCAGTAAAACTACAGTCTACTAAAACCTCTCCAGCGGAGCCAAATAAAACACCGGTAGGTCACGTACCCTACACCACGGACCCGAGTGCTCCCGGGGGAAGTCCCTGATCAGATCCCACCTCTGTGCTTGCCTTAATTGGCGGGCCTTAGGTTGGAGTCGCAAGAGCTATATGCTTGAAGAGTGGATATGTTGCGTAAGTGGCGAGTGGGCAGCTGATGAGACTATTTTTGGATCAAGTGATGTCGTTTAAAGTTCAGATCGCAATATAAAAAAAAAAAATCCTTGACAATACAGGAAAGAGGACTTTTCCGACGTGAATCGTAGATTACACAATAATTTTGTTAACACAGGTTACCTGATGAAGAAAGATTACGCTTAAAATAAATACTCACATCATTGTAATAATCCTCATATTGTTCATTGTGCTCATAATCGTGTTCATAGTTCTCCTCTTCTTCATCGTCTTCGTCGCCATGTTCTTGCACCGGCTCTACAAAGTGGACTTGCTTTAAAACGTCTGCCGTCTTATTCACGTCCCCGTTGGATTTGCCTTCAGTCTTATCTTGTGTTTGTTCCGCGGCCTTAGCGGATATAGCGGTGTCAGCTCGAGCGCTGTCTTCCAAGTGCTTTGGTAGCCTGAGTGGGGCGACACCTGCGATAGGCTTCTCGTTTTTTTCTTCCCTAATAGCTTGGGCGGCGAGAACTTGTAATTTCTGCAAACACGTTTCTAATTATAATACTTATCAATCCACTGAGCATTCAGTTTCCTACATCAAAAGATGCGTCACGGCACATCCAAATAAGTTCCCTCCAAAGTATGAAAAATCGCAGCACCTACAAGGTTTAAACCGAAGCCAAAATTCTTGGCCGATACATAAATAAATATCTTCCTTGGTAAACACCAAGGACCACCAGGCTTCGGTTTAAACCAGGAAGCTGGCATAGGTATTGTCTATATCTGGAGAACAGACTGCCTTACAAGCGGTAAAACATGAAAATAGGCCATGGCGCGCCACGGTCTTAAATGTTCGTCCTTCTTTCATAAATTTCCGTCCATGTTTCCAACGTGTTAACGTTATCCCTTTCTAAGATGCGTAAAACCTTAGAGTATTGGAAATTGCGTCGTTGGATTGAAGGGACAAAGTAAACACGTTGGAAACATCGACGGAAACGTATACGAAAGAAGGACGAACATTACCGACCGCCATGGCCAATTTTCGTGTTTCGATGGGGATTCGTGTAAGGAGGATTGGCATCTATTGTCCAGTGTGACGGGGAGTGAGCCCGTCGCCACTTGTAATGGACAGTGGGTACAATACATGCCTCGAAATTGAAGCATTCAGGTTTCCTCACGATGTTTTCCTTCACCGAAAAGCCAGTGGTGTTGCAAATCGTACATAAATTCCGAAAAACTCATTGGTACGAGTCGGCTTGAACGGGGATCGAACCATCGCCTCCTGCACGGCAGGCAAGGTTACTCGCTACTGAACCACCACTGTTTTTCCATTGCTTTATATCCATGGTTTAAACTAACCTTAACGCATTCGACGACTTTGTCGTGGAAACTGGTGGCCAGGTCGACGGACTTGAAGCGAACAGCGAGAGTCTCCTGTTCGCCAGACGGATTTTCTGCGAAATTCCTACCGGCCCACGTCCACGCGCGGTCAGAAATCGTCATTGGCAGTAGTTCTAGGTCCATGAATAAGAGCATGTTTAGGACAGCTTTGTGAACCTGAAAAAGAGACGGTATACTTATTGTCAGTAATCATAGTTTTTTAGGGTTCCGTACCCAAAAGGTGAAAACGGGACCTATGATACAAGGTGTTACAAAAATACAAATAAACATTTAAAGGGATTAAGACCATCAAACTGAATAATTTTTCAATATATAACATTTACAATAGGAGCAATATCGAAATCGCGAAAAAAATTGATCTTCCATACTAAACTACAAATCTACACAAGCTAAATGTATGGGACAGTTGATATTTTTTTTCGCGATTTCGATGTTGGTCCCATAGTGAAAGTTGTTCAGGTTGTTGGTCTAAACAGTAAAAAGTTTAAAAGTTTTAAATATTTATTTTTACTTTTGTAACACCTTGTATAGGGTCCAATTTAATATGCTGACACTTTTTTAAGGGTATGATCAGACCATCAAACTGAACAACTTTCTCTATGGGACCAACATCGAAATCGGGAAAAATAAATCAGCTGTGCCATTTCGCTCAAGTAGGTTTGCAGTTTTGTATGGAATATTTGATTTTTTTTCGCGATTTCGATGTTGGTGCCATAGAGAAAGTTGTTCAGTTTGACGGTCTGATCATCCCCTTAAAAAAGTGGCAGCATAACCTTGTGTAAGCCTACGCTGTCCGTCCGTCTGTCTGTCTTTCCTACCTATTTAGGGCTGTAACTTTTGAACCGTTTTTTCTTCTCGCTCTATCGTAAAAACGATAATAAATACAAGCGTCAAGCTTGGTGTGATTATAGAGCAAACTCTAAAGTATAACAAAAAATAATAAAAACCGGCCAAGTGTGAGACGGTCTCACGCTAAGGGTCCCGAAAAAAAAATGTTTTGCCTAGTTAAAATACAATGTTAATGAATAGGCGCAAAACCTCATACGCCCCATCTGATTTATAAGAAAATAATTAGATTGAAACAATAATTTCATTATTTTGATAGTTAAAATTTAAAGTTATTCGCATTTTAAGTTTTGAAGCAAAAATGATTTGTTATCATTTCAGCAATGAATGAAAGCGCTAACGTGCTCATGGATACATTTTAAGAATCTTGTTTTGGTAGTAAGTAGGGCGAGAGTGCCCGAGCAGTGGGTTGAGATCGAGTTCGGTAAATTTTAAATTTTACAAACAAAATAGTTAATATTGTGAAAAAAATTACCTATGTTTAAAACCATGATAATTCGATTCTGCTCTCGATTCCAAACAAACTACTTTCTAGTTTTGCGTTAATTCATTAACACGTAGTATATTGAGTTGCAGTACGGAACTATCGGTGCGCGAGAAGCCCGACTCGCACTTGAACGGTTTTTATTTAAGGAATTGGCTATTTGCCAGTTTTCGGAATATATTTTAAATTATACGTAGGTTTATTTTATACCTCTTTCAATTATCTTTTTCTTAAAAAGCGTTATTTATTCGAAAAAAAAAAATCATTCGGTAATTTGAGATTCGCGCAAAAGCAGCCGATCACGTGACACTTGACACTGTGACGTCATATTTCAATAAACAAAATGCAGCTAACTACGACGCTTCAACTCACATGACGTTTTATTGTTCGTAATGTGACGTCACACGATACTTTTTTACGTTTCAGTTTTTGAAATCCACAGATAAAAAACCCTTTTTTTTTATATAAAATATTTAAAAGTTACTTTAATGCAAAAAACATATCGTATTATTGTTGTGAACCTATAGGCTACATCTAATATATTTAATATTTTACCGTTACAATTGTCAAATAGCCAATTCAAATGTCAACTTTCAAGTAGATATGTGAATTGAGAGGTAAATTTAGAAAGAAGAAAATCATACTTGTTCTCGACGTAGCAGCAATCGATAAGTTTTCCTCTCTGGATGATACAATATCTTCATTTCACCAACACCTCTTTCTTTCCATTCTTTAGTCTTATCATTGTAGCGATACAGTTTGCAACGTTCACCAAACAATTTTTCCTGTAAGTAATTTTGTTATAAAAGTGGATTAATATTTTTCAACAAACTTACTCGTAAAGTGGCGTTATTGCACAGTTTTTAGGTTCATAATGCAACTTATAAAACACGTGTGGTTATTCTTTACATCATACTGCTCGTATGCTTTAATGCCAACAAAAGCTGTTGTGTATAATTTCAATAGCTTTAGTTTCAATTTTTTTTTCTAAATTAAACTTTACTAACAAAATAAACAAGCCTCGCAAGTGTGTTGAAAAACGCGGTATGAAATGCGTGAGCATTGGGACCTCGCCTTCGGCTCAACGCAATCCAGCCTCGAGTGTAATGACCAACTTAGTTCACTTGTATCATTATAATTGTACTATTATGATCTGATCAAGCATTTAGGTATGTTTACCTTAGAAAAAAGCAGGCAAATATCAAACAAAGCCGTCATGACAACAGTAGCGTCACCACAACCACAGAAAATAAACATAGCCGTAAACACCGGATTATGATAGATATACCCACAGAACATTATAAGAGGGGTTAGAAATAAGTAGCGGTGTTATGCAAATCACTGCATAACCTGTGGCGACACGTTCCACGCCTACTTTGCACATCTAACCCCTCTTATATGTTCTGTGGATATACCCATAGAGACTAATGACTTACCTCGTCTTCCTCACCAGTAGAAACAACTATTTTATCTGGTAATGGTACTATGGGATCGTAATACGGATCATACTCCTCCTCAGCACCCGCTCTAGATTCATCAGTATCGTTCTTGGATTGATTACCTTCTTTGTTGAGAGCTTGCCCAAATAGTTGCTGTCCAGCACCTTCCCATGTGAAATCCGATTTTTCTGAAACATTGAAAATAATTAGAGACTATTCTGTTTTTTTCGAAATTAAATCGGGAAACATTCGAAAAAATTCTCACTTTGTTTGCTAAAGTCAGAATCGGTGCCTGATGACAATGCAGCAAATGATAGACTGTTGTCCACCTTAAAAGGTGTTTCTACTTTAACAGACTCATGCTCTGGTACAGGTTCTGTTTTCTTAGCACCAGTAGAAGTAACATCTGGTTTTGTTGGTTCTGTTTTCGAGGCAAAAGCCCAGGTCGTTTGATTTGTTGTACTGAATATTGACTTTCCACTTTCGAATGGTTGTTGCGCTTGTGGCAATGTGGAACCAAACAGTCCAGTGGAACCAAATCCTGAGATAGGTTTCTGCTGATTGTCGGCTAAAGCTCCTGGACCAAACAGACTTCCCTGAGAAGCACCACTGAACAGGTTAACAGGTTTCTGATCTTCAGTTCCAAATAATGACTTCACTTCAGCTTTAGGGCTGTCTTCTTTTTTATTACCATCTGATGCAACACCAAATATAGACCTGTTGGAAGAAACCCCAGAACCTGTATTCCCAAAAACAGATTTGTTCTCCCCAAAGATAGATTTGCTTTCACCAAATGTAGATTTGTTCTCGCCGAAAACAGACTTGACCTGAGAAGTTCCAAATATAGATGTAGATTCTGGTACTTTTTCTCCTGACGGATTGACAGTGCTTAATTTTGGAGCCGCTAGTATTGAGTTGCTGGCCTTCGATCCAATTGAAGTGTCACCAGATCCGAAAATACTACCTGATTGATTCTGTGGTGATGCAAAAATAGATGACTTTTCCGCGAAACCCCCAAAAATACTTTTCTGCAGAAATGTGTTCTCTTTATTTGTAGTATCATTTCGAGAATTGTTATCCTCACTAGGGGTTATAGGTGACACAGAATTGGCATTTGAGCCGATTGATCCCAATGGAGTTCGGAATATTGAATTATCGATGGTTTTATCAAAGTTAGCAGGAGTACCATAGAAAGAAGCCATTGGACTTTGGAATGACGATATTGTGGTCTTTACTGGAGTAGATGCTAAGGCTGAAGCTATTGAAGGGAAGGCTTTTATAGATGTTGGCTGTTTATTAATTGTTGTAGCCTCAGGTTTCACATCATCTTCATTGTTGCAGCCACGACAGCCTTGACATGGATCCTTACTTTTGTATGTAAAGAAGTTCTCAGGCAACATGAGATCTCTAGCTTTTTGTTTTTCTTCTGCCGTAGCCTGTATTTCAGTGACAAAGACCACATCATCACTGTCATTATCTTTAAAGGAAGATTCTGTTTCCCTCTTAGCTACAGGATGCCCTCTCGTTTTATCGATTGCATCTTTAAAGTCCTGTGCAATTTCTTTACTTTTAAATCTTAAACAGAACTGTTGTAGGCTCAACTCCCCATCGCTGAAGTCATTAGCAACAAAAAGCCACGTTTTATCATCTTTGGGTGTATAAGTGATGTCAGGAGTTAATGCATGATTTAAACATATCTTCAGGACCTGTTCACGTCTCATAACCACCCTGAAAAGTAAAAAAATACGTTTAGATTCATCGCCCATATCATTATACTTTTATTTCATAATAATCGTCGAAAAACGAGCATATTTTTTTTGGACCTTCCATAGAAAATCGATCGACTAATCTACGCTTTTGCATGAGGGTATAAAAATTAAATGCCGTCAATTGTAAGATAATTTATAGTCTACAGATGATTCGAAATTATTGCCTTACCTCAATTTACCAGTATCTTTATGCTTCAAAATTTTAACTACACCGATACCACGTTCTTTCCATTCGCTAGACATATATCTAAACAGTTTGGCCCGATGACCATAAAGTTCAGTCTCATTCTCTTCTCCCGTCACGACGACAACCTTAAAATTTAAAATGAAACATGTCAATAAAATAAATATACTCGTGAGTTAATAAATCATCCAAAATAAATGCAAATAGTATCAGAATAATTATTACCTTGTCTGGCAAAGCTATGACTGGACTGAAATGAATGTGCACCCCTTCATCTTCCGAAGCATATTCATTATCATCACTTTCATCTCCTTTCTGATCTTTCGGAGACTTTGCTGGACTCTTGCCCTTAGGTGGAGTTTTGGGTTTAAATACAAAGTCAAATGTTCCACCATCCTTACTACCAAATGTATTACTTTCCGCTTGTGGTGTTGGCAGTAAACCTGGTTTCATGGCTGTCGTTGTTTGACTTTGTTCACCATTTTTCGAACTAAGATTCACAGGGTCATCATTTGCAACCTTTGGAGTGACTGAGACTGTTGTTTTTGGTTCTCCAAAAGCCATGACACTCGGTGCTTTATCCGGCATATTTGTTGGAATTCCAAAACTAAACTTATGTACTCCGGTGCCATCAAACATAGAAGTGGTAGAATTATTTTGTTTCACATTTGCATTTTCTACAGTGTTGGCAGGAATGCCGAAGCTGAACTTGGGTCCAGATGTAACATTCACAAATATAGATTTACTCTCATTACTCTTAGCACTAGGATCCTTTGGGCTAGCACACGCACTGCACTTTTCGACGTTACTTTCATTCCTTACAAAACATTCTTTACATTCCCAGCTGTCAGCTTTGGGTTTAAACTTATCACCCCATCCAGAAGCAATATTAGGTGTCGAAGTTACCTCATTTTTCACAACAGTGTTTGCTGGTTGTGAAGGTATACCAAAGCTGAATTTCATTGCTGTATCTGAGGTCAATTTATTTTCTTTCTTGGGCATGGTAGGATCTTTTGGAGTATTGCATGCACTACAATAATCAACATTAGCTTCATTGCGAATCAGACAGGCGTTACATTCCCAGCTACCTGTTTTAGGTTTAAACTTGTCGCCCCAATTAGAGGACGGGGTGCTAGAACTTATCTCTTTAGCAGCTGCTGCTCCAGGTTTTGGTTGCTCGCAGCAAGCACATTTGTTAAAGCTTTCCAAATTATTTGTATAACAAGCATTACAGCACCAAGACCCTGACTTAGGTTTAAACATTTCACCGAATCCAACTTGATTAATTTGCTTTGCGGCATTCTGCTCTTCCTTTGCAGCTTTTGAATCATCTTTCATCTTAGATTGAGCTGTTTTAAGAGCTTGAATGAAATCATCACATACCTGTATGGTCTTGAAGCGTAAGCAGAAAGTTTCCGCTACTAATTCACCATCAGAATAATCTTTGGCACACCATGTCACAGCTTTGTCCATATTTGGCATTTTTTGGAAAGTCATTTCTTTCGTAACTGCGTGATTACAGCACACCTTCATAATTTGTTCTCGTCTCATTAATAGTCGAAGTTTTTGGACATTTTCTTTGTGTACAAGCAATTTAATATTACCTAAACCACGCTCTTTCCATTCTTTACTAGCAGCATCAAATCGCAATAATTTAGCACGATGTTCAAACAAAACTGTTTCATCTTCCTCACCAGTCTTTTGATCAATCAATGCAGGTAATGGTACAACTGGTTTAAATTCTACATTTGGCTCAAACTCTTCAGCAATGTCCGAATTATTTAGCTTATTTGGTGTTCCTTCTTTCTGCGCTGGACTGCTGTTGATGGCAGGACTAGGGGTTGTACTAAATATGTTGCTAAATGGAGAACTGGTGGTTGTCTTAAAGCTTATTCCACTAAAAACATTTACTTTGCTTGTTGCAGTTTCCAATGGCTTTAAATCAGTTTTGGTGTCATCAGATATCGTTTTAAATGTTGGTACACTGCTAAATGTAAAACCACCTAATTGAGTTTTGGGTTGCTGAGACGCACCAGACATTACTTTTATGGGCGTGTTTAATTCATTTTGAGGTGTACTTGGTGTAATAAACTTAGTGGTTTGAGCACCCACTACTGATGTGGGAACACTTGCATTTGCTGCATGCACCTTTGATGATTCTAGTCGAGACTTTTCAAAACTCTCATAAAATTGCAGAGCTATATCAGCTGTTTTGAATCGAATGCAAAACTTTTCTAGGACGACAGATTCGTCAGCAAAGTCATTTGCAACCCAAAAGTATGCTTTAGTTTCATTCTTCATGGGTTTTATTTCAATTTCAGTGGTTATAATATGATTTGCACATATTTTGTGGATCTGCTCCCTTCTCATTAACACTCTGACTTTACCTGTTGTGTTATGTTTAAGTAATTTCATTTCACCAATTCCTCGCTCTTTCCATTGTTTATCGACAAAGCGGAATAATTTTGCTCTAGCACTGAAAATTGCTGTCTCTTCTTCTTCGCCAGTTGTTACTTTAACTTCATCAGGCAACGGTATAATTGGTTTGAAGTCGGGGCAAGGATCATAATTTTCAATAGAAGTATTACTTCTTTCGGAAATAGTTCTAGATTTGTTAAGGCTAGTGTTGGGAGAAAATCCAGTGAAAATTCCATCAATTTCACTTTTAGAGTTATCTAGAGTATTGCCAGTCTTCGGTGAAGAAAATAGCGATTCCACGCCAGTTGTTGCAGAAGGTGTAGTTTTAAACACATTTGATTGACTCCAATTAGTAAATGGGCTTGCTGTCACTGTAGAACCTGCTTTGTTACCTGGTGCTGGAAAGCTGAACACAGGAGGTGATATCACTTTGGTTTCGTTAGCAGTCGGCATTGCGATTTGATAATTATGGGGAGTCCCCTTAATATGTTTTGGGGGTATGGTCACACTGAGGATTGGTGCCGGCGCTGTAGTACCAGTCGGCAGAGGATCTGACGATGTAATGACGACATTTACAGGTAGTGGTTTAGAAGTTTCCTTTGCTTCCACTTTGGGAGCAGATTTCGGCGTAGCAATAGATATCGGAGGTGGTGCGCTGACTGTAGGTACAGTTTGAGCAGAAGGCATCGTAGGTACTGGTGGTACAACAGGTACCGGTGGAACTGATGGTGCTGGCACATTAGTAGGAACCAGATGAGCAATATCTAAATACATTTGATCGGCAGTCGGGTAAACGCCAGGGAAGTTAACTGGAGCTCTCGTAGGATCGAATAAGGGCGGGGCGCCTGGGACTGATGAAGTCTGCGCAAACTGAGAATATTGATTATACAGATTATATAAGTTTTGACTGTATAACTGATAAGGATTCGGGGGTACAGGGAATTGAGGTACAATCCTCTGGTTGAATGGTGGAACAACTTGTGGAGTCTGGAACGGCAACTGAGCTGCAAAAGATGTTGTGCTGTCATTTGTCCTATATTCATCATCCAAATTATACAATTCACTATCATCAAAAGTCTGTTCTGACGAGGTCTTTTTTAATTTATTAACTTCTTTCTTCAACTCTGCAATTTGTTTTTTCAAGTCTCCAACATCTTTACATTCATTTCGACATTCATCTATTTGATCTTTCACATGATCTACTGATATCTTGAGGAGCTTAAATTGATCAGTAGTATTTTGTATGTCTGTTTGTATTGTACTCATAATTTGGTTTGCTAATTTACGATTTTCCTCAAACCAGCTTTTAGATTGTTCCATAAAATCGTCAGTCAATCTCCTCTGGAAGGTCTTGATTTGGCTTTCTATCCTTTCCAGAAATTGTGGATCTACTCTGGTAGTTTCCAGCATGTGGGAATCTACAGCAGTGCGATAGTTGGTTAAATTTGCATTTGTTGGCTGTTTAGGTGTTGAACTTATGTTGCGGAACATCTGATAATTATTTCTGCCCATTAAATGTTCATTGCCACCTGAAGATATATTTTCATCTGATGAATATTTACCATCAATATCATTATTGACTGCCGATAAATCATTGTCTACCTTGTTTATGTTTGTTTCTATTTCTTCAATCAATTGTTGGATTTCAGAATACAATGGATGATTCTTACGCATTTCCGATTCTTTTACTTTATCAAGTGCCTTATAAGCAGAGCTTTTAGCTTTGGCCAACAGTGTGGCATACTTCGATTTTGTTTCGATAGAAGCATCTCTTGATATATTCTTTTCTTCCAGAGCAATTTTTTTATATGCTTGACTAAGGTGATAATATGCTTGTGGAGTCTTCAAATTGGAAAGCAATTCTACAGCTTTTTCATATTCACATTCATTCAGATGGTTCACTGCTACATACAGCTTACTTTCTTCTATCAAAGAATTTATTTCTTTCAAGCTTAGTTCTTTGTGAGTGTAGTCAAATAATCTTTTCTCTGGCATTTTAACAATTACTTTACTCTTCAATTTCTCCAAGATTGGTATAGCTGATGAATAGTACACACCAGCTCTGATTTCTAAGTTGTTTTTGTCATCAACAGCAGTTGTAAGTTTTGCCCGTTCACTGAAAATATTGCCTACAGTACAGAGGAGCTCAGGGTCCAAGCCATGATTATCAATGCATCGCACCACCTCAATACCACGGCTTAAGGTAGCACGAATATCTGTTAGCTCATTACCTAATTCATTTTGACTAAACTTGTATGCGCAGTCCCACCACTTCATTTGTGAAAGGGAACACAGCAAATCAGTGATGTTAGCAGGAAGTATGCTAGGCTTATCAGAAGGAACATAGGAAACTTCATTAGACTTTTGCTGGCGAGTTGTCAAGGCCGCGCAGTAAAGAAACGCATAAACATCCAATTTATTCAATGTTTCAGGTCCACAGTTAGTTGCAGATGGCGCCAACATATCAAACAGAGTGCATTTGAAATGAGAATAATTTTTGTAATTCAATAATGTCCAAACAAAGTGGTGTAATGAGTTAGGATATTCCCTCTGAGCATCAACATCATACGCTTCAACTTCTATTTTTCTTGGTAATCTGAGAACTGGATTCCCATATGCATTAGAAACAAAATGGGATGATTTGATTTTGGTTAGCTGATCTCTGCTGTTGAATATATTTTCGTACAGTTTATCCCGCCAATGTGTGCCAGAACAGCTTTGAGATATACGATCCAAGAATGATTGACTTTTATCTTGAATGTTTGATAGTAGGTAATGGCCAGATTGTGAGCACCTGTAAGTACCTTCTTTGTACCAACGACTTACTGCAATCTTCTGCTTTTCAGGAGCATGTTTAAGCCAATTTACTTTAGAATCAACAGGCACAGTTTGCCATGCAATCAGCATTAATGGAGCTGCTGACCTGGTAGCCTCTCGCCAGCTAAGTTGGTCCTTTTTAGCTTTCTTTAGTAAGAATGTTGCTGCATGGAATGCAAATTGCCCACGGTGGTGTTGTAGAAGACTGGCATGAAACTCACCAAAGCCAGGAGGTGTTCCCACCTTAGCCGCACTTTCTATAGCCAAGTCATAGGTGTGGAGAAGCTCATTAGACTCAATAAGACTTTTAGATGAACCACTTGGTGTTTCAGTTAGACTCAAGACACAGAGGCGTTCCCTCACTGTTAGTAGAAGCAGTTGGTAGATCCAGTCATTTGTATTGTGCAGGTTGTGCTTCAAAATTTCAGCAAGAGTGTCATACCAAGCATAGTTGTTGAGGAAAGTGTTACCACTAAACTCCACATCACAGCTGTGGTCATATGCTTCCTTCACTTGGTTTGAGTGCAAATAATGTTTGAGTAGACGAGCGTGCAGTAGAGCATCCTTGGGTCTTACTGCTAATTCAGCTTTTAATAAATTTACTAATGCTTCAGGATCTGGGTTCGAAACTGTTACCAGTCTTTCACGTAAACGAAAAGTTACCGGATGTCTTGGGAATATTGCCTCTGCTTTTTCGCACCAGTATTTGGCGCGGCCAGGGTCAATAGCCACTTCATCGTCAGCCAGTAGTTCACAAACTGAAACAAATACTTTCTATTAGTGTATAAGGAGTAGAAACAAAATTAAACTTCTAATAATTTAACGCATCGCATGCAGGTAGGGGTCACTAAACCGGTTTCACCGAAACCCAAAAAACCGGGTAAACCGGTTTTAAGGACAATTTTCAAAACCGGGATTTAGTTTACCAAAAACCGCGGTTATCGATTTTTCAGTTTTTGCCATACATATTCCCTAAACTCACTCGACATTGGCTGAAATGCAATGCTAGAACCTACTGCAAGATCTCGCAAAACAGTTCAACATGGTGCTGCAACTAAGGGTGACTTGAAGTTGACATAAGAAAGCCGTAGTCTCGATCTTATTTTGTCAGTCTACACTCTCAAGTCTACAAACTATTGTGTCCAGGTTCTGTGCAATGACCCGTTTCATTTGATGAGTACCAGGCCGACTTCCGGCAAGGATACTTCTCAACGATAGACTACATTCATGAAGTCAAGCAGCTGAAGGAGAGATGCAGGAAGTTCAACTACGAACGCCTATTAACATCAATGATGCGTGCATATATCGTATCTGCGTGTATGGTTAGGATTGGTGGCTAACTTTTTAAAATCCGCAACAGGTACTTAAAGACTAGGGTATACAATCAGTGTACCATGTCCTGCCTAAATCACTTTCAATGCCGAAATATGGATGCAAAAAAATCAAATCATGCGAGAAATTTAATAAGCACAAAGAGTCATACATCGTACCATACTAGGCATAAATCTTTGGTGGACGTAAGTACGTGGAGTACCTATCCTGACGAAGAACTAGGGAAGACGAAGGGAAGCAGATCAAGAATTTGAAGTGGAGATAGTGGTAATGCTCCAATTCTTTGAAACGTCGTTTTATTAAAGAAATTATCGAAAAACCAGAAAACCGGTTTTGTCATTAAATGAGAACCGATAAACCGGTTTTATAATAGTTGTCCGGTTTTGTGACCACTACATGCAGGTTTCCTCACAATGTATTCTACCTACCTACTACCGATGCCGGATGGATAGTGATAATTACTTTGCTAGCTTAATGATAATTCATGATGAATAAAAATTATTAATTTAGATTTGACACTCTAATTTACTAATACTCCTTTCGAGGTTATGTTTCTGTTAAAGAATAAATATCAAATATCTACTTATCAATAGAATGATTTTCATCAGTTTTGTTCACAATAGATACACAACCACCAAAAAACATTACTTTTCAGCAGTCTAATTATTTTATTTATAAGTTAGGTAAAGCGTTACCAGTTCCCGTCATCATATTGAGATAAGTAACGTTGAATTAAGACCATCAAACTGAACAACTTTCACTACCACCCTCAGTAAACGTGAAAAAAAATCAGCTGCTCCATACAAAACAGCTGTACCTACTCGACTCAAATGTATGAAACAGCTGATCTTTTTTCATATCACCTGAGGGTGGCTCCATGGTGAAAGTTGTTTAGTCTAATGGTCTGAATTCACTGTTTCAATATCTGCCAGGCTGTCGCTTACACCCTGTATTTAAGTCTAATCATAAGCTTTTAAACTCAAAAAGTTTCATCAAATTCGATCTAGTAGTATATGCATGATGCTCAGACAAAGAGACTGATAAAAAATTTGCTTTTTTGGAGTCAGAGACACGTAAACACTACATTGTAAGCTTGTTTTTTTCTAAATATCTTCAATACACAGACAGACTTCTGTTACAGTTTTATAATAGTGAAAGCTAAGCTTTCAGTATCACCAATTATTTATTACAATATTCGGTATCATATTGGCATCATTATGTATCGCTACATCCCTGACTTAAATTTGTTAACATTTTCATTTAAATATCTTCTGTATGCTTTATTCGAATTCGATGTTGATTATGTATTTTATAGATTCGCTGACCGCATATACTGGAAAGGCATGGAGATATGACAAAAATGTATGAGAAATAGTGCCTTTGTTTGACTTAGTTGCATGACTTTGTATGCAATTTTAACTAAGTCAAACAAAAATATCACATACACAGAAAGGGACAAACATAGATTTTCTCTCACTCACTCTATATAATTAGCGTATAAGCAAAGAGATTATACCTAATAGAGTGAGCCATACCAATTGTAAAGTGTCCACTTTTTTTGACGTTTAGGTTTGAGTGTGTGGTTTCAAGTAGAATGGACAAAAGGCACCAAGTGACATATGGCCTTATGTTTACGGTCACTTTTCACACACACTAGCTCAAAAAAAAAGTGGACAGCCGCATAAACAAATATCTGTAGTTCCATCTCCTTCTACTATTAAAAATACGTCATAAGACAAAAGAGACTAACTACAATCGTAAATTTATGCGGACTCAATGGAGATCCTTCCTCTGAGCGTATAAGCCTGTCTCGTTTTCAAAACTATTATTATTTTACGCTCATTCTAGCTATTCTCTTTCCACAAAATTCTTAAAATGATTTTTTTTCCAATAAATTTATGTTTTGTTTACGGCTCCCATTTCTTGGACCGATTATAAATCTCCTATATCTAAACTATGATAGAACTGTAACAGAAGTGTGTCTGTACAGGGTGTTACATAATTAACTAAAAAAATAAAATTTTTCATCGAAGCCATTTATTAAAAAATCCCAACTCTAGTGATCAGCTGATAAGGTCATTCAATCTGAAGTTGACGTCTGAAACATAAGACTTTTATTTTTCAGAAGGGTAATGTTTGTAAGTCATTTGTACCTAAATTTCAGTAAGAGACGAAGATACTTTTTTTGTCGAAAAAAGAAATTGTAAGATGCTTAAATTATCTAACATGAAGACAAATATGAATACTTTTTTGAAATTATTCTTTATTGTTTATTTTTGTCACAATAATTTAACTTTTTTGAAAATCTGTTATTTATTCTTTTTTAGGGCTTAATATTCAAGTTAGTTTAGTATTAAAGATAACTTCGAGAATAATTATCTTTTAAGTTAAGCACTTACAAGATAGTGGTTAGTAGTGGAGACAACGCAGTGACTTTACGACGTATCTGCTGCCGTTTAGTCTTTGAACTACCAGGCAGCCAGAATTTTGGCGCCATTTGCTAAAAATAATTATACGGGTTCCGCACGTGTAATTTTTTAAATTAAAAATTTTGCGTACGTTGTCGTAAGTCTTCATAGAATACAGTGGCCGGCAAACAATGGATGAGCAAAATTAAAATAAATATCCATTTTACAGCTGAGATTCCCTATGATCTTTGAATCGGTTGACCTGATCTTCATGAAAATCATCCCTGTTAAACTAGCTTTCTAATAAAACCGATAAATAACGCTGTCGCCGCGATAGCGCACAAATGTTCTGTACCATATGGCCGGTTAGTTATACCCTGGCGATAAGAACGGGTTAGATTCTTACGCTACACAATTTCAAGAGAAAAAGGTAAAAAGTTTATCTGGTTTGTAGATAAAGTCTTCTTCTTATCGTGTGGGCAGCAAGCCCTGATGTCAGAGTTTATCAGACCGCCTTACGGCCTCTGACGTGGTTTTTATGACTACCACAAGAGAAGGTAGCCGGTACCAACGGCTTAACGTGCCATCCGAAGCACGGATTCATCTTTCTTTTCAGACAATCAAGTGATTCAGCCTGCAATGCCTTAACCAACTGGGGAAAAATGCACAAAGTGACATATCACTAGGTGTCCCCCGTGAAAATCGGACCCACGACCTCCGTGTCAAGAGCCCAACGCTCTTAACCATTACACCACGGAGGCAGTTGTAGATAAAGTGAAACTACGTTAGTAGTGTGTAAACTACTAGTACTAGGAGACTAGAGGAGAGGAGAGATACAGGGATTTCAAGCTTCATATTTGTTTGTGACGGGACCCTAATTGTAAGACAAAGATAGGTGATAATTTCTCTATGTGACATTGATGCACAACATTTTTTGAAAATGTTGTTTTTAATGCTCGTTGCAAAAAACCGGCACATTATGACAGCAAGATTACCACTAAGTATCTAATAATTATTCGTAAAAGTCTTGCAAGTACCTACGTAAAAAGACAACAATCAGTTATTGATTTTTTAACCATTATTAACCATATCAGTGCGAGCTAGCTGCCGGCGCGGCGCCGGCTGCTGTTTTGGATGCCAGCACTAGCAGAATCCTACAAGCCCCCCGTCAGCGGCCGCCATTTTTGGTGCCGGCGGTGGCAGCCGTTGTTTAAAATCTTGGCTGCCGGCAGTATTACCTATCGCTTGTTCCCAATGGCGTTATTTTTGGTTGCCAGCGCCCCAACAGCGGAGGCACTCCCTATTTTTTAATATTTCATTCAACAAATACCTACCTACATAAAAAAAGGACTGCAGAAAAATTAAAATTAATGTACTTAATTTGAAATCTATGATGTAGGTATTTACCGACTGATTTGCCGAATATGTGAATAATGTGCAAATAATTTAATGAAAAAAAAATAAGAAGGCGCCTGCGACGACAGGGTGAAATGGTTGACAACCCCGGGACTAGGATGGTAGTTTCTTTCGCGCGCAAACCGCGGGCGACTTCCTACGTTCTTATTGGTTGATTGATGACCAATATGGCTACCGCTACCGATAGACCTACCTTTTGATAACGCCGCGCCGCGTTGTTGGCTTTTCTTAGAAATTTGCACTCATTGTGCCGTATTGGGGTTTTTCCCACAATTTTGGGGAATAATTCCGTTCTATGAATAGAATCATTGGGAAAATTTTAATCACAATGGGTAAATATAGGGACATTATTTGGACAAATACAATACAACTATTCTTTACGTAATACCAGTTACCAAGTTAGTGTCGTACTGATCCGGGGAGTGTCATAGGGTATATCACGTCACGATAAATCTTTAGATAGCTGTCATTTTGTGTAACATTCAATTTGGGTTTGAATTTTTTCTTTTACCTATTTATTTGTGTATTTCCGTTAAATAAACCTTATGGAACAAAGCGTATCATCCTGGAAGAAAATAAAATGAGGAAATGTAAGAAAAAGTATTTGGCAACCCTGTCTGCACTTGCATATCAATCAGTCGATCAGTCGATCATTAAGCTTTCGCTTGATTGTTTTGTTTTGATTTGATTGATGCTTTATCGTAATTTGAGAAAATGGCTCAGTATTCTAACATGGAATATTACGATATGATACTATGTGTAGGCCATGAGGATATTAATTTTAATCATGCCCGCGAACTGTATCATCAACGGTTTATCGATGGCAGGCCACCTGCTGAACAGCGATGGTTACCATCATACCAATGCTTCCTGGATACGGCAAGATGCTTGCATTCTACCGGATCATTTCATCGATCCAGTGGCAGTGGACGCCCGAGCACTGTCGAACCCGGGCAGGTCGAGGAGGTGTTAGAGCAAGTAAGGCGTAGGCAGTTTGAATAAAACTATAACACCAGGGCTTGCTGCCCACACGATAAGAAGAAGAAAAGTTGGTTGTGTAAAATGTGAAGTTGTGTGTGTGTGTGTGTGTGTGTGTGTGTGTTGAATTGAGATCGCCCGAAGAGACAGTTTGAGTCCCGGATATCAGGAGTTCTCCACGAAAAAGAATAAGTGGTGAGTAGATTGATGCTAGAATGTTACCTATTTGATTGAGTCGTGATATTTTAAAAATAAAATTATGGCAGGT
The DNA here is from genome assembly GCA_963924505.1 of Agonopterix alstromeriana. Classification (NCBI taxonomy): domain Eukaryota; kingdom Metazoa; phylum Arthropoda; class Insecta; order Lepidoptera; family Depressariidae; genus Agonopterix; species Agonopterix alstromeriana. The sequence goes on along the minus strand of OZ004665.1, from coordinate 11,519,407 downwards.
AAAATATGGCAGACATACTCTGCCTAAAACCTCACCATTTCTCACATAAACAATAGGTCAGTTAAGTTCAAAGTTAAATAGCTAATTTAGTTTAATGCAAACTATTTAGTTAAGAAACATTTTAGTTATCTCCTGGTACTACCAGGCTAATACCAGGAGATAGGAAAAGGAGGTAACATTTTTAGTAGGAGGTAGTGGGTAATTACTCCTGGTAAGGTTAATGAACTTAAAATAGTGCTGCGTTTCTACGATGTCCATTTAATTTTGTTATTAGCGATAGTTAATTTTTCGATAAATAATTATCTTACACTACGGTTGTCATACATTGTCAATAGACCCTTTACAAGGGACCCTTCAACACCTTTTTTTCTTTAGGGGTATTTTTGTAACACCCTGTATACATTGAAGTTAATTACAAGAAAAAGATGATGATATGGTTTTTAGGTGTCCCTGACTCCAAATCAACTTTTTTGAGAAATTTTATCATCTGTATGTTTGTGCGAGCATCACGCAAAAACTACTGAACCAATATTGATTAAACCTTTTTTTGTTTGATAGTAAACTCTAGTTAAAACTGACCGACCAAAGTGACCACAAAAATAAAAGAAATAACTCACTATCCAGGATGGTGCTTGTTTGTGTCGGGTCTATGTCCAGCGAAGTTTTATATTGCTCGAGAGCTTTTTCTTTTTGTAGCAATCTCTGCAAAGCTTGGCCGAGAAGTTTATGAGCCGCGGCATTGTTGTCTTTCTGCGTGAGGTATTGCTCGACATATTTCTGGCAGTTGGCATAGTCCCCCACCTCGAAATACAGCCGCCCTATAGAATATGCTCGAGTTTTGAACTGAAAATGAGCAATATTCTCGTTAAATACGTCATAATCCTTGAGAAATATCATGCCCATGCGTTGATATTTTTACCGACACTTACCTCTTTCACTGATAATTTAGATATCAAGCTTTCCACGTGTTTGTCGACGTCCTTTTTAGTTCTATACATTTTCACAACAATTCACGAAGTAATTTCTGTTTTTAGACAACTATCACATACAAAAGAAAACTCGCGTGGGGCAAATGGTCAGTAAAATTCGCCGTCGTCATATTTCTTCTGCGGCACAAAGTGTTGCCACTTTACTTTTTGAATAAGGGCAAGCTAACTGAAAAGAGCTAAAAAGTCGCCGGTACTAGAAAGGGCTGAGAAAACTTGGTAAAGCCTGACCAGAATAAAACACCACGCCATGTTGCGGATAATAATAACATTGGAATTAATTTTTGTACTTGAAATATTGATCGTAGCGTCCCCAAAGCAGAATTTTTATTTTTCTGTGCAGGGTTTACAGTCAGAGCATACCATACATGGTATTTAAATATTTCTGAGCAGTGTTAATTTTCAATAGATCAATTCTTTACAATACATTAAATGCTACCATTTATATCTAAACATGTATTTTGTCATAAATGGGAGAGGCCGTGGTTTTCACCAGACGTGACATAAAAGTTACGTTAAATTTGGATGTCACCATAACATAAAAGTTAAGTAAAAATGTTACATAAAAATGTAAAACCTAGCGCTCATTATGAACAATATTTAGACCCAACACTAGAATATGTATAAAAAGGGTAAAATCAAACACAAATCATTATTTTAGTAAGAAGTAGGTACATAGCTCACGTAGAGTACAACATAACATCTTAGGTACTTAATACAGAACCGAAACAGATCCGATCAGAACTATGAAACGACAAGCTAAGGCCTATTATTAAAACTTAAATGACTAAACTATAAACTTTTAATAGCCAATAATAATGTTATTTTGGTTGGTAGCGTAAGCCCTGCACAAAGTTTTGTTCTTTTTTTTCTTAGTTGTAGTTCTTTCTGTTAACTATTCTGTTAAGCTTGGTGAAATGTATATGTCCATCTGAATGCGAAATCAAAAGTATGAAAACTTACCTTTGAAGAAATGAAAAAGCAGTCCGAAATGAAAGAACCATGATACAGAAAATTTCCAACTGACGTAAAAATATAGCGGCTACTGGTTTGAAACTTACATGACCGTTGAGGGAAGTATTGCCTTGATGTAAATATTAATTTCTATCAGCTTTCTTTTGAAACATTAGACAGAAAACTCGTTACGTAAAGTGTGTTACGTAAAACCAAAAAATTCTTCCAAAAAAGAAACCTCTAAAATTGTATAGTTCCAATACGAATGGGCTAATGAAAGCGTACTGCAGAAAGCTTATTATATACTTAACATAAGGAAATAATCATACAAATTATAAACTCAACCAGAATCTTACACTGACATCGAAATTCAAATGACTGACAAAGAAGACAACGGCTCTTTATGCAAATTGAACCAGTTTATGACATAACAATATTTATTGCTTAATGAGTTTTTGTTTATAGCTGTTAATTGTCCTTGTAAGTATACATTATCACTGAACACATATTAAAATTTATAATATCCCTATTTTTATAATAACACTATGAGGTCATACAAATCGGAAAAAACATAGGAGACAAAATGCAGAGATATAAAGTGTCGAAAACGACGGCCTGTCCCATATATGATAATTATTTAAACATGAAATGTATAAAAAGAGGTAATTTTTCCTAAATTGCTCAGGTGTTTAATGACAGTCTATTAAATCTAACTGCGTGATGAATGACACATTTGATGTTCTAGGCGTTCAGATATTTTTGATTGTTATAAATTATTGAAAATTAGAACTGCTTAGAAATATTTGGTAACCTAGTTTCCGAAGATATAGATAGTATCTGATAGCGACAGTACCTATATATATTTTTTTAAATTGTTTGTTGAAAATTGAGAATCACCAAGTACTGTAGGTACTTCGCAGCACGGATCTTAAGCGCTGTAATTACCTACTTTATTGCGCTGAACCTTATGTACATGGTACTATGCACTGTTTTGGTCTAAATATACTCATTCGAACGCTCAACATCCGTACTGCGACATAATATTGTAGACATAGAAATAAAAATAACGTACACATATCAGTTTAGAAAAATATATTTCAGCTCGAAAATAAATAAAATTATCAACAAAATATAGCTTCACTTTTGTCTTTCACCATTTTGTTTTGAGACCAAATTGTATAAGTCGACGCCATTTTGTGTCATGTTTTTGTGTACATCTATTGATACTTCATTAATCATAACCTTGTAACGGCGGGCATAGAATAATATAAATTTTTTCGAAGTTAGAACTGTACAATTGCTTTACTTTTTTTTTATTACGATTACATATTTATTGTAATAATGACCCGAGAAGGTAATTTTACGATTTATTTTTACTAATAAACCATTCTAAACATAATAAACAATTTCTGTTCCAAAGAACTGAACGTCGTTACAATGTTGCGTCTGTGAACCCTTTTTATTTTTTAACACTAGGGATGTAACCCAAAAAAATCGATGTAAAACGTAGTTCCGACAAATCTCGATATTCACATATAATTCGATTCATGTATGTTTGAAATCCGTATCGATTCATTCGCTTTAATCGATGTTTTTAAGCAGGTCACCTCACTATGAAGCTTAAACTGACAGATGTCAAATGTAGCTTATTACATTGTGCCGACTTTAATGTCTGCTATAATACAAGCGCTGGAGACACACCTAACGCGCGCACGCACATGTATAATTTTTGATCGGTGGTATATATAAATGTTAATTGAAAATCTGACGGTTATCAAAAAGGGCTAGATTGCCTTTTTCGATGCTTCGATGCATTGAAAAGCGAGAGAAGCTGGTACCGTTAAAATAATAATAAAAAGGGCTAGATTCAGCCTCAAATGACCTAAGGTGACAACACTGCTGCAGCAAGGCCGGGCGGGGCGGCGCGGCGCGGCGCGGCGCGGCACATATATATTTTTTTTTATAATGTCTTTAACGGCTCTGGATACTAGTCCTTTTGAGCCATTCGTTATTTTTTTCTTTATATTCTTTATTTTGATGATGGGATGATAGATGACGATGAATCTATGGTCGATTTGTAAGCTCGCGCGTTGCCGCCAAAATTACCATGTACGAGTTAACTTGAACCAAAACTTATGTTCCGTTATCGTATTTATTTGAGATTCCTGTTACGTCGGTCGCTTTACGCAACTGTTTGGTACACAATCCGCACGAAATGATGTCACAAATATCACTAAAACCAACTTTTTACGAATTTCAAATAACACGAAACACAACAAGAGCAATGGCGCCAAGCAAACTCCGCGCGGCACATATATATTTTTTTTCCGGGTGGCCAGCATAGAACACTATTTACCTACCCGATATGATCATGCATGATGTATACAATTTTTTTTTTTTTTGTTTTTATAATGTCTTTAACGGCTCTGGATACTAGTCCTTTTGAGCCATTCGTTATTTTTTTCTTTATATTCTTTATTTGGATGATGGGATGATAGATGACGATGAATCTATGGTCGATTTGTAAGCTCGCGCGTTGCCGCCAAAATGACCATGTACGAGTTAACTTGAACCAACAATTTATGTTCTGTTATCGTATTTATTTCAGATTCCTGTTACGTCGATCGCTTTACGCAACTGTTTGGTACACAATACGCACGAAATTATGTCACAAATATCACTAAAACCAACTTTTTACGAATTTCAAATAACACGAAACACAACAAGAGCAATGGCGCCAAGCAAACTTTCGATGTATGAAAATGCTACGAACTTACGATACCAACAGGAAGGTGGCAGAATATATACCTACAATGTTCTTTGGTGGCACTAGCATGGCATAGGTTCTAGACTAGATACCAATCAGGAATCTGGAAATAGGAGATATTATACCAATAATGACTTCATCAAAAGCGATTACGATTTCAAATAGACCAAAATATATCCAAAATTTAGAAAATATATCTAGAGGTGCGTGAAAACCTGCTTAATCTGCGGTATTGGTCTGGTAATTTTTCTGTTTTTACTATTGGTATTAATTTTTGGTTCAAAACATACATATCAGTTATCTGTGGTTCAAAAATGAATGAATGAACGGATGACACTCGCACGCTATTAAGTTGATTCGTTCCTATCATTCATAAAAAATCCATTGTCAAAACCGGCCAAGAGCATGTTGGGCAAGTCCGCGATGGGGTTCCGTCCGTTTTTTTTCTGACGCGCTGCGCTGATTGTGCTACATCATTTGCACTTGCTAACTAAAAGCTACAAGCACCTAGGGAAGAGGAGAGATTTATCCCCCCCCCCCTCTGTCCCCCCGAAATCTGAATATTTTTATGGTATGGGAACAACCCCCCTGTCCCCTCTTCGTTGTATGGTATCAGTTTCCCGTACGAGTCAAAGAGCATCGAGCCTCGACATTGGCATACAAAAGTTGTCATGGAACCCTAAAAATAACAAATAAGTGACATAGAGTTTCCAACTCACTCATTGATTCAATTTCATTCGTGTCATTTCGTGTTTCATTCATTCATTCTCATTCTTAACATTTCGTCGTGATAGTTGTGAATTTCTCATCGTTTTTATTGTTATTTATTTATGTAAACAAATAGGAAATGAGAGAGTTTCAGCATTACAAATAAGTGTTTATAAGAAATAAAACACAAAATGGGTGATTCAGAGTTTGCCTATGGATCTTCTCTATCAGTAGATTCAATGAAAGTAATAGCTGAGAGTCTGGGTATCGCGGCTCTCGGAGACGACGCTGCTAAAGAGTTGGCTGATGATGTCAGTTTCCGGCTTAAAGTAATAGTGCAGGATGCCATGAAGTTCATGCACCATTCCAAGAGACAAAAACTTTCAACCACTGATATTGACCACACTCTGAAGATCAAGAACATTGAGGTATGTTGTTTCAAGATTGAAATGTAGTAAGTAGGACGCAGGACATAAAAATTTTCACTGGATTTTCGTCCCAATATGTGTGTGATTATTAATGACTTCGCAGCATATACTCCCAAGTCTCATACAAAATCTTAGCAAATTTTTATCCAAATCTGACACATAACCCATACAAATCTTTGTTGATTGTTCGGTTCATTTCAGTATAATACTAGAATTAACCAGCGACTTTCACTCAGTTGCAGAAACGCTAATTAAAGTTAATCCTCCATTAAATCTGTCCGTCACTTTTTGTCCTGTTGACGTAGTAAAAGCTAACAAGAGATTTAATGAAGGATTAAGTCTAATGAGCGTTTCGGCAACTGAGTGTATGTCTGCACAAATTATAATCCAGATTTTAAGTCGGATCATACTACCAAATCAACAAACAAAAAAATTTCATCATAATCAGTTCTGTAGTGTTCGCGTATTGCTCCACAAACAAAAATATTCAATAAAAGGTTAATTTCGAGTCAGGGACACCTATAAACCATATAATCTTTTTTTTGTAAATATTTTCAATGTACAGAAACACTTCTGCTACAGTTTTATAATAGTTTTGATAACGGAGGGTTACAATCGGTCCGAAAAATGGCAGCCGTAAACGAAACAATTTCATTGGAAAACTTCTGTTACAGTTTTATAAAAGTTATAAGATAAGATATCTAAGCTTCACAGGGTCATAGGGAGGGGACCATGATGTTTGTCAAATTTTTGTACATACACAGAAACCATTATCACTTAGCGATTATGATTTTGATTAATTCCCCAAATAATCTTTGATTACGATTATTTCAGACCCATATTCAATACACTAGGTTCTGTCAAAAAAACATGTTTAATGTTAGGAAATGGTGTAGGTATGTATTTCAATTTATAATTACCGCAAATAATAGAAAACATTTATTATTATTAATAATTGTAATTAAAATACGTATTGAAGATTTTGTTTAAAATATATTTCTAAGTTGTCCTTATTAAAGTATAAAACAATCTCTCTAAGTCTGTGGCAGCGAATGATGGTTTGAGGCGTTAGAATGTTTTTACATGTTTATGAAGTGCATTACATTCAGTTGATAATTTATAGAATTCTGATTTTGCTAATATCTACACAGTACGACGTGCGGGCGCGGACGGGCGCGGATGGTGCAATGTAAAATAATACCTATTTCAATACCGATAGAGTTGAAAGAGTGAATGCCCATCCGCGCCCGTCCGCGCTTGTCCGCGCCCGCACGTTGTAATGTGAATAGAGCTTAAAAGATAGTGTTGATATTTTCACAAAATATGTGTTACTATTATGAATTTAGTAGTAAATAATATAAGAAAAACAAAAAGTAAGGGTCCTATGCAAGAACATTTTTTAAAATTTCAGCCACAATATGGTTTCATACAACCAGACTCCCTGCCATTCAGATTCGCATCAGGTGGAGGCAGAGAGCTTCATTTTATAGAAGAAAAAGAGATTGATTTATCTGAAATATTGTCCGCTCCACCACCAAAAGTTCCTCTTGATGTATCAGTGAGAGCGCACTGGCTGAGTGTAGACGGAGTGCAGCCGACCGTACCAGAGAATCCTCCACCTCTGTCGAAGGAGGCACAGAAATTAGAATCTGTTGATCCTATCAGCAAACTCAGTAAACCTACTAACAAAGACGCTGCAGGTAGGATGGTTACATTAATGTTTATTTTTCCTGTCTTATGGCACGTATGTTCATTAAAGTTAATCCTCCATTAAATCTCTTGCTAGCTTTTACAAAGTCAACAAGACAAAAAGTGACAGCGAGAGATTTAATGGAGGATTAACTTTAATGAACATACGTACAACTGTCAGTTCAGACTAGGGTGTTTTGTTTTTCTTTTATATTGGTCTATATCTATATGAATATGTAGATATGAGGGATCACCTCTCCAAAGATATTAATATAGTTCATGAAATTCGTGGAATCCGGAAAATATAGAGCCTTAGCTTTTATAGACCAGCCCCCTAGACAAAGTGACATTCTATTGGCGTTGACGCTGGTAGAAAATGACAGAATGTATGGATTTGACATTGACGATCGCTAATGTCAAATCCATACATTCTGTCATTTTCTACTAGCGTCAACGCCAATAGAATATCACTCTGTCTAGGGAGGCAGGGCCCCTAGACTAAGTACCTATACTTTCGATTAGCGTTAACGACAGTAGAAACTATAAAAAATGTATGGACGTCAAGTCCATAAGTATGGCGACGAAAACACGTCAAAATGTTTCGATCGCCAATGTCAAATGCAAACATTTTGTCCGTTTCTACTAGCGTCGACGCCAATAGAATGTCACTTTGTCTAGGGGGGCTGTATATTTTTAGAGCTGTACGGAAAAAAAAAATGTTTTTCGATATGAATCAGATTACATTGAATTTCCGAATAAGAAGCATACATCATCAAATAGCCACTTTGCTAGGGGTCATAAAGTACAGAAAAAATCCATTCCGACCTGAGACATTTTAAAGTTATGTGTTATAAATAATACACATTACATTATTACATTAGACATACAGGGTCCTTCTTAATATGCTGACACTTTTTAAAGGGGATGATCAGACCGTCAAACGGAACAACTTTCTTTATGGCACCAAAATCGAAATCGTGAAAAAAAAATCAGCTCTTCCATACAAAACTGCAAACCTACTTGAGCGAAATGTATGGGACAGCAGATTTTTTTTTCGGGATTTCGATGTTGCCATAGAGAAAGTTGTTCAGTTTGACGGTCTGATCATCCCCTTAAAAAAGTATATAAAGCAGGAGCATATAAAGAAGGAATCAGCTGTTCCATACAAAACTGCAAACCTACTTGAGAAAAATGTATGGAACAGCAGATTTTTTTTTCGCGATTTCGATGTTTGTGCCATAGAGAAAGTTGTTCAGTTTGACGGTGTAACTATACCTTTAAAAAAGTGTCAGCATATTAAGAAGGACCCTGTAACAAAATCATATTTTCTAGGTAAACCAATGTGTGGTAAGGCGGCCCGATTGAAGGCCTCAGAGTCGGTGCATGTAAAACAACTGGCCACTCATGAGCTGAGTGTGGAACAGCAGTTGTATTACAAGGAGATCACTGAAGCTTGCGTTGGAAGTGATGAGGGCAGACGTGCGGTAATTATTATTTTTATTTTACTTATCTATTTTATTTTAACACTATTGAGTGAAAAAAAGCCGTGGTGGTCCAGTGGCGAGTAACTTTACCTGCCGTGCAGGAGGCGATGGTTCGATCCCCGTCCAGGCCGACTCGTACCAATTTTTAACCAACCGACTCATATCGTTTTTTGGAATTTATGTACGATTTGTAACACCACTGGATTTTCGGTGAAGGACAACATCGTGAGGAAACCTGCATGGTTCAATTTCGAGGCATGTATTGTACCCACTGTCCATTATAAGTGGCGACGGGCTCACCCCCCGTCACACTGGACAGAGTTTCGGTACTACTGGTGAAACGTGGATGTTCTGTGGTTTCAGAATATCTCTGACTACCCCCTCGGGGAATATAGTCGTGAGCATATGCTTACTATTGACTCCAAAGTGTAGTAAACAGGAAGCAAGGTATTTTAGGACTTAGAATAAGTTTCCAAAAATAACGCCTAATCATACCTAAGGGGATGTGGGAGTAATTAGGAGGAACCATCGGAAGGTTATAACCCCTTAACGTTGGAATCATGGACCTTGACCTTAAGGGCATGTAAGTCGACATAGACCTTGATATTTAGTCCGCCGCCTTGACAAGGGTAGTACATAGGGTGTAGGCCAGTGGTCCAACATCTAAATGGGAACATGACCACTAGTGGTACTAAGCACTGGGACCAACAGTCCGTAAATATACACCGTAGGGTGTAGAGTGTGCTCTCGCTTGAACTCTCGATTCTGGTTTCGTGTTTTTGGAATACATTCTAAGGGTAATACAGACGAAACTGCGTGGTAGTGGGTTCCTCTTGGGTCAGTTCTGGGATAGAGAAGTTATTTGTTTAGTTACAAAATTATAAAATAAAATCATGCATCTCCATGGTGGAAGAGGTAGAGAAAGTGTAACATTTAGAGTACTTACTGTAAATCTATGGAAAGATTTAGTCTAATGAAAGATTACTAGACTTGTTTTTATTAAAATTATCATTGACTTACCAACTACTGGACGCAGGGTCCAAGCTCAAAAGTGTCCGAACCAAAAGAGCACCAAAACGTAAAAAGAGAACCAATTACGCGACAGTATTCGTTTGATCGGCCGACTACGGCACACGCGGTCACGCGGTGCGCGCCTTGTCCCGATGGGGGAGTGGGATGGAAAAGAATTTCAGTATTTTTAGTTGGTTTATGTTACTACACGTATTTAGGTTTGTTTAGTTTAGTCTCGGACACTTTTTTCGAGAATTTTTTTGAAAAAGGACCCGGCGTCCATTGTATTCTACGTCAATGAAAATTATCCAAATATACAAATAGCGTACTGTAGGACCTAATAGACTGATGATGATTATCAAAACTAATCACTTGAAAATTTCTCACCATTAGTATCTAATATTATTTTATCACTATTCAGGAAGCACTGCAGTCGCTAGCGTGTGACCCAGGCCTCCACGAGATGCTGCCAAGAATGTGCACCTTTATATCAGAAGGTGTCAAAGTGAATGTGGTTCAGAACAACCTCGCCTTGCTTATCTATCTGATGCGGATGGTGAAGGCTTTGTTGGACAACCAGTCACTGTACTTGGAAAAATATGTAAGTACGGGCTTATTACACCCTTGAGTACTCCTGTAGCGGAACTACAAGGGACCTTACTAAGCAAAAATGCAGGGGCATTGTTCAAGTCAATTTAAACAATAGATCTAGGACAGTGCTTGCGACCTAACACGTCACACGTGAGACAGCCTATCTCAAGATTAATCTGTTCAACGCGTCATAGCGCACATCGAGTATTAGTCAATAAAATAGCGAAAACGACACAGACCGTTACGAATATAACTAAAAAACAACAAGAACAATTGAACCGTGGTTTCCGTCATTCCAAAAAGCCCGCGTATGAAAATCTAAAATCTTCTGAAGTGTATGCATATACAAGGTGTTACAAAAGTAAAAATAAACATTTAAAACTTTAAGGGGGTTGTTTAGTCCATCAAACTGAACAACTTTCTCTATGGGGCCAACATCGAAATGGCGAAAAAGAAATCAGCTGTCCCATACATTTAGCTCAAGTACATTTGTAGTTAAGTGTAACATCAGATTTTATTTTCGCGATTTCAATATTGGTCCCATAGTGAAAGTTGTTCAGTTTGATGGTTTAAATGTTTATTTGTATTTTTGTAACACCTTGAATAATCAATAATTAAAAACAAAGATGGTATTTTAAAATCTCAGTGAACATTTTTCTATTTTACAGATATATTTTACAAAATCAATTTTAGAAATAAAATCTCAGTGAACAGTTTTCTATTTAAAGATAAATTCTAGAAAACCAATTTTTGAAATAATCCTGATTGGTTCAAGGAAAAAAATTATTCAATAGAACTGTTTTTGAGGTAAAATTAAATTTATCCAGCTGCACGAGTTGATTCCCTCCGTGTCAACGTGCATCGTATCACGCCAGCTGTGCCTGCGCCCAGAGATGGACAACCACTGGGCTCTGCGGGACTTCGCAGCACGGCTCATGGCCCAGATCTGCAAGACTTTCAACACATCCACTAATAACCTGCAGACTAGAGTCACGAGGTAGGTAGCTTTATATGAGTAGTCTGTTGTAGTCTGCCGTCTTGGACATCTTGGACATTGACACAAATTATCTGGTCACATTTAAAGTACCAGAATCTAGCCTGGACTTGTATTATGGTGACTTGACAACGATATAGATTACATAGGTATATAGATACAAACATCCATGACTCGGGTACAATTATTAATATTCAAAATGCATACAAAAATTTGTCCCTTACGGGATTTGAACCCGCGACCCTCGGCACTGCAGGCAGGTTCAGTACCGACTGTGCTAACAGGCCGTCTGATTAAACATTCTGTGTGAGTTGCATGTTTCCAACTTAGATTGGACCATCATCTCTTTTCGTGGGTCTGAGGTGACTAAGGGATAAGGTTTCTTATACTGTGTTTTTATAAGCGAAAGGATAGCCACATACCACTACTTGACACGTCATTTTATCCTGAAACCTTTTTCTATGATAAAGGTGCGTTTTTATTACAACAGCGCGCTTAAAACATTGTGATTGTAACTTAGTTTTCCATTAGGGATTATGGTCGTAACCTTAATATGATGATGCTAAGAGCCCTAAATAGGGAGGTGTCAAAAAGATTTAACCTAGGGCCCTGGGTTAAATCTTTTTCACCCCTTTCCCTGATTAAAATCAAGGTCTAAACTCGGTCTTTTCATTTCCGATACATTGTGATCGCTTTTATTGAAATTTAATTGGATAGTTCAGAAAGTGGAACGAAAACGTTCACGATAATTATAAAACAAGTCGAACGGCCGAGAAGACCCCCAACACCAGTACCAGGACGCACTAGTCTTATTAAGTTACCAGCGGCGCCCGCGACTCCGTACGCGCAGACAACAGATTTTAAAGACTTATAACGTAGGCAGCCGTGGTGGTCCAGTGGCGAGTATCCTTGCCTGCCGTGCAGGAGGCGATGGTTCGATCCCCGTCCAGGTCGACTCGTACCAATGAGATTTTCGGAATTTATGTACGATTTGTAACAAAACTGGCTTTTCGGTGAAGGAAAACATCGTGAGGAAAACTGCATGCTTCAATTTCGAGGCATGTATTGTACATACTGTCCATTATAAGTGGCGACGGGCTCACCCCCCGTCACACTGGACATAGTTTCGGTACTACTAGTGAAACGTGGACGTTCTAAGGTTTCAGAACATCTCTGACTACCCTCTCGGGGAATATATAGGTAGTCGTGAGCTATGCTATAACTTTTGATTGATTGGACCGATTGCGATAAAACCAAGCCTATATCTTCATCCAAACTAAGCCCTATGCTTCTGTGAACCCCATTCAAATAGGTTCAGACGTTTTTAAGCGATGCGTGCACAAAGAGACAGACAAACATTCTTAAAATATTCTTAATGCATTCCATTACACGTTGTTACAGATTGTTTGCGAAAGCCCTTCAGTGTCCGTCGCAGACGAACAACGAGACGGGTGTGGGGCCTTCCATGGCCAGCATGAAGGAGTCGGAGAAGACTCCCCTTGCGTCACTTTATGGCGCTGTTCAAGGTTTAGCTGAACTCGGACCAGAGGTCGTTAAAGTGAGTCCGATCATTAAGTCGAAGTGTAAAGAATTCACAATTAGTTAGTAAATAGCAGTGTCACTGGTGTAAAAAAATCAAGCTTTTAAGTCAAGGCAATTCAAAGATACGACCAATTCAAGTTTTTTTTTGGAGAGCTGAATCGAAAACCATTTCGAGATAATTGTCTCAATAATAATATTTTCTATGTCAGAGATTTTAAAATGAAAGGATTACAGATATTTTAAATAAAATAACTGCGTTTTTCGGTCCGTCCAGTGACGTCACTTTAAAACCTGTGAACTCCTTGGTAAACTTAAAATCACTTAAAATAACTGCCCATTAAGAAAAAAAAATACATTCACAATGTCAGAATTTGACATTGGATGTTGCTGTTTCTGGTCGCAGCATAGAGTTAGAAAGAGAACCGGTGGTTGACTTGTCCGGTTATTTAGTCAAATTAGTTAAACATTATTAAATAGATAAATAACACCAGCAGGCACATACATTGTAACGATCCCAAACGCAAGCTACTAGGCTTTTTAATTTGGAAACCAAACAATAACGGCACAAACATTATAACACCGATGACGGAACCGGGATTCGGTGTTAAACTCTACCTTTATTTTCTTCTTCGGGTTCCTTTCTATTAATGGAGGTTGGCAATCAGCTCTGTATATTTCTGCCTATCTCGCCAGCTCTTCGACGCTTTATTTTCTAGGTTGATTAATATATTGTATGGCGCAGGTGTTTATTCTGCCGCGAGTGCGTTGGCTCGGGGAGCGGCTGGAGGGCGCTCTGAGCGGTATCGGGGGCGCTGACCGGCTCGCGGCCGGCAACCTCAAGCACCAGCTGCTCAAAGTGCTGGCGCCGGTCGTGCGGCAGCTGCGCCAACCGCCGGACGTGCCCGACGAGTACAAGTATGTTGTTTAATGTACAATATATCTGCTGGAGGGCATCGTGGAGGAGCTGGGATGGCAGGAGTAATGTCATTCCCATAAGGAAAATAGACGCCTGATATGTCGAGTTGTGGAAAATTTGCCCGCTCAACCAATACCAAATAATATCAAAATGCTCGCACAGTCAGAAAAGAGCACACTCTTGGTTTCACCTGTTTTTCCGTGTTTACAATAAAGTGTTGAAATAATAAATATTTATTATTTTAACATGATTGAACTTTCACTATACACTACTGAGCCAATTCGAAAAAACTACAGCGTGTTTTGTTGCACCATGTATAGTTGGGTCAAATTTTGCATTTACTCCTAGAAGGAGAAAAATCTTAGTAAATAATAATTTGTTATTCATTATGGTATAGACTTCGTCATGCGATCGATCAGCATCTAGTTGCATCGCGTGATATGTCATGAACTTTGATCTAACAACCTATTAAACTGCGATCAATATCCTTGCTTGTTAAAGGTTACTTTTATTAACGTTTTACGAAAGTAACGCAATCTAAAAAATTTCTTTTTGTGCAAATTGACCTCGTTTATTCTCGAGTTTTTACCTACGAAGTCGGGAAAAAACTTACATCATATTAAAATAAATGTTTTTCAGTTATCAATTTTATACAAACTATTTCAATATCACTATCAAAAAATCGCTTAGTTACTTATCTGTCTAATATTGATCGACGATCGGCAACATACACCATAGAAAAACCTAGAACAATCCGCGCGATGAGGCTCTGTCGCGCCTTTTACCGCACTCAAGCGCAAAGAGAAAGAGATCTACGGCGCAACAGCGCTATGTCGCGCTGCCATGCCAGACCTGCAAGGGTAGGTGCGGGGGTACAGAATTAATACGTAGTTGTTTTATAAAACAGACGTGACTACGGGTACCTGGGGCCGAGCCTGCAGCAGATGGTGAGCAAATTGCGCAGCTCGCCGGCGGGCAGCGGTGGCAGCAGCGCTGTCGCGGTGGTCACCTGCACGCCGCCGCTCGTGCCCACCGCGCCCTCGCCCTCGTCCTCACAGTCACATCTCACACACTCCGCCAAGACAGTCGGTGAGTAAACACGTCCTCATAGTATACAGCAATCTGGGGCCAAGCCTGCAGCAGATAGTGAGCAAGCTGCGCAGCTCGCCGGCAACAGGTGCACATATATACCCTGGCTGAGTGTTCACCTGTTCGAATGAAGTCATTTAAGGCAACGCCACACAGATTTTGCGTGGCCGTTTTATCCTGACAGTGAAACTAATTCTCGCGGGCGAATTTAACAAAAAGAGGCAATTAGTTGAAAATATAAATTCGACAGTGTCTCTGGGTCTAAATCATTTTGTTTCATCATAACGTGTAAATACTAATATATGAAGAAGGGCATTTTTACCCGAAAACGCAACGATTTCTTCCGTGCGACACTTGCAAAACTTGTCTTAAATATAGTGGAACAAAATTTATTTATATTTCTCACCCTACGTAAACAGTAAACCGAAGAGTGAATATTGAATTATGTTGGTACAGAAACAGTGGGAAGTCGCAACGTAGTGATAAGCTCGTCGCCCGCGCCGCCCTCCCCCGCGCCGCTCACCCCGCCGCCGCAGAAGTTCGTTATCGTGTCACAACAAAAACCTCCACAGGTAATGTAATAACCATAGAGTAAAGTATTATCCATGCTAAACTGCGTACACCGGAATTTAGTACATTCTAGTTCGCTAAATGTCGTTATGTGCATCATTTCGCTATTTTCGCATCAACGATTTCGGATCTACTACTGTGCTGAGCTACCTAACAAACCTCTCATACGTAGTTGGTTTGGTTCATAATATTGGAAAACTAATCAAAATTTATATAGCGTATAATTATTATATTGGCAATTCATCTACTCGCGGACGAGCAGGCATCTAGGAGATAGGATTTTGAGCTTTTTCCGAGGCACGCCACTTACTCTATGGTAATAACATACGATTATTGGACGCTGTTTATTATATCAGCACGGCAAGATGATCCAATGATGCACCAGATACTAGAAAAACAACTTTTACTTATGTAGTTAGTTATACTACTCTGTCAAGAAAGTACCGGGAAAAGGTCAATAATACACAAAATGTTAGTTATTCATCCAAATTTATTTTACCACCTTCAAAGTATGCTCCTTCGGAAACGATACACTTACGCCAACGAATAATCCAATCATCAATATATTTATTAAACGCTTTTTCCGGAATTGAGTTCAGTTCTCGCCGCGAATTCTCCTGTATGTCTTCTACCGAATGAAAACGGGAGCCACGAAGTAGTAATTTGAGTTTAGGAAAAAGAAAGAAGTCAAAAGAAAGGAGCTCGAGGAGGAGGAAAGGAAGGAGGAGGGATATCTGGTGAATAAGGTGGTTGCTCGATGGTATTTGTTAAGTATTGGTCAAAAATTCGTTCGCCTTGTGCGAAGGCGCATTATCGTGGTGCAAAGACCAAGAATTTTCTTTCCACAAATCTGGCCTTTTTCGTCGAATTTGCTCTCTTAAACGCCGCATAACGCTCAAATAATATTCTTTATTTACCGTTTGACCTTCCAGCAAGAATTCCGAGTGCACAACACCGCGATTGTCAAAGAAAACAGTCAATCATCCATTCCCGATACTTTCTTGACTGGATGTAGAGTAGTAAATAAAATAGACTGATGTTTGCTAGTGAGCAGTGACGTTTGCTTACACAGACTATTTGCAACTCACCAATCTCAGCCTATATACGGTGTTAATAAATAAGCGCATAACCATATACACCACATACACTCCAACTGATTTATAACGAAATAATTGCATTGAAACAATAATTTCATTATTTTATCAATTAAAATTGAATTCGCATTTAAATTTTCATGCAAAAATGATTTTATAGAGATTACAGTTAATGAAGTAAACACACGGCATAAAAAAAACAAATATTTTAAGTCAAAAATTTAAAAAAAACTATGTTCCTCAAGATAGAGATTTACGAAAAAAAAAATTTTTTAATCCCGTGGTACCCGATTTATTTCCTGACGGTTCCTGTTAGGTTCCCAAGTCAGCAATCTAAAAACTAAATTACATCCATGTGGTTTAGACCATCCTGTATATTAAGAAGCAGAATCACCAAGAACTGACAAAAAACACCAAGTCTATTTGATATCGATATGATGGGGTGGTTACACAATAAGACCCTTGATCCTGAGAAAACTTATAATGTTTGCGTAATCAGGTGCAGCCGTCTAGTGCATCTGGTCACATAATGGTGCACAGCTCGCAGCCGACCATCGTCAGAAGCCAAAACGTACAGGTACGCTATACTTAAATAATTGAGTTTAATCTGTGACCGAGTGACTATGTTATCTACCGACGCATGAGGCAAATACAGTAAGCATGTGAACATTAATTGATTCAGCATGAGCATATTCTATTCTAAATGGACAGGATTGAAAAAAATCGGACTTCAAAAAAGTAGGCTGAAGTCTTGGACGTTATATCATTTCACTGTTTTTTTTTTCATTACCTGAAATATTGGAATAGAATATTATATTTTTTGTGGTTGAAAAGTAAAAGTGGCATTTTGTTAATGTTTATATCTCCGCCGTTTTATAACTTGCACTGTTTTTATTAACATCGTTTATTGTGTTTAAAGAGCTGGTATACAGTCGACAAAGAAAGTTTCAGAAGCGTTAATTAATTTTCGTTGCGGACGAAAAGTACCTATGTTGTTCATAGTACCTGGGTACCTATACACAGGCTTCGTCTTAGTATTTGAAAAACATTTTGGTTTATATCATACTAGAGTTAACCCACGACTTCGTCCACACAAATTATATAGCTATCAAACAAACAAAAAATCAAATCAAAAACGTTTCAGTAGTTTTCGCGTGATGCTCGCACAGACAAACACACAAACAGACCGCCAAAAATTCTAAAAAAGGTTGATTTGGAGTCAGGGACACCTAAAAACCATATCGTCATCTTTTTTTTGTAAATATCTTCAATGTACAGACACACTTCTGTTTTATAATAACTCATGAACTCGAAAACAAGAAATATTTGTATTTTTCTGAATCGAAATACCTAATAGACAAACTCGTTTGGTGGCCGTTATCTTATAAAAGGGAATCTACATGTATCGACTTGGAATCGCATTAAGCCGTAATTTCTTTGTGTCAATTGTACGAGCGCAGAAACTAAATATAAAGGTTGGTCAATATCGTAAAGCGTCTCGGCCACACGCCGAAGCGATACCGTTAACATAGAAATTGCTGACCGGCTTAATGCGATTCCGCGTCGATAAATGAGAAAAGACACTTAACAAACCGCGCCGCGGTCGATGTGGCTCTTTACTTTTTGTGCTACTAAAATTATGGTTACAAACAAAAATTGGCGACGAATAAACAGTTTTAATAAAAGAACCTTTGGCCCTTGCAGTGGAATTTAACAGGCTAACTTTAATTTTCGATTTTCATACGCAAATACTGATAGTATATTCTACTCTTATCAAGCATTGGTGAAAAGAAAACAACTAGAACAAGACGAACAGCTCGAAAAAACTACTATTTTATTATAGTTTGCTAATTCTTAGTTTCTAAGGCACATGTGATGTGATAATCAGTAATGCTATACGTACCGTAGTCACTTAGGGCTGTGCATGTGTGTGTGTAGTCGGTGGTGGTGACCAGCGGGCCCGCCGTCCCCGGCGCCGGAGCCGGCGCACCTCCGCCTCAGAAGGTGGTGGTAGTGGGCGTGCCTCCACAGCAACCCGTCTCCGCACCTACTGGCGTCAGTCAGGTACCAGACTCTTATCTAATTACTGTTAGGGCCTGTTTCACCAGTCCCGAGTAAGTTCTTGTTAGCTTATCCGACAGCTCATTTGACATAATCTTCATACAAAACAAGAATTTATCAAAAAGTGGTGAAACAGGCCCTTAAGGGATTATAATTCGGATCGCGCTCCATACAAACGAAGTCTGAAGACTGAGAAACAATCTAGAAACTTATCTCTATGTTTGTATGAAGTCAGATTTTCGTTAAAATTTATAGTTTTAAAGTTACAGTGCCTCAAGCATTTTCATACAAATCTTAAATTATCCTAACACTAAAACTGTATATTTTAACGAAAATCTGACTTCATACAAACATAGAGATTAGTTTCTAGATTGTTTCTCAAAAATGTCATTGAATTTAATTGGTTAGTATTGAAAATATCACCAGACTTCGTTTGTATGCAGCGCGCATTTATGCATTCGGAATAAACTTCTCTTAAATATAATTGATAATAGATCTACTAAGGGCGTCACTCAATCATCATCATCTTCAATTTTTGGACCACCGCTGAAATATAGATGTGGGTTGAAAATAGACAATGGTGGATTGGGTTGATAGCTTGTAAAACTTTTCTAATGTTTTAATTTTTCCTTGTGTGTGTTTCGTACCGTAAACTCAGCATGACAGAATGGTATTAAACGGAAATTGATCTTGCATTTTGAACAGACTTTACATTATCTAGTCATAAAGCCACGTATATCGTCTCAACGTAATTCGGTATGTCAATTTTTTTTTGGAGGGTTGAATCGAAAACTATTTGGAGTTAATTGTCTCAATAATATTTTCTATGTCAGAGATTTTAAAATGAAAGGATTACATATATTTTTAATAACATAACGTCGTTTTTTGTTCCGCCCAGTGACGTCACTGGAAAACCTGCGAACTCCTTGGTAAACTTAAAATAACTGGCTACTATGAAAAAAAAATACATTGAAAATGTCAGAATTAGGCATTTGATATTGCCGTTTCTGTTTCCAGCATAGAGTTAGAAAGAGAAGGCAGAATTTTTGTTTTTTTAATAAAACAGTAAGGAGTTTTTTTCCATGGAGTCCGAATTATTTTCTCTCCACCATTTTTGCATCTAGAGATTACAGATCAAAATAGTCAAAAAATTTAATTTATATTGATAAACTCAATGAATTGCAAATAAAAATTAAATAGGTGTCTTAAAATTATGTCTTCTATCCGTAAAATATATAAAATGAAGACCAAAAAAAAATTGACATACCGAATTAATGCATTAACTCTATTGTAATACATATTGTTTTCCCTAGGCTCCTGTGTTGGGAAAGGAGGCATGATTGATTTGCAAACCCAATATACACAGAAACCTCTTCTTTTACTTGCCGTACATGCGACCGTACCTGTCGCTCTCGTATCGGGCCTTTTAGTCACAAGCGTAAGAGCCGCCAAGACGCTGCTTGAATCATCTTTTATAGATGGAAAGACTGATGATGATGGAACTCTATTGTAATAGAGAATGTTTTCCCTAGGCTCCTGTGTCGGTGGTCGCAAAGCCGGTGTTCGCGCGAGCCGGGCAGCAGCAACCCCCGCCAGAACTCGACGACCTCTCCCACCTCGCCTGACAGGCACGCACCTTTAACTTCGCTGTCATCAAGCAGTACACTAGGAAGAAGAGCTTATGAGCGCCGCACACTGAAATTAAGTTTACAAAACAACAATAACGCCAACGCCAGTAGACCAACAGATAATTAGAATATTCTGTATTCAGTACAGTTTGGCTATGAACATTTGAAAAAAATTGAGGTCGCCAATTCCTTTGCAAGAACGTCAAATCTACCAAAATGTGTTACTAAAATATTAAGTTCATATTGACCCCGTTTTTTATTTTTTTTGGGCAAGCTGTTACATCGTACCTTATGTGATACGCGCGTAACAACAAGAATAATTGCGCTCGATTTTAAACTGGACATAACAAGACCAATCAATAAGAAAATAAGCCTCCCACACAGGGGCGGTCGGCGGTGGCGGGCAGTTGTGTTATATGGGTAGGGTAGTCTAGGAAACGCCCACACAGGCGCGAGCAAGACGCGGCCTACACTGTTTTTATTATACATGTTATTTAATATATACGGAAATCATCGTGAGGAAACCTGCATGCTTCAAATTCCAGGCGTGTATTGTACCCACTACACAGGTGGTGACGGGCTCACTCCCCGTCACACTACTGGACAGAGTTTCGGTACTAGTGAAACATGGATGTTCTGAGGTTGCAGAATATCCCTGACTACCCCCTCGGGGAATACAGTCGTGAGCATATGCAATGCTAGAACAAAATACAAACATACATAAACTCACGACCATAATCCCTATCAGAATGGTCAGAGGCCTGGGTACAACTACCAATTATCTTTTAAATACAAAAGTTAAGACAATTTTTTGTTATGATAGCTCGTATTCGGACGTCTGAACATGATGACCACTTGTCTTCAACTGAATAAAAAAATTCGCCACCGCCGCCGCGGCAGTGTGAGCTATGCATGCCCGCGCGGACACACTGCCACCTCGGCCGCCACCGCCACCGCCACCGCCTCTGTGTGTAGGACGCTTTAAGTTGTTGCTTGTATCGCCAAGTCTCATTGCTCTCCTTACATTGACGTAACAGACATTTTATAAAATTTTTCTTCTTATGTTGAATTTGACTATTGTATCGACCGATAAAAACCTATTTTCTAAGTATGCAGTTATATCAAAACCTAAAATAAGGCAGAACGAACATTATGACAGTGTATACATTTACGCCATAAATGACAGTTACGTCAATTAATAAAATAAGCGACGACGGACTTAACGTAGTCTTTGGACTGAACTTCCATAACTGACGTACTAGCATGATTACTCTACTTGCGCGCCACTCGGCTTTTTCCCATACTACAAGTCGCGGCAAGCGCGGCTTTCGCTCTCCGAAAAGCGCAGGAACAGTTTATTTTCTATGCAGCGAAGGCACGTCGCACGCGTGTAGAGAAATCATACAAGACGTGCAGGTCTGCCTTAAATATTGAGAGATTAGAATGTTTTGCTGCGCAATCAAAGGCTTTTTGACTTGCTTCGAGACACGAAATTCAAAACTCTAGAGAAAGGGGCAAGTGTGCGGAACGAGTGTCACTAAATCACGTGTGAAAGATATGTTTCTGAAAATAAAACGTGTGTTATACGTTTACACATTCAAACAAATTTGAACTGAGTCAAATATACTATCTATGATTATGTTTGTTATCTTTCGTACTCGAACCATAAAATAGAACACATTCGAACGCGATTGGAACCTATTTTCACTGCATAGAACTCTCAAAACTAATTTAATGGTGTGTATTATCATGTATACAAGATGTTACAAAAATACAAATAAACATTTAAAACAAAAAAACACTTGTATATCGGCACGCGTAACTTTTCTCCCGTAGACCGAATATTATCAAAACAAGCTTAGCACGTATACTTGGAAAGGGATTGATCTATGACAAAAATGTATGAAAAATCGTGCATTGGGATATATTTTTGACTTACTCTAACAAAATTATACAACGTGTTAATGAATAAGCGCAAAACCTCATACACCCCAACTGATTTATGACAAAATAATTAGATTGAAACCATAATTTCATTATTTTTATAGTTAAAATTTAAAGTTATTCGCATTTTAAGTTTTCAGGCAAAACTGATTTGTTATCATTTCAGCAATTTATTAAAGTGCTAGCGTGCTCGTGGATACATTTTAAGAATCTTGTTTTGGTAGTAAGTAGGGTGAGAGTGGCCGAGCAGTGGGTTGAGATCGAGTTCAGTAAATTTTTTAAACAAATTATTTAATATTATGACAAAAATTACCTATGTTGAAACCATGATAATTCGATTCTGCTCTCGATTCTAAACAAACTACTTTCTAGTTTTGCGTTAATTCATTAACACGTTGTATATAGGGACAAACAACATAGACTTTCTCTCTATGTAATTAGCGTTTAAGCGAATATTATTATTTTAATGCCCGTTTTAGTCTCTTTCCTTTTTAAGTGCCAACGTGCCAAAAGAAGTATAGCTTCAATAACCAATTACAGTCTTGGTCCACTCACCTGCACCTTACTCTTGCGATTTGTATTCCGTACTTTGACACCTGAGCTTAACATTTGCAGAGAATTTATGTATATTGAAAGATTTGTTATGATAGTTATCATTGAACAGTTAATAGAAAGCCAGACATTTCATTACAGTTGCTAAGACTGGTATCTTTACAGTGTTAAGTTATTGGCAATTTTACCGTACCACCTC
The DNA here is from genome assembly GCA_963924505.1 of Agonopterix alstromeriana. Classification (NCBI taxonomy): domain Eukaryota; kingdom Metazoa; phylum Arthropoda; class Insecta; order Lepidoptera; family Depressariidae; genus Agonopterix; species Agonopterix alstromeriana. Next base: position 11,496,200 of record OZ004665.1, on the reverse strand, counting down.
TATATGTATACAAATGAAGGGAATGAATGTTTTCTACCAGGTATCCAAGACTTGTTCGGTAATAGCTTTCTACAGCTATCTATTATGTAAAACCAATCAAAATCAATGTTTACTGTTGAGTGTTGACTATTTTAATGTTAGTATCATATTGCAATAATAATACACTATAATAATTTACGTTTCTCAATTTATGTTTATAAGAATAAGTTTTTAATAATATATGGTTAGAGTAGCAGCATGTTTTTTATTCCGCTCCCTAAGTGGGTAGAAGCACAAGGAGGTCATTGTATCAATACGAAAATAACGTAATAAGATTTAAAGGGTTCGATTACGGCCGCTGTAGAGTTGCATGTGAACGGGTAAATAGGCATTAGGTACCGAATCCGCGCATAATAGGCACAATGCTCCACGATGAATGAATGCCCACTCGACTGAATTGATAAGTGGGTTGTACCGCTCGCGTGGGGAGCGCGTGTCCGCCCGCCCGCCCGTACACGATTATAATGGCTCACCCGCTACGTTCTACCTACATTTTAAAGTCTCACAGAGTCAAGTTTTGGTAAAAGATAGGTAATAAAATTTTATAAATGTTACCTATTGAATGATCTATTGAAGAAGTTCCTAAGTGAAAACTGGCCAGAAGCAACCTCTTAGCATATGTAACGTATTTAAATAAGTACATTAGACCATACTCGACTTCATAAGAAGAACTCTGTATAGACAATGGATTCGATTTACGTTCAAAAACTTTATTTTTAAACCGAAAAATAATTATGATCTCGTTGATGTCTTATGTATGGCGTAACACTATCTACGACGCACAGTGTTTTATCGGACCCCAAAATCGGACGTGGCCCAGTTTTTGCCGAAAATAAATAGTTTATAACATTTTGAATACAAGAGAAAAACTCCCGATTGTCTACGATTTATAGTTTTAGAGAAAAAAAACCTGAAAAACGCCTTTTTTCTATCCCGGTTATCAGAAAAAAAAATCCTGTAGAATATCTGAACCTGTTACTACTTCTTTGCAACATCTTCTTTCTTCTTACTTCTTTGAAACATGCCGAAAGACCTTTAATTTACGCGTCTTTTAAGAATAGTTTTTTCTACTTTTTTTTTTTTCTGGTGAGTAGAGTCTCGTCTCCATTGCCTATTATTGGTAGATATATTCAGACTGCAAAATAAAATGTGTTACATATCAAAACTTTTTTTGCAATTTCGATATTGGCTTCAAAGACCATCCCAAGATCATCAAACTAAACAACTTTCAATTGTTGGCTAGTCAGTGGTCTACGCATTGGATTTTACACCCTGTATTATTATTATTTTTTTTAACTTAGTTTGACAGTTCATCCACCATAGTTTTGTAAGAACCATGCTAAGTGACGTGTCATTAATTACGTCTACTTATTCTTTGCATTTATTTGCATAATTGACAGCCCTATTAATTACAACAACAAACTAGTACTCTGACGTCCTATCTAGAAGGTACATTGTTTAGCTAGTCTATGTAGGTAGGGTCAGCGTCGCGGCGGCGCTCTCTGTACGTCCGCGGACGCGGAGTGCGGAGTCACATCTACCATGAGTTGCTATCGAAAAATAACATTACGTTACCAGATTCGATAGCGTATAAACGCGCATCGAATGGTATTCGATTAAACTCGCACCATGAGTTACATAAACGTTTTCTATACTCGCTAGTGTTAGCTCGATTGTTTATGTTTGGTCTAGTAAGTATTCGAATCGTCATGTTGGTATACACGTAGCGACGTGTCTAACTTCACAACTAATGAAGCTGCTTCTTTCTAACTATACTCAAAAGACAGAGTAAGATAGATATTCCCATATTATTTTTGTATCCCAGCCTAATTTCGCAGAAACACTTAAAACTTTGAAATAACCCTGCCAATTAAAAACGTCACAGGGCACCTTCATTGAGTTCGTTGCATAGTGATTTTTTAATTAATATTGGTTATATTTTGTAAATGTGACGTTGTATTGTGCTGTGGTGTGAATGGCTGTGATTGTGTTTGTTACCTACGAAGTTTTATCGCAAAACATCGTCGGTTTTAAAGAGTTTAAACGCAAATAAAATAAAATGAGAACCAGTGCATCACAATTTCAGTTATTAGTGGAGTGTATGGAAATGGAATGCAAAAAACACAACAAACAAAACTTAATCTAACTAAACAAAAAGGAAGTTATTCTACAAGATACAGGGTATAAACTTAAATGCGTTACATGCTTTCAACATTAATTTACATTTTACATTACTTTACATCAAACGAACAACTGTTGCTAAGGGACCAACTTTGAAATAGCAAAAACAATGTTGCTGTTTCATACATTTCGATCGAGTAGCTATTGACATTTTCTATGGAACAGCTGATTGTTTCGAAGTTGGCTCCAAAGTGAAAATTGATCATTTTGATGGTCTGAAGCACCATGTTTGATATGTACCGGATTCAATTTTACACCCCATATACAGTTTAATAAAGTAAATAAGAAATAGTTTAAGAGTCGTATTAGAGTTCAGTGGTACCCTCATCACAATACTTATGATATCTCAAACCATTAAGCCTGAATTAAAAGTGCTACTCCAACTTACTACAAAAGCCTTGAAGATAATTTTATAGGCTTTTTCTAGATCTACACAAAAAAATTTAAGAAGGAAAAAAAACAGCCACCTTAACATTTATTTCATACCTTAGAACCTATAAAAGTGTTCTATAAAAATTGCTTTCAGCTTGTGTAGTAAGTTGTGGTAGCACTTTTTCATTTTGTGTTTTCATTATTGAGAAATGATTCCTATTGTAATGATTATCTGAAGCGCCACTGAACGGTAAAAGGACTCTTAACTACTCGAATGTAAATTTGTTACATTATAGGTAAATTTATCAATAAATTGTTCTTTAAATAAGCAGAAAAAGGTGCAAAGACTTTGAACGATTGTAAGCCAGTTTTTATGGAGAAATATTTCGTTTTATTTAGTTGAGCGGAATAGTAGATGAATGCAGTTTAGAGTGGTTATTCGTTACGGCATTATTTTGACAAATAATACTCTAAAATTAATCAACTTATCGTCAATCGACCACTTTTCACTATGCATTCACGCTTGCTTATGCTAGTGAATGACTTCACCACTATCGAAACGGTATTTCTCGAGAACGTATGTCAAATTTATAACTCATGGTACCGAATTTCTATAGTAACCGCCGCAAAACGTTAATCGCTGGCCATTCGCTAGCGATAAGATTTCGATACGTATTTTACCTGTTGACTCATACTACCGATTTTAGTTCTTTCAGTGACCGCTAGGAGGCGCTGTTCAATTTGCCATAGAAATCTGTTTCACCCTCGCTAGCGAGTTGGCTCACTGTAAACTCATGGTAAAGGTACTGACCACTGGCCGCGGGCGAGGCGACTCCCGTGCATTCCGGCCATTCTGTCGCACGCACCCGGCCCTAGCTCCACGCGCCGCGCTGTCCCGTCTCTCCCGACATTTTCCCGCCAAATATATCGCGACTTTTTTTCCTTTTTACTATGTGACTTTAAAAAGTAGATTTTTATGAAATAATTTATTTTGTGATGCGTTGTTATATTGTGTTCTTGGTTTTGTTCTTTGTGTTTTTACCGAAATCGAGTAAGGCGATCCGATGGCTGTAAGTATATTTTTGTTTACAACTTTTATAGAATAGGTACCTAGTTAAGTAATGTAGGTTTAAGGTAAATTTAATTAAGTAGCTATAAAATGTACTTAGCAGTAAGTATCTAGCATTTGGTTTAAAAACTTTAAAGTTAAGTTTGAAGACTAATTTAAACTTTTTCAGATCCTTACTGTTCGTAAACTGAGTTCGATATGACAAGTTATTTTTTGGTACCTATTTATTTTATATTTTTTAAGGATAGTAGACATAATTTCATTATTTTTGCGACTTGTCGAGTTAATCAATATAAATATAATAATTTTAAAATTATTTTGATCCTGCAATCTCTAAATGCAAAAATGGTCGCTAGAAAATCATTCGAATTCCATGGAGAAAACCTTTGCTCAAGTTAAAAAAATAAAAATCGCCTGCCTTCTCTTTCTAACTCTATGCTGGAAACAGAAACGGCAACATCAAATGTAAAATTTCGGCCTTTTTGAATATTTTCTTTTTCTTAATAGCCAGTTATTTTTATGATTACCAATAAGTTTGCAGGTCTTCGAGTGACGTCACTCGTTTGAACGAATAACGAAATTGTTTTATCAAAATTATCTGTAATCCTTTAATTTTAAAATCTCTAACACAGAAAATATTGTTATTGAGACAACAGATTCAGCCTTCTACTTTCACTATAATAGTTTACGATTTATTGGATAAAATGTTTCTGTTTAAGTTCTCATTGAAGATTCAACATTAATATTTAACAGTTATACTTTTATATAATCTACAAAAAGTTATTTTACAGTTTAATATACAGCATTAAGAATTGATTTAGAAATTATGTAATATTTTTCAATTGCCTTATAGATTCTTAATAAACGAATAGGTACTTACCTATCGTTAGATAATGTTGAGCATAAGAACCTTACAGTTACATAATAGAACACTAGTTCTCTCTGCACAAACAAATTCAGACAGTGCTCTCCAAAATGGCACTAATAACAATGTTATTCTCGCTCAAAAGCTCAATTATCGTCGGCAAATATCTATAGGATGTAAAGGCTTCGCCCCTCTGCGCGTCCATCGCGTTCCCTAATTGAACATTGCACTAATGAGCACCGTTGTTCAGTTGCAACCCACAATTATACGGACAGAGATTACCCGGAAATATCCCGGGAAATGCGAGTTTTGTAACCGGGACTCTGGTGCATGTGGCACACCGATCGACCGTAATTATATCATCGTTTCATTAGATCACATTTTCGACTCAGTAAAGTCAACACATCTTTCATGGGGCACTGTATACGCTATTATAATAAGATACTAGAGGATATTCTAAACTTTCCAGACAAAAAGTTTAAGTCCCATGTTAAGCCAGTTCTCTGTAAAAAGGTTACTTATAATCAAAATGGTATCAATTAAATTTATTTATAGCCGGTGGAAGCCCACTGCAGGGCAAAGGTCTCCTCATACCAGAGGGTAGGAGGGATGTACTCCACCACGCTGGCCCAATGCTTTGTTGGGTTGGGGTTGATGATGGCAAGGTTGGAAAGTTAGTGATAATCCTCCTGTCAGAGTATATTCAAGCCAGCGCATCATGCTTCCTTGGCTTATCAAAACGTAGCGCCGTATCTAACAAATCTATCCAAGAACATCTGCTTCAAGCGCCTTCCGAAGCACAGAGGCGCTCGAGATAATATACCTCTAAAACCACAATACTGGGTGTTAGGGTAGACAGTGTCTAATACTTTAATGGGTGATTGTACTCTTGATACTGAACAACTTTCCTAAACGAACAAAGGGAAATTAGCAAAAAAATATTTCAGCTTTTCATACGAAAACGTTCGATCAGATTATTGCATTTAGAATGAAAAGTCCAAAATGTTTTCTGCATATTTCCTATAGGTTTCTTGGGAAAGTTGTTCTGTATCATGGGTACAATCAACCATTAACGTAATGCAATTGTACTTCACCGTAGCACACATTATTTAATAGTTACTTACCGTAACTCCATGAAATGAAAATTTCTATAGGGTTATATATTTGATTACAATCAATTTGCACCAAAACAACCAGTAAAATACCGAGCTAAAAATTTGCTTTTTATAAGAAGGTGCTGACCACACCATAGAGCGTGAGAAACAAACACCGGTTTGTGTTCTTCGAGACTATAAATAAATTTTACAGTAAAGTAAGCGCGTTTCCTATACTTATACGTACTAATCGTGCTAATACCTAGTTTTCGAACGACCACAAAGAAATATAGGTATCACTTCATATAAACGAAGTTTGATCTAACTTATTCAACTGAATGAAATTATGACACGGATCTAGAAACTAACCTACTGTGCTAATATCGGATGACGGATTCGAACTGTGAAAATCGGTTCTATAGTTTTAGCGTGACGCTCGAAGAACTGGGGTACGATTTTTGAAAGTCGCACGTTCATATCAGCAGTAGAAAATGTAAAAATAGAATGGAATGGAGATTTTGCATCATTCGATCATGATTTCGAATCTCACGTTTCTAAAATAGTACATCAAAATAATTTTTGTTTTCGGCATTCCCATACACAAATACGCTTTTTTTCTGGATTATCTTTAACGGAAATAGCTATTTGCATAGCATATGCTCACGACTATATTCCCCCAGGGGGGTCAGAGATATTCTGAAAACTCGGACCAAGTAGTACCGAAACTCTGTCCAGTGTGACGGGGAGTGAGCCCGTGTCGCCACTTAGCTATTTTACGGTTTTAAATTAGTTATTACAGATGGCGATAATAATTGGAATGATGTATTTATGAACTAGGAGGAAACTAACTGATTGCATTTAGCCATTTACTGCGAACCGTCGGTTATATTAATTGATTTGCTCGGGTGACAAGTTAATTGGTGCAAATTAGTGTGAAATCGCAGGGTGTGGTGATTAAACTACAAACACGCAACCTGAGAGGTCGTAATTACACTACAACGTCGGGTGTCAGTAATTAAATGCAGGTTATTTGACGACGTAAAGTCGATACTTTGTTCGCAAAAACTTGTTCTGTTCTGTTATATAACAGTCTTCTGCTGAACCGAGACAAAGTTTTAATGGTTGTTTTAGAGCTAAATAAAAAGAAAATAAATTAATGATGTGAATAAAATACGAGAAAAAAAAGGTTCAAAGAAACCAGCTTTTCCAAGCAAATTATGTTTTCCATCTGCATGAACTAAATGGTTCTCATAAGACAATTTGGAATCCCGAGGTTGAAATAAAATGTCCTCGCGTAAGTGATTCCCGTGAGAAGAGCGGTCTCAGTTTTCGCTGAGTTAGCAAGGGCCGTGTGTGGCAGACCGAAAAAAATAATTTCCTTCGCTCGAGTTCCCACTGTGACTTTTCCAGGCGGCCGTCCCGTGCATCTGGCGGGACCTATTATTAGGGGACGGGCTCTTAATACTTTCTTAGGTATTTTTATATGGCTACCGTCTTAGTTTTTACGATTGTGATTTTTATTGAATTCCCCCATCCGCGCTGCGTAGTTATGCCCGCGATATGCCTGCGGGCGAAGGTGAAATACGAGCCACTTTGCCAGATTTATTTTATTGCGGTATGTTGGACACACATTTCTTTAGTTTTATATTTTCTACACGACAAAGGGTATTGTTTTCGCTGAGAGGGAAACCGTGTTAGCCTCATTCATTACGTAGAGTCGTATAATTTTTATATTACGTAAATTGAAAAAGTACGACGGACATTCAGTGAAAGGATTTTATTTCAAAATGAATACAGTAACTACGGCTGGGGTGCAAGAATAGATCCTCCTCATGTGACAAAACCTGAGATCGTCTGGCGCCAGTGGCGTGCCCTGGGCAGTCAGCCTCGATATGACCATTTCTGATTGGCTCATCTTTCCACTACAGCATAAGATATCTTGCGATATCACAAAAGAAGAATTAATACTATTCGGTCTCAGAGGATTTCATAGATATCATCTATTAATAAGCGGAACCCATAGAAACATAAATTATTAAATAATAATTCTAATTAGTCTACGTTGAAATTCAGCCCTCCTTGCAAGAAAACCTACAAGGTGAGGAGCTCAGACTCCAGTTCTGCGAGTTGGAAGGGCTTCACGGGTCTCCACGATATTCGTATTAGAACTTTGAAGTTGGTACCTACCTAGTTACAATAAAATTATACGTATTATTGGGTATGGGTACTGCTATTAGCCTTTCAATAATGTTCGATTACAACATTTAATTTAATACTGCGGGTACAGGTGGCCTATGCATTATTATAACTAAAGTTCAAAGTTAACTACGTCTTAGCTTTAAGATCTAAAGTTTAACTACTTTGTTATTTATTAGGTGCCTTTTGCAACGTATGAAGGTGTGAAACTAAGTACTGTGAGATTAAAACTAGGTAGGTATTAAAATTAAGGTTCAATGACATAGGTTACCGCAGTAGATATAACCTCTCAAGTTTGGTCTAGAAATCCTTCTTACGGGAAGTCTTCTTATTACTCGTGTCAAGGTGATCACACTTTGTCCTTGTAATACTTGGTCTCCTCTATTCCTCGAGGGGAAGTCATGGAGGGAGCAGGACACAGGGCACAGGCTACACTGCGATAGATGTCGAGTGGTTTGCATCTGACCACACCCACACTCCTCAGACGCATCGGCCGGCAATATGTCCCATCGTCGCAGACTATCTTTGCATCGTCCAACTGCCGATCGCAGTCTTTTGAGTGCCTTCCATGTCGCCCAATCTTCATGGCTTCCAGCTGAAATCTTTTCAGACGGTGAGGGTGAGACTTACGGGAGTTAAAAGTGATGTACTTAATGCCTATAATCAACCAATTTGAAAAGTAGGCCACCTTAGAACCTTGTTACTGCAAAATATTAGAGCATAGCATAGCATATGCTCACGACTTTATTCCCCGAGGGGGTAGTCAGAGATATTCTGAAACCTCAGAACATCCACGTTTCACCAGCAATATTAGAGCAGTTACGTTTTATAGAACCTTTAATGACGTAAATACAGATCATGACAAGGTTCTAAGGTAGCCTACATTTCAAATTGGTTGACTGTCGATATCGTGTGTATGTACAATTTCCAAGATTACCACAACATGACGATGTTTTCTACAAATAGCTCCCATTCTTTAAGTTGTAAGCAAGGTACATTTCGGTGTTTTCGCAATAAATCTTACTGAAGGTACTAACGACTTCATTCTTCAGCGACTGTTGTTTTTTTCCCGAGCGAGGGAGTCAGCGCAATAAGTGCAAAAAATCGTCTGTAGCACGATTCATTTGATCTGACACAAATTTATCCGCGCCGCGGCGTTCCTTATTTACACGAACGATGTTCACTTTGTCCTGACAAATTCATAAATTACCGACATCCTCGCCAACAGATTTGTAAGGGTTTTATTTTAGTGACAGATTTCTTGTTCGTCCGTATCGACGGCTCCCTTTGATGTATGGCTCATTAATCAACTCTGTCCAATGAACTATGGATTTGCACTTTACATTAAATTCTAACCTATTACCTAATGTTATTAAATTTCCTATACACAATCCTCCGAACTAAGCACTAACGCACGCTTAAAAGGGCAGTTATGGCAACGTATCTGACTACTGCGGAAGGAAATTCGGTTGTAATAGCTTAGATATGTGTACAGTACGTATAATGCAATACAAATCAGCATTAGTTACCTTTATTAAAATCATCATATGCGTACACATAAATGCAATGTTGTCGATTTAAAATATATAGGGTCCTTCTTAATATGCTGACACTTTTTTAAGGGGATGATCAGACCGTCAAACTGAACAACTTTCTCTATGAGACCAACATCGAAATCGCGAAAAAAAAATCTGCTGTCCGATACATTAGGCTCAAGTAGGTTTGCAGTTTTGTATGGAAAAGTTGATTTTTATTCCGCGATTTTGATGTTGGTGCCATAGAGAAAGTTGTTCAGTTGGATGGTGTGATCATCTCCTTAAAAAAGTGTCAGCATATTAAGAAGGACCCTGTATTGAAGTGTAAAAAAAATTTCTATTCATATAGTCACGTCTGTTTTCCTGTTGGATAGGCAGGTAACTAAAAAACCTATGTCAAAGAAAATATTAGGAGTGATCCACAATGCTCATTTCATTAGTTTGCTAACCAAATTGCATTAGAAAGTCAGTCTAGATAGACTAGACGTGCTAAAGTAATCCGTAATTAGCGCATAGTGGTGGACAGAGCGGGCGGCGGGCGGCGGGCGGCGCGCTGTCTGGCCACGACCGACGGACGGACGAGACGCCCCGATGCCACGACCGGCGCGGCGCGTCGCAACCGCGACGAGCGTTGACTCATGCGACTACACGGACTTCCCGCCCGCCCAAGCAAATAGCTAAGACTAGCCCTAGCATAACGTTTTGACGAAAAAATTAAAAGAAAATGTACCTACCTACAGGGTCCAACTTAATATGCTGACACTTTTTAAAGGGATGATCAGACCATCAAACTGAACAACTATCTCTATGGGACCAACATCAAAATCGCGAAAAAAATATCTGTTGTCCCATACATTTGGCTCGAGTAGGTTTGCAGTTTTGTATGGGACAGCAAATTTTTTTTTCGCAATTTCGTTGTGGGTGTCATAGAAAAAGTTGTTCAGTTTGATGGGTAGAGTCTTTGGTTTAAAGGTTAATGATACTTTTCCTTACACCCTGAATAGTGTCTACGGCTTAGTCTTTAGTTAGGCTTACAAATGAGTCTAATATAAGAACATCAATATTCTTCTAATTTCGTATATCTCATCTATCTTGGTTAGTTGCAGCCCTTCCTGTTTTAAAGATAAGGCACGACTCCCTTCTCTCATGACTACAGCTTGCAAAAATGTATCCACAAATCAAATTCTAATAATGTGATGCGAATCTGCAACTCTTCCGCTCTGGATTAAGTTGACAAGATTTATCGATGCCTCGTTAAACAACGCAAGATTCTAATGTTGAAAATAACACAAAACTGTAGAGTGAATTTTAATTTTAAAACATATGTCAATTCAGGAATATGTTGATGGTTTTTATATTAGGACTTTTAGATTCGGCTATTCGCTGCTGGCCTACGAGAGGATTACATTTTGGGGGTTATCTATCCCTGGCTGATCCCGACACTTACAGAACTCTACTTATAGATAGACCAGAGTAGTATCTATGTTGAATCCTTTGCAGCTAACTCACCAAATATCTATGAGATATCAATCTTACCGTCCATGTTAAGGTACGGTGCCAGTCATTGCCACAATGCATATCAAATTAATTCCAATAAATTGTAACAAGTGTACATTTCAACGCCGACTTAGACAAATTGCCCTTGTATTGGACAATTTGTTGAGTAATCCCTGCATTTGTTTCAATTATACCGGCTTCCTCCTTGATGGCTACATTTCCCTACATTTAAATCGGGAACGGGAGCTGACGCGTGTTCGGAATACACATTGGAAATTATGTTTGTAATTACACCAATATTCACGTACGACGCAAGGCACATTTTACAAAAGCTGTACGGAGCATCCCTCATATCGTTATATTTCTCTTACGTATAACGTGCTTTTCGTACAAATGTGAATCTATATAAGTTTGATTTTCTCAGCGTGTAGAGAATTTACGCCTGTTACGAGCCTATTCAGAAAATTGAAATCGTTGATCTGAATTATGAACAGTCATTACCCTGTACGCGCGTGTGTCGAATGGTTCATAATTAGAGTATCATTGTCCCGTGGCTAATGAATCGAGGCGGCTTGCTGTGTCGCGACGGGAGTCTGCCCCTTGCCTCTGATTGTTACAAATTGAGATTTCTTTCGGTAATGTACTTAATTGCCAAGATCAAGTCTTTAACAAAGCTTGCACAATGTAGGGATGTGGGTTCGATGATGATATTTTGTTTTATTTCCAGTGAATACTAGTTGTATGATGACTTCTTTTGTTTTTCTATTATTTGGGGGACATGTGCTATGCGCAAGGATCGTCAGTGCAAAGAAAATTGACAATGTTAGCCAGCACATCGCCGCCGCGGCGAGGGCTAAATGTGCCAGGAGCACAACACAACAAAAAATGATTTAGATTATTCAAACATCAATCTCAAGTTTACTCTTGACGCATCAAATTGGTAGAGTTATATTTTGTTGAATGTGGTACTTTTTTCCGTCAAAGGCAACAAGCATTTCGCTATGCTTACTTTCACCCCTGTTCGGTTCGCCGCAAAAGTCACGTTCATTTTGAAGTTTTTCTTTAAAGTCGCCATGCTCGGCGGCGCGGCGGCGGCGGCTTGGCCGGCACGCACGCCGGGACAATCATACAGCATTTAATCATTATTAAAGCGGAATCAGCGGCGCGCCGCGTCGTCGTTGCAGCCGCGTCAGCTGTAACACTCCTAGTCGGGGAAATCTACGGATTTTTGTATGGAGAAGGTTGCATTAATTGCACTTTTGGTGATAATTTGGAATATAGTAGATAAATACCTGAAAAACATAAATTCTCAATAATCCCCGATTTTCTATTGTGTATTATTGAGTAATTAAGACATTTACAAAACATTAAATTTAGGTATGAACAAAAAATGGAAAACTGGTGATTTTGTACAGGATGGCTTCATTCAATACGTTTTATTTATAACAATAATAATCCCCGGTTAATATCGTAAATTTGAGTAGATATTTAATATTTTGTAAGTTTTCAAAACTTATAACCTCAAAACCAAATTATTTACTGTTTGTTTGTACACATTAAATTTGCCTTGTTTTAATTAACTGTCTATTTTGCTAGTATGCTGGAAGAAATATCTTTCGAAAAAAGCTTGCTCTTTGTACATTTATGTCGATTTTAAGGTATTTCTCAGGTTCCTGAGCCAATGTAACTACGAAATCTCGACAAAAGTGTTATAAACTAACAGTAATATTATTTCAAACACAATTTACTAAAGTGTCTTTAATGCAATCTCAAACCTTATTTTTCCTAGACTATCCCTGTAACGGGCTTTTTGCTACCCCAGAGGGTTTAAACGAGGTTTTTAAAATGAATTTTCACGCCATCTAGCAACAACCAGCCATTTAAATATCGCTCTGGCTTCGTCGCTTTCGCCGCTTCTGTTGCCATTTTGTGTTTGAGTCATGTAAATAACAGACAATATTGTAATAAAAAGTCTGTAAGTATGACGCAAACCCTCTATGAACATCCCCCATTCGGTATGGAAATAATAATAAAAAACGACATTGTAACTTGGCGGTCTATTTTAAAAATTATCTATACAAAGCAAACCTCCAAAAAGGTCGGTGGTCTTTTATGTGGCACGACCAGTTATGACAAAGCGTATCACTTTGCCCCTCTGCGCAGTTCTTTGTCTACTAGATCGAGATAGACGCGTAAAATTGGATACGGGAATTATTTTATTAGATCGTTCGTACACGTGCGCAGTATGACGAATGCGATAATGTTGCCGGCACCGGGTCCTACAACGGAACAATTACATTCCACACGAGTTAACCATAATAGAGACACGGCTACGGAAGCTTTGTGCTCGTAGCACCGTGACTCGATGTCCGGAGTCAATTGCTATTACGCCGTTCGGGACTGCGATGCGGCATGGCATACTCGTCGATGTTCAGACCGTGCCGAATTCAGCGAGCGGGTTTGCATGCAACGAGCTCGACCGCCATTGCCACCCTCACGCGTCACCCGTGACTGTGACGTGACGTCGCGTGCGCGCTCCCTGATCCCCGCGGTATTACACGGATATCGGTTTTCAGAGCGAAACAAAGCAATTATTAATAGAACTGCAACAATATCCGAGTTCCCTATTTGGTTTCATGGCATACCGTCCCCATTTCATTCCTACGAAATGGGTTAGCAGTAAAATTTGCATATAGGTATAATAATAAATTAAACGCTCCTGCAAGCGAGTGGATGTAGACAGCTAAAAGTTTTACGGACATCATTTAAAGGTATAATGCGCCAGTTGGCCTATGCATATATAACGTGGAATCGGTGTGGTTTCGAAGTCGGAACAGGTTGCTTCTGACCATCAAACTTAACTACTTATATGGAGCTAATATCTAAATCACGATAAAATAAATGTGCTGTTCCATAGAAAATGTCAATAGCTTGAAAATCATTCAATTGCATCAAACATCTAATAATTTTACTTAAAAAATAAAATTTATTTATTTATTTACAACAATACAACATAATAAACAAAACTAATTAAGAGAAACAAAAGAAAAAGATTTAAAAAGAGCTTGTACCCGCGACTTCGTCCGCAAAAATTATGTACCAGATTTTAAGTCAAAAGTCAAGTCATAAGATTTCAAACAAACAAAAATTCATCAAAATCGGTCCAACAGTTTTTGCGTGTTGCCCGAACAAACAAAAAGACAGACAAAAAATCCAAAATATATTTTTTCGAATCTGGGACACCAAAAAACTATAGCGTAACTTTGAGACACATTTTCTGTTACAGTTTTAAAATACCTAGTAGAGATGATCTAGACGAGTCTGTATAGAAGGATCTAGGTACTTACATACATCCACAAAACTGTTTAATACCGGCAAAGTTAATATTTTTGCAACCGACCCGTGGCGTGTCGCGGAAGTAATGCATTAATAATGAGCTCTACGCCGTGTTCAAAGCCGTACTCCAAAGTATATGCTCAATTGATAGCGAATAGGTATAATTTATGTACCTCTGTATATTACTGCTATAATCGCAGTGTGCATATTATAGGTTTCATATGATTATTTCATTGATAAAGTTTTAAAACGCCGTCAGTTTCCTGCAGTAGGTCAATAATAATGTAACAAATAGTTTCGTTACGCAACTGTTGTTGTTCAACTTTGCATAAAGGGTCCCCTACAATATTGGAAACGGAGCAATAGGTAACGTGTGTCCTTGGCAGCTTGGCAGGCACGACGAAACGTCAATGAAATTTAATATTCCGTCTACGATAACCCAGTTATCATAACGTAGGCTGTATATAAAAAGCGTCAGGTAAAGTACGACATCCCTCCGTCGGTAGCGGGTAGTACCGATTGCCCGCCCGCCGCCATCGCACGTAAGCTCCTTTTGGCTACGAACTTGCTACGCACGCACATTGTCGCACTAAATACTGATTTAGATTGTACTTTTTACTTTGCACTTCGTTGTTTTAGTTTTGGTTAGATGCAAATATAACTTGTAAACGTATAATACACTTAATTATTAATTAATCACGTGTCACCTACGACATTAATCGTAGCTCGTAGCATACTCGTAGCTATACAGGTTGTAAGGAAAAGTATCATTAACCTTTAAACCACATATTCTACCCATCCAACTGAACAACTTTTACTATGGGAGCAAACCTGTCAGAACACAAAAAATATCAGCTGTCCCATACGTTTGAATCGAGTAGGTATTGCAGTTTAGTATAGGACAGCTGATATTTTTTTTTCTGACAGGTTTGCTCCTATAGTAAAAGGTATTGCAGTTTAGTACATTATGGTACAGCTGATATTTTTTTGTTCTGACAGGTTTGCTCCTATAGTAAAGGTTGTTCAGTTTGATGGGTAGAATATGTGGTTTAAAGGTTAATGATATTTTTCTTTACACCCTGTATAAATGCAGTCGCAACAATACAATTAATAGGTACTTAATCTATTGCAGATATTATCAAACAAAATTATTAAGTGGACATCACTAATTTCGTTCATTAGAATAAACTCACATGCACTTGTTTGATGACTAGGTAGTTCAAAAGTTATAGCCAACGAATACAGCAAACGTTAACTTTGTTGCAGCTACACAATATGTTAGCGACGTAGAATCGGAGTTAGTTGCTGGCGGTCTGAAAATGAGTTTGTTCGTTGATTTGCGTCAGATCAAGTCCTCGGTAACAAACCTGTCGGAGATGGTCGATAAAATATCAACATCTGTTGGTAAAGAAAAGACAAAAGCGGGACCTCCGAAGATTGAGGAATCAATCCTTTATGGAAGCTCCATTTATAAACCGACGACATTGGGTTTTGGCGTTCGATTTTCTCAGAGCCAAGAAGACGTTTATCAGAGCATGCCGTCTTCAAGACTACGAAGTCACATGTCACTCCCGAACTTAGGGAAGACAGATGGAACAACCGACAAACCTTCAACATCACGACAAGATAATCGTCCCAACATTGTTGAAATCGATGACGACAAGAGCAGAAATGCCTCCAAATCTGTTTACCAATTATCTGTGGATAATCTCAACGACTTAATTACCGCGTCTATTACTAAACGTCCACATTTTGATGACAATGGGGACACGCATCCAATGGACTTTTTAGAAAATGTGCAATATTACATTTCTGAACTTAATTTGGCACCAGAGAAGCAGCTCCCATTTATAATATCGTGCTTAGATGGAGTGCCACTCATGTGGGCTCGTTGCTTCAAAAGTGAATTCGAGAACATCAACAATTTTTACACTGCATTCGAACAAGAGTTTTGGGGACCAGACAGACAGAAGTCAGTCCTATATGACATGAAATTGGGAAAGTATGAGGAGACCAATTCGCGTATGAGTATGTCTGAGTATTTCCTGCACAAGGTATCTAACTACAGACATTTGACTCCGCCGCCGTCTGATTTAGAGATAGTATATTCGTTGGCGGCACATTTCCCGTCGGCAGTGGAGCTGGAGCTCCGCCTGACGCCGAAGCCTACGTTACGTGAAGCGTACCGCGTGCTCCGACGGAAGGAAGGCGAGGGAGCTGACTTCCTTCCTAATTACTTGTACGAAATGTGTGAAGCGTTTCAACGTGGCCAACGCCCGGAGTCTGCACGCCGCCATGACGGCCCACACTCTTACACAACGGATCAAGAAACTAAGGAAACCAAGAAATAAACATGTTATTGTACTTCCCCATTGCTGCACATTAAACTTACATCTAAGTATTAATCTGTTTTAGTCAGAACGTAATCAAACACTGCCATTGTGCTTTAACTTTTAAAATATTATATTATGTAGAATTACTAATAGTAACATGTCTAACAATAAAGTTAATTGCCTATACCTTGTTTTGTATCTAACAGGTTAAATATATAATAACCTCATAAGTCCATAATTATAATATAATGTTGAGTTTACACGTCGATAAAATATCAAGTGCTACAAAAATACAAATAAACATTTAAGGGGGTGGTTTAGACCATCAAACTGAACAAATTTGACTATGGGACCAAAGTCGAAATAGAGAAAAAAAATCTGATGTTCCATACTAAACTACAAATCTACTCGAGTTAAATGTATGGGATAGCTGATTTTTTTTTCGGGATTTCGTTTTTGGTCCCATAGTGAAAGTTGTTCAGTTTGATGGTCCAAACAACCCCCTTAAAAGTTTATATGTTTATTTTTACATTTGTAACACCCAGTAGAGCCCGTCCAGAAAAATAAAAAAGTTGAAGGCGCACCAAACGACAGATAACAGCATTTATGCATTAATCTAAATAATTTCAATGATTTTCAGCAAGATGGCAAGTTTCATTTTTTTTTTTTTCTAGTCAGTCCAGGTCATCACATAGACATACAATACACATAGAGGGTGGATATCTATAGATAAATACGAGTTGGAAAAATTGATACTGAACAACAAATTTAGTAGTGCGCAAGAAGCTTAGAACGTAGCGCGCCGCGGCGTCAATTTTTGAGTTTGTACGTAAGATGAAGGTAAGAGTCGGACTCGCGCACAGAGAGTTTCTTACGAGTACCACCATCATGGAGTTATAGCCAATGGATCCATACCCTCCTTACAAGCATGGAAACACGAAAATTGACCATGGCTACTAAATTTGAGATTTTTAAATGAAAATACTTGTTACGCAATTCTTCTTTTAAGTGTGAATTTTCAAAACTTGATTAAATGGACCAACTTTTGAAATAACTTGCGAAGTTAACGCCATACATTTTTATACAGGGTACTATAACCTCAAAGGTGCAAAAGAAAAAAAAATCCGCAGAAGTCTGACAGACTGAGACATAGTGTTCTAAATGTTTGTCACTAATCCCTTATTTTTGAATTGGATCCACTAAAAAGATTATTCAGAATTGCGTAACAAGTATTTTCATGAAAAATTCACAAATGTGGTTATAGTAACTACATCTCAAAGTACAGCGCAGGGTTCCTAATGTTACCAACAATACACAATCTTAATAACAATCAAACTTGGATTTATTTTTTATTTTTCTCTGAACAGTTATTAACTTGCCTCTCCTGTTTTCGGCTTGACGTTGAGTTTAGGGACAAACCCTAAAAAGGACGACTGACTCTTCTTCAAACATTAAGTGTGTCGGTGAAGAGTAACACAAAGTTGTTAGAACCTGCTATCTACATGCGATTTTACCTCTACATCAAATTTTTTTCTTATCGTAGAGCATTGCACGAGAGCGAAGGCAACTGGACGGAAAGTGAATGCGTAGAGGCACGTCGCAGCGGTGCTCTATGGGGCGGGCAGGCGCGCGCGTGCCGCCGGCAGCCCTCCGCCATGCCGCACGTGGCCGCGGCAGCGAGGCTCGCCAGGGCCGCCTGTCTCGGCGCTCACGCCGGCGACCGCTGGAACTGCTCCTCCATCGAACTGGCGCCGAGGTTCAGTCCCGATTTACTAACAGGTAACTACCCAAAGTGCTACATTAAAATAACCCGTTGAAATGCTGATGCTGACATCATGTATTTCAGAAGACAACTGGACCTCACTGAAATAGTGCTGTCCACTCCACTATTGAGACACATCTTCACTAGTCGATCTTTTAGAGCTACAATTTATAGGTATTATTTTTTCTACCTATATTAAAAAATAGTTTTCCTCAGCTTTGAAATTGAAGCTTTAGCGATTTTATTCTAGAGTCGTATCTTTCCACTAGAGCGGCACTTCAGTAGAGTGGATTTATTAAAGTGCTACTACAGTGTGGACTGCGGGGACCCGTTCGTTCCGTCTAGGACGAGCAGAACTTCCGACAATAATGAAAGATAAGGGAAGGCAAGTTTGTCGAGTCTTTTAAATCAGCGGCGAGGCATTGTGTCGGCGCGGCCGGCGGAACGACAGCGCCCTTTCTTTCAGCGGACGCTCGCTCGCCCGTTCCGCACTGAGTACTCTCTTTATTTACGTGTCACATGCACATTTTATTTATCGCTTCGCGGACAATTAATTTTTAAATTAGTTCATTGTTTCTTATTTAAATTACCGGCCCCTAATGGATTGCTATTGTTAAACCAAACCGTGACGTTAATGAATAGACTTACAAAGGGATTAGATTAAACACGTTACAAGTTTAACACGGAGCTGAATAAAACCGATTGATGAAAGAATTAAATAAACGAAGACGTCACGCAAAGATATCCTAATTCGACGATGTCACGAACTTTGCTCAACTGTCGCTGTACATCATTATGTCGTGAGTGTCGTGACTCGTGACGTGACCAACCTGCACCTCTATCGATCTTTTACGAAAAGTAACGATGGCGGAAAGGGCTCAGCTCGACCAAGAACGACTTAAATAATATCTGCCATATCGATTGATTTCAATTCTCTTTCGCATCTCTCACAATCAGCCTTTCGTAGCCAACGACAGTGAAAAACAACTATCTAAAAGTTAGGAATAGAAAAGAAGGCAAACAATGGGGAAGTTTTTCTAGTTTTAGCATGGTCGGCGACATTGTGTAGTTGGCAGCTACTGCCATCCGGATGCCGACTGAGAAATACGGAGCATTGTTTTTGGTCGCCACTTCTGCAGCCGTCTTTCCACTTTAGGAAATTAATTGACACGGAACGTTGTCGGTTACAAACAAAACCGTTAGGAATCTTTGAGCACTCCCGGCTTGATACATTTTAATTAAAAGTTTTACGAACCGAGTAACGTCTGCGGCTGCCTGCGGTAATGAACGCAGCAGAAATAAACGTTTCATTAAGACTTGAGTAGGTGCTTTCAACTAATTTAACGTAAAGTTGATACCATGAAATGCCGCTCCAATTTCGATGCGTTGCGTACCGTTAAAGGCATGCGAAGATTGATTTCTGTAACGACTGAAAATAAATCAATGTTCAATCCCTTATTGATGAGAAACTTTTATCTTGAATACCGATAAAGTTATCTTTCGTTTGTTAAATAAAGAGGCTATCGAAGGCCTTACAATGCGATCAGTGGTGAGGGTCGAGCTTCAGGGACGGACAAAAGATTTAATTACACGCATGAATCAAGCGCAGAGGGTGCGGGGTGGTGAGTCGGGCAAGCGGGCAGGCGGGGAGGGTTGTCAGCGATAACCGTGAGCGGTGCACTCACGCGCGATCCGTTGCCGACACAGCGATGTAGGTACCATGCGATAAGCTCGCTGCGCTATTGTTTAGCGAAGCTAAGGACGACCGTGCGGGCTTTATCGTGATTAGATTGTCGTAACAAGGATTATTTTTAATGTACTTTTTATTTATATATTTCAACGTTTTAATACCTAGTCAGTCCATGACTACGTATAAAGTGGGTCTTTCAATTTCAGCATACATTAATATGATGTATCTTACGTCTTCTTATGTAGAGTTGGTTCACCAGTAATATGAAATACATAACTTTTTACGTTGCGACAATTTATAAAAACCATATACTACCAACCATTCTGATGCATATGTGGACTAACGCTCGTTCATCCTCCCTGAGGGTAGGCTTGTGCCCTGCAATGGGACGTATATAGGATGGTTATCATGAGCGTAGCAATGATTTCTTTCCCAGGGGGGCCAAGCCCAGGTGAAGTCGTTGCAAGTAGAACTCTTTAATATACATATACCAAGATAATCAGTTGGTGGTAGCAAGAGCTCAGTTTCAGAATACAGAACCATAACAAAAAAAACAACCGAGTGAAATGAGCTCGAATTTTCGAATTAGATTCTGACCACATTGACTTTTCAAGAAAGTGAACACGAGAAACGAACCCGGCCCGCCAACCCCTCTTACTACGCCTATGCTGGTTATGAATGATACACGGTGCACGAAGAAGCACACCGACTTGCTGTTATTTTTACGCTCATCTTTTACTCGATCTTTGGCAGGTACCCGGGAGCAGGCCTACGTATACGCGATGTCTGCAGCCGCGCTGACGTGGTCAGTAGCCCGCGCATGCGCCGCGGGCTCGCTGGCCGCCTGCTCGTGCGCCGCGCCGCCGCGCGCCCCGCCTCGGCCCCCGCGCCAGGCCCAGGTCACACCCGCAGAGCCACATGCCAGGTTCAAGTGGGGCGGGTGTGGCGACAACTTTCAGTGGGCCGAAAGGTAACGTTTACCTTGGTATTTTGTTGCCTAGATTTGTTACGAGTCGGGATGCAAAGTCTAATCTACCTATAGCTTGGAACAATGGGATGCATGCAAATGACAATGTTTGCATGACAACTTCTAATCATGGTGGTTTAGAAGAACAAAGAATCAACCAATTACCCTAATTATTAGCGTTGGTGGCAATTAAGAACTAACTGGCTGGTAATCCAGTCTGCGGGCGAGTTAACCATTTTTCGGAACTGACAGGGAAGCAGTTAGTAGTATAGACTAGTATCAAACCTCTTTTGCAACCTGAATCAATTGAACACAACTAAACATCTACAGATTCGCAAAACAATTCCTGGACGCGCACGAGATAGACGTAAGAGATGGGAAGATCGAGAATATCCTTGATATAGAAACGACAACGACCGACCAGCCAACGACGACGACAACCTTAGAGCCCACGACTGCGCCACCGGTTGTGATCCTGGTGGATGACCAGCCCGCACCAGCGAATACCAGCGTACCGCCCAAATCTAAGAGGAAAGGGCGTAGAGGGAGGAAGCGGCTGCCGAGGTCACCCAGACGGGGGAGGCCGACACGAAAACGCTTCAGATCAAGGTATGTCCTGAATAATATTAAGTTTTTGTTATAATGCAGGATGTAAAACTGAGGCTTTGTTTTGACCATATAAATGAATACCTTTTTTATGTGGACTCTCACAGAAAAAGGCAATGTTCCAAAAAAAACGAGGTTGTATAGCCTATCTATAGAATCCTAGTGCAGAGCAAATGGCAAATACCCCTGAAATCTGGAATCATAAATAAATATGAGAGGGAGATCTACACTACCTAGGTAGGTACTGAGAGAACTGAAGAAAAAAAAGATTATCTCTTCTCTACTTTACAAAATTAAAATATGGTTCCCATTGCTCATGAGCATTGGTTATTCATTTTCTTTCACCAAAATTAAATTGGAGGTGTTTTCTAAACGATTTGTTGAAAGTAAATTTAACTATTATATTTTATATCAGGTACCAATACGAAGATAGAGGATCCAGATACCGAAACATTGAGTACCGCATGGCGGCAGACGATCCACGCTTCGACCCGCAAGTCGACCTGCGCACGCGTTTAGAACAGTTGCGTGCGCTCATCGCTTCAGCCAATCTTATCAACGGCCGGTTTGGACGAAAGGTTAGAATGATATTAAACAGCGTAAATACTCTGGAAAAGTTTTATCTAACTTGGTGTGGGGTTACGTCGATGTTTAATACAAATAAAAACGTTAGCTCATTGTACACATTAATGTATTACAACGTCGGAGGAGCTCTTGGGACTTAGAGGAGCTTCGTTGTTCGAACACTTGCGGACCGGTGCACGTTTAGCTGGATGAACGTTTTTGCAATATTTTATCATGAGCATCTCCAAGATTCGAAAGAGTTCCGGACGGTGCCGTTAAATGGCGGTTTTCATAAACCAAATATGAGGCATATTTAGACCGCTTGAAAACACTCTGGCAGCTAACTAGCCTACTAGTGGTCAACTGGCCACTAACTTGCCTCTACCAATCCGCAGTGGACCTGCATGGCCGATAACCTTACCCTTATTGGTGTGAGATCTTTGCGCTGCAGTGAACGTCAAAGATTTAAGTGGACCTTAGGAAGACTAATATTGGTAGCAACTATATCTTCGAACTATATTATATCCGCAGTAGACCTGCGTAGCCGATACCCTCACCCTTATTGGAGTGAGACCTTTGCGCTGTAGTGAACGTGAAAGATTTAAGCCAGTGGTCTTAAGAAGACTAGTTTTGATAGCAACTATATCACACAAGATAGAGACATTATTTAAAATATCATTCTTGCATTGTGCTTTCGTTTGAAAATACAGTCTCGAACCTAAAACACATTACGACGGGCGGGCGCGGACGGACGGGCAGGGTGCAATGTAAAATTATACTTCAATACAGATAGAATTGACAGAGAGAACGCCCATACGGGCCCCACGGAACTCTTATTAGTATTGAAATAGGTAATTATTTTACATTGCACACTCCGCGCCCGTCCGCGCCCGCCCGTCGTAATGTGAATAAAGCTTGAGTCACTAACCTTTCCTTCACTTGCCAGGTTGTATCATCAGGAATGCGAACAAAATGTACTTGTCACGGCGTATCAGGGTCATGCTCGGTGCGCACTTGCTGGCGCGCCTTGCCACCGATAGCGCGGGTTGCCTCTGCGCTGGCCGTGGAGACGTCGCGCGCCGGCCCGCTGCGGCCGCGCAGGCAGGCGCGCAGGAACAAGCCGCGGCTGAGATACGTCACGCCCAGCCCGGACTACTGCGAGCCTGACCCCGCCGCGGGCTCGCTTGGCACTCATGGCAGGTACGTTACCGGAATAAATGAAGTGTTGGCATTTGTAATATTATTACGCTATTTGGTTTTTGGAAGAACAGAATAAGAGTTTTTGAAAACCTCTTGAGACTTTTAGGAACAGTCCTGTTAGGGTTTGAAACTATTTGGGAGATTATCCTTAAGTCCATTGACTGTCGCAATTTCAGGTACAAAAAATCGAATTATTCGTTACGCGTCGCTTAAATCTAAGTTGATTTAAAGATAGATGATCATCATCATCTCAGCCGACAGACGACCACTGCTAGACATAGGCCTCCCCTAAGGATCGCTACAACGACCGGTTCTGTGCATTGCACGGGATAATTAATAAAATAATATAAGAGATAAATAAACGATTCAAACCTTATTTTATTTGGTAACAGGAAATGTAACGCCAGTCTAGGCAGCGCTCTGGGCGGTTGCGGGCGACTCTGCTGCGGGCGCGGACGTCGACTGATCCGCTCCAGTCGGCTGGAGAGGTGTCACTGCAGGTACCACTGGTGCTGCCGCGTCGACTGTCAGCTCTGCAGGCTTACCTCCGAGGAACATTATTGCAATTAAATACCAAATTTTCAAATTGTAATCCGAATAAAAGATGATAATACATTGTACTCACCTACGATGACCAGATATGCAACAAATCGTCATTTTGAATTGTCTTCAGTTTAAAAAAATACATAGCATATGCTCACGACTATATTGCCCAAAGGGGAAGTCAGAGATATACAGTGAAAAACAAACTGTTCCTTTTACAGGTATTTAAAGCCCAATGTATCAAAATGGCTACATCTATTAACGCACGACAGAAATAAATTTAATATAACTCCTACTTTGGTTTGGGTATAAAACATTGGAGGTAAAAGTCAAATTCATAATTTTTTTCTCATTTGCTCAAATTGCAGACATTACCAAAGAATAAAAAATAATATTTCCAACAAATACATAGAAACTAGTCATTTTAGATAAGCAGTAAACAAGTTGATGTAAAAATTTTCTTCTTTAGATAACAATGAGTAGCCGGGTACGTAACCGAGGGAAGTACAATTAGCATCTACTTCCGCAGTTTGTTACCTGTGAGTAGTATTAAATTAGAAAGTAGGATTTTTAACAAATAACGACATACCACCAAAAGAATTACAGTACTTAGGACGGCAACGTTTTTTCTCCTAAATACTCGTAAATAACTACTTACTTTATTATTTGATTTCTTAAGTTACACAGGCTGTTGACAGATAAACAGAAACCGTGTGTATAGAATCGATAACAGAATTATACATACTATGATTATAAATATTATACATACCTAACTGAAGTTACCAGACATCGAAGTCGGATATCTATTGTTCCTACTCCTCCTATCTTCTTTGATTAAATTAATTGCGGGGTTCTAAGAGAGATTAGAGTCATCCACTGGCTCGCTGGACTAAATTGTCTAGTGTTGTGAGATCCTGGTTTACAGGAGTTACGGAGAGGGGAATTTGCAGTAGACCTAAGCCCTAATTTAAAAAATAGTTGGGAAAATACAGCATCTCAAGGTAGAAGAAGTTTTGTAGACCCAGCAGAAGTTTTGTAGACCGGTCTTGTAACCATCACGCCAGCCGGTCGGTCGGCCGAACATCATTATATGTGTAACTCCAAGTTATCAATTCTGAACAAATATAAGGTTTTGAGTTTGTTTGTTAATAACATCCATAACTAATAGAAATGGTAAAATTGATGTTCGTAGTAGTATAATCTTGACAATAAAGTGTTTTGTAATAAATGTGTTGTAGTTTTATATAAAGGGCGCTATAAATATTGCTTCACACAAAGTTTTTTAGTCTTCACTTTGATAAAATATTGAAGCTTGATGTAAATATTCAATTTCTTAGATTATGATTAGTTTTTATTTATCATTTTGTATTTTTTGTATGACCTGAAAGATAAGTGCAGTTTTTTATTTAACAGAATCTGTATTACGGAATGCGCCTTCCTTAGGCCATTTAGTTGTTTAGACAGCATACCATTATTTAATGTAGATTATTTATAAATTACAAAGTATTCAAACTGAGACTACATGTTTACCTTTTAAATTCAATTGTAAATAAAAATTCGTACTTAGAACATTGTTGTTTTCTTAAAATATAATGCAGGCACTACAATCTCACGTGAACTTCTCAGCAAGAACTTTCAAAGGAAAATTACTACGATTGATCCCGCAAGAACATTTAAGGGCATCTACACCCTCGTTCTCGGCCTTTCTCGTCTGTTATCGGCGAGAATGTAGTGCCTGCTTGATATAACTGTATAAATGAATAAACAGTAAGTGGGTATAGCATCAGAAATTTATTTACAGGAAATCTTTTTGCAGTGAATGGTATCCAATGCTAAATAACTCGAGTGTTTTCAGTACATATAAGCCTTCAGGTTAATTAATAGAAAAACTGAAAAAATGCATATGACCCTCATAACAATCACTAACACAAGAGATTTCGAGATCTCGGATTTCCATTAAATGTGTAATACTTAAACAATGGAATAATTGAATCACGTACAGTATTTGGAACACACTTATATTATAAGAAATAAATCCTAGCAGAACGATATCGTAAGATGAAAGTCACTTATTTGCTAAAAAAATCACATCACTTCCTCTTAAATATTATGTAGTAGAAAAACAGAGAAGATATTAGATACTGTAAATAAATGTTTTCACAATACAAAGCAGATTCTTGCTGATAAAAGAGGTGATTTGAGAGCTTCAAGTAACTTAAGAAAGATGAAACGAAGTTTATGTGTATTTAAAAGTCTTTTTGAGCTTTTTTGGTGTAACTGGCATGGATAACATAGTTTTCTTTACATAGGCACATTTTCTTTTTTTCATAAGTTGACTGTCGTGTTTGTTCCGGCGAAAAAAACTTCATAATATCACAAGCTCTAACGACATTACATATTATATACAAAAGTTAATTTGCTAGGAACGCGCATTATATTGAATTTATGTATAAAATTACTTATACTTCAACAGAACTTGTTATACCCAATCAAATTCACAACTAAATTAACAATATTTAATATTTAGCTCATCATAACTCAGTGTGTTCTTCGTGACCTGTACCTGGAATTATAATAAATAAGCAGACTTTAGTAGATGCCGTTTATCGGAGACAAGAACATAAGGTATTAATACTGTAAACAGTTACATGAATAAAGAAATATTACTTACTTGAATGACTTTCAGATGGCATTGTTTCTTCATGGTGAGAGCTATCGATTTCCTGCAAGAAAAGAATAAACATTATGAACAATACAATACAGCCAAACCTTTGCCCAGTTGTAGGGCACAGAACAAACTTTTTTCGACGAATCTTACATTTTTATTATTGGTCTAAAGCCCATGATTATAAGGCATCTTGTACTACAATGGTCAGGATGACTAAGGTAAAATCTACTTATCGTTTTAATAGACTTTTCGTTATCAACTGCGGAAAAAATTAATGCTTTATTTCTAAGGTAGTACAAACGGTTTTTGCTGTTCTGCAAATACGTTGCATGTGTAAACTACGTCGGAAGTAAAGCAGCCGCTATGGGGTTTCGGGTTTCGGGTTCGAATCCCGCAAGGGTTAAATATACAGGATCCAACTTAATATGCTGACACTTTTTCAGGGGATTAGCGGACCGTCAAACTGAACCACTTTCTCTATGGCACCAACATCGAAATCGGGAAAAAAAATCTGAATAGGTTTGCAAGTTTATATGGAACAGACGATTTATTTTCGCGATTTCGATGTTGGTGCAATATAGAAAGTAGTTTTTGACGGTCTGATCTTCCCCTAAAAATGTGTCAGCATATTAACGGTGCGTTCCGATTCATAAAAACAGTGATGTGAGCGATTACAGCGCTAACACCCGTTTCATTTGCGTTAGCGCGCCGACAGCGCTGATAGCGTTCTACCAATTCGGAACGCTAGATATCGCGCTCACACCGTTCACACCACAACATTCAAATATTCACATTATTTTCTTCATCACTAATCGTTATTAAACTTTTATTCGTCTTTTTTAGAACATAATCAAACCCAGTACTACTAAAGAAACCTAAATCGAGACCTAAACAAACCAAAAATATACGACAGCAAAACTGTCAAGCGTCACTTTTGAAAATTCAATTTCAATTCAATTTTTTTTGTTTAGTGGCATCCAATGTGTTATCACAATTCAGCCAATGTCTCGTTATGTGGATAGTATATGAAGGAAAATGATCAGTAGTATTTATTAAGTCTAGAGTGGCAGTTTTGCCAATGTAAGTAGTTTATAATCTCAAGTGATTGTTTTAAGGTTAAAACACAAAAGAGTTCACAAAATGGTGGAGCCACGTGCAATCCCAACGCGTCGATACGTACGCGCGTCCGTACTCCGCCAGAATTGCAACGCGACTCCTTTTGAAAATTCGCTCAAAATTTTACTAGAACAAAACTATCAAACGTCACTTTTGACAACTCGCTCACAGTGCTAACTCCACGAACCGTGAGCACTGTTATTGCAAGATGGCGTCGGTAGTGACGTCATGAATGACGTCACGTTTTCTATTGTGGACGCGCTCACGTCAAATCGGAACGACATTTATCGCGCTCACAGCGCTATCGGCGTAATTCGGGACGCACCGTAAGAAGGACCCTATATGTATTGTGGATAGGAATATTTGTGCCTAAGTCCTGGATGTTTTTATCATTATATGTATTGTGTATCGTTGTCTAGTTATCATAATACAAGTCCGGGAGATTCTGATACTACTCTGGTACTTTAAATGGGAGTATGTGTCAAGATATTCCAAGATTTTCCTATAATATAAAGAAACTACATCGAACCTGTTCATGGTCGGCCGCCTGGTAAAGTCCGCGGCGCACACGCGCCTGCAGCGCCTTTATCTCCTCATCGTACTCGCGCCACTCGGGCACGATCCGCATCGCCGCTGACAACTTCGCTTCTTTCGTCATCGGGTTATTGCACTACGAAAACATGTGATCCATATTAGTTCATGGTTTAAAATAATTCGTTCGACGATTCTTGAACGATGAGATGAATTTTGAATGTGGGCACTTGCCACAGATGTCAACACCCACAAGTTATAGCAAAGAAGCCAACAGATGGCGACACCGTCGCCCTCGGAAATATGTTCCATACAAAGACAACGTTCACCGTGAATACCTAACTCGTAATCTACTACAAATAAGGTTAACAATCGAATGCAAGACAAATCGCACAAGATAAATAATCGCAGAGTGTATATAGAAGGTCCAACTAAGAACTATTGGACCACGGCCGGTCCCCAGGCTTCACATCTAGCCTGGCGGAAGATCCTCCTTTTTCACTGGAGGAACCTTCCCAGTTGATTCTCCATATTCGATGTGGAAGAATGAGTAATAGAGTGAATAATAAATACAATATTTTTGTACATACAGACGGCAACGAAAGTCGATGAAAATTTGTCACCTTTATTCCTATGAGAAAAGTACAAAGAATCGTCTACTTTCGGAGCCGACGGTACAAAGAGATACAAATATTTTAAATGCAAATTGTTAATTACCTAGTGATTAGAAGAGAGAATAAAAATGTTTAATGTAAAAAATAAAGTGTAAGTTCTCATCAGCTTTCAAATTTTTAACGAAGGTAGTTTTATTTCTCAATCTGGTTCCTCAACTAGTTTCCCATTTTCTATATCTAGATGCTTACCAAGTCGATAGTTTTAGCGTATTTCTTGGAATTTTCGTCGCACCAAGTCTCGCACCACAGCCATTCTTGTGGCAGCGACTTTATGGCCACTTGGTGTATCATGTTGTTCGGCAAGTCTTGATCTAAAACAATTTTAAAAAAGGCCATTTGTAACGGTCATGTGCTAACCTGAACCAAAGCAAACTCATCACACTCATGACCGTCCAGGCCCGTCGGACGAAAATGTACTGCTGGATTGCCTACGGAACTCCGTTCTTCCCTTCACCACTGTGACTCAATTTACGGATTTTTTATTTAAAGAAGGCACTTTTCAAACCACTGTCTGTACCTATTGTAAACTTTGTACCTTAGGTTTGCAGGGGGAAAAGACAATTTTGCTAAAGAAATATAACTAAAACTTACCTAAGTTAGACAAACTGTTGGGGTCCTGGCTCAGAGCCTGGTACTGTCCACGCAGACGGTCCCCGGCCGCGATACGCCGGAACCTCTTCAAGTCTACCACGTACAGGGCGCTGATGTGGTAGCTCCGGCCCTGCAGGTGGTTGCGCCAGTAGCCTTGCTTCCAGAATCTGTTCACAACCACAACAACATTCAATTTGTAAGCTGTCTTGGTTTTAGGGTGCCATACCTAAAGGGTGAAACGGAACCCTATTCATAAGCCTACATCCGTCCGTCCGTCCTAGCTTCAGAGGGTTGTTTCTTTTGAACCGCAATTGGTAGCCGGTAGAAATTTTCACAAAATATGTATCCATTATATTGGATTTGTGGACAAATAATAAAAAAAATTCATAAAGTAAACAATTAAGGGGGGTTAACAAGAAACGTTTTTGTTTCTGGTATGATCATAGTGCATACTCTATACTAAAACAACAAATAATAAAAACCAGTCAAGTGTGTGTCGGGCGTGTGCAAAGGATCCCGGAAAAAAACTTTTTTTGTTGTTAATATTGTATGATAGTACGACGGAACCCTCCGTGCGCGAGTCCTACTCGCACTTGGCCGGTTTTTTTTTCGAAATTTTATTACAGCATTGCTCAGGGAGCAGTTACACTTATGACTGCCGGCTATGGGGGGACTACAACAGAGACAACGAACCGCCCTAGTAGGTCAACCGAACTATAAAAAGAAGTTAAGCAACCTACCCAAGCCCAAGGGCACCCCGAAGGGGTTCGGACCTTGGTCTTGGGCGGTGCTGGGGCTACGCGACGGAGATCAGTGAGACAACTGTCTATGTTAAACGTGTTTAAGTGACTCTTCATCGGTCACAATAAACGCACTGCTATTTGTTCTCCTTTTAAAGATGAGAGGCAAGTGAATTTGTGTTAGATGTAGGCAGTGCATAAGTAAATGTTGATGCTAATTCCTTAGAAAAAGCTTTGTCGCTTAGTGCAACACCCAAGGATGAACCTGGTGAGTGACCTTTTGACGTTATGATTATAATAGAAAGATTTTACGTTACAGTAAAATCTATATTGTGATCCTGTAGTCCTCTCCGGGCCTATTCACAACCCGAAGAGAACAAAAGGATTACAATAAAATTATACGCTTTCTGCCCAACTGGTGGCCCCATTCTAGACCGCTTTAAACATAAAATAAAAGAAAAAATTTCTCACCTGAATCCTTCCATTTCTTTCCTGCTTTCACAGAAAGGCGTGTAGCCATAAGGTGCGCCTCCTAAATCTAACTCCACTAGCTCCTTCAAATCTGCTCGTACAATCTATAACAACGGAATATTGTAATTAACAGTTATTCACAAGTAATTAAAGGCTTATTTTTATTCGTTATTCGAAGTCGAGTCGAAGCCGTTGTACTCGTGTGGCGAGTAACCTTACCTGCAGGAGGCGATGGTTCGATCCCCGTCCAGGCCGACTCGTACCAATGAGTCTTTCGGAATTTATGTACGATTTGTAACACCACAGGCTTTTTGGTGAAGGAAAACATCGTGAGGAGACCTGCATGCTAGTTTCAAGTCGTGGATTATACCCACTGCCCATTATAAGTGGCGACGGGCTCAAATCCCGTTACACTGGACTGTTTCGTTACTACTAGTGAAACGTGTATGTTCTGAGGTCTCAGAATATCTCTGACTACCCTCGGGGACTATAGTCGTGAGCATATACTTATGCTTTTATGCGATAGATTCGTGTGAAGTATTGATGACTGCAATATCATAAACCTAGACTTTTGACTAGGTCTATTAATTAATGAATGATATAGTAACGAATATAGGCACACCCAGGGGGATGCATCTGGCCTCCCCTTCTCTGGAGCACCCTGCCTCCCTGCGTACACTTAGCTGGTTAATTATGTATACCTACAGTATATGTCTGATTTAACAATCACTTTAGATGACCTCTCACCTGATCAGCATCAACGAAGATGATCTTCTTGACGTGCAGCGGGAACAGTACGTCGAGGAACAATATCTTGTAGCCCCAGATGGTCCGCTGCCTGTCACGCTGCCTCTGCAGCCAGCGCGGCCATTGGTACTGCACCAGCTCGTATTGGAACCCGTATTCTTGTGCCATATAGGGCAAGATGTCCTGCAAGATAAGATTTTGTTTTATTACAAATATGTATAATTGAAATTAAATGAATGAAGCCTTGAAAAATCATTGCTTTAAAACCCGGAGATCCACCAGCTCAAGAAACCTTCTATATTTTATGATAGATCACAACTAAATAATCAATAGCGAGAAAAACGAACTAACACTTTCGACATCATTATTTACGAATGTCAAGAGGTTGGAGAAAATGGCAGCACAAACCAACCAGAGCCAATAAACAAGAGGTTCTAGACCTCTGCAACGGATGGGGGTTTTAGATTGAACGGATGTTTAAAATCTCTCAGTGGCATACTCCACCATGCAGACCCATACATGCTCCAGCTAGCAAGTCAAGTCACCTAGCTATCAGAGTATTTTCAAGCCCCTTTAAGATGCCTTGACCTAATGAATGTCACTATCTAGTTAAGATATAAACATTATCAATGACAAACCTTGAGCGAAGGACTAAGATAGTTTTTCAAGAACCAGAACTTGACCGGTGACTTGGTGTTCTTCAGCACGGAGAGCATCATGATCCGAATGAAGCGTTCGTAGAGATGTCCCGACGCCACGGAGAACACGTTGATAGTTTCGTCTTGCGCCTCTTGGTCCTCCCCACCGCCGAACGAACTGAAAATATAACATTATTAAATTCAAAAATAAACAATATTTACACCTAAATTAGTCAACATAGAAGTAAGGACTGTGGTGCTGGAGATATTTGCTATAGTTAATTTAGTTTTTGAGAGTTACGCGGTCATACTAGCAGTTACGAAGGTAAGAACTCTACCTGACCCATCCGAACGGAATCCCATTTTTCCGTAGCGTTAACCCTTTCTGTCACTCAGAAACATCATTCACAAGAGCGAAGACATTGCTCGCCAGCTCCCGCACGCTTCGGGTTGCGAAGTACGGACGCTGGCAAGCAGATTATGTGCAGGTCTTGTCCACGCCACACGAACAGCCGTTTAACAGTCATATACAGGGTGCAATTTATATCATTAGCATCCTTTTAAACTAAGAGTCTACCCATCAAACTGAACAACATTTACTATGGGAGCAAACCGATAACGCACGACAGAAATTAATTTAATAAACCTCCTACTTCGGTTTGGGTACATACAAAATATTGGAAGTAAAAGTCTAATTCACAAAATTGGTCTCATCTGCTCAATTTGCTGATATTACCAAAGAATAAAACAAAACAAACAAATACATAGAACTGGTCATTTTAGATAACCGGCAAAAAAGTTGATGTAAAAATTTGATGTTGTTCAGGTTAATGGGTATACTCTTAGTTTAAAAGAATGCTAATGATATAAATTTCACCCTGTAGACAAAAGTTTTGCGATATATTCTAACCTGCGTTCACTGTTCTAATCTAACCAATGAAACATGGTATAAACACCGTTCACTACTGATAACAATTTACGACAAATTACGTATAAATAGAAACCAAATTGAACTCAACATACCTTGCAATAGAGTTCCAAATACCACCCGAGTTCTTATCGTCGTTCTCTACGAGTAGATCCAGATGTTGTTTGTCTGGTTTCTTGCTCACTCGCAGCTTGATCACGTGGCTTCGGAAGGAACTCATCAGTACTTGGATGTCGTCGCTACCAGCCGGCGTGTCGGTGTTTTCATGTCTAAATATTTAATTGAAATTACAATCATCACCATCATCAGCCTATATACTGAAGGGTACAGTACTAAAGCCTGAAGGAGGATGTATGGGCATTAGTATTCCTCATGTGCCCAACGCGGATTGGTAGACAATTCAATTAAATGATGACTTCACTCATATGCATAAGAATTTCTTCTGTAGCGTACGCAAGTTTTCTCACGATATTGTCCTTCGTTTTGTCCATTATTTTATAACAGTAATTACAATATGAAACAAAAAGCTTAATAATGTTAAGCAGTCATTCAAGCGCAAAAACTTTTCTTCTTTTTAGACGACGAAAACAGACACAAATTATTGTTTGGCTAGAATGACCGTTCATAGTTACGATGGCATAAAGAATATTATTTCATTTTGTAGTACCCGGAACAAATTATAAAGATTCATACCCAACAATGTCATAAATTTCTTCAGAACGTCCCGGCCTCAGTCTCAATATCCACGCTCCAGGGTTCGCTTTGAGTTGGAAGTATCCCAAATTAGCCATGACTATGGTGTCCATAAGTTCTGACTTTTCCCGAGAGCCGAGGATCAGTTGGAGTCCACGCGGTGGGGTACCGAGTGTGGTGTCCCAAGCGTGGCCTTCTAGTAGTAGGTATTCGAGTTCAAATTCACTGTTAACAAAATAGTGTTAGCAACATTAGTAAAGAAGCCTTAACAAATACGTGCCCCCTGACGTACATGCTCGTTTTGCAGACTTTATAGCGGTGGTGCTCAGACCGCTATATGCGTCCATCTATGGGCACCTGTTAAATTATATTCACTGTTCATTATAATCTTGAATGTTTTCAAACGGATCGTTCATTATTTTGTTGTGTCCGTTTCTGCTCTGAAGTTGCAATATAAACCTTGAATGATAACAGAATTGTTGATATAAGATATTTGTTAACTATTTGGAATGTTGCTACAATTTTTAAGTAAATACTAGCATATTAATAATTAATCTATCATGTACCTAATTAATTTAGTTGGTGTATACCTACTTATTGTAACAGGGGAAGAAACTGCCTCCCAGTACACGGTTTTCCGACTTTAGAAGTCAGGGCCTCGATCATTTGTAAATTGAAATGAAATAAAGATTTTTTTATCATCGGCCTATTTCCGGTCATCAACAAGGAAGAGAGAAAGCGAGCCAGCGCTTAACCGACAAACTGCAGCATTATTATGATAAAATTACATCTAAGCGCGACCCCCCTAAGGGTTGTTACCCGCAGGTCGAGAAAAGATGAGCTAAAAGAACATCTGAGTGTAAAATAAAAATAAATCACCTATGAACGACGGTCTCTACATCGGCCAGCCTAATATTGTCGAGATCGTAGACAGATTTGACGCATTCGACGAGCCAATTCGGTGGGGTGCGCAGCTCCATGGAGAGGAGCGGCGCATGCGGCAGTCGAGAGAAGCGAGCTAACGCGCCGCCTGTCAGCGCGCCTTCCGCTGTGAATTGTAGCTCCGGCTCTAGGACGTAACGGTAGAAGCTGTAACAATACAATAGTATTTATTTGTACACCGAATATATACAAAAATTAGGAAATGAAGCGGGAAAAACGGACCCAAATAACGATTTAATCACTAACTGAAATTTTACATCAACCATAGGATGCCGTTAATTCTCATTAGTACTTTTGACGAAATTTATTAACCTATTCATTACTACATGCGTTGTGCGTATTGTCTGTCACCAGAAAATGTTTGATTATTGTTTATGCAAGGAATACATGATTTTATGATCGACAAACAAAAAGATACAATGTGCATATTAAATAAGTAGAATCATCAGAGAATTAAGGATGATAGTGATCTTTACAATCAAACAAAATATCTATAAGAACTTTAAAAAAATATATCTTCACATGAAACATTAAAAATCTATTGAGATCAGTAAGGTTGGAATTGTTTTTTTAATGCAATTTTTTCGAGTAAAAAGGTACCTCTTGAGCGGCATATCCGAGTTCTTATCCTGCGGGTTCATGAACAGCTTGATGCGGCAGTTGATGACGCGCCGCAGTACGAGCAGCAGCGGCGCCAGCCTCTGCGCAGCGTTCGAAGCTGGGTCCAGAACCGCCACGATCTACACACGAATGTTACTCTTTAAGATGATAGGCGGGCTCTCGAAGAAATTTTGAGAATAGGTCACTTTTCCGACTATACGTATTTGTCGAATCCACCCCTCCGATCCGCCCCTCCCACACACCCCGCCGAATAGAATGTAAGAAACTACTGCAGCTCAAACTGATTTTATCTACATTAAATGGACGAAATCAGCATTTCGTATTCCTTTGTTTTCTATCAAACTAAACAATTTTATGTATGGACATAAGGTCGAAAAATAAATCTGCAGTATACATTTAAGTCCAGTAGGTACTGCAGTTTTTATGTTGGGTCCATAGTGGAAGATGTTCAGTTTGATGGTCTAAACCACCCCTTAAATATTTCTACTGTGTTCGTTACACCCTGTATATACAAACATCCATGACTCGGGAACAAACATGCATATGCATCATAAAAATATTTGAACGTTACGGCGGAATTCGAACCTGCGACTCTTGGCAAGACTCTGCGACAAGAGTCGCAGGTTCGAATTCCGCCGTAGTCCTTATAACCTTAGTCCTTATCTTTGGGTCAAATATCAACTGAACAATCCGATTCTTACCTCTATAGCGGCCTCGTTGTCCAGCATAGGAGGTAGCTCAACGAGCGAATATTCGGTGCGAAGTCCGGAGGGCAGCGGGGTGCGCACGCGAGGACTACGTGACGCCAGCACCGATATTATCTTCAGACGATCCTCGTTCGACAGCTTTGTCAAGTCGTCATCTAAAATTATTAATTACTAGAGTTTACCCGCGACTTCATCCGCACAAATTATACACCAGTGTCTAAATCAAATCATACGTTATCAAACAAAACATGTTTCATCTAAATCAGTTCTGTAGTATTTGCCTGATGCTCGAATGAACAAACAAATTTATTTATTTATATTAGTTTATTTGTTTGTTCGAGCATCACGCAAATACTACAGAACCGATTTAGATGAAACATCTTTTTCTTGTAAATATCTGACATCCGAGACACACTTCTGTTACAGTTTTATAATAGTTTAGATTGAAGAATAATCCAACCCCTTTTTTTGTCTCTTACAATTACAGATTCTACAGGCCATAACTTTTTTCAATGTTAACTCAAGAATATAATAAGCTGTTAGCAAGAGATAAAAGAAAAAAAAGGGAATTAAGTCAAATGTTTCCACCATTTTTGTACATATTATAGTTTGCGCGCAAATCAACTCCTGTTTTTAGGAAAGGGAGACGGGACTGTAACGAGGCAGGCGACGTCGGTCGTCAATTCGGTGAAATCTATGAAGATATCACCAAACATATACATGGGATATGTATGTATGGACAGACAACATGAACATGGGAGCCGGTCCTGTGACTATCAGTTGCGCGCCGACTATAACCTTCACGAATTACAATTTTTACTTTATTATTTGTATGCGATCTTTACTATTAGTAGAAGCGCTCGTTGGCGTAGTGGAGCTTCGGTATTGGAAACGATCACCGAAGTTAAGCAACGTCAGGTCCGGTCAGTCTTTGGATGGGTAACCATTTAGTGGTTTTTCGTCTCGAGCGTTTTCGTGCTTCGGAAGGCAAGTTAAGCAGTTGGTCTCGGAATGTTCCGTCAGATGGCGTTGTAGCTATTCGTTAAGCCAGGTCAGAGGCCTATTGGGAATGCTTTTAAATTCTCTGACAGCAGGTTGACCACTAACTTGCCTCCACCAACACGCACTGGGCCCGCGTGCTGGAGTATGGCCCACTCCCTCTCACCCTTATTCGTGAGAGGAGGTCTTTGCCCTACAGTAGGATTCTACAGGCTATAAATATTTGTATATTTATTTAGCAAGTATAAACAGGACACATAAGCAGATAATAAGATAAAGAAATACCTAGTATTAATATTCATCTGCAGTTACACTCACCATCATCGTCGTCGACTTCGTTACTGGTGGCCTTCTTCTTCTTATCCAGCACCTCCGACAGTTTATCCAAATAGACTTGGTTACTGAACCTGTTGTTAAGAAATGATTACGTTTATAAAATCATAACGACTATACACTACCTTTATGAGAAGACTGGCAGTCTACCAGAGATTTTCTTGTATTAAAAAAACCTCATAAAATATTCGACTTCCGATTCGGTGTTAGCCTTAGGAATGTAAGTCACTACATGTAACTTTAATCAAAAAGCGACAATTGATTTTGAAATGCAATCCTATAAAGTTTACTACTACAACCAGGCCTGTCTGACTCCACAGTTCAGGCACGCTTGACGGTGATCCCCACCGAGTCGTGAATGGCAATAGGTCAGGTATATCGTGTAAACTTCTTGGTCAAATCTCATTAGCCTTGCCGCCATTTTGTGAGTAGTCAATGCGAAACTTGAAAACCCTAGCAATGTCACGCTGCAAGCACGTGAAAGAATGAAAGAGGGAGAATATGTAAAGGCAGCTCTCATGTCTTATAACTCGGTTCATTTTTGTTTGCACGCGCGCCGTTGTTACGACTGGTAGGTTATTCGCGAATTGTACGATAGGACTGGTGCGAATAACTTTGCACCTTATTGCCGTGCAGAGAGTCGCTATTCATTTAAATCTGTTTTCGAAGTGATTCTTTTGTACCGGTAGGTACTAGTATTTATTCTGTGCTACAACCAACCTCTCGAGCAGCATAAAATCGTCGAGTGAGAACTGATCGTTTCCAGAGAAGGGACCGATCAAGCGTGCGTTGTGAACGACTGCGCGCGCGCCGGCACGCAGTTTGAAGCTTCGCGCTGACAACACTCGCGTTGCTTTCAACACCCAGTCGTATTTGTTCAATGCCGGCACTAGTTCTGGCTAAAAGTTAAATTACAATATTAGATGAATTAGTACGATTGGAAACAACAGTTTATTAACATATTCTTGCTTCCTGATGCATTCAGGCACGGTCCGAAGGGGTGAGGAGGAGGGGTGGGGGGTGTCACAGTGGACATGACCCCCCCCAAAATCATCATAATGTGTGCAATAAAATTGTGTAATGTGCAATACAGTCTAATTTTTCGTCATATTATTATTAGTGACCAGGAATATTTACAATGATCTAAACTGAATTTATACATATCTGATTTAACATAATCAGTAAAATTAAGCGACTTAAAATACCATAATAGCAAGTTTACCGCTAACCAGGTGGTAGTTTCAAAAAAAGATTTGACGTTGAATAAGTGTGCTTCAAGCTCCTATATTGAATAAAATATGTTTACTTCAAACTTGTCCCCAACAATCCGCCACGTAATGGAGTATAGCCTAATAGGGGATCATAGCCTCATAATAATGAATGAGTAGAATTTAACTTGCAGTAGGAAGTACAAAGACGGAAAATAATTTTAAATTCATACATACCAAAATATCACAATCCTTCCTCTCATGGCATCCTTCATTTTCCAGTAGCTGCATCACGTATTTAGTAGCTTTAGCAGGTTCCAGAGTGTTCAAAGCAGCCAGCACTACTTTGTTAAGCGACTGATCCTCAGCCGACGAACTGTCTACATTCGGTATGAACGCCACTCGGATTCCACCTGATTCCCGCTAAAGAAAAGTATACCCAATTTAGATAAAAATTTAAGTAGACATTAAACTGAAGTTTTTTTGAAGACAATGCTTACCATAAATGTTAAGGCGTCCTTCAATAACACTCTAGATTCCTTGTTGTTAAGATCACCGGCAATCCAAATGGTTTGTGATATTTTATCAGGCTTCCCTGGCTTAGTGAAGTACTTTAGAAGGGGTAAAGAGGTGGCTAATGCATCGCGACCTGCACAGAACAATCAATTAAACACTTTATATAGATATACAGTAGATACAGTTTTAATTTTAGTAGTTGTAAAGCTACCTGTCAAATGTAAGAGGCGATGTATCTTCTCTTCGGTGAACAATTCTGGTGAAGACGCAACTCCTGAGAGGTCCAAGTACTGGGATGCATCTGAGCTTAGAACTCGACGCTTTAGCCTGTTAAAATAAAAAACTATCATTGAAGAGTTGCTTTAACGAAGTGAACATGGCTACATGAACCAGATTTAATTGCTGATAAATACATGAATTTTTCCAAATTTTCATTTCAATCGATGTATCAATTTGTGCATAAAGGAGATTTAGTGGAGGACAGCCCTACTTTCTAAGGAACATGCGCTATAGGCTGCTGAAGAATAGACAACCGGTGGGTAGTCCCGAGTTCTAAAACGGAAACCATGAACTTGGCAGGCGTAATGTGGGACGCCTTCCGGCCTGAATCGACGACTTGAGATAGGTAGCTGGCAGCGATTGGATCGGGAAGGCCCAATACAAACCTTTGTAGCCCGCCATGGATGAAGCCTATATGACAGCATTACTTAGTCATTACAGTACGGAAACGGTTGTACTTGCCCAGAGCAACGGAGGGAGCCTTGCGGGGAAGCGTGCGGCGCGGATCATCCCGAGTTTTGTATGAAGAAGTTGGGATTGACTGCGCATGACGTACACCGACGGCGGAGTCGCCCGCCCTCAAGAGCGTTGCCATACTGTAAGCCTAATAGTAATACTGTGCCTATATTCAGCAGTGGACTATGACCGGCTGATGACGAAGAAACGCTGCAGTACTTATACTGATGCTATCACTGTAATGTACCTGGGCATCACGTGCGGCTGCTTCATGAGGTAATCAACAGCATCGTCGGCGTCAGAGAGCTCGCCGCGGAACACGGCGCGCTGCAAGCGACCCGTGTGTCGCGACAACGCCGTCACTAGCGACTCCTCCAGTAGTTCCACTGATGAAGTCACTGGGGTGGAGCCCTCGTCCAATAGAGGTACACCATTTATTAGCACCTGAAGGAAAAGGAGGTAAGCTTTACATCTCATACGTAGCCATGGTTATGT
Source organism: Agonopterix alstromeriana (assembly GCA_963924505.1). Lineage (NCBI taxonomy): Eukaryota > Metazoa > Arthropoda > Insecta > Lepidoptera > Depressariidae > Agonopterix > Agonopterix alstromeriana. The sequence continues at coordinate 11,455,998 of OZ004665.1, read as the reverse complement.
TTTAGCCAGTTCAATTCTTTATAAGTGAGTAGCACAAACAAATCCGCATGCTAATTTTAACAATTACCTGAGGATATTTATCGCTACCGATTTTAGCGACAAACTCTTCGGCCAACTGACTTCCAAAGTTGTATTCCGAGTCTTCGGATATGATGTCATCGAGGTTAGCAGTAGAACTCGCGTACTTCTTCAGTTGTTTCTTGACATACTCCAGATTCAATTGTTCGTCTTTAGCTGGATGGAGAAGCTGAAAGGAACGGAAACTGTTACTAAGATCACGATAATTTGTCTATCGCTTTGTTAGTTCGGGAGATGTTGTCTTTACGAACAAATTCTTCAAAAAGGTTTAGTACAGTACGTCTAATTTATTAACGATGGTCGACTATCATTTTATTTCGTGGCAGAAATAAGGTTGCAAGCGACAGCAAGCGTGATAATCACTATCACGCCGCAATAACCGGTCTGCATTATTAAATTAGGTGTAATTACAAGCATTGTAATAAGTTTGTCTGTTTCAGCTTAGGTTCACGGTTTTTGAATGCTTTAATTTCACAAACGGCTTATAAACCATGTTACAGAATAGGAGCAAACAGCGGAATCTCGAAAAAAAAACTGCTGTTCCATCCAAAAATACAGTACCTTACCTACTCAAATGTATGGAACAGCAGATTTTTTTCGCGATTTCGATGCTGGCTCTATAGTGAAAGTTGTTCAGTTTGACGGTCTGAAGAGAACTTTGCCCCAACCTTTCTGTAGGACCCTACACCCTATTGAAAAGGCAAAACAGATGTTTTCGTGTCATATCAGATGACAAAAATTGTATCTTCCTACCTCGACATCGTGAATATATGCTTATAAGTTAAAAGATAAACCTACCTGAGAAAGGAAGTAAAACGCCTCCTTATTGGAATTCTTCTCCTGCGCGACGTAGTTGAAGGCGGACCTGACAGCTGCCTCCAACACCGGGTCCTCACTGCCCGGCGCCAGCACGAGACCAACGCGGACTGGGGTCGCGTGCTTCAGCAGCGTCTCACCGAGTTTCAGTGGAGGCCCAGAGGCTAGGGACGTTGGGTCTACTACTATTACCTGGAAGGCATTGGGTCAGTCAGTAAAAATTTAAATCCGATGGAGTAGTATGGAGATGTCGCATCTTCTTAACAGATGTGTAAACAATGATTACAATGATGGATTATTTAATAACTCTAACGGAAAACGGAACACAAATTATTAATTAACTCTCTCTTTCTATTTCAGACGTGGGAGAGAGATGCCTAGATTAGTTTTTTCTCAACACTGAAAGAAAAAAAGGAGGTAAATTAAATACTTTATGATGGGGATTGGTCGTCTTGCACGAATTCTAAAACTGGCCTATCTTATCATATTAGAGGAAATGGCTACTTTACTAGCAAAACATTTAGAAGGTGTCGGCCGGCGGCGAGTTTTTGTCTTTGCGAGTTTCTAATAGAGGCATAAAATTTTATGTAAAAATGTATTATGACAAAATCCTTGAAATAAATTTGTAGGTTGTTAACACATTGCGTGCGACAGTGTGATGAAATTAAAAATATATCCATCTTGTTTAACTAATCCTACTTAAAATTAGAACATGTTTTAAGAATGTTAATAGTCCTTACATAGTTATAGATATTTCTCCTCAAGTTCCTGAGCATGCCGGGGTACGTAGGCCTCAACAGTTCCATGTAGGACGAGGGCCATCGTCGGTACCGCTCATCCGACTCCAGGTCGTTGAGCCAAGTGATCGAAGTGTCCCTGATGTCAAGACCATATTCCTCCCACGTGAATGACTCTCCCATCTCGAGGGACATTAGTGTGTTTATCAAATTTTTTGATAGACCTGTAAAATATTTTAACGTCTGTGAGTATTCATGCTAAATGAAGCGCAGCATTGGGCACACCATTAACTACAAATAAGAAGCCTATTAAAAATTTTGGCTATAGCAGTCAGTGCATTACATTTATATTCTCGGATAAATAAATACACCCCGTATTAGGACTATAGTCTAAACCCAGCAATATTTTATCAGGAAACTAGATGAAATGGACCTCAATTTTCTAATGATTCATCGCCATCATCATATCAGCCGAAAGACGTCCACTGATGAACAAAGGTCTCGTAAGGATCGCCACAACGATTGGTCCTGTGCTGCCCTCATTCAACGGGTTCCCGCCACCTTCGCCAGGTCGTCGGTCGAAGCAAGCAATTTGTGTCATTAATATTAAATCACTGAAAATATATTTAGAAACCTTACCAAGAGCATGCAAAGTGTTCATAGGGCCAATATCTTCGCGCAATGCGGTAAGCAGACTCATAATGTCAACTTCTTCGGCATCATACTGAGCACCAGACACTAGCAACAGAGGCTCTGCGGGTCGGAGCCCCAGCGATGACGACCACACGTCCTGGTTGTATAGGATCTCCTCACGGAACGAGCGCGGCACGTTTACGTGGATGAGCGATTTAGTCTGAAAAAATTATTAAATTATGGTTTTGGTGGAAACATCATGAAAATCATGTTAAAGTAGATTGCATATATGCACCAAATGACAATCTTGTTTGTAGAAAACTATATGGTATTCAACACCTTTATAAAGAGTATTTTGAATATAGAATCGAGTGTCAAAAAAAAATGTCTGTCACTTGATTGTGAGATAATTACAAAATTACCTAATATTTTCCGCTGGTCTTTAATTTCTAAAAGGTTATGGGCCTATCACCACCATAATGGAAAACATTACGGGAAAATTTCAAATTGGCCTACTAGAAGGTAAAAGCAACTGGGACACATGGAAATTCAAGATAATGTGTGTGCTTCGTACTGTCCCAGAAGCACTGGATATTGTCATTGGTAACTCACGTGAACCAACTGCACCTGTTGCCGAGTCCGGTGATGCCGCGGATGCCACGCACATTGCTAATCTGGAAAAGTATCTAAAAGCCGATGCTTGCGCCCTTCTAATACTGACGACCAATATGAAAGAAGAGACACTCAGGAAGGTCATGAGATTTTCGAAATCGCGAGACGTATGGCTCGAATTACATAGACTTTTCGATGGAACCGACGAAGACAAAACTTACAATCTGTGCATGAGTTTCTTCAGTCACCGAAAAGATGCAGCTGATGATATAGCCACACATATGTCAAAACTAAAAAACGTATGGATGCAGCTTAACCAAGAGTTGAAGAAAGACGACAACAGGGAATTACCAGAACTATTGCTTATATGCAAGATTCTCGACACCCTCGACGAAAGCTTTTTCTCCTTCCGAAGCAGCTGGCTATTGTTACCAAAAGCTGAACGCACCATTGAAAACCTAACGAGTCATCTGTGTGCATTCGAACGAGCACTGAAGAGTAACAACGTACTTCAACAGGAAGCTCTGATCTCGAATGCGCAAAATACGTCTGCATATAAGAAGGACAAGAAGTTGAAGTGCAACTACTGCCAAGGTATCGGTCATCGCGTGAAAAACTGTCTGAAGTGGATCAAGGATGGCAAGCCCCCGAAGAGCAATAATCCAGAACTCACTCCTTCTACGTCGAAATCTGCTAACATGGTCCTTATGTCTATTGAAAATACAGAAGTTTTATTCACAGTTGACCGCGACACCGAGAACTGGTACGTGGACAACGGCGCCACGAACCATGTGACAAATCGGGCTGATTTGTTTCAAAATTTCGAACATTTTGAAGAGATCCACACTGTAACAACCGCTAATGGCAAGGCGATGAGTGCTAAAGGCAAAGGTTCAGTAATGATCGAAGCGAATGTGAAAGGGTTTCAACTCCGTGTTACCCTACGAGATGTTTGGTATGTTCCAGACATAAGCAAAAATTTATTCTCGGTATTAGCACTACACGACAGAGTTCCTAACAGCTTATTCTCATCGACGACAAAAGAATGCAACGTCTATGTCAACGGAGAATTAAGCCTGATAGGAAAACGCCAGAAGCAAGGTGGCTTATACAAGCTCGACGCTACAAATATACCACTTGCTAATCCCCCCGAAGTCTATGCAACGACGTCTGCAACGATGCAACTCTTCCATGAAAGGCTTGCACACCAGAACAAGAGGCACGTAAAAGCTATAGTTAAACGCGAACTAGGGCTCGACCTTCCTCTGGACAAGGAGCTATGTGAAGGCTGCATAAATGGGAAAGCTCATAGACTTAAATTTGGTACGAGATCGAGAGCAACAGCGCCAGGAGAGCTCGTACATTCAGACGTTTGTGGACCATTTCAACCGAGTTTCTCCAAATACCAGTACTATGTCTTGTTCAAGGATGATTACACAGGCTATCGTATGGTTTATTTCCTGAGGCACAAATCTGAGGTCAAGGATAAACTCGTCTTGATGCTCGCTCAGAGCAAGACTGCCGGACATACCATAAAATGCCTACTAAGTGACAACGGTGGTGAATTTGACAATAAGTCCATGCGAAAGATACTAGACTCCCATGGAATACAGCAAAGACTCGTCACACCGTACACGCCTGAACAGAATGGAGTAAGCGAACGTGAAAACAGAACACTGGTCGAAACGGCGAGATCTATGATGTACGCGCACCAAGCAATGCCGCAAGAACTGTGGGCAGAACTAATCAACACAGCCGCTTACATCCTGAATCGAACGGGACCAACAAACATCGACAAGTCGCCATACGAGCTTTGGTATGGGAAAAAACCCATAATTAAGCATTTGCGAATAATAGGTTGCACTGCCTACGTCCACATTCCTAAGAAAAAGCGCAAGAAAACTGATAAAAAAGCGATCAAGGGTAGATTGATTGGATATGACGAAGATTGCTACAGAATTTGGACGGACGATGGTAAAAGTAACAAGCTCATCCGTTCACGTGATGTAATATTTGACGAGAAGTCCCTTCCCATCATTGAGAAACCGTGTTCCGAAACTGACACAAAGGTAAGGGAGTACACAGTGGAGCTGCCTACTGAAAACGCTATAGGTAACGATCGCGAACAGACTTCTCGTTCAACACTAAATAGAACAACTGCCGAATCAGAGGGAGACTGCGAAAGCCCCCTGAACGCTCAAAAAGGACCTGAACATGGTCTAGAGGGAGATAGACTAGAAGACCAGGTTCTAGAGGAGGATATTATGAGAAATGAAAATGCAGGTGACGGAGTGTCACGTTTAGGAGCTGAGATCGAGGATGACTGCGTACATGGTCAACCCTCTAACCACGAAGGTGATGATGAGTTCGTCGATGCCAGTGCAGAACCACTCGAAATAGTCAGAGAAGTGGAGCCCCCTTACAATCTGAGAGACAGACAAACCATATCACGTCCTAAGAGGTTTGAAGAATATGTGTTTATCGTAGGTTCTGAGATTTTTCCAGAGACGTTCAAAGAAGCCATCGAGAGACATGACAGTGCCGAATGGCGGAAGGCCATGGCAAGTGAAATGAAATCTATGAAAGATCTCAACGTCTGGACACCATGCATTTTGCCAAAGGGTAGAAAGGCCCTACCATGCAAGTGGGTCTACCGAATTAAGAAGAACCCCGATGGCTCCATTGATAAATATAAGGCTCGGCTCGTTGTCAAGGGCTTTAAGCAGAGAAAAGGTCTCGACTATGACCAGACTTTTAGCCCTGTTGCCCGCCTAGCAACAGTAAGAGCTCTGTTGAGTGTAAGCGCACTAGAAAAGCTGCACCTAGTACAGTTTGATGTTTGTACAGCGTTCCTCAATGGACATCTAAAAGAGGAAATTTACGTCCAGCAACCTGACGGTCATACAGATGGAACTTCAAATGTCCTAAAACTTAACCGAAGTTTGTATGGCCTCAAACAAGCTCCAAGGTGTTGGAACTCATGTTTCGAACAAATATTAATAGACATGGACTTCAAGCAGTGTGAGGCTGACTGTTGTCTGTATACGAAACACATCGATGGCAAGAAGCTGCTTATTACATTGTACGTTGACGATGGGCTAGTAGCTGCCACTGACGAAGAACTGGCGAATACCTTTCTCAATGATTTAAGGCAAAGACTGCAGATCACTACGAAATCCGCGTCATACTACCTCGGCCTTCAAATATCAAAGGAAAAGGATGGCTCTATTTTCATTACTCAAGAAGCCTACGCCAAGAAAATCCTAGAACGATTTGGAATGGCTGAATGTAACCCCGTCAGCACACCAATCGATAAAGTAACATCTCAATTAGGGAAAGCGGATAGTGAAAAAACAGAAAACTTTCCCTACCGAGAAGCCGTTGGCGCACTTGCATATTTAATGGTTGGAACACGTCCAGACATTGCATATGCTGTGGGAGTCGCTTCCCGAAAACTGGAATCTCCGTCAAAGGAAGACTGGCTGAAAGTGAAGAGGATCATGCGCTACATCAGTGGAACATGTTCACACGGCATTAGATATAAAGCACATCATCCACCCCGAGTGCTTGAAGGGTTCAGTGATGCCGATCACGGAGGAGATCAGGAAACCGGACGATCCACTACAGGAGTGATCTGTCGCTATGCCGGTGGCGCAATTTCGTGGATAAGCCAACGACAAACATCGGTAGCTATATCCACTACTGAAGCTGAGCTTGTGGCGGCGAGTGAAGCAGCCAGAGAATTGGTTTGGCTCATGAGGGTCATGCAAGATCTGACCGAAATCTCGAAGACTCCGACGCTGCATGTGGACAATGAAGCAGCTGTTCGACTTGCCCACAATCCGGAGTTTCATAAAAGAACGAAACATATTCGCATACGGCACTTCTTTGTGAGAGAATTAGTTGCCGAAGGTTGCATCGAAGTCGTTCGAATTGGTACCGCAGAACAGGTGGCCGATATCCTAACTAAAGGATTACCAAGACCATCCTTCACCTTCTTGCGTGCCGCCCTGGGACTAACTCGCGAGTGTTGAATAAGGAAAAGTGTTAAAGTAGATTGCATATATGCACCAAATGACAATCTTGTTTGTAGAAAACTATATGGTATTCAACACCTTTATAAAGAGTATTTTGAATATAGAATCGAGTGTCAAAAAAAAATGTCTGTCACTTGATTGTGAGATAATTACAAAATTACCTAATATTTTCCGCTGGTCTTTAATTTCTAAAAAATCACTGTTAATGTAAAAGCGTTTGCCTTGGTTGCTGTTCTGTTCAAGGGATATTTAGAGGCATATATCCTGCATAATTATATCAGTCACACTTTTTCAAGCTTTCAGATAACTTCATTCTGTGTGAAAGTTAGGAAGAAAGACGAAAAAGAAGAATCTTTTCGCTTCTCGTTTATTCTTCAGGACCTTCTTGCTATAGAAGTACATTTAAAAGAAGAATTCTAATTCTATAAATTCGACATCAACGTCCACATGGGAAACAATCTCACCCATCATTTACCTTCAAAATACGCTGTTTAAACACCATTCCTAACTATTTTAATAAATAACTGAAAATAAAAATAATCACACCTGCATGGGGAAGTTCTGGGCAATCGAAGTAAGGACCCTAAGCGCCTCATCGCCGCCCGCATCGTTTGCATCGACGACGGCGGCCGCGGCTTGCATACTTAGCGCCTGCATTTGCCATACTTTGAGGGGCGCCAACTCTTCACTAGACTCCGATAAATGCCGACGGAATTTCTCCAGAGGTGTGCGCAGAGCGGGGAATAAGTTCCTAAAAAAGAAATACATCATAGCTGTGCAAATTAAAGACAAATTTTGTTTTACCAAAATCAAGAAAGCTGCTAGATTACATTGAACCAAAGTTTTACGGCGGGGATAGGTCTCGGTTCAGCAGGGCTGAGTCATATTTAATGTGGTCTCGAACTGAATTTATAAAATACAAGAGGCTGATAATGAATGAATGAACATTGGATACAATTGATTTAATTACACTCTAACCAGAATGTTAACGGCATTATTCTACATTTAATAACCTCATGACATGGCTGTAATCCCAGGAACGATAGAATCTCTTCTTTAGCTGCATATTAACATTAGGGATATATCTTCTAAATATAAAAATCTTTTGACTCCGTTTTTTTCTATACTACAAGTCGCAAGCGCGGCTTTCGCTCTGCGAAAAGCGTGGGAACAAGTCATTTTCCATGCAGCGAAGGCGCGTCGCGCGCGTGTCGTGAAAGCATACTAAACGTGCTGGATAAAACTTGTTTCATGCAGGTAAAATTAATCCTAAGACACATTTCAGTTATTCACTCACTTAAGTTTGCCAAAATTAAATCCATCTATTTGATTCTGTGGGTCATTTTCATCCTCCTCTTCTGAAGGGGTGGGAGTCTCCCCATCCTCTGATTCCTTAGGTGTGGAATCATCCTGGCTCTTGTATTCTGTACTCTTCAGTTGTAATTCTACTCCATAGCCTGATAGACGTAGTTTGGGTTTGCCTCTGGGCTGGATAAGAGAATATTGTTAATAGTGTGCCACCCACCAACCACCCATCTCAAAATATAATTATGCTCATGACTATATTCGCCGAGGGGGAAGTCAGGGACATTTTAAATGTACAATTTTACAAAATATCCATGTTTCAATAGCACACCTCAGATGAGAAAGGAATGACATTGACTATGGCTTTGATTGCAGAAAAATTTTACTTTTTTATTTTTTAACATTAATGGAAACAAAATGGAACAAAAGTGGATAAAAACAATTGGTGTTTTGTTATGTCAAGAGTTCAAGATCCTTCCAGTGAAGAGACTAGGGGTTCTCCACTTAAAAGAATGTGGATCAATAAAGAGATGATGAGGAAATGAAACCTAGATAATCATGAATCATTTCCCCATATATGGTACTGTCACCTATAATGTGACATCTATCACAATCATTTATTAGTATGAGAAAGAATATGGTACCACATCAATAGCCTCAAGAATAAGCTGTTATAAGACCTACATATCAGTTTTACTTTAATCTTGAACATTGTAAGGGTTCATCATAGGTCATCTTACATCAGTTTGGTTGATAGTTGTCCAAACCTAGTAATACTAATGAGGTACCTACTAAACTAATTAAATTATAATTATTCTATGGATTCTTGTGAAATATGATCCTTCTGAACACAACTCCTACACAAAATGGCATTTTCATAAGTACAATTATGAGATTCTTCTCTCCTCCTTTCCAGATGTCGGTTAAGAAAAGCAATTGTCCCACTCACCTTCACATTCCATCTCACAACATAGTTAATGGCACCTCTGTCTGCATAACTTGCTAGTATTTTGTGTTTTGTGGTAAAATCACTCATACCAAGCTCCCCATACAAAATAGCAGTTAAACTTTTATTATCGCTGCTTGGGTATGAATGATCTAACAAGTATGTCTGCAGTGTATGTTCTTCCTAAAAGAAAATATACATTTTATTGGCTGGCACATCTAAAAAAATATTGAATTAGATTGTTTTCTCGCAGTCCAACTTAATGTGCTGATGGTTTTTACCCGACTGCCAGAAGGAGGGTTATTTAAAAAGAGGATGATCGGACCATCAAACTTAGCAGGTTTGGACATATACAAGGTGTTACAAAAATTCAAATAAACATTTAAGGGGGTGGTTTAGACCATCAAACTGAACAACTTTCACTATAGGACCAATATCGAAATCGCGAAAAAAATCTGATGTTCCATACTAAACTACAAATCTGTTTGAGCTAAATGTGACAGATGATTTTTTTTTCGTGATTTCGATGTTGGTCCCATAGTGAAAATTGTTTTTTACTTTTATAACACCTTGTATATTTACTGAACAATATAAAAAAATACCCAACGAAGATAGATAATTACTGGTTGTTGGTTGATGCAATAAAACACAAGGTTGATTTCTATTGATAAACTAATTATTAGTGAAACTGTTTTTAAATTCGTGTATTTAGCCGATACATACATACATACGTAAGCTCACGCCATTGTCCCATGGGGGAAGGCAGAGACAACGGACCGCCACACGTTACGACTCTGACTCTGACACTCATTTAGCTGATCATGTAATAATATTTCAAATTAACAAAATTTTTTAAGCAGGAGGGTATTCATCAATCTTATCTTATAACTATTATAAAACTGTAACAAAAGTGTGTCTGTAGATTGAAGATATTTACACTAAAAAGATTATGATATGGTTTTTAGGTTTTCCGGACTCGAAAGGAACCTTTTTTAGAATTTTTGTCTGTCTGTTTGTTTGTTTGTTTGTTTGTTTGTGTTTGTAACAGCATCACACAAAAACTACTGAACCAATTTCGATGAAACTTTTTTTGTTTGATAGCTTATGATCTGACTTAAAATCTGGTATATAATTTGTGTGGACGAAGTCGCAGGTAAACTCTAGTACATACATAAACTCACACCTTTTCCCCAGAAGTGAGGGAGGGCAAAACTATGGATCACTGTACAGACTATGGGCACTGGGCAGCCCCAACATATCTCCTATGCATCGTCTAGAATAAGTATTATTCCATAGATCATTTATCAAAAGGTATGGATTTGTATTAAACCAGAGAAAAACAGAAAAATTATACAAAAGTGAATAAATTTTTAGTCATTTATACTCAGCATATTTCTAATTTAATAGAGCAAAACCATATGTTAGTTTAAACAGGGTACAATATTAAATTCATCACATATTTCTGGGGATGCTTCAGACCATAAAAATGAAAATGGAGCCAACATCGAAAAAAAAAACTGCTGTTCCATACATTTGTATGGACATTTTCTGTGGAACATAACATTTTTTTTTTCACCATTTCGATTTTGCACCCCTGAAATGTAACACATTTGAGTATAAACCCTATATACCCTGAAAAGATAGTCAAAGAAATTTTAAATGTACTATATTCTGAATATCCATATCCCCTAATAGTGCCCATACTCTGTCCGGTGCGAAAGGCAGTGAGCCTGGTGACAATAATATTCATTCATACATTATTGTTCTAAAGTATATCAATTTATTAATAATAGGCATAAGCATAAGCATATGCTCACGACTATATTCCCTGAAGGGGGTAGTCAGAGATGTTCTGAAACCACAGAACATCCTCGTTTCACTAGTACCGAAACTCTGTCTAGTGTGACGGGGAGTGAGCCCGTCGCCACTTGTAACAGACAGTGGGTATAGTGGGTATCAATAATAGGAACATGACAAAACTTACAGGGTTATATTGATCATATGTTTTGAGGATATCTTTCAAAGCATCATTATCACAGATCTTTCTTGAAGCGATTGCAACAAATGTGTCGCAGCCAACATCCTTAGCACCACTCTGGGTGGCGACTTGGTCAAACATGCGAACTGCTGGTGATGTGGTGTGCATAGAGAGGGCGAGCTTGGCCATGCGCATTTGTGCAGGCGCCAGCAGAGTACTCGCCACGCCGATACATGCATCATACACTTGTTTATCAGTTTCTGAAACAGGATTATGAATTTTAATATTATTCTATTTGTAAGTCTGCTTATTGTTCAAAGCATCGATGCAGTTTGACCAGATAGCCTAGTTGGAGGTAAACCTAAGTATCTCAGAAGCACAAATCCCACAATGGAAAAATATTTTAGTGATAAATAAAATGACTAGTATCAGATTCAGGAATGTTATGCGAGGTGAAAAATGTAATGTTTTACATATTAAATGGGGTGCTTCAGACCATCAAACTGAACAACGTTCACTGTAAAGCTAACATGGAAATTACAAAATAAAATCTGTCATATAAAATGTCAATAGCTTCTTGCGCGGCATGATTTTTTTCCAAAATTTCATTGTTTGCTCCACAGTGAAAGTTTTTCAGTTTGATGGAATGGCTTCTTGTTTAATATAGTCCCCACAATATAGTCCCCACATATACTGGTGCTATCTATACAGGGTCCTTCTTAATATACTGATACTTTTGTAAGGGGATGATCACACCATCAAACTGAACAACTTTCTCTATGGGACCAACATCACAATCGCGAAAAAAAAAATCAACTGCTCCATACAAAACGGCAAACCTACTTGGTCTGGGACAACAGATTTTTTTTCAAGATTTCGATGTTGGCCCAATAGTGAAAGCTGTTCAGTGTGATGGTCTGATCATACCCTTAAAAAAGCGTCAGCATATTAAGTTTGACCCTGTACACTTATAAAACAGTTCCCATAACAGACAACACACAGCCTCAACCAACACTGAGGATAGAAACATGAAATTTGGAATACATATTTTACAGAGCATTTAGGGAAGCACTAAGAAAGGATTTTTACACGGAAGAAGCCGCGGGCAAAAGCTCGAATAAAATAAATTGACTCACCTAAACTATCTAGACTAGATTTCAAGGAGTTGATCCCATCAACAAATGACCAGAATAAGTCTGCGCTCTCTCCAGACAAATATTCAGCCAGCTCCAACACCACTGGAGTGACCTCCCATTTGGCGCTAACGAAGGTTGTAACAGACTTTGATCTCTTATCATAACTTTTCGGTGGTTCACTATTTGCCAATGCAACAGCAACGTTGGCTAAAATAACTAAACAAATACTAAAGCCGGTGGTTTTCATTTTCACAACAAATTAAAACCTACAAGATAAATCAATTGCCTATATATTGATACACTACAGGTACAACATTTTAATGACACGTTGAGTTATAATAAAGCATTTATGCTTTTAGGTATTTATTACACGTTTTTTAGAAGTATTTTACTTTATAATAAATTTCAATAATCATCTCACTCTAACCACCAATGACAGTTGAACACGGCACTGAAATTATTTCTTTTCGATTACATGGAATCAAAATGAATTCGAATTTCTATTGGCTATTAGCACGCCTGTTCTAAATAAATTAAAGAACAACCAATTAAAATCAAGCTTAATTTGTATAATAATCAAACTAAAACTATTTGTTTTCGATGTAAAAATTTCGGTAAATTACGGTTTTCCCAACGAAAAAAAAAGTTTTTCCTGTGTTGTCTTTGGTTATATTGCTGGCTGTCAAATTGTCTAGTTGTCGATAATTTATCGGGTACTTTTTCAATAATTTCGACCGATTCGTATTTAAAAACTAATGGATTAAAAGGTAATTTCAGGAACATCTACTTCGTTGGAACAATAAGTAAGTCTTTGATAAAACACCACGTTATCCAGGCTACCAAATGTATAATGCGTTATCGTGTCCTACCTATCGTATCGAAACATTTTTCTTTATTTTTAGACTCGTTCCATCTATATTGTTATTCAATTGCATTCAGTTACATCAGACTGAACTCAAAATCTGCTTGTGTATTAAATCTTTCAGCTATAATCCACCACAATGCAGTACACTTCCGATGAAGCTTACTCACGCCTCATCAGCCACAACATGACAGTGCCACAAAGAATAAAGGTAGGTACCTAACAATACTACAAAAGAATTTGTAACTTAGCTGAGTATTTTATAAAATTATTCTTTATACCCCAATCTTCAGGCAAATGGTGATGTTGATGATGAGAATACACCAAATGGACTAGTGACTGGCTGGGATTATGCCAACGAAAAATTTGACATGAAAGTTCCTGAAAGGATACTTGTTGCTGGTCAGGATCAGCATATAGGTAAGATTAGGAGACTAAGGGCCTGTTTCACCACTTCCGAATATGTTGTGTATGTATGAACTTATCCAAAAGTGGTGAAACAGGCTGTAAATTTTCCTACCTATATTTGTAGATACAAACCTTAAATATGCTAAGGGTGAGTTTCAACTGCATGCTTTAAAACATAGTATAGGAGTACCAGCTTTATAACTTCCCCCTGATGTACCTGCACAGTTGACAAATTTTAATAGTGCATGAAATTATATTCACCAATCATGATGTGCCACCTTCGATGCCTTACTACGATTGGCTCATTATTTGCGCACCCTTTTCGCTATCCAACTTTGCACCCTTTGATTACTGAACGACTTTGGGTTATGTCGGGGGCTCTGCACAAACGAAGATTGATGAGGTTAATTATTTTCCTAGTCGTACTGTATCTGGCTACCCCAAAAGGGATGATGTTACGATTTTACATGTACATATATGTATATTAATATTTTGATGTTATATGTATATTTTGATTCATTGTAATATAACTTTTACACTATACTATAGGTACTAAAGCCACACCCAGGGAAATTCAACTGGACAATGCCGTACTGCCAACTGACCCTGGCATGATTCGAGTGAGCACCCCTCCCCGTGTAATCACACTTGACCAACACTATTTCCCATCGGCTGATGACTTTCTTGAAGGACTACCAAATTCCCCTCCGAGAAATGTCAGGACTATCAGATCACAAGGTGATGGGGCACGCTCGACTCCTCGTCCCGATAACTTCAATGAATCCACAATGACTGAATCACGTCTTATGTTGAGGTATGTTATGTAAAGAGTACAATAGTAATTTGACATACACAAAAATCTATTTAGTCATGATAATGATGTCAACTGATCATTTGAACCTATTGATAAATATCTGTTTAATGCAAAGATAGCTATTGATAACATAATAACTTTAATTTATTGCAGAGATCCAACTCCACCAATGGGTAATGGTGAAGGTCTCTCTACGGGCGAGGAGCTCGTGCACTTACGACGACAGATTGTCAAACTGAATAGACGTGTTATGTCTATAGAAGCAGAGCAGTTACAAAGACAACAGAAGGAGAAGATTGCTTATGCTATTGGTATCGCCTACTTGTTGTTCAAAGTTATTGCTTGGCTAAACCGGTCCTAATTTCTATGAAGGACATAGTTAATTTAAGATGAAGTATTTAATACATTGTTGACTTCATGAAATTTGCTGGATTATGTCCATTTTATAAATGGCATATAATGTAGAAGTGTCACATCCCAAAGTAGTGGAAGTAATTAAAGGTGGAAGTGTTAATTCTTGAACCATGATTTCTTAGCATTTAGGTTTCATTTTTATACTTTGTACATTCATGAAATATCCTGTACAGTGAACTTGCAATTGTCCATAATAATATACTATGCATAACTTCTTATCTATTCTTATCACATAATGAATTGTTTGAAGTGGTGTGACCTTTCTTTTAGTATAGTTGATACTGGGTCATTTTATTTAAATAAATGATAGAATCCAATTCAATGTATTTTTTTATAATAAACCTAATTAATAGCTTTCATGATAATTATATAATCTTCACAAATACTTATGTTCACATTAAGTAAAAGTCACAAATCTGGGTAACACTCAATATATTCCGAAAAACACCATAAGATGTCAACACAGGTCTGAGCTTTCAAATATGAATACTCATGGAAATATGCTATGGTCAGTTCAATGGTTATTCTAATTGAATACTGGAAAAAAAATTAACGTAGGTAAAAGCTATACACATCAATATGTTATGTCGTCTGAGTAGGTTTGTCTTCATAGATAAAGATTACTGAAAATAGAGGTCCACCGAGTCGCTGGGCGAGCCATGCGTTCTTCACCACCGCCAGCTTAAGTGAGTCTGCCGCAAGACGTGCATTGAAGTTTGTATGTAGTGCTCTGCCCATTCCTTCTAGAATTATGAGGTCCACTCCACGCACTTTCATTTCTGTGCAAAGACCTGTTCAATTACAAATAGCACAAATGAAGCCCAGTGATAACATTAATACTTTTATAGTATTCTAGAATTTATCTCAACTTCACAAATTATATACCAGATTTTAAGTCAAATCACAAGCTATAAAAAAAAAATCATCAACATCGGTTCAGTAGTTTTTGTGTGATCCTCGAACAAACAAACAGACAGACAAAAAATCCATAATCCAAATAATTGGTAACTTGGAATCAGGGACACCTAAAAACCATATAATAACTTTTATTTATAAGTATCATTTATGTACAGATACACTTCTGTTAGAGTTCTATAATATTTAAGATATAAATGAAATGGTTTCTCACCGACACTAATAGTCCTTAGGTCAAGACATGGCCCTCTTTGACCACTAGATCTAACAACTAAATCTCCTGTGGCCATAGCAGCTGCTAGGACAGGGCAGATGAGGGAAGCTCTCTGCAGGATCTCTTCTAATTCAACATTAGTAACATCGTTCAGAGCCGGCCACTCATTGGCACATAGTATTACAGACGTGCCTCTTAGTAGCAACGCTCTCACGAACGGCAGTATACCTAGTACAATATCTACACCGCTATTGTCAACGAATACAGCGGCACAGTGGTGCACTGTTTTCTGAAAATAAAATAAGATTTTTTAGAAATGTTCTCCATAAGATCAAAACTTTGTTTACCAAAAAAGTATGTCTAAAATGTTACCTCTAGTTTGTCTAGCCACTTATCCAAACCATCGTACAACCATGGTCTTTTCTGTATTTTCTCTAGTGCTTCATTTAGCCCACACTCTAATATGTCAGTCACAGCCTGTGCTCCCCAGTCAAACATATTACCTGCAAAAGGTTAAGATTTCCAGTATGTATTAAAGGTGGTGTGGTCTAGTATGTATGAATGACCAAAATGTCTGGCCTTGACAATGTTGAACTTTATAATAGCGCACAAAATTTTATTGACCAATCAGGATGCCACCTTCATTCCCTTGCCATGATTGGCTAATTGTTTTCGCGCCCTTTTCGCTGCTATCCGACTTTGCATTATTAATAATAAAAGTTTTTTTATTAATAAACGACATCGGGTTATGTTATGTTGGGGGACTGCGCAAACGAAGATTGATGAGGTAAATTATTAACTGGTCATATTGTCCAATGTTATTCCTACCTATACTCCATTCCAAATAGCAACGTAATTTTAAGGCGATTTTGAATCACAGAAACAGAGAGTTGAAACACTTCCTCTCACTTATTCTTAGAACAGCTTTAGTAACATCCAAGATATGTCGGATAGTATATCTTTCTGATAAATAAATTATATTTGCTAATCAGAATTGGCCAGAAAGCTATACAGGAATCGGAAAATCTCGTCGGCCTTATTTGGAATGAAGTATAAAAATATAAAACTGCAAGTTCCCCATTCTGAAGGTATTTAGTTTTTCATTTAATGATCGAAAGCACACAGTACCTACAGCCATAGCAAGGCTCACAAAATTATTAAAGAGAACCTATAAAGAGCTTGTAAGATCTATTTTTATTCTTATATGGAATGAAGAATAGGGAATTTTGTTATAATAATTACCAGCCAGTACTCCTTTAGAGAGTTCAATCCAACGCTGCCGATCATCTGGCAGGGAGTCTATAAAAGACAATCGGGAGTTAAGGGATGCCAGTGCTGTTTCATTTTCAAACTTTTTCTGTTGTTTCCACAGATCAAAAAACCCCTGAGAACGAAGGCATGTTTCGTTGATGTCAAGAAGTAATCTTATTGTCAACTGCCCATGTGCTCTAAAATAAAAAAAAACATACATAAAGTGAAAAATAAATCTAAGTATGCACACCAGTAAAATCCTGAAGCATTATTTTTTAAATTTATAATTAATGGACTCTTGCTTGTGCGTTAGCACTGCATTTCCACCAGTGTCAAATAGTTTGTGGGAGAATCTATCGCAATCTCAGGGATTGTTTTTGATCAAGAACAAGCAAAGATTGAGGATTGCGGAGGCTCGTGGCAGGCAAAAACGCGACGCGCGAACAACACGCGAAACAAGTACTCGGGTCAGAACCTGCAACGTGACTCCTGAAGCATTTATGATTCTTTAAAGAAAAAAAGAGAAAAGCTTTGAAGTAAAATAGCATAGCATATGCTCACGACTATATTCCCCAAGGTGTAGTCAGAGGTATTCTGAAAACTCAGAACATCCACATTTCACTTGTAGTACCAAAACTTCTGTCCAATGTGACGAGGAGTGAGCCCGTCGCCACTTGTAATGGACAGTGGGTACAATACATGCCTCGAAATTGAAGCATGCATTTATAATTGTAATGGAAAAAAATATACACCCGGCGGCAGATAAACCTATGCATAGTTGCACTCTATTTTCATAGACATAAAGTTCAACTTGATCTGTCGCCGTATGTAGAAAGGACTTACAGAGGATTAATTCTTAATTCCTTCAAAGCCTCCACGTAACAGGTCTTGAATTTGAGAGCTCGTATTTCAACCGTGGGGTCGTCGGTGTTAGCGAGTGCAAAATTCACATATTTCTCCACTAACTTCTCGCATGTGTTTAACCAATATTCTCTTGCCTCTTCGTCCACTAGCAAGTCCAAAGTATCTGGATTATATTTATCTGGCTCGTTTAATATATGGGAAACACCGAAGTGTTCCATTCTGAAATCTTGTCAACTCCCTGGATAGACAGCAGCACTTATTAATAACTTATATTTTATATAGCTTACTATTGTTCTATCCCATTGTAATGTTTTATCTTTATCATTATTCAAATATAGTAACAATTTATTTTTATCTTATCAATAATCTTCTCTTGTTATTTGTACTTCCACGACAAAACAATTTATTTACATCATCCGCATATCAGTAGGTATCAACCAAAATCTTTGCACAAAGCGCAGTTGGTAAGCTTGCTATAGCTGTCCTTTATTTTCATTATAGTAATGACAAAGATGGCTTTTTATTCGTTACGTCAAAAGAGCGGTTATTTTTTTTGCGAACTTTTTTGACTGATGATGATGATCAAATAGGTAAAAATCAAAAGCAGTATATTTAGAGAGAGGCCATACATAAATTGTTGGCCAGCGGCAGCGGTTCACGCGAGTAAAGGGGTCCATTCACAGTAGTCCTACATGCAGGACTGCGAGCCCTTATACTGTCTGTCCTGCAACTGCAAGTATGACTCTAGATGCAATTTCGTACATTTTGCTCAAGGTCGTCAGACACCATGTAGCACTGCAACACCATTCACGATCCGATATTGGCGTAGGACTGCATATAGGTCTACTGTGATAGGCCCCTCAAGCAAAGAAAATATACTCTTACGCGACCTCAAGTGAGATGGGTTTAACTTAATACAAACCATACGGATTAAGGAATCATGTGAACACGCCACGAGTCCACGAATGTGTCGTTGCGGGAATCGGTATAGTAATAACTATTACATTGTGAAAACATAGAAACTATTGTGTGAAAATAGCAATTGAGGCAGCCAAAAAAATTTGGTTTACCATAAACAACTTGGTTTTTTTTTTGAGCTCACACAATATGCTTCACATGATCACATCACTATCTCAAAAAAAAAAATGTTTATGGTCGGCTGTCGACTTTTTGCTCGCTTGCTGGGTATGCGTGTTTCTTGAATTTTCAGAAATGTGTTTGAAACGGATAAAATTAGTTATTTTCGAAAAAGACTGAGTTTTAAATGGAGTGAAATGTTAAGTGTCGTTTTATATTTGTAGTAATAAGTAGTGTTGTGATTTTTATGATTGATGTAACGAACCTGTGTACGGCAAGATGGACGAATTGTCTAAGGGCATGACACAAACAGGAAGCGCCGCCACAACCGACAAAATTCAAGAAAACGATGGTAAACATTGAATTTCATTTACACACAGATATCAACCTTACTTGAGACCACTATACCCATTTTATATTTGCCTAGGCCTATCAACAGTTTGATCATAAACACGGGAGCTTTCAGTATTTCGTTTCTTCGTTCAAAATTCAACTGGTACGACTTTGATGAGTTTGGACTGTAATGGTGAATATTACTTGTTTCGCTTATTCGGTCTTTCAACCTTTGATAGAGATACTGAAAGATTACAATAGATTTTCAGGTATACGAGAACCAGACACGAAACAATAAAAGTCCTCACTATTTAAAATCTAGGATCTAGAGATGAATATTGGACGTTTGCACCAAATATTCATCTCTAATTCTGATAGCCCGTGATTACTAAGATTGCTGATAAATATTATCATCCTTTTCTGTTATACCCATTGTCTAAAAAGTCTTGGATAGGATTTTTATGATACATCCATGATAATTGTTGCTCAGAAAGAGAAGTCACCATAATGAAACAACTAGAGTTAACCCGCGACATCGTCCGCACAAATTATATACCAGATTTTAAGTCAGATCATAAACTATCAAATAAAAAAAGTTTCATCAAAATCGGTTCTGTAATTTTCGCGTGATGCTCGCACAAACAAACACAGAAACAGACACGAAAATTCTAAAAAAAGGTTGATTTGGAGTCAGGGACACCTAAAAACCATCGCATCATCTTTTATTTGTAAATATCTTCAATGGGCACACTTCTGTTAAAGTTTTATAATAGTTAAGATGCAGATGTCGACAGATTGATGTGTTGGATTGAAAAATGTTAAAATTTTAATCAATTGTATTCCAAGATTATCATGAATTAAAAAAAAACATGTGTATGGTTTTTTAAGTAATTGGGAATCTTATAATAAAAATGACATTTTCAAAGAAGGAGTTAAACTTCCCTAGGATAGTTAGCATTATCAAGGATAGTTAGCAATTTCAAGGATAGTTAGCATTCTCAAGGATAGTTAGCATTCTCAAGGATAGTTAGCATTCTCAAGGATAGTTAGCATTCTCAAGGATAGTTAGCATTCTCAAGGATAGTTAGCATTCTCAAGGATAGTTAGCATTCTCATGGATAGTTAGCATTCTCAAGGATAGTTAGCATTCTCAAGGATAGTTAGTATTATCATTAAATTAAGATTACTTTTAGTTAATAAGAAGCAACATATCCTTGGGATATCAATATAATTACACTCCAAAAATTTGCTACTATAGTTTACATATTGCTATACTTCTTTTATTCAGGTATAAGCTCAGAGTATGTATTATTATACTAAGATCTGACGGTAAAATTATGCACCTATTTGTTTGGTGAACGAAATGTGATTAAAGTTAAAGTTTACACAGTTGTTTATAAAACGCCACCGGGTTGCCTAGCAAAATCTTGCCGCAAGTACCTTTACCATTACGATTTTTGGTACAATTTTTTCCAATAATTGCACATATCTGTTTGGGAAGTATATGAGGGGCCATCGGAAAGAGACCAATCTAAATCTATTTTTTCCACTTATCTAGGTGGAAAAAATTTTACCAAAAATTATAATGGTAAAGGTACTTGCGGCAAGATTTGATAGGCAACCCGCGGCGGCGTTGTATGAACCCCTGTGTAACTTTCACTTAAATCACATTTCGTTCACCAAAGAAATATGTGCATAGTTTTACGGTCAGATCTTATAGAGCGCGCCTATAGAATATTTCAGTATACCTGACATAGCTCAAAGAATTGCTAAACTAAAGTGGCCGTGGATGGGGCACATTGCTCGCATAACCTATGGTCGATAGGGCCGAAAAGTTCACGAGTGACGACCGCATATTGGCAAGCGCAGCGTGGGTAAGCCCCCAATAAGGTGGACCGCCGACCTGGGGAAGGCGGCGGGAATCCGTTGGATGAGGGCAGTGCAGGACCGGTCGTTATGGGTATACTATGTCCAGCAGTGGACGTCCATCGGCCAAAAATCTGCCTGTCATAGAAAATGTAAATAAAATTCTAGACTAGCGGTATTGAAATACTGTGTCAAAGGCCACATGCGTTCACTCTATACACATACTCTAAGGGTATATGAAATTCTAGCTAAACTATTTGCATGAGAATCTGTCTTGCTTTTGGAAATATGACCTCCACTTGTGTCAAAATGTGTTTGTGCAGCCAATTTGTGTATAACTCTCGTGCTTTGCAATAGATATTAGTATCATAGTGCTATCAATTTAGCTGCATTGTAGCTAACTGTGAAATCAATTGGTGTTTCCGACTCATTTATTTCCTGACTTAGTTAGGGGTCCTTAGTCCATCATTCTCTAGGATCTTACATCATGTGTTTTAAATTTGATGATTCTCTGACGTCTCTGCCGAGAAAATAAGACAACAACACAGAGCCGATAAAATAAGACAACAAGGTGATAATTTAAATTGGATTGTTAATGTAGGCAAAGCAAAATCTAGATCTTGAACATAAAATGCTATCAGGATTTTTCTGTCTATAACAATATCCATTAAAAACATGAAACTACACTGAATGAAACATACTTTTAAAATTGCAATAACTTTTTCAGTACACAAGATATACTTTCGAAATAAAAAGGACTCGAAAAAGAGCATGTATAGTTTACTATACAGGCTGTTAGGGTAAAGTTGCATTACTTTACCCTAACAGCCTGTATAGTAAACGTTGGGGAAAGTTGTTCAGTATCATGGGTACAATTACCCCTTAAAGTAATGCAACCATGCAAATGCAATGGTTTAAACTAACACCCTGTAGTTACAAAGAAAGCTGATAAAATTGGCTATAAAACATTTTTATTTTTAAATATCTAATTTCTATAATTTAAGAAAAAATTTAAATATTAAAAGTGTAGTACTTAGCAGGTCAGTGTATATGAATTCTAATGCATTATTCTACACTTTTATCAAATAATAGATCTTACAAGCTCTTAATAGGTTCTCTTTAATAATTTTACCCTAAATATGCAAATAGTGAGCCTTGCTATGGCTGTAGTTACATGTGCTTTCGATCATTAACTAAAAACTAAATACCTACAGAATGGGAAACTTGCAGAGTTTTGATTTTCGATTCCTATTCAGCTTTCTGGCCAATTCTGATAGCAAATATAATTTATTTATCACAAAGATGTACTATCTGACATATCTTGGACGTTACTAAAGCTGTTCTAGGAATAAGTGAGAGTAAGTGTTTCAAATCACTGTTTCTGTAATTAAAAATAGCCTTAAATTTTCGTTGTTATTTTGAATGGAATATACTGTATCATAAAGATGTAAGGCTTACATAAAAATACCAAAAACAAAAATGGTTAAATATGCATAAATCATTTATTTATTGCAAATCAAAAGTTTACTTTCCAAATTCCGCGCTAAAACGCTCACTGACATGACGTGACGTCACTCCTTTTCTTGACGAGTGAAGCTCATCACAAAGAACACCAAGCGAAAGACAACCATTCAACTTGAAACGTGACTCAAAAAAAGTCTTATTTGAATAGCGTTAAATTTAAAGTGTCATGTACGTCATGTAATGGATCAATGTCAACTATGTCCCCACTTACTCGTTTTTTCATTTGTGATTGAAGGATATCGGCCATAGGTACCGCGTAAAGCACCTACACTTTGGCGCATCGCAAGCGATGCGCTTGCTTGATTTCTGTCACTCGTGCCAGACGGTAACGTCGCGTACGTCGCTCGCTATACGAAGAACTAACTCTGAATCAAGCTTTATTAGATACATTTTTGCGCGTACCATCTAGCAATAGGTAATTAAATCGTGAGAATTGATCGTTTTTTAAGGAAGTGATGTATATATGTTACATAGTAACTTGTGATGTGTTATAGTAATCTGTGAGTGTGACCCTTGCTTGACAATGAGACTAAAGCCCGACCAGAACAATAAAAAAATAATTGTTGCGGAAAATCATTGGAACTAACCGCAAAACCTCACACAGCTCATCAGAATAATTAGATTGAAACAATAATTTCATTATTTAGATAGTTAAAATTTAAAGTTATTCACATTTTAAGTTTTGAGGCAAAAATGATTTATTTTCATTTCAGCAATGAATGAAAGCGCTAACCAGCTCACGGATACGTTTTAAGAATCTTGTTTTGGTAGTCAGTAGGATGAGTGGAGTGCCCGAGCGGTGGGTGGAGATCAAGTTCAGTAAATTTTACAAAAAAATATTTATTATTTTGAAAAAATTTCCTATGTTGAAGCCATGATAATTCGATTCTGCTCTCGATTCTAAACAAACTACTTTCTAGTTTTGCGTTAATTCATTAACACTTTGTGTATATTTAATTGCAGCCACCATACAAATAGCAACCAGGTTTTTTTATATTTCTGGTCAGGCTTTACACAGGTTTATTGAAGTTTTAAAGATTTACAAAAAGGTGCACTTAATTATTGGCCAGTTATTGATTTATGATTTGTTTATTTAAAATAATGACATCTAATTTAATTAATCTTGACCCTGAGTGCAACTGACATTTGATAATCTTGATAACCTTCCTTATTGATAAACTGATTTCAATATTCACTGTTAGCCGGGTACTTCTAATAAGGTACTGCTTCAATGATATTTTATCTAAAGAAAATGCTTACAATGTTTTGTAGGTATATATTGCTGTATTATGTAATCATAATAAGCAAATAATCTCGCAATTCCAATACAAAATCAAGTAGACTGCAATTTTATCAACCCTGTTTAGAATAAAGGTAGATCTTACCTTCCTTTTAAAGTAAAGTGCTGTTTTATCAAATTCTAAAATCTGCAATATGTATTTTAAAACAATATTTTACTATGTTTAAGGCGCGGTTTATACAGAAGACACGTGTGGCGGTGGCGGATAGTCAAAGTACCACAATTATAAACCTTATAGTACGTAGCATAGCATCGTTTGGAGAATTACGCCCGCGCCTCCAGGCGACGTCATCTGGAGGCGCGGTTGTGATTCTCCTTTACGACAAAAACGACGCTATGTTACGTACTATAAGGTTTATATTGTGTTGCTTAGATTATCCGCCACCGCCACACATCTCTTCTGTATAAACCTTGGCTTAGGGAGAAGATTTGTACATAAAATAAATAACGAATTATCTCAGGACTATAAATTATGTTTGTTCTACTGTGGGCCAACCCCATGCAAACCCCAAGAAAACGACCGAAATCAAGATATGCCTCTGTTACATCAAAATCGAGCGCGCATGACTGTTTTCTCGTTGTGTCGCTTTGCTAGCCCCACTGGTGGTACAAACAGAGTTTTAAAATATAGTTGGAAGATACATTTTAGAAGCATCAACATTTCCTGTATTATTGACCTCAATGTAATTTATTTTTCTGTCAGAATCCATTTTAATGCTGTACAAGCATTCGTTTTGCTTTTAGTTTCATAATCATGTCATAGTTTTATTAGTTCGCTAACAGATTGCTGTGCATTTTTGTAACACCTGCAGTTTTTCCGTACAGAATCTGAAACAGATAGTTTATTTCAAAATCTGTTCCATTATTGTCTCTGATGCAACATTTTTTAATTGTGTGTAAATTCTATATGCACGTGGAAGAAATACACTGTAAATATTAATTTTTAAATAGCTTTAATACTTATTGTTTGCTTTTATGTTGTCTTGGCTGCTCCTGTTAAATTTTAAAACTTTTAGAATGAATCATTGGTGAGTGCAATACGGGGTTGAAACGCACTGCTTTTGCAGATGGCGTAAAGCGTGGTTTGCGGCACGCACGCCAACCATGCTAGCGTTGGTAGAACAACTGCGGTCTTACCTCGGTGGAGGATGTGAGTGAGCATGCTTGTAGCATGCCGAGTGCTCCACAATCCACAACCATCTTACCCAATGCGCCTAACTTCTTAGCCGCTTCGTTGTTGTATCCCTGGGCATATAGCAAATAGGTTATCAGTAGTATACAAAACCATAGCGTAATTATAATAATAGCGGGTGCGCTCAGCGGTCGCAGCGGGACTATGCTCGCGTGGTATGCGGGGAACGGGGTACCGGCAGAGACGGTACCGCGCGCGTAGGTAAGTCGGTACCATAAATTTAGCATATTCTACGTTAGATCGGAAATGCGAAAGAGAAAGGGCATAGCATTAACGTATGCTAGAGCGAGATAGATAGACGAGACCAATTCTCGAACACGCTATGAGCCTGTATGGCCCTAGCGTCAGTTGTCAACTGAACGAATCCCGCTTTTAAATCTCAGGTTTTTTTGGTCTCGCCTTGGATAATCCGTAGCCGATTTAACGTAGTATATGTTAAATCTATGGTCGGTACCGACCCGCTCCCCTCGGCCCGCTCACCGCGCTCAATTGACCTGTCGCGACCGCCGAGCGTAAGCACTATTTTAATTACATCATGACAGAACAGCCCTGGCTAGCTCTAGAACTAGCCTAGCTAAAAAGATTGGCGCGACATACACCCAACTGTTTGAAATAGTTACATGAATTGTTTGAAATTGCATAGTCGCTTTGAAATGCATGGAAAGTGATGTATGAATTTCGTGAGATTGCTTTGTAAAGGTACCTACTTAGCATCTTAACAGTAGCCTTTACATATTCATAACTTTTGTTCATTATAGTCTGTGAAACCGCTCTGCTGAGTCGTAAAGTGTTAGAGTGGTACCTCTAATAATGACTACCTCATTATTTTCAGAATTTATCTGCACGGTTTACGGATTTGTTTGATAATGAAAACTGATTTGCAGTGAACAGTTTCTTTTTGAGATCTAACTTTACTATACAAATCATGCATTTAGATACCTAGTGGATAACATCATCTGAGCTCATAAAATAACTCTAAACACGTTTGCCTTTTCTTTTATTTTGCTGACAAATTGTAATGAATCATAGTAAATGTAGGTCCATTTGTTGCGTAACTCAAAACGTTCAGAGGATACGACAAAAGCAAAACAAAAATCATCCATGCTTCCCGAGTCCACAGCTGCCAAACAATATAAAAGTTGCTAAACAATAGTTTGTAAACTTCCACGCGTCTTACTGTTAGCATTCGAAATAACATTCAAGAACAGACTTCTACGCATTACTTCAAACTAACATTGAAATCAGACACCAACAGCATTTGCTGAGGTTCATGCGGTGTTGCATGCCAAGAGAGCCGGGTGTTCCCTGTGTCGCAAGCGTGACTCAGCAACCCTGAACCATTAACGTGGGAACGCTTCTAGAGGTCACAGAGAGCATTATTTTGCTCAAAAAGATGTAGCGGCGCTTATCAAATGAGTGGGTGTTCCAATGATATCGTGAAACGGCGGCGACAAACTAGTAGGCATGTGATAAAGATCAATTTGTGTACATTATCTTTTCCTTGACATCTTATCAGTTCTCTCCTGGACCAGATAAGAGTGTTGTCGACTATTTGTTCAATAATGCAGCCTAGATTATATTCAAACAGAAACTTTAACTAGGACTGTTATTATTAGCGAGTACCTGCCTGAGTTTGCTAAATTGTGACCGAAATACAATAATGTGTGCCGACGACCGCCGCCGCGCTGTTTACGTAGTATAAGGCCGCAAGACTCTGGCCGCACACATACTGTAACGAATTCTTGAAGGATCAAAGGAAGCGCTGAACGTCAGTGCCTGCTTCTTCTCAAGGCGAATTTGTCGTAATCAGATAAATCTCACGACTTCCTTAAGCGAAATACTAAATACCCTTCTTTGGAATCTGAATCGACTATATTTAGGCTCTCGCGTGTTGTAGGAAATGATCTCGCGTCACTCGCGCATAATGTGCGTCAATCTGTAGACACTCGACAGTCCTTTCTTCTTGTGCTGATTTACATAATTGACCTAATGATAAGTATGTCTTACCTAGAGGCGTTATAAATTGTCGACTAATTTGTTTTCTCAAACAAAGCATTTTGTCACATTTATTTTTAACAACATTACTGTTAACATTAAAATCATAGCAAAAAAAAAGCCATGGTCCATCTTTCTATTTATTAACTAAATACGAAACATCGCGGCAGGTTGCTAACAATTTAGGCCATCTAAGATATCGATTCACTGCATGTTACCTACTTTTAAGAACCCTAACCATAATTTTACGAGACGTCAGCTGGCGAATGTTTATTCAGATGATAGTAAGATATTAGACCTCCCCTTAGCTTCGTTGTAGAGTTGAGTTTGAGTTGAGTTAGGAAAAATGCAGTGTATCACAACATCAACATTCCCAAGCCTGCCGTTCGATCATGCTTTTCAGCCTTGTGATTAAAGACCGGTTAACTATGCAGGTGTATAATATAAGTAATTGTAAATTAACAGGCTCTCCAACGCCGGTAGTATACGTGAGCGAGTCATGCCTGGAGTGCGAGCGGGTGCGTGCGGCGTGCGAGCGGCTGGGCGCGGTGGCGGCGGCGCCTACGCCGGAAGCGCTGCCGTCGCCGCTGCCCGCCCCCGCTCCGCCTTCCTACATCGTCACCACACCCTTCGACGGCGAACTCTTCGATGCCGCTCACAAAGCCAAATACAGGTCTGTATCGATTGAATTCCTTTAATATAACTTTTGGGCGTCCAGGTCGTCCTAGGAAGAGGTGGCGGGATGATCTGGGTGCTTTCGATGAAGCGTGGCCAGAGCATTCCCAAGACAGAGATGGTTGGAAGATTAAAGGGGAGGCCTTTGCCCAGCAGTGGGATGATAGGCTAGTAAAAAAAAAGAACTTTTGATAGTCCAGAATTAGTCTGGTTTAAACAGAAAATATTTCTTATTCCACAAAATTACAAATAAATAGGTATGGTTCAAAGAGTCTTGACGTAGATTGATCAAGTGCCTTGTCTATCTATCTGCCTCGCAAATTTTAAAGTAATAAAACAACAAAAATTCATCGGTATTGGTGTTTTAGCAATTTATTTGTTGACTCGTTCTGTTTAGTTTGAAATTAAAAACATGTATTTAATTTCATTTAGGTACATGTTACAGCATTATGTAAGTCATAATTTCGAGATTCCACGAAATCTCTGGATTTCTCGTTAACTCCCATTGCGCGATCTTAGTGATTGTGATTCGGCAATACCACTTACTGAATGTGGTGTTCGCTCCACCATAACCTTAGGGTGTGTCCGCATCTGGCGAATGCGCAGCTCGCGAGTGGTTCACGAGCGGTTCGCGAGCTGCACGAGTGCCGTTACTGCAACAGTTTGGTGCGCCTCTTCAGCGCAACTCATGAAAGGCTTGTATAGTGAGGGCGAGCAGCTCACGAGCGGCTCGCGCGCTTACAGTTCTGTTTGCTTTCATACTGTGTGCCTTAGTTGTAAGGGAAGTCTACACAGCTCGCGAGCTAATCGCGAACAGCGCATTCGCGGCGCGTTCGCCAGATGTGGACGCACCCTAATATTTCGTGAAATCGCGACAGTTTAAATAAAATCCAGATAGATCGAATAGATTAATTTAAAGAGTGGATGTAATATGCGACGAGTCGTGACGCCTGGACGCCCTTCAAACTTCAGACACTACTTGGCGTAATGAATAAGTTATGTTCGTTGTGCTTCAGTAACGTTGAACGAGCATAGACAGTTGACATTACACTTGCTTTACGTATCATATTACTTATTTCCTACTCTAAAAATACAATTCCATTGTCTTTTTTGTCAACGTTAATAAAGTTAACCATTTGACTTAGCTCAGCGTAGATCAAGACCCGGATCACATAAAGTTTATCTGCAATGGCATCACAGAATGACATCAGATTAATGTTCAAGAAACCTTGGTCAAATTGCTATTTGATACAAAAGTACACTGGACAGGAAATACACAGTTGGTTTATGGTCAATAAATGTTGTAAACAAACTAAGTTAATTGTAGTATTACAAGATTTGAGAAGAGCATACATCATTTTACTCAAAAGAATCGGCGTAATGAAGCCACCCGACTTTGTATGAAGTGTAACAAGACAGATCATTATTGACATTTATTTTGGCTCATCGTGCGTTTGCCCACGGGAGTGTTAACGAGCGCGAACTAATGCTTTGTTGCTCGTGTACATTGACGACTTTTTGTCATCTTTCACCTACGCTTTGCTCCATACAGGTTGCTATGATAGTACGTTGTTACTCGCCAGTGATGCTCTGTCATTCTAAAATAGTACTAGTTAAAGATGTACCGTTGTGATAAAACTCATTCGGAACTGTACCGTCGCGCGGTCTGACTTAAATGTGAAAAGGGAACGGACGTTGCGGACGTGGGCGTAGCTCATAGTTCGCATTTGGCTGTTGATTACCATGATGATGATAGATGGACATGTCCGTCACTACGTTAAATCAATTGTTTTTGTCATTTACTGGTGATACACGTATTAGATAATAGATAACTATCTGATGGTAAATTTAGAAACGAAAGTAAACAAAGTAACGGAACGACGCCTACAAGTTCTAGGTGACCTGAGTCATAGAAGATTAAAATTGATAAACATCGTTATTCTGATATTTAAAGCGAACTCCCTGTTTTTGGATTCGTATCAACAGTCATCAGTTTAAATTTAAAGAATGAAGTGGAAATGTACGTGGCTTTCCTTTTTAGTGTACCAGCGTCCAAGAGGTATAAGACGTGACTCAGTCTTTCCGGGCGAGGAGTAGAGCCGCTTGACGAATGTACAGCGAGCGTGTCGAGGAATGCCAACAGTGTTACAGCGAGCCGTGGCACGGTGCTGGGTACTGGTCGGCTTACTGCCTATTTACGAGCTCTATAAACGACTCCGCCCCCGTCATGTCCCCGCCTGTCTCACGCACCACCTATTATTTGAATGCTTAAAAGCCCCCTCACCCTATGTAAATCAGCTCACCTGTTACGTTATCATTCAAGTAAATCTATAAGCTAAATATACCTTCCCATTGGAACTTTCTATTATTACACTGAAGGTTCAACAGCCCCGTTTCCTTTGTCAGTATTCGGTTGCAAGTTTCAAACTATGATCATGTTCCTTCTTATTTGATTTGCGAGTGCCAATTTAGTCGCCCCTTATCGCTGGCCGTGTTCATTTGCGTTCATTTAAACAAGTAGCTTTGTAGCTGTACATCGCAAATTACTACTGGAAAATTTTGCTTCGATGTTAGAGTATAAAATCCTATGTATTGCATTTCGTTTGGTGCGTTGCAACAGGTACTGTTTGAGCGGAGCTGATGAGATTTAATTGTTTATTGTTTTATCCGCCGCCGTTGTCTGCGCCGCGAAAATTAATCTGCGGGCAAGCTACTTATCACTCTTCCTGAGGAACGCTGATTCATGGTTTTGTTAGGCTGTGAAAAATAAACCAGGCTTTATTAAATTCATCAACACCTTCAATTAAGAATAATACTGTTTTATATGGATGCATTCGCCTTTTTTTTTGCAAAACGGTGAAAGAAAATATTTACCTAATACCTTTTTGTGATGATTATTGATTATTGAGTATTGTTATTAATCTTAAATACGTTACTTCGAAAGAGGACCAAGAGGGTCCCAACTTTCCATTACAATAAAGAGTTTATGGACGTTACAATTCCAATTTATGTTCCACGCTATTTGCGTGGAAACATATTGGCCATCTCACCCTGGACGTTCACTCGGGGTTGTTTAATGTTTATACACGCTCGGGACCTTCCACTCATTAAAAGGTCATATGCTGGGTGACTGTATTTCATGGAAGGATGTAAATAAAGGTGCGCGTACGTTGCGGCGCGCGACGGAGGGGCGGCGACGCGCGGCGCGGCGCTCGGCGTAGCGCGAGGGTCGCCCTTGCCGCGCGACGCTCCACGCTATTTTCGTCCTCACATTCCTCGCGACTGTTTTCCAATCTAACGTGAAACGCATAACGCGCATGCCGCTTTGCGCCTTTGTTTTTGTGGCTGTCGCAATAAATGGTTTAGTTTCTTTTATCGAATTTGGACGTAAACGGTTATTTAACGCGTGAAAACGATACGAAATTCGACGCGAATTTCGCGATGTGTTAATAGTGGAGGCGGCGATATCCGCTACGATGTTGCATAGTGCCAATAAGTGGAGCCAGTGTAACGGAAGTGTGTCAGATTTGGATGGACGCCGGACTAGTGCCTGATTGCCAGTAAATGTGCTGACGATGGGACCAACGCGGTTACCACCTACTCCAGAGGAGGAAGATGCTCCTCAAGAACTCGTTCCTCTTAAAGAACCAAAAACGCCGGAGGCAGTACCTTCGAAGTGCGACTTGTAAGAATTTTGTATAAAATCGAATCTAAAACGTACAACGTCAATAGGTAAAGGACTAAATATTTCAATGTATGTAAACATTCACCCTTCAGTATCTATGCGACCATGAGTAGTGTAACATGTTTTTCAGCTAAGCTAATGTTATGGAACAGAATGAGACAAAAAGCTATCGCCGAAAACGAATTGGTTCTTTAGTAATTCAATATTTGGTAATTGTCTTGTGTAAACTCGAAGATGTAAAAGACTGGGGCAAATGGCCTTTGGATTAGAAAGTGAGTGCGCGCTGGCTGATTACATCGAGGACTTTTTAATTTACATACGCATACTCGTTAGTACTTCAATTATTGTAAACATAAGAACTGATAATTTACTACATTTTTATCGCATAATGAAATATTGAAAAGAAATAACTGACACACATAGATAATAACGAATATAGTTCATGGATATTCATTCATACCGCTAAAAGGAAACGGTATCTAATTTGATCGGTGTGATTGTTTACGTATTCCTCGGAATCCGAATGTAAGTCATCAGAACTATTTCTACGGGGACACGTAGAGTGTCGGTGTATGCGGCGTACAGTGTGCTGTGATGTGATGTCACGAGCGTGGACAGTCGCGAGAATCACACGCGTTTTACGCGCGCGTCACCACGCCGCTCCGCCCACCACATCCATGAATACTTTAATTCATGTCTCAGGACAAATTGCGTGCCCTATTAATACATCGACGATTCATGTAGACACAGTTTTGTTAAATATCTTTTCTTTCAACAAGGATTAAGGTTTTTTCTTATCCATCCGGGTTTGTTGCACTCTTCTTGGTTTTTGGATCATTGTCCAGCAAAACTAAAAGAAATAATGCACATTTAGATCGCGTTCCTGGTTTAAAGGAATGTTTTATTGTTTCACAGTTCTAGGCAATTACTAAAAAGTACAATTAATCGCTTGGTTAGTTTTAAACTCGGAAATCTGTAACAAATTAAAGTAACTTCGTTATGTTCATTATTCTTGTTAATTTCTTTTTCATAAAATGTGCTATAACTTTTACGATTTATTTCGTCATATCAAACGAATCTTCATCATATGGAAATAAACTTAAAAATACATACAAACATACATGCATAAGCTCACGCTATTTTCCCATGGGGGTAGGCAGAGACCACGGCCATACGCTACGACTCTGACACACCTCTTTAGCCTCATTCATATTCATACATATTTTCATATCATTTATTTATTGTCTCCGTCCAGTACAGTTTTTCTTACAATCTAATAATGAAGTAGAACCTGTCTGAGACCAAAGGTGTACCCCAAAGACTTATATTATATCCTCAGTTATAATAGAAGTCTTTTGTGTACCCGCGCAGCGCTGGTTTTCAGCCCCTCCCTTCTCCCTAAGTTCTTGAGTGGAAGACGAGAGAATCATAATTTATGTAGCAATGCAGTTTTTTTTAACGCTAAATCGGTATGTCAAGTTTCTTCTTTGATCTTCATTTTATATTTTTTACGGATAGAAGACATAATTTTAAGAAACCAATTAAATTTTTATTGCGATTCATCGAGTTTATCAATCTAAATTTAATTTTTAAATGACTTTGATCTGTAATCTCTAAATGCAAAGATGGTGGGGAGAAAATAATTTTAACCCCATGGAGAAAACTACTTACTGCTTTATTAAAAAAAAAAACCTGCCTTCTCTTTCTAACTCTATGCTGGAAACAAACGTAAACATCAAATGTCAAATTCTGACATTGTGAGTGTATTTTTTTTCATAATGGCAAGTTATTTTAAGTTTACCAAGGAGTTCACAGGTTTTCCAGTGACGTCACTCGACGGACCGAAAAACTACGTTATTTTATTAAAAATATCTGTAATCCTTTCATTTTAAAATCTCTGACATAGAAAATATTATTATTGAGATAATTATCTCGAAATGGTTTTCGATTCAGCCCTCCAAAAAAAAACGTGACATACCGAATTACGCTACGGTACGTTTGTACTTTTGCTTAAATATTGCAAATAACTCGTGTCGTTTTAAGAGTTTCTCAAATAGCTGCGGCTACCTGAGCGGGTGCAACAACAAACTGACCGATTGATTGCATGCGTGCGGTCTCAGCCGATTTGACTCATTATTATTTTCACAGGTGTAAACCTAATTCCTGTTACAATGACATAATTGTGTGACTTTTATCGCATATAATAACAACTAGTACTACATACCGCCCACACACTCTGCCCCCCAACCATAAACCTCAGTCGCTATGGTAGGAAGCGTAGAGTAAAATTTTGGCAATAGCGTAGTCCTGTCTCGCTCGCACTCAATATCGCACATGATTACCTCTTCTTTAAAAAATTCTCATTTGGAAGGTGTGCCGTGGTGGTCCAGTGGCGAGTACCCACCCATACCTGCCGTACAGGAGACGATGATTCGATTTCCGTCCAGGCCGACTATTACCAATGACTTTTTCGGAATTCATATACAATTTGTAGCACCAATGGCTTTTCGGTGAAGAAAAACATTGTGAGAACCTGCCTGCTTCAATTTCGATGCATGTTAAGTGGCGACAGGCTCACTCCCCGTCGCGTCGCGGTCGAAGGAGTTTCGGTACTATTAGTGAAACGTGGATGTTCTGAGTTTCCAGAGAATCTCTGACTACTCCCTCGGGGAATATAGTCGTGAGCATATGTATGCATGAATCAGGAAGATTGATAAACTAGTTTGGCATACATTTAATAGAAAAAAAAAGTTGTCGACAACATTTTAAATTTTACAGATCTTACAAATAGTAAACAGATCTAGCAATAAATATGTGTTAATAAAAACCTATTCAACATTCATTCTAATAGTCAGTTTAAAAGTGAAGTGTACAGAATGCCTTTCGTATAATAATAAACCTGTAATATGTCATTGTAAT
Source organism: Agonopterix alstromeriana (assembly GCA_963924505.1). Classification (NCBI taxonomy): domain Eukaryota; kingdom Metazoa; phylum Arthropoda; class Insecta; order Lepidoptera; family Depressariidae; genus Agonopterix; species Agonopterix alstromeriana. The sequence continues at coordinate 11,421,412 of OZ004665.1, read as the reverse complement.
TATATAGAAACAGAAGGCGAGCAAGTCCCACCCGATTCCGAGTTCTAACGGACATCCATCCAAATTAAAATCAATGAGAAGAATTATTCAGCTTCAAACTGCTTCAAATAGTGTAGGCATCCACAATTAAATACATAACATGATTTGATGTACAGGAGTGCGATTTTTTAAAGTCACACGTTAAAATTAGCAGTAGACAATGTCAAAATTACTATGGACATTATGCATCTTTCTACTGCTGATTTGAACGTGTGACTTTCAAAAATCGCAACCAGGAGGGAAATTTTTAAACAATTAAGGCAACCTAAACCGTTGTAACTACAGAAAAACGTTCTTAGGAGCCTGTCCCTATCTTTTGAAAATATTCCTACCTGCATTGAGAGCCATCTAAGCATAGGTACCCCTATGCTTAGATGGCTTGGTCACTTAGAGAATGAATGAAAGAAGACTTACGATTGAAATATATCAAGCAAAGGTGAGCGTAGGTGTTGGGGGAGGCCGTCCGAGGAAAACATACCATGATGAAATCAATGACCTTATCTAAAAAGGACAAGTGCGTAGCATCGACGGAAGTTCATGAAAAGATGTATGAATGTGAATGAGGCTAAAGAGGTGTGGCAGATTCGTAGCGTGTGGCTTCACGAATTTAAAAAAAAGTATACAGGGTGAAATTGATATCATTAGCATCCTTTTAAACTAACAACAGACTACCCATCAAACTGAAATACTTTTGGGAGCAAATCGATCGGAGCAAAAAAAAATTTGCTGTTACATACATTTGAGTCGAGTAGGCGTTGCAGTTTTTATTTTTGCTCCGATCGGTTTGCTCCTATACTAAAAGTTGTTCAGTTTGATGGGTAGATAGACTCTTAGTTTAAAAGGATGCTAATGATATCAAATTCACCCTGTATACTCTATGGGTAGCCCCCATTCTTCCGTTAAGTCGATTGCTATCGTGGCGAAGAGATTTGCCAACGAGCACTACAGGCATACCGATTGCCTAGAGTGCGCCGAACGAATAGCAAGAAAAAAGTAAATTCCCAGGGGTTTTATAATTTCAATCGATCCTGATTCTTACTGATCTAAAGACTATGGGACCCACCAAGGTTAAAGTACTAGAAAGATCCGAAATAGCAAAAAGCTTCTCAAACATTTTATATTATCATTTCCAATGCCTTGTACAACTTATGGACTAGTTAGTTACTAAAGAAAAGTAAAATAACAAATAGATAACGTATTCGACGACACGGATGGTGTAACCGATAGATAGATAACACGTTTATTCATACCATGCCAGAATGCCGAACTAAACGACCTGTGTACGAATCCCGCTTCAGTCATGGATGTTGTATGTTTATGTCGTGGATGGGGGAGAAAACTTTCCCTAAGAAACCTATAGGAAATTCGCATAAATCATTTCGGACTTTCCATACTAAATGCAAGCAGCTGATCGAACGTTAGTATGCAAAGTCAAAATATTTTTTCTCGAATTTCCTATAGTTTTCATAGGGAAAGTTGTTCAGTATCATGGGTAGAATCACCCCTTAGAGTAATGTAACTGTTTACCCTAACACCCTGTATTTTAATGTTATCTCCTCAGTAAAAATAAAACCGGTCATGTGCGAGTCGGGCTACTCGCTAATTTTAACTTTTATCATTTTGATTTCATTTGTTAGGAAATCTACCATAATAACGCACATTTTGTGAACATTTCAACTGGTTAGCTAATACGGTTCAAAAGTTACTGCCCTAAATATAATAGGACAGACAGACGGGCGGGCGGACGGACAGTAAGCTTTGAATAGGGTCCCGTTTTCACCCTTTAAGTACGGAACACTAAAAACGTTTGAAAATACTAAACTAAACTCCTAAGGATAAACTATAAAACTAACGATACGACGACGAAAAACAATCTATTCATTATTTAGTACAATTATTCATACAAAGCGAGCGTTTTGATGTCACATAAAGTGATACTGAATTGACTGGTAGCTTCATTTTGGGATCAGAGCAATGTACGAGTATGTGCATGTGTCCGTTACTGTAGTTTTAAACTGCATTGAAGATCTGATGTTAAAAATCTATAAGATAATAGGTGACCGAATTCATTGCCGTCTTGACGGATGCATCAATTACTATGTATGTACTCGTATGTGTTTTAACAATTTATCCTTTCCTAAAGGTAAAGATAACGAAGCTAAAACCGCGTAAGGCGCGGATTATACAGAATAGACGTGTGGCGGTGGCGTATAGTCAAAGTTACACAATTATAAATCTTATAGTACGTAGCATAGCGTCGTTTGGAGAATTACTTCCGCCCGCGCCTCCAGGCGATGTCCCCTGGAGGCGCGGGCGTAATTCTCCAAACGACGCTATGCTACGTACTATAAGGTTTATATTGTGTTACTAAGATTATGCGCCACCGCCACACGTATCTTCTGTATAAATCGTGGCTAAAGTTGAAAAAAATCGGTTATATTCATGTTATATTCGAAATTTGTTTTCCAATTTGTCTTATCACTATCAGTCCGTCCATCTCTGAGTCCTGTTAAGTCACAGTCAAGTCGGTCTTCAGTATTACTTCAGTAGTTATACGCCTTGAGTAAATAAAAGGACACTTATTAGAAGACAATATCGGCTTCTTGTTGACATGCGCTTAAATTGAGTTAAGCTCAATTTAAATATCAGTTCAATATCCGCAACACTGCTCACCTTATTGAAAATTTTCAAACGTTATACATTATCCATGTTTTAGAAAACTTGATATACTGTAAATATCTGTATGATATTTCTATGTAATTGAAAACATTTTTTCATATGTTTAGAGATCTCTCGAGTGCGGAGAGTGGAGGATTCTAGTGGTGGTTAGGGCAAAGAAGTGAAAGGTTTTGAGTCTCAGTGTGTAGTGTACTAATTTATTTGGGCATTTGCCCCTTGTATATATAAATCGGCGGTTCCCTATTGGTTGGTAAACCGCCGAGTAAAACACAGTACCGAGTACATGTGGGTATCCTCATAATACGTTTAATGTTATAATGTATCGGAGCTTTTTCCTGTTAGATATTATTATCTTGGTTCAAAACCGATTTACTCTCACGTTCTTCAGTAACGTGCGTGATTTATTAAGCTTCTTTACTATCGGTCGCGTCAAATATATTCGGCTCGCTTTGCGCATCCGCTATACTTTATCTATTTCAGCGAGTCTATGTTTTGCATTATAAATTATAGAAGGCAAACACTTCAGTTTGATTAATATCATAATCGAATTTATTAATATTACACTAAATATTTTAAATAAATCTTCGATGTTCTAATAATGAGTAAAGATTCTTGGATGTAAAGATAGTAATGATTACCTCATATGTAGATCTTTATCGATGAGACATTTATGTACATATTAGAAGATAAGTATACTATTCATATATTAAACAATTTCTTACAAAACTATTAGAATCTGTAACTTCTCAACTTTCATTGCAATAATTTTAGGGAAGGCCTTCGTACGTAAAGTAAGAGCGGACCGCCTGCTCCAATCTTTACTCGTCTCGTCATCGTCTTTTTGTACGCCTACGGCGGGCTTTTCTGACACTTCCTCTCAGAGGTTGACATGTTTCCTTGACACCTTTCGTAGATGAAAATCCATAAATTGTTGACCCTACTTACACTCTAAGCTCACGTTCAAAAGACGTTCAAAGATCTTGGCCAACCAAACTACACTTACTGTACAATCTCAGCATACTTCCTCCATTCCTGTGTCAATTTGCAGAGTCGGGTGTTACAAAGGTTTGGATTTGGATTCCAACTAACTTACCTCATCCAACCTGCAGTGTTGCGGCCCGCTAATATCCGGGAGGTTGTGTGTCCTAAAATAAAACTATGATGATTGCATAAACTGATGTAGAATATGTTGAATGGTGACAGGGTGCTGGGCCCGACGGCGGTGATGCAGCTGGCAGAGCGCGATGAGCCGCCGCCGGCGAACGCGCGTCCCCTCTACTCGCTGGCGATGCGCGGCGCCGTCATATGCTTCTCCGGATTCCGAAAAAAGGATGAACTTGTTAGTATTACTCTTGCATGCAAACTGTTTTGCTATTTGACCCTAGTCCCTAGTCAACGGTATGTAATCTTTACACTAGTTTTGAAAGCTTTCAGTTATGCATTAGATTTTTTTATTAAGTGGGTTATCCTTTTAATGTACGTCCTCATCATCATCAGCCCATCATCGTCCACTATGGATGTTTGTCACCATATTGAAATGTTACGCCTGCGGCCGTAGTATGGCAGCGTGATATAGGGCTAGCGCGCTATAGCTCTCATTCTATTTGCGCGCGAACGAACGAGATCAAAGGTATGATATAGCGTTATCGCGCGCATCATACTACGGCCTCTGGAATTGTATTATTTACACTGTTCAGTCCTGGTTAATTGTGTTTCCCCCAGACGTACCTGATAACGCTGATACACTATATGGGTGGGTCAATCCGTAAGGACATGTCGAGCAAGGTGACGCACCTGATCGCGGCCGCGGCCACGGGCGACAAGTACCGGTACGCGTCCGGCTTCGGGCTGCCTGTACTCGCGCGGTCCTGGGTCGACGCGTGCTGGGACCGCCGCGACGACACTTCCTGCCTAGGCACTGACGATGCTATCATTGTAAGTCGTATATAATTTATGCGCCCAATACGGCTGTAGCTAAAGGTGATTAATAATGACTGTTCGTCTTCGGCGACCTCTATCAGTACCAAAGATTTATAAGATGTGCTAAATAAACAATGTTAATTCCTGCCTAATTTTGAGGTGATTGCCTTCCGCTAATCCGATCATTCTCATTTCACGAAATTCTTTATTTCTGGTTAATGCTAACAAAAGTGGAATTAACTTTCGACTGAGGTGTAACGCTAACACCCGTTACATCAACTTAAATATGTGATTTATTGATAAAATTAAAAATGTTCGCTGACTTCAAAGAACAAACGACTATAAAGCGATCGAAGATTTAATCGGGACGTTTATACGATGTTAAAATGATTATTTGCAGAAGGAGCACAAATTGAGAGTGTTTGCGGGTGCGCGTGTGTGCTTCGTGGGCTTCCCGGAGGACGAGACCCAGCACATGGCCGAGGTGCTCGCCAGCAACGGCGGCGCCACCTGCCCGCTCGACGACTCCGACTGCACACACGTCGTGAGTACATACCATCCACATACTATCCCACACTGATACCAGAAACTATTGTACCAACCGGTTTACATTCATGAAACTCTTACGTGACTTCAAAGTATGAAAATGAAGTAGACATTGTATGTTAGGATTGTTTACCTCAAATATTTATCACCGAACATTTACCCCAGAATACCTCGCATACCTGATTATTTATATACTTTATGCCACATTAGTTACTAATTTTAGCATTATGAAGTCAGCATGCACGTAGTATCCTTGGGAACACAAATCACTTAGTTTAGATACAATGTAGACATTACAAATTAGTTAGTAGCATTTTATTTCGCTGATTATTAGTATTCTTTTAACTAAGAAGAGTTATAATTATACCTCTTCTTAGTTCTTCCTACGACAGCGTCGCCTTCGCATTTAGCAATAACTTCAATGTCAGCCACTGTTTATTTAAGAAATTTACATGTAAACAAAAATATTACAGTCACATGCCGTCACTCCGCGCACAGTGTCAGTATCATTTGAAGTTATGTAAGCAAACAGTAGCTAGGTCTTGTTCTACCTCTCGGACCCTATTTTATTTTCCTTTATAGAAGCTTCGTTTCTGGTAGTTAATTATTTTCATTGGAGGCTTGATACCGTACTCCCGTGATACAATGGGCATCGTGACATTAATACCATTTGAAGGTTCAGTCGTCACTCGGACACTGCATCCCCTACGTCCCATCCGCACGGCGCAAAGTCGACCCATTGTTGTATCATTAATTTCATCAATCTAGTGTCACTTCTTGCTGTAAAGTCATTTCCTCATCATTGAAAGTTTTGTATCAACATCACTCTGATCATTAAAATGCGCACTATTTCACCGGCTTATGTCAACACTCACACAGTGCACTGCCATGATATCATTCATATGTTTGTTTACATCTCTCTTTTCACGGCTCGATGTTATGTTGCTTTGATTCACGTCAGTCCCATCAAAATCAGTGCACTTCTGCTTCACACGATATCGCTTTTTAAATAGTAAAAGTCTTGTATGTTCAAACAAATAATCTTCCACCTTTCTCTCAGCCATACTGTCTTAATATCTCACATTGTAACTCAACGAAACTGACTTATTTCTGAAAAAATAATATCACGAGATACAATCTTACTAGGCAGCCGCTTCTCTTGTGTCTAATCGCCTCTGTCACGATGATAATCTTTATCGTGGTGCATGTTTGTACTGGAATGGCTTCATTACATCATTGCGTGGTGTGTTCACACATGTTTCAGGTAATGGCCAATGGGGAGACTTTCGGTCGTTCGCTTATCCTATCACCCCACCCGAGTACTCCCAACTCCGCGAAGCCCTTCCGCATCACTCCCAACCGGTCGCAATCTACTCCCAAGAGCTCGCTGTACCGCCGCCTGTCGGCCCGGCTCTCCGGCCGCCGCTCTACTCCTCACAAACAAAACGATACGAGCGGGGAACAGTCCCTCGACGACAGAGATAATCGTTTACATAACGCCAGAAATAAAGTCAGGAATAAACATGCTGCATCCAAAGATCAAACCGATTACTTCAATTATAGCAATTTAGGGAAATCCTTTACGGATGATTTGTGTTCAAATGACGACACTAACAAAAGTAGCTCGCATGTTGAACATGTGGAACTGCGCAATTATAAAACATGTGACAAGGAAAATAAGGATCTGACACAATTTCTTCATGATGCCGTTAGAGCAAACGTGAAAGATGATAAAAGAGAAGTTTTTAGAAATAAATCTATGAACGTATTTAATATAGTCGATTGCCTCACGGAGGCAGGATCTATACATTCGTCTCTAACGAAAAGTTTATGCGACCTGGACTCGAAAGATGAGCCAGGATTTTTGTTACCTACGTCCAAAGGCAGTAAAGAATTGCAACAGTCTACTACTACTATTTCCTCGGGAAAGAAAAGAAGTCGCAACTCAACGGATTCAAATTTTCAAATTAGCACAACCGATTCTAATCTCTCCCCTGACAAATGTGAAGATAGCAACTGGAAGTCCATCAAACGACTGAAAATTAAAGATTCTTTTAAATTTAAGAATCGACCTACCATATTCAAGAAAACTAAAAAAGATTCTGTTTCTAAAACAGCAGGAGATATTACTGTAGAACCTATCAGTCCAGAGAGTGTGAGACCGACTGATCCTGCGGGTGAATTTATTGCGTCCACATCTTCTCCCATCAGAGAAGACGATAATAATTCGATTTGCTCAATGAATACAAGTAAACAATCAGGGTTTTTTGATATATCCTTTGCCTCAATCCGTAGCTCAAAAACAGTGAAATCTGCCTCAAAACTTCGAAGAAGCGTTAAATCATTTACCGCTTCGTTCCGAAGCGAAAGAAAGAAAAAATACGAAAAGAGAGCCGAAAGAAATACCGTAGAAGTTAACGCGTGTCACCTTCCTCCCGATTTCAAAAATGTATCTACACCAAAGGCTGAACTCGATGATATGAATTTTGATATTTCGCCCGTCCAAGTCGACACCGTCGACAGCACCGGTTTGACAACCCCTCACAAATACGATGTAGACGAACTGGATGATTCTACTATATTCAAGACACCTCAGAGCATATGGCTACGAAATCACCGTCACTCGATATGCGGTGGCGTAGATCTGCGACCGGGCACGATCCCCGCGCCCCGCTCCCGCCCCTCCCCCCCACTCCCCCGGGCCGCCCGCGACGAGCCGCCGCCCGCCTCGGCGCCCCCCACCCGCGACGCCCGCGCCTTGTCGCAATGCCATGGAATATCGCTGCCGGTACTAACACCATTTAATTTAGTTCTACTAAATAATAGATACAGCTTGTCATATCATAAAAAATCCTTAGCGGTCATATAGAATAGAACCGGAATTTTCGATTTGAGATTTCCCCTGATCTCGAACGGCCTCTGCATGCCTTGCGGTAGTAACGACTTCTCGATATTAAAGTGGTTACGTTTATAAGGAATGCACGAAGAGATGGGCTATATTAGATTGTGACCATTGAAGCAGGTTAGGATTTGGGTTGTGGTATATAGTAATTGATTACTAAATTAGGCTTAGAATGACGTTTGTTTTGACGATTGTCTGTGCACAGGTGGTCGACGAACACAACACAGTGGTGGCACCGGACTGCAGTCAGCGGGTGCACATAGTCAAAGCCGAGTGGTTCTGGGCGTCAGTGCAAAATGAAGAGGCTCAGGACGAGAGAGATTACCTTTTCAAAGACGTAAGTTTCTAGGTGTCTTAAACAAGGTTCGAAAGGATATTTATCAGTGATAATTATCTGTTTAAATATACATTGATAATTACCCTGATAATTTAATTTAAATTAATTGGAGAAAACAAATGCTTGCGAACAGGATCTGCGAAAAAGACAGTTTAAAGCACGAAATCATCATTACTGTTTGCTGTTGTTTTTCTCTATTATTTGTTACAAGTTTTGACTGGAAACGAAAACACTGACAAGATGGTTTTGGGCTGAAATCCACAGCATGTTTTTGTAATTTAAGTCTAAAATTAAAGATACAAAATTAATTATCAGTTGGATAATTATCAAAGAAAATTATTATCTTTATAATTTCGAACCCTGCTTTTAAATAACTTAGCCACGGTTTATACAGACGAGACGTGTGGCGGTGGTGGATAATCTAAGTAACACAATATAAACCTTATAGTACGTAATTTACGTAAGTTACGAATACCGCACCTCCAGGTGATGTCGCCTGGAGGCGCGGGCATAATTCTCCAAATGACGCTATGCTACGTGGTTTATAATTATGTTACTTCGACTATCCGCCACCGCCACACGTATCTTCTGCATAAACCGCGCCTTAGAAGTAGAACATGTGTTATACATATCGTTTGATTTCAACGACAGTATCTGGACGAAGTGTCGCGACGGTCGTCGGTGGGCGGGGCTTGCACAGCGTCGGGAAACACAGAGGAGGGTCCCAGCAGCGCGGGTACTGTGGCGAGCAGCGCGGGAAACACCCCGGCGCAGCTGCACAGGCTGCGCAAGCGAAAGCTGCGCGGTGGCGACTCGGCGCTGCACAAGAGACGCTCGTCCGTCGGCGACGCCGTCTTCCTCAGCTTATCCGGCAACTTGCTTGATTGCACGCCTTCGCCCGATGGAAAACAGTTACTCGAAGGTATGATTTGCAATATTGACTGTTCCTCTTAAAAGACCCCCGTTAAACTCTTGTACCTATGCTGGCACCCCCATCATAATAATTAAGATTTGTCAATCAAGAAAACCTACATTAAAAAAGTGCTACTCCAACTTACTTAAAAATTCCAAAAAGATATTGTATATTAATACTTTTATAGGTTCTAAATATACAGGGTGTGAGGGATAGCCCTCCACAGACTAAAACGGTGAACTCAGACCATCAATCTGAACAACTTTAACAATGAAGCCTACCTCAGGAAATGCGAAAAAAAATTCTGCTGTTTCATACAAAACTGCTGTACCTACCCGACTCAAATGTATGAAACAGCTGATTTTCTCGCGTTTCCTGAGGTACGCTTCATAGTGAATGTTGTCCAGTTTGATGGTCTAAGTTCACCGTTTCAGTCTGTGGAGGGCGGTTACACTCTGTATATTTAGTATTTATAAAAGTATTCTACAAAAATTTCGCTATATTTATCAAAAAGCTTTTAGGGTTTTTTAGTAAGGAGTAGCACTTTTTCGGTTTGGGTTTTCATTAATGAGAAATTGGAACAGATCATTATCGACGTGTACCTTGTCGGTTCGTTGACATAGTTTCGACGCTATATCATGTGTTGTGTTGTGTGCCCACAGAAACCGAGGTACCTGACAACGTGGTGCGGAAGCTGATGTCACCTCGGCAACAAGTCTTCATGGAGCTATTACAGACAGAATCAAATTACGTAGGAATATTGCACACAATAGTTATGGTAAGTAAGACTACTTTTTAGTGTTCCGTACCTCAAAAGGAAAAAACTGAACCCTTATAGGATCACTTTGTTGTCTGCCCTTTTTCTCAGAAACGGGTAATTGAAATTTTAATATAAAATACAAAGGTCTGGAGGAGGTAATTCAAGCTTGTAAGTTAAGTCAACACAATCTAAAGATACTGTCATTTGTCAATTATTTTGATATTCGCACTCGCTCATAAAAACGTATAAGGTACTTCCCATAGACCCAGAATCATTAAATTTGGCAAGAAACAAGGTTGTAAGAAAATCGTTCCAACTTCATGAAGAAAACATTTGCTTAAAAAATATATACATCACCTGCCTTCTCTTTCCAACTATACTGGAAACCGAAACGGCAACATCAAATGTCAAATTCTAACATTATGAATATGTTTTTTTCTTTATAGTCTGTTATTTTACGTTTACCAAGGAGTTTACAGGTCTTCGAGTGACGTCACTTGTTTGAACGAAAAACAAAATTATTTTAATAAAAATATCTGTAATCCTTTAATTTTATAATCTCTAACGCAACGTAGAAAATATTGTTATTGAGACAATAATTCCAAATCGTTCTCGATTCAGCCCTCCAAAAAAAATCGTGATAGTACCAAATTTCTAGTTATATCACTTTTTTTTTGTTACTACAAACTTACATAACTAAGTTTGTACGAAACACTCGGAGCGCAAGTCTTTCTCTCATTTGTCTGGATTTTTTTCGATTACATGTATTGACCTCTAAGCCATGGTTTATACAGAAGAGACGTGTGGCGGTGGCGGATAGTCAAAGAAACACAATTATAAACCTTACAGTACGTAGCATAGCGTCGTTTGGAGAATTACGCCCGCGCCTCCAGGTGACGTCGCCTGGAACCGACGACGCTATGCTACGTACTGTAAGGTTTATAATTGTGTTACTTTGACTATCCGCCACCGCCACACGTCTTTTCTGTACAAACCGCGCCTAGTACCCGTTTACATGATACCTTCTACGAGTATTTACTGTCTATATCAAATGTATGTAAAATACGTAAATATATTGTTTCTAGATGTTCAAACAACCATTAGAAGACATGGCCGAGGAAGACAACAGCAGTGGCAAAAACCAAGCATTGCTCAACAATACAGAGCTCAAAATTATATTCGGAAACTTACCTCCTATTTATGAATTACACCAGTAAGTACACATGGACATTTGCATTTAGCTGAATTCAATTGGTTAGACAGTAGGTTTATACCAAACAAATATCAATGTGTATTTTCAATATAACACACAGGTATTGATATATATTTTTTTTAAATAAAAAAATTATGAACTGCTCTTTACAATCTGCGACTTTTTGCAGCTATAAAAAGGCGCGTTTGTCAATCACGTGACTGCATCTCTACACTAGCATTTAACAGGCGTTTGTATCCATTCAAACGCGAAACGTTTATACCAATGCAGATGCGCATACGCGCCGTCGATGAATGACTGACCCAACCAAATATTACGAACGTTTTGCGTCATGGCTGTATCGCAATTTGCATCGATGCTGCATCGCGACTGAATCGAAGCAGAAGCGCTGCAAAAAGTCGCAGTGTTTAAAGGGCCCTAATCCAATTACCCCAGTGTTGCTTACTCTAAAAATGTTTCCTTATTTGCCATAAGATTCTGGTAGACCTATAATAACAATACCTTTGCCAGCTTCCTGATGCTAACATAATCGTATTTATTCCATAAACTATGAGTTTAATCTCAATGTTTACCCAAACATTACAACTTTTCTAATATGTGTACTGACTATTGTAAACTGATTGTCTATGACAGGCGAATGTTAGAAGAGCTGCGCTATACGCAGTCGCACTGGAGCGAGGAGGTGAGCATCGGGCGGCTCGTGCTCAAGTACACGCCGGACATGGTAAAGGCGTACCCGCCCTTCGTCAACTTCTTCGAGAACACCAAGGAGATGCTGCAGCAGTGCGACCGTGAGAACCCCAGGTACATAACCACTGTTTATACAAACCAACGATTTACTAACTTATGCGGCGTCCTAATCGTCCGGTCTAATACAAAATAGGGTATTACACCTTTTTTTGAAAACTGTTTTAATGTTTTTGACCGTAGTGAGATCGTAATGAGCCAGTAGAATTTTAATTTTATAAAGCCGAAATATGCCTTAAAAACTATTTTTATTTATGAGTTTGAATTTTCGCGCGGAAACGCTAGCCGCCATGCTATCCCGCTCGTGACGTCACTCCTTCAGTAAACAATACGACTGCGACCCAGACTAACCTACATAAAGAAAGTACGTGTTAGTAATATAATCCAACTAAAAACACTAAATTGATGACATTTTATTTATTTTGCATGCGTAGTTTTTACAAATTCTTACAGCACTGCAGCAAGTCTTGCAGACGGACACGGAGTCCGTCAATCAAACAAAAACGCTAGTTGTTTCTCTTTATGTGTTTTGTTTCTCACACTTTTGAGCGCGGACTCTACGTCCAGTAGTAATGTAAGTCAATGATATAAACACTAGGTATTATGTTCCTCAGGGACCTTAATAAACTTGGTTTATGATTTACTTGATAGAAGATCTACGTACATAATGGACACTCCCTGTCCCCAACAAATTTTTACCTCATCCTCCATGGAAAACTCGGCAATGCTGAGTCCTCTCACTCGCACTGACTTAGTATCGCTCGCACTTACCTCTTCTTACTGGTCAGTGTTAGCCCTTTTGTATGAAGTGACAGTGAAGTGGCTAGGGTGTGCCATATTAGTGACGCCTTTCACTAGCACGTGTTACATTTATCTTCTAGTGTTTACCCGAGACTTCGTCCACACAAATTAAATACCAGATTTTAAGTAAAATATTAAGCTATAAAAAAAAGTTTCATCTAAATCATCGAATAAAAACAGACAGACAAAAAAATTTAAAATGGTTTATTTGGAGTCGGGGACATCTAAACACCATATCGTAATCTTTTTCTTGTAAATATCTGCGGTGTGCAGACACACTTCTGCTACAGTTTTATAATAGTTTAGATTCACAATCTATCTGACTAAAAATACGTAATGTTGAAGTTGAATCGGAAAAGCAGTATAAAGCACTTTAGTATTGATGCTTGTTAATGAGGTTCCTCGTAATAAAGTGAACATATAAATAAGAAACAAATGTCTTAATACATTAACGTGTTCATTATCTTATTTTCAGATTTCATGCATTCCTGAAAATCTGCCAGACCAAACCGGAGTGTGGCAGACAAAGTTTACAGGAACTCTTAATAAGACCAGTGCAGCGACTACCAAGCGTTAGTTTATTACTAGACGGTAAGCTATTTGTTATTAGATTTTTGAATTTGTTACAAAAACGTTATACTTCATATTAAGAGGATATAATTCGGAGCGCGCTCCATACAAACGTACTATGGTGATATTTTCAATACTAACCAATTAAAATCAATTAAATTTTTCAGAATCAATCTAAAAACAAATTTCTATGCTTGTATAGCGTCAGATTTTCGTTAAAACGTGGGACCAACATCGAAATCGCGAAAAAAAAATCTAATGTCCCATTCATATGGCTCGAGTAGGTTTGTAGTTTTGCAACGTCATTGGCTAGAGCGAGAAAGGTCGCAGCGCTGCCGGTGCGAAATGCGATCGCATTCCCGCTCTCTTTCTCGCTATAGCAAATGACGTTTCTGAACGACAGAAATGGATGACGCGTCAAAAAATGCAATGCCGTGCTGCTAGATGAGGAACCCTTAGTCTGTAAAAAAACTGAAATAAAATTACGGTTCATAATAGAATGTTTATGACCGTTGCAGACATACTGAAGCACACGCACAAAAACAACCCGGACCACGGCGCGCTGGTGTCCGCGCTGGCGGGGCTGCGCGAGGTGATGTCACATATCAACGAGGACAAGCGCAAGACCGAGGGACAGCTACAGATGTTCGACATCTACAACGACATCGACCAGTGCCCGGTGAGTACACTACTTATATCTATTGGCTGTACAATTTAGTTTCATTCATGGTGTCCTAAAGTATGATTAATTATTACATTGAAAATACAGGGTCCTTCTTAATATGCTTACCCTTTTTTAAGGGGATGACCAGACCGTCAAACTAAACAACTTTCTCTATGGCACCAACATCGAAATCGCGAAAAAAAAATCTGCTGTTCCACACTAAACTGCAAACCTACTTGAGCCAAATGTATGGGACAGCAGATTTTTTTTTTCGTGATTTCGATGTTGGTCCCATAGAAAAAGTTGTTCAGCTTGACGGTTTGATCATCCCCTTAAAAAAGTGTCAGCATATTAAGAAGGACCCTATACAAGGGTTAGCTCAGTTTAGGCGGCGAAGCGGTCGAAAATTTTCCCACTGATTATTAAATTTCGACTTTATCCAATTTATTTGGAGTTGTAAACACGGTGCGCGAGTAAACGCCGCTGTCAGCGACAATGCTGAGACGACAAATGATATCTTGCACATTATTTACGAATCTATTCGAATTGGATAAGGTCGAAAAAGTGGGAAAATTTTTGAGATTCCGCCCAATCTCCGATCCATACAATTGCGAAGCCGGAGATAAAATTACAAAGCATTAACTGCAAACGAAAGCCAATGTGAAGCATAATAGACTATGTATTTTTGCCACAACTCAATAAGGCCCGGAATCCACTAAAGCGGAGCGGAGCGGTCGATCTTTGTGATATTATTTTGAATACAAAATTTTTAATTTGAATGTGTCAGTTCTACCAATGAAATGGCGTCAAATTTTTTGTGACGCAACCGAGCGACAGAGCTGTTGGATTTTAGTTTGGATTTCAGCGGATTGTAGGCTACGCACCGCTTTGGTACATACCGAACCTAAAAAGGGTGAGATAGTGTGTCATAGTTCACCATGCTGGATCATTGGGGACAAGATAGATAATGGGGAACTTTTCAAATTCCGCGCCAAAACGCTCACTGCCATAACGTGACGTCACTCCTTTTCATGACGCGTGAAGCTCATCACAAATCATCCGCTAAAATATGTTGCCGTACTCTTCTAACGCACGCAAGTTGCTACTCGCTTCGTTGCTTTGCGCTGATTGGTGTTTGATATTGCGTTCCGATTCACGTAACTTATAATTTAAATATTTCGTAAAAAATTAAAACTAGAATAAATCTTTCAGTAATGTTCTGTTCAAAACTATTATTATTGAGTTATTAAGATAATTTGTCATTATAGTTTTGGTGCAAGTACCCCATTGCGTAGATTTTAAAAAAACTTTTAATATTACGAAATATGTCAATTTGTACATCTGAACGGACGGTTATTTTCTAAGTGTAAAGAAATCTGAAAAAAGCGTATATTATTGTAATAAATTAGTTCTCTCACCAAAAAAAGGTTTCTTTTAAACCTGTTGCCAAATATACTTAAAACAATAAATACAAGTTCAATTAAAAACATTTCCATTAATTTCTGATAAATAATTGTTATTACTCCTTAAACGAATATAAGGTCGATGTTCTTGTTCAACCTACAAGACTTGATGTAATTTTTATTTTGTTTGTTTGTTTTGTTTTTTAAATTTGCACGCCAACCTGTGTGGCTGATTCTGAATTACGTTCTGTAAGTTAAGACCTAATTGTACCATATTCTTGCAAATACATGAGTTTTATCCTATCTAACATTGCGTCGACTAAAGTTTCAGACCTCGAAACTCCATAAGATCAAATTTTACAGGAGGCACAAAAAATTTAACCACAAAAAATGACAGCCCAGAGTTATATGGTTTTCTATTTATCATTTTAAATTGTAACGGCTTTTTAAAAGAATTTAAGAGTTGTGACATGGATGCATTCAGAAATTAGTAATCAAATTGTATAAAATGTAATTTGAAAAATAAAATGGAGTTATAAGGTTTGACACTTTAGCCAACGATTTATGGAAGTAAAGCCCGACCAGAAAAATAAAACACCTCGCCATGTTACGGAAAATCATTGGACCTAATTTTTGTACTTGAAACATTGTCATTAAAGGTTGTTGAAATTATAATAGACAGGAATTATACATAGGTTATAGGTTAAGATAGAAAATGTTAAATGGAAATAATGTTATTTGATTAGATTTAAGCTTAGACTACTTATATGCGGACCCGCCTCGCCTTAGCATTTCCCCTCTGCCAACGTCCTCTGCCATTGCCCTCTGCAAGATCAAAAAATCTTACGCATTTACATTCGCTATATACCTTATCATTAAACGCGACAGCCTATAATTGCGTAACAATAATTTAGAACTTATGACGGTTGGGGTTCACACGACACTGTTTTTCATGATTTTTAACATTCAAAATTAGAATCTAAACTAATGGAATAAAATTCAAAGTTGCGTATCTCGTGCTACCTCGCGCCCCGCAAATAGTGGCAGAAAATTTTGTTAGTAATATAAGTAGTCTAAGGATTTAAGACTATTTATATTAACCTTGTAATTAAATAATTACTAATGTTGCTATATATACCCAATAGGGATTTGATTGATTGATTATAATCGATTATAGCGCCTCCAAAGCATGTTTTTGTTTGTCTGGTCGGGTTTTACTATTTTATATCTATTCCGTGAAATATTCGTCCCTTAATTTAAAGGTTGCAATAAAACAATGTTGTTTGAACGCAGGCGCACTTAGTATCGTCGCATCGGTCGTTCGTGTCCCGCTGCGAGGTGGTGGAGCTCTCGAAGGAGCTGTCGGGCCGCGGCGACCACCTCGTGCTCTTCCTGTTCACCGACACCATGGAGGTGTGCAAGAAAAGATCTAAGGTCTGTCCAATATGATCATAGTTTACCACCATGTTCGACACATCAGATTTCTTACCCAATAGGGGTGCACGAAGAGAGCCTCCAGAGTGACGTGCTGAATCCCCGATACGTTCGGCGCACCCTAGGCAATCAGTATACCTGTAATGCTCGTTGGCACATCTCGTCGCCATGATAGCAATCTCAATGGCATGTCATCAACTTGACGGAAGAATGGGGGCTACCCTTGTGAGTATACAGGGTGAAATTATTATCATTAGCATCCTTTTAAACTAAGAGCCTATTCATCAATTTGAACAACTTTTGCTATGGGAGCAAACCGACCGGAGCAAATTAAAAACAGCTGTTCCATACTAAACTGCAGTGCCTACTCGACTCAAATGTATGCATCAACTGATTTTACTTTTTGCTCCGATCAATTTGCTCCCATAGTACGGGAAATATTGAAGAGTTAAGAATGCGATTCTGAGTGAGTGCGAGCGAGACAGGAATACGCATTTCCTTAAGAGGAAGTCCTAAGTCATCATGTTCCTGTCCCTACCGTCATATACAGGATACTTATTGTATGTAAATGTATTTTTGCAGGCTTTTAACAGTAAAAGTCCAACGAACGGAACAGGCACGATGAGGATAGGGTCCAGTAAACCTTACAGACACATATCGCTGATGCCGCTCAGCACAGTCAAGCGCGTCGTCGACATTAGAGAAGCTGAAGGTATGCCCATTTTATTATTTAATCAGTAATTATAATTCTTAAACATATAAAATCAAAGATTGAAAAATTTAGTCTGGGGCGGGAATTGAAACAGGGTGTGTCATCTATATCGTATGAATTCCAGTTGTAATTCTGGACTTGCGGGTTGGTTAGTCTGTAATAACTTCCAGTAGATGACGCTCACGTCCCCTTAGGACGCAATAGATTGAAAATTTCGTTCTTTTGGTAGTGGGCTCGGTGGCGAAATTGGTGAAACGCAATTCCCCGGTTTGGAAGAGGGCGGTTTCAAGTCCTGCCCGATACTAAATTGTTCAGTCTTTAATTTTATTCGAAATAGCACAACATGGCTGTAACATGTTTAAAATCAATAATATTTGATAATTAATTAGTATTAATGTTTATTTAAACCAAAAGAAATATGCCAATGGGACAAAATGGCGTGAGCGTAATGTATATTCCTTTTTAATATGCTGACGGTTTTTAAAGGGAGCATCAGAGCAACAAACTGAATAACCTTCTCTATGGGACTAACATAAAAATTGCAAAATGAAAATCAGCTGTTCCAAACAAAACTGCAAACTTACTCGACCCAAAACCCCTTTAAGAACCATCGGCATAGTAAGAAGGACCCATATGCGTTATTTTATTGGTGCATTATCCATGGTTTCGTCAAACATTTTGTAAACGTAACATCCTGTTTTAATCTAGTAAAACGAGTACGAGTTACGAGAATAAGTGAGTTTTTCGGTACTGGTTAGGCAGGTCGCTGACTAAAGTTCCGTTTATCATTTACTCGTATAATAAGTTTTATGTTGGACAAAACATGTAGTCTGCAACATTAAAGTAAAAACGAATATTTTTAAAAGATATTTCTGTAAAGTCCATCAATAATGAACATGCATAATCCGTGTTTCTATAGAATAACTAATGAACCTAGGAAAATTGACTGTAGGTATACAGGGTGTAAGGAAAAGTATCATCAACCTTTAAACCACTTACTCTAACCATCAAACTGAACAACTTTTACTATGGGAGCAAACCAGTCATAACAAAAAAACTGCTGTCCCATACGTTTCAGAGTAGGTATTACAGTTTAGTATGGGACAGCTGATTTTGTTTATGTTCTGATAAGTATGCTCCCATAGTAAAAGTTGTTCAGTTTGATGGTAAGAGTATGTGGTTTAAAGGTTAATGATACTTTTCCTTACACCCTGTATAATAGATATGATGTGTATGATAATAGATAAAATGATTGCAGATTGTCACAACGTATTCGCGCTAATGTGCCGAAGCAATCAGGAGCTGAAGGAGAAACTGTACTCGTTTATGATAACCGAGGAGACGGTAGACAAGACACACTTCCTCCGACAGCTCTGCCGACAGATGGCCAACACGGTCTGCAAGGCTGACGCGGTAAGACCACTTACGCTTCTATACTCCCTCCATGTCTCCTATTCTTATCTCACTTCTATAGTTATAATATAGATTAGCCAATAGAACCTAGATTCCTTAAAAGACGTACAATCCGAATGCTACTAAATGCACTAGTATGCCGTTCGCCTAGATCTGAAACCTCTTTACGGAGCGAAATACGTTTTATAACACATAGTGACTCGTAGAGGTCACTACCAGTCGATTTTTCATTTCTGCAAATACATGATAAAATAGAACGATCCACAACAGATCGCTCTGCATTAAAATCATAACATCTGACTAATATTGTAAATGTCAAAGTTTGGATGTTTGTCACTCAATCACGCATAAAAGGCTGAACGGATTGGGATGAAATTTGTGCACGCAGATAGAATATGTTCTGGATTAACACTTATTATATTTTTTTAAGATCCAAGAAGACGGAGTCGCGGGCAAAAGCTATAACTTTATAGTTACAGTACAAGTTGTCACATCTAGGCCGACGTAGTTAAATTTGTATCGTGCGCATTATGATAGAGGCATACTAAAATACCAAGCTCCTGTTTAGATCTAAGTTAGATCTTAGTCTTTAAAGTACTTTGTATAGCTAAATTAGGAACTATAGAATAGAATTGTAAAATATTTCACTGCCACTTTACAACACAAACACTCAGTTGCAGAAACGCTCAGTAGAGTTAATCCTCCATTAAATCTCTTGCTAGCTTTTACTACATCAACAAAACAAAATTGACAGCGATGATTTAATAGAGGATTAACTTTGATGAGCGTTTCTGCAACTGAGTGAAAGACTGCTTATCTACTAAACTAAGAATTAACATTTTTATAAAAAAATATGAGAAAGTAAAAATTAAACATAAGTACATTACAATTAAAATAAAATTAAGCAAAAGGATGGCTCTCAGCATATGCTGACAATAGACACAAGGTCTGATTGTACAGCGCTGTTTTTCAGGTCACCCTGACTCTGGTAACAGGTTGGGTTAGAGTTTAGTTAGCTGGGAGAGTACATTAATATCTACTATAACGTAACGTTACAAACAGGACAAGTTCCTCGCGTGCCTGGAGTCGCACCAGCTCGACATCGACACGAGCGACCTCGCGCTCAGCACGCTCTCAAAGGTTTCCAAGTTCGCCGCCCGCACTAGAATCAAGGTAACACTTCCATCACTACCATATTAAATACTCTATAAATTTTATTTTTTAAACACTAAAAACTCCAGATCTTTATATAGATAAACTCGTCACTACAAACAAGTATTAATGTTTTTATTCAATGGTAGTCTCGACAAATTCTGTTTGTAATGATAAGTATAAATATGCACTATCGAACTGTAAGATTATATTATATTTAATCAAGCATGAACATTGTTAGTTATTAGAGGTGTATCTAGCTTAGCTTGCACTATAAATAGAAATAACAAATGAATAACATAATCTATCGGTAAGTCAAGAATGAGGCTGTTATTGCGAATCTCTATACAAATATGATAGACTAGCAGCCCGTCCCGGCTTCGCACGGGGTAGACAAATAAATTTTAAGACTCATTTTTCTACACCTTCGGTTACATTGTTCAAATTTTACCAAGGATCCCTAATTTTTTTCAAAATGAAATGTAGCCTATGTCAAATTGGAAGAATGTAGCATTCTATTGGTGAAAGAATTTTTTAAATCGGCCCAGTACTTTTTGAGCCTATTCATTACAAACATACAAACATACAAAAATAGGTACAAATCTTTCCTCTTTATAATATTAGTGTAGATATATGACAATATCAATGTAACTAAGGCATGAAATTGTAGTGTTCAATTCTTGCATTCGATATCTACGTATTATTGTCAGTTAATAACATTCAGTCATCGATACTCATGCACTCATTACAAATTTAATTAGAAGGAAAGTAATCTATAGACAACTTGCACGTGATTTGGTATATTTCAACCACGTACTTTAGCACAATTAGTTATTAAATTTATGTTAACTAACAAAGAGGGATCAGTAGACATTGTAGCGTAGCAAATAGAAGTGAACTAAGAAGTGAAAACTTGACCGCAAATTTGCGTCTATCAACCTTGGGCCCACCTGGTGGAGTTTGGCCCTCTCTTATTCGTGAGAGTCTACAGTGGGATGTGTATACTGGTGACGTAACAGTAAAGTAAGGTATGTTGGACGGGAGAGTTGTACCGGAGCGGGCTGGTTGTGTTGTAGCTGGAGGCGCTGGCCGGGCTGGGCGGCTGGCTGCGCGCCGACCCGGGCGCGGGCGCGGGCGGCCTGCTAGACACATGGGTATTGCGCGCTCACTTACTCGCACAGGTCTGACGCTCACGCCACTCCTCTCGCAAACATATCTCCGCCTTGACTAATCATTATGCTGCTTCCTGTGGTGTTAGAGACCTAACACACGAGCTATTTTTGAGCGTAGGCGATGTCGCAACTGCACCGCAACGACACGTGCACAGCCTGCGAGGTCGCAACTGAATCACCGCGATTTTTACTGAACGTTATCGCCGTGATTTCGCCTAGGCACTGATTGATCTCAGAAATATCGCGGCGATATCGTCCCGTCAAGCCTACGCTCAAAAATCGCTTGTGTTATATGGCACTTATAAGCAACTGCTTTGTCGTTCTTTTCAATTCTTGTACATAATCAAATCACCTATATTCACCTGACTCGGATTTGGTATTAAACATGTTTCATCAAACACAGGAATCAGTGAACGTAACGTTCAAAATAGTCATTGCTTCCGATGACTCCATTATAAGCTTATAATATTTAACAGTTTAGAGTTGAGACACATTTACCGACGGCGACTAACGGCGGGCCCATACAAAAATGACATTTAGTATGGGAATCCATCCGCCGTCGACGCGGCGACGACTGTGGACGGCTTCCCATACTAAATGGCATTTTTGTATGGGCCCGCCGCCGTCGGTAAATGTTTGTCAACCCTTAAGCGTCACTGTAGCGTTGTTTGGGATGGATGTCGGAGTATTGAGAAAGTATTCGTCTGTCGTGAATCCAGAGGAAGTTCAGAAAAAGAGTGAAAGTATCAAATTAATGCTTCGCTTCTATTCACTTGTGATTAACCGTGTTCTCGTGAGCGTGCCATACCTACGGTTTTGGGGATGCGTATTTCCCTAAACTAATGTTTGCGTCATCTTCACACTTCATCACTTTGTTGTCTGGGTATATTTAAATGGAACCTTGTTTTTGTTATCGATCATTTAGAGCAGTTTCAATAGGGCGCTTTCGCCGTTACAGTCAGTGTTGAAAAATATGAAATAGCGATTGCCGCGTTATCGCAGTCATGTTTACGGATTTTAAGAAATTCCATACGAATAGTGGCATTGATATCATTCAACTTTGCTGTGCTAGCGACTTTGACCTTGGCTAGCGATGAAATCGCTCGTTTGAAAAGGCTCTTAGAATAAGTAACTCTAACATAATAAAACCAACATTCTAACAAATAATAATTAACCATTTATTAATAAGCATGTTCATGAAGTATTGATTACTTAAATAAATGAATTCTAAATTGTAGGTAGTTAAAACAAAGGTTGGGTATTTTAAAATTAAATGTATTGATCTAAAGTATTGATGTAGTCTTTATTACAACACAAACGCTCAGTTGCAGAAACACTCATTAGGGTTAATCCTCCATTAAATCTCTTGCTAGCTTTTGCTACGTCAACAAGACAGAAAGTGACAGCAAGAGATTTAATGGAGGATTAACTCTAATGAGCGTTTCTGCAACTGAGCGAAAGAGTGATAAATAATTAAAGATTTTTTTAATCGAGGTAATCGAAAGGCTGTACATTATGTGCTTCGGTTGAATTATATTATCAAAAGAATACATTTTTGAATCTAATAAAGCACAACAGTGGCTTTGCCTAAGATACTTTTGTTCATGAAATTATTGTCAATGTCACCAGTGTAGTAAAATATTATTGTTGTGGCGCGTGTAGGTGGGTCGCGCGCTATCGTTCAACAAGACGCCGTCGAAGCTGAAGCGAGCGATGTCGTCGATGATCTCCCCGTTCGGCTCCACGTCGAACCTGACGCCCGCGTCCCAGCTCGCACAGATGCGACTCGCCTCTTGTAACAATATCAATGTAAGTCTCATACATCCTTATCTTAGTTCTGATGGTTTTAACCATAGAAAGCATAGATGTCGTCAGTACGTATTTTGTTCTATTCGCTCAAGAGATAAAAAAGGAGATCCGCTACCTTATTGACATTCAACCATATTTTTGTACTACGGCCATGGACCAAGAAAAAAAGGTTCATGACTACGGCTTGGTACATTTGCCCAACATCCCAACAATACCTATTCCGGCTTCCTGATTTGCTTACACATAAGTGCCCAACTAAGAAGATCAAATTGTGTGTAAATTGTAATTTCAAACTCTATATCGCTATCTCATTCGCGGTTACGCTGACGATCTGTCTACTAGCGTACGCGAAACTTGTTCAGTGCTAGAGTTATAGTTATAACTACTGTTAATTAACAATCACCTAGATCTGCCGGATATATAATCGTCAAACCAATGGCCCTTCTGGTATTTGTATCAACCGATTATTTGTAATAACGTGAAGTATCAGACCGTATGTTTATCGCAGGAGATGGGCACGAGCGGCGGCGGCGCGGAGGGCGGGGAGGTGCTGGTCGCGCCGCTGTCGGTGCAGCCGACGCGCAAGGCGACGGCGGGCGCGGCGGCGGCGCTGCGCCGCTTCTGACGCCGCACCTCGCGCCGCGCCTGACCCCCACACTAGTCATGACCCGTACGTCGTGCGTCGTGCGTCGGGCGTCGGCGTCGCGCGCACCACGGCCAAGACACCGAGCCGCGTCGCCACATACGCCTCTTCGACTCGAATCAGCCAAAGTTTTTAATTGTTTCGCGCACGGAAAGACGTTTGTATTATTATCGATAGTGACATATCAGAAGCCTCGACGTTTGTGATTCGGATTTTCCTAATAATTGTTACTATATAACCGGTGGTTAACGCCTTAAACGTTGATTTTCGCTAATATTATCCAGTGCTAATCGGAGATATGAATAAGGAACAGGGATGTGGCAATTAAATATAATTTATTTGTTAACGAAATGTAACGGGCTAGGCCGGTTCGATTGTGTGCTAGGAGTGCCTTTGTATTGAGAGGATTGAACTAATGTGAAGGTTTGCTAAATTATTTGATAGTATTATCTAACTTTACGAGGAACGGCCTATTGTATTGAATCGAATACTAGTTTGTAAATTGAAATTAAAGATATTAATACAATATACTTAAATAGCAAAATATAAAGTCCAATTTTATAAATACGCAAACTGATTTACAAAATTTTGATATAATATAGTATTTTGATCATAATATATCGACTGTTAACTGACGAAATAGTATTTAGTGGAAGGACCCCAGTGAGTGATTTGTATCTAGCGACTGATTAATGCCAGTTTTAGTGTCAGTGAAGTGATAATTCTGGATAATCTCAAGTCTGTATGTCACAGGAACATTAAAGATAGATATTACTGAGATTTAGTCGTGAAAATAATATGTACATATTGTGATATTTTATTTTAATCGTGAAATAGGCATTGTAGGTTAAAGTAGTGATCTATTTACATCCAACCTATCCATCTGCTATGATATGATTCAGAGCGTTACTATTATTTGCCTCGACGCTTTTCATGAATGGTTAGTTGGCTGAATGCCTATTTTTCAATATTGGGTAACGGTGGGTAGTGAAATACCGGCACTGTTTGGTGTAGTGTAAATAGCGTGCGTATCTGCGTACTGAGCCTCCCTCCGCGCCGGGCGCCGCGCCCTCGTGTATCGTAATATCATTCTAAGTTTTATGCGAGTCTCACTAAAGGCTATCATTATATCAGCAATCATCATGTGTACCGCATATTAATGCATTGTACAAAGATTCTATATTTATAAATATTTTAAATGATTGATAAAATAAACATTTATTTTCAATCAGTGGTGTTTTTGTTCTATTCTCCTTACACGCCACTATGCCACATAATATAATCACATTACACTTCACATTGACCTATACAATTTTATATAACAACAGTTTTATAGTCGAGAATTTTCACAAACGACATTATTCTTAAGAATGCAGTAGACGCGGTGAACTTAGACGCCTCTCCGTGGTGAGGGACGCATGAAGACATACATATTGACTATGGCGCGTATCGGAACCGACAGAATTACGGCCGCTAATGGTATTATCGAGTAGTATAAGAATTCATCCGGGAGTTCCGTTGTGACAATTACTATCATCTTCATTATTAGTACAATCTGAAATACAAAATACATTTTTAAAGTGCAAGCTGATATCAATTTTAAATGCTTAGGCACTAGTATTTATTCAATGACTAAGAAAAGACTGGAAGTATCAAAATATCACGTCGTCCGCTGCGTTAAGTGCGGGCGGGCCCCAGAAGAGAGAACCCGGCGTTGCACGGGCCAGACACGCATATGACTGGAAAAGGGCCCTTATTGACTGTGGTATCAAGGGGAATGACCGGTACAATTTGCGTTTAAATACTACCTGCAATTAAGGTAGTCAACTACATAAAGTTGATTATAGCTTATCAGTTATCACTGGACGCATATTCTACGCCGCTCTCTAACCGTTGATATAGACTAACCACAGTAACAAACGGTATGATCTGCCACTGCATGCCGATGCGAGTGGAGCACGTGTTCTCTTCCGTGGCGATATGGATGTCGGACACGAAGTCGTGGCTCGCATACAAGCACAGCAGCCCTATCAACTCCGCCAGACATATGAACGGCGTCGATAGACCTGTCATTACTGCATCGATGCTCTCCAATAGCGCTAAGCCACCCTAGAAATATATTATGATTAGACAAGAAGCAGGTTGAGCTATTATGTACACACGGCGACACATCAAGCTACGCAAAACCAAAATAAGCTGGCCGCGCGTAGGTAGAGTAATGTATAATGTCGCGCGGCCAGCTTATGTGGACAGGCAGCCTTAATGGCCATGAAAAGATACCGTCAGGTCAAAGCGGGGCACTATATATTTTTACTGTTTATTATATTTATATTTTAGAAACCACAGAACAGAGAGCCCAACCTCGGTGTTGGAAACTAATCGAAACGGTTCTTACATTTGTAGCAAAGAGCACACTAAGTCCCATACAGGTTAATATCAACCCTCCAAGTACGAATTGCTCCACGAAACTAAAAAAAAAATTGTAATGTTCAAAAATGTCGTTCAAATTGTATCAATGTAAATAAATTAGGTAATAATTACCACTCACACTAATTTTACTCTGTATTCGAAAATGGTATGCAGAGCTGTCTTTATTAAAACAAAAGCGACGGTCATGTGAGAAAACATTATACCTGAGAATATTAGCATCGATCTGAAAACGCAATTATTTACGAAATTATTTCTTCTACTTCTAAACCAACCGAATGCTAGGTTATAATAACTTACTGAAGATGCGAATAGTTACCAATCGATGAGCACGTCGAGTACATGGGTAATATCCACAAGGTACCTAAAATAAATAATACATCATTAAGATAAGTTTATTCCTAAAACTCCAATTAAAGTCAATAATGTTTTTAAACACGGTCTGGAAACCAATGCCTGCATCGGAATCGTGTCAGATTTCCGTTAAAATGTATAGTTTCAATGCTAGGATTAATTTAAGATTTGTATGTAAAACTTACAGCCACGATAACTTTGAAACTATTTATTTTAAAGGAAATCTGACAAGGTACAATCACAGATATAGGTTTCTATATAGATTGTGTTAACAACACTGAGATAGAATGTATAGAGGTCATAGTACCACATGTGTATATAGGACATTCAATTACGGCGAAAAAGTACATCATCAGGCATCAAGATCACGAGCAGAAGACTTGCATCAAAATACCAAAAACAAAAATGGTAAAATATGCACAAATCTTTTATTTATTGCAAATCAAATGTTGACTTTTAAAATTCCGCGCCAAAACGCTCACTGCCATGACGTGACGTCACTTCTTTTCATGACGCGTGAAATTCATCACAAATCACCGCTATAATATTAATACAACGTGTTAATGATTTAACGCAAAACTACAAAGTAGTTTGTTTAGAATCAAGAGCAGAATCCAATTATCATGATTTCAACATAGGTAATTTTTTTCAAAATATTAAATAATTTGTTTGTAAAATTTCAAATTTACTGAACTTGATCTCAAACCACCGCACGGGCACACTCACCCTACTTACTATCAAAGCGAGATTCTTAAAATGTATCCACGAACACGCTAGCGCTTTCATTAATTGCTGAAATGATAACAAATAATCTTTGCCTGAAAACTTAAAATGCGAATAACTTTAAATTTTAACTTTCAAAATCATGAAATTATTATTTCAATCTAATTATTTTGTTATAAATCAGTTGGAGTGTATGAGGTTTTGCGCTTATTCATTAACACGTTGTATATGTTGCCGTACCTACTCTTCTAACGCGCTCTAGTTGCTAATCGCTTCGTCACTTTGCGCTGATTGGTGTTTGAAATTACGTTCCGATCCACGTAACTTATATAAGTAATTGAAATATTTCGTAAAAGAATAAGAACTTTAGAATAAATCCTTCAATAATGTTCTATTCACAACTATTATTATTGTATTCTTAAGATTAATTTCTCATTAAATTTTTGGTGCAAGTTCCCCATTTCCGTACTAACTTTCTTGCATTTTTGAGAATCCAGTCGCATCAGGTGGCAAGTCTACGAATGCACAAACAGCCGCGCCGCCTGCGTTCAGAGTGGTTAGTAGCACTAACAAGCTAGAGTGCCATACATTTTCGCCGTTTAAAAGCGGGTCTATATGACCCGATGCTGCAAAAAAATCACCAACCACAAAATAAAAGGGTACACAACATTTTACTGGCATCTTACGTACAGGGTGAAATTCTAATCATTTGCTTCCTTTTATAAACTAAGAGTCTACATAGTCTAAGGAGTCTACCCATCAAACTGAACAACTTTTACTACGGGAGCAAACCGATCGGAGCAAAAAATCTGCTGTTCCATACTAAACTGCAATGCCTACTCGACTCAAATGTATGCAACAGCAGATTTTTTTTTGCTCCGATCGGTTTGGTCCGATCGTAAAAGTTTTTCAGTTTGATGGGTAGACTCTTATTTTAAAAGGATGCTAATGATATCAATTTCACCCTGTATATCAAACAGGATTAGGTTAATTTATTCAGGTTTTAAGAACTGTTAACCACACAAATACCCGATTCATTTATGCTTTGAAACTAGCCCGGCATGCCTCGCAGAACGGCTTTTTTTGTCAGAAACATCCCCGGGCGTGCGCGCAACCACCCACCAAGATTTCATCGCAATCGGACAAACGTTATAAGGGACACACATAGATTTTAAGGGTTCCAAACCTCAGATAGAAAAAAGAGAATCCTAATTATTAAATTTATAGGATCACTTTGTTGTCAGTCTGTCAAGACCCTATTGTATTATTAGACAAGAAGTGTAATAGAATACAGAATGAATTGAATTGATACAGATGAGAATTACCGAAATAATTAAGCCCTTTCCCATGAATCAGTTCAGTGCCTGTACTGGCAGCATGTATTAATAGAGCGACTTCCATTGCGTCGCACGCAGCCTGCAACATTGATACACATCACAAAATTGCTGTAAAGCGTAACGAGGCTCGGCGCAAACGAGTGACTGCCCACAGCCACCGGTGGCTGTCGCGGACACGCACGGCTGTACCTATTAGCAGCCACCGGCCCCTCGCGTCCCGACAAAATGAAAAGGCGTGTGGGATGCTTGTCGCTAGCCACTGGTGGCGGTGGCCGGTGGCTCGTTTGCGCCGAGCTTAATACTGGATTGCTATTTTTAATTTCACGGATTCTTATACGAAAATGGGATGGAATTTATTAGATATACAGATCAGGATCGAAATTGCGCTATCCAATTTCGCCACCGAGCCAACTACCCACAGAACGAGAAAATTTCGTTCTCTCTCTTCAAGTCCCGCCGGAGACTTAATTTTTCAATCTTTAATTTGATTCGAAATAGCACAACATGGCTGTAATATGTTTATAATAAATAATATTTGAAACAGATCACAACGAAAAAAATAGCACTCTCTATGCGGATCAGCATTTTCCCGGATTTATTATACTTTACTGTAGCTCACGATTCAACTCACGTCACAAACATATTGTATTTGATTATTCTGTCATTATTAACTCGTACCTAATCAATTATGCAAAAAAAAAACGAACGCCAAAAATTTGCCGGTCCCCTACGCATTAATTGAGGTAAAATATATAAAGACATCAATGTTAAGAAGTAAAACATACATTTGCTTACATCGAAAATAATAGGTGACCGAATTATTGTTTACTTTTGAAATGTTTGTTTTGGCGTTGGGGGTTTTTTAAATTGGTAATATAATGTTATTTCATCATTTTTAAAGTTACATGAAAACTACTGAACCGATTTTCATGAAACAAAGCTAAGAAAACTCTCGCAAAAATTAGCCTTCTATTTTTATAAAAACCGCGTCGAAATCCACCCGTTCGAGAGTTACAATGCCACAGACAGACAGACACACATACATTGGCGTCAAACTTATATTATAACCCCTCTTTCTTTGCGTCGGAGGTTAAAAAAAATTTATTTCAGTCCAAACGATGCATTGATTAAAATAATGTATTTTTACATACGACGAGCACATCTTTAGCATCCAGCCGAAACATTTTAGTGAATGACTTCTTAGTCGCGAGGAAACTGCGAATTGCGGTAACCATCAACACCGTCGACCAAGCCCAAGGGAAAATCGTAAAACCAGTGTACATATTGTTCCAAATTAACTAGAAATAATAAAATCTGTCTATACATTTTAACTGGACAGACCGTCGATGGCGCGTTGCGGAGAGGTATGGAATCTCAATCTTGAGGTCCGGGTTCGAATCCGCTAGGACAACAATGTCATGTACCAATGAGTTTTTCTAACTTATGTAAAATCTGTATTCGCAGAAGTAGATTCCGATGCGTATGTGAAGTCTATACCAAACCGCATTGGGCACGCGTGGAGGACAAACAACCGTACACCTTGAGGGTAGGCCTGTGTCTTGTAGTGGGACGTATATAGGCTGATGTGATACATATTAAATAGAATTATGTTGTTCAGTGAATCTGTTCGAGCCAATTACACAGTGACACACCCTGGACACTTCATGAAAATGGGCTCGCACCACAGATTAGACAAGAAGCGCATGTAAATGGAGTGAGAGACGAATACACCACTCCACCTCCTGTACAACCGAGAGGTGAGGTCAAAATTGGTGGGGGGCAGGGAGTATCCTTAGCGCACAGACAGGCCAAGGCCAAATCGCCCGTTTGCCAAATTGCAGGTGTAAAGACCGATCGCACGATCCGCAAACTTGGTCTCAGCCAATAAGTAGCGCACTCTGCTCCCCTCCAGCCATTTTTGCGATTGATCGTAAGCCTGCGATCAGTTGCCCGTCTAAAGGGTACTTTACAGTTGCCGTAGACATACGACGTGAAAACTGTCTTTCGGTTGTGTCATGTTTAGGTGTAAGAAATTAAGGAAATCTCAGTAAAGATTTTAAAGTAGGTACCTTATTACTTTTCAGTAAAGTACAAAAACGCAATTTGAATACTGACCCTTCCGTAAGATATCTTTTCTGCTATCATAACAAACCATAGCACAGCCCAGACGACACAAATACTGATAATTAACCATCCATTGAACTTTCCAAAGCTAAAGTCTGATCGCAGCTGCACCACTTCCACGCTACAATGGAATTCATTTATCTATATTATCTAGCTTAAGGTGGTTGCAGAGTTGTCAATTTCATACAAAAGTTTGACGCATAATACGCGTAGACGGTAAAATTAAAAGTAATATTTAAATATAGAAAAAAAGTTTAGAAAATCTAGATGCCGCGCATCAAATAACATTTGCAATTTAAAATATGATTATGAAGATATAAAGCTTCGAACTTAACCATAGAAAATTTTAAAGCTTTATATCTTCGTAATTTTATTATAAATTGCAAATGTTATTTGATACGCGGCATCTAGATTTTCTAAACTATTTTTCCATATATAAAGTATTACTTTATAATTGTACCGTCTAAGCGTATTATGCGTCAAACTTTTGTATGAAATTGACAACTCTGTAACCACCTTAATATCGCACATAATACACGAGTAGTTACGTACTCAATATTCTACTAACTAGAAAAAATTATAAGCTGGAGTTCTGTAAATTGCGGGATATGTTCCTGAATAAGTTTCGTTACAAACTGCTACTTGACTCATGGTGCCTTTTTTCTTATTTTTATTCCTGAAATATGGTAAATAGAATAATTGTATGATTAGATTCGAAATTGAATAGAGTAAGCATTATTTTATTAATAAAGAATTGCTAAACTAAAGTGGCAGGGGCACATTGCTCGCATAACCGATGGCTGATGGGGTCGAAGAGTTCTCGAGTGGCGACCGCGTACCGGAAAGCGCAGCGTGGGTAAGCCCCCACAAGGTGGACCGAGGACCTGGTGAAGGCGGTGGGAACCCGTTGGATGACGGCAGCGCTAGACCGGTCGTTGTGGCGATCCTAGGGGGAGGCCTATGTCCAGCAGTAGACGTCCATCGGCTGAGATGATGATGAAGCATAATTTATAATGTAAATTATTTTGTTACAAGCCAAATATATTTACTGCATCTGCGAAACCCGTGATGCATTCCTCCACGCAAAGGGGATCGTGCCCACCGTAGTAGAACTCCGGTTTCGGTTGAGTACTTTGTTATAACTCCGTAAGGAGCCGACCTGAAAAAGTAAAAAATATAGACTACTTAAGTACGCTCTACACCTTCCGATCCTATCCATCCGATGCCGATGCGAGCTACATTGCTGAAGACTTTTTAACACAGAAATGTAGCACAAATCGGATCCGAATTAGAGGTTAGCGTGTACCTCTAATTCGGTGTATAATTAACTACTGCTTCCAAGACCGTTTTAATAAAACATTCAGTACACTACTCTGCTAAATATTAGTTTATAAAACTTGTTGGCCGGTTGCTGTCTAGCACTGCAATTCTGCCAATGTCCAGTGGTTTAGTGTAATGCTCCTCAATAAATCTTAACTATTACAAAACTGTAACAGTACATTGAAGATATTTACAAATAAAAGATGACTGTATGTTTTAGGTGTCCCTGACTCCAAATCAACCTTTCTTAGAATTTTTGTCAGTCTGTTTGTTTGTAACAGCATCCCGCAAAAACTACAGATTTTGATATTTTATGATTGAAATATAAAGTCTCAAGTATTGTTTCATGAACAAAAATCTTAGACGATGTATGTAGGGGTGCTCTGCCAACGTACAAGAACAACAAATCTTACACATTTACATACAATTCTATACCTTATCCTATAATTGCGGAACAATAATTCCGAACTTATCACGTTTGGGGTCTTGCGGATTTCATGCTACCCCCCCCCCCCCCCCCCCCTAAAGTAGCAGAAACGTTTCTTGTAGAATGACACGCGTTACTCGTTCATATATAAATAGTCTATGACAAAAATTTGAGGTTCACAAAATGGCGAAGCAACGTGGGCTTGCCGCGCATGTCCGTCCGTAAATCCACTAGCCACACGACTCCGTGTATGCGGTATTGTAGGTTTCCATAAATGACGATGATACATACCCTGGTTAACCTTATCGACTTAATTTCTTTGAGCGTTGGCTCATATGGCGTTAAGTCGAAACCCCTGAAAGATAATGGATTACTACACAAAACTAGAAAAATTTTACTTTATTTGGGTATTTTTTAAATCATAAAATGCAATAAATTTAGGGATATCGCACTCGAATAGTGGATACAGAACAGAGATGTAGAAGAGTTTAGGGGAGACATTTGCCCAGCAACATAAGCCACGGTTTATACTGAAGAGACGTGTGGCGCTGGCGGATAATCTAAGTAACAGAATATAATATAATATGCTACGTACTACAAGGTTTATAATTGTGTTCTTTGACTATCCGCCACCGCCACACGTCTCTTCTGTATAAACCGCGCCTTAGGTTTCCATTTCGGTCATGAGCGTAGGTAGGCGTAGGACAAAACGGTCCCCGTTTTCTAATGCTACACACCTTCTTATGTTGTGTTGTGAGGTGGTGTGGTACGGAACGGAACCCTCGGTGCGCGAGAAGCCCGACTCGCTCTTGACCAGTTTTTTTACACTATGATATTACTTCCTATCTAACCTGCAGTACGTGAAGGGAAGTTGGTCGTCGGAGAGGGAGTGCACGACGTATATCGCTGCTATAGCGGCCACGGTGCAACTGCAAACGGCGCGCACTATCGCGTTTATACATATTGCTATGCCGATACCTTTAACAGTAAGAATACGTTTTTTAGGTAGAGCTTTCGATGGTTTTGAACACATCACTGTGTCTGTGTCGACTTATGATTATGAATCA
Organism: Agonopterix alstromeriana; assembly: GCA_963924505.1. NCBI lineage: Eukaryota > Metazoa > Arthropoda > Insecta > Lepidoptera > Depressariidae > Agonopterix > Agonopterix alstromeriana. Next base: position 11,387,804 of record OZ004665.1, on the reverse strand, counting down.
ATAAATTCTCAAAATGCTTAGTCAATGTAAAAGTCTCTAGTGTTAAGGCCTGTCTTGAAAAGTAACAAGTGGGCTAGGATTTTTTCTTCGTGTCTTTCTTGAGTCATTGATTTGCCTTGCAACTTATCTTTACTTTATTTTAGTATCCGGATGACATACCATTTCATCGATACTAGACAATTATAGGAAATGAACATTTAGTTTAGGTCTTTGAGTAGAATATAGCAAATGGAGCTGTCATTGGCGCTCATTTACCGAACATATTTTAGCGGGGGGCGAGGTAGACACGCACAGACACAACGCTATTATATTGCGATACCGAATGGTAGCGGACGAGCGTGAACTAGTTTTACGCACAAAAATGGCCACGTACTATGGCAGAAGTGTACGTCCGTCGTTAACAACTCCATTTGCTATATACTCAAAAATTTAGGTACACAATTTCACTCTTTATTATCAGATGTACTAACCATCAAGCATGGGTATTATTCGGAAGGCGCGTCCGGGGCCGCTGATGCTCCACTGACCCAGGTACACCTCGAAATGACGCAGGGGGTTTGCGAGCACCGCCACCGACGGCACCAGGAACAACATGAAGATGACTAGACCAATGATACGGCTTTTTAAGGTGATGTTCAGACCATCAAACTGAACAACTTTCTCTATGGGACCAACATCGAAATCGCGAAAAAAAAATCAGCTGTCTCATACATTTGGGTCGAGTAGCTGTGCAGTTTAGTCACAGGTCCGGCATAACGTTTTTGAATTTCATGCACATGCGCACTTTGTGCAAACTGTCCTGTCCATGAAATTGCGTGTAGGGTTGAAAGCCGCGCTTTGCATTTAACGTCATCTACATTTCGATACTTTTTATTGTTCTTTCTGTTATTAAAAATAGTATTTGAGCTAAAGAATTACTGAAAATGTAATGTGATCTGTTTAGCGTTATTTTTCAACGTTTTTGTGCACGGAAAAGACAATTTTATGTAGTCAAACCCAACGGGTGCGCGCGCCTGACTGCTCGGCTCCCCTAGTGTCCCCAGATTACCTATTCTGTGGTTTTGTATGGAACAACAGATTTTTTTTTTCGCGTTTTCAATGTTGGCCCCATAGAGAAAGTTTCTCAGTTTTATGGTCTGATCATCCCCTTAAAAACCTTCAACATATTAAGAAAGACCTTGTTAGGAATTAATTTATCATCAATACATTTAACTCACACCATTCTCCCGTTGTGGTAGGGAGAGACAACAGGTTTCATAACCATGACATTTGTAATTTACAGTGACAATTTGAGATACATTAATGAGAATGTTAGGACACATGTTGTGTACCGCCATAACTGCTCTTTTGTTGCAGTAAATCTCCTGAATAACTTTTAAAGTCTTACTTATCCGCAAAATAAATCTAAAGATGCCAAAAACACGTACAGAATCCTCCGGAGAGCGCGTACGCAGCAACGCGGCAATGCATGGTCAGACATGCTCCGAGAGTTAATGCAGCGAGGCGCAGACGACGACGCCCAACCGCGCGGCGCCCCGGCCGGCCGGTCGCCGTGTCCATGCCGGGGATGTGCCCCGTCGACCATACCACCGACCAGTCGCTTTGCTGTTACATCCATTTATAAGAGTAATGAGAAGTTTACTACAAAACTACTTAAAAACCTTACAGTACCTAATAGGTTCAAAATGAGTACAGCAAGGATCATATTTTGTTCAGCGCACATCTAGCGGAAAAATGCATGAACAGTTTTCATTGATAATGAACTCTAATTGAGTTCATTTTTGAAATCGATTAGAAAATAGCGTGCAAGAGATAACGCTAACACACGTCACAGGGATATATCTCTTGCACGGTATTTTCAAGTTTCAAGACTCTTTTGGTATAATTACTATACTCTTTGCAGTAGACTTTGACTTCACTATCAATTTATCAATAAAAACTGTTAGAGCATTTTTCTACTAGGTGTGCGCTGGCCCTTAGGCGTCGTCCTTATAGGCCATCGCGCGATCGTGCGACCGATGGCCCCAGTTAGGACGACTCCTTGTACTCAAGTGATATCGGACGCTTGTACTCAATTACAGTATACAAATAAAAACCGGTCAAGTGTGAGTCGGGCTACTCGCGCACCAAGGGTTCCATACCACACCACTAGACAACATAATAACAAACAATTTTTTTTTGTACTGGACCTTTAACACGAGACCGACTCACACTTGGCCGGTTTTTATGATTTTTTATTATACTCTAGAGTTTGCTCTATTATCACACCAAGTTTGATGTTTCTATGCATTACTGTTTTTACGATAGAGAGAGAAGAAAAAACGTTGATAAAAACTAGTTTCTTGTATGAGGACCCCCCTTAATTTTTAACTTTTTGACCCCTTTACGGAACCCTAAATACATATAGCGAGGATACTTAGATGCCGCGTAGGTACAAGGCGGTTGACCCAGCAATGTTTAGCACGCTGCACTCAGTGTTAATCAAGCGCAAAAAGCTCGATGTTTTAGGAAGGTAGTCCTTAACCTAACATTCTCGGAGGAACTGCACGGTTTCAGACAAAAGAAAATATGATACTTAAATATCTAGTATTGATATGCAGTCAAATGCAGGTAAGTGGAGTTCAAGATTCACTTGATGCCAGGTTCACCTTGGCCTCCCCTTTCTTCTATAATCCACTCACTCTATCTCTATCATCGAATGTTAAGATTGTTTCCAAGGAACGCTTTCGATTAGCCATGATTACTGGTAATTTGGTTGCATAAGGTTACCTATTTATTTCACACAAATTGGCTTAAAACATTGTTCATTTGCGATCAACCAAAGGAAAATAAGATCAAAATGCGTAAAAAATTTGTCAAACCATGATAGATCTGTGATTTGATGTAAAATCTAAGAGGAAGGATTGCAAATAACAGTTATAAGGATTGTAAAATAGTAGCCAAAGAACACTTAAAATCCTGACGGATCAAAGAACAAGCAAAGAACACTTATGTAGTAGCTTATCTATGGATTTGATTATTGTCTCAGAGGAAGGATCTCCATAGAGTCCGCATAAATTTACGATTGTAGTTAGTCTCTTTTGTCTTATGACGTACCTTTAATAGTAGAAGGAGATGGAACTATAGATATTTGTTTATACGGCTGTCCACTTTTTTTTGAGCTAGTATGTGTGAAAAGTGACCGTAAACATAAGGCCATATGTCACTTGGTGCCTTTTGTCCATACTACTTGAAACCACACACTCAAACCTAAACGTCAAAAAAGTGGACACTTTACAATTGGTATGGCTCACTCTATTAGGTATAATCTCTTTGGTTTACGGTCACTTTTCACACATACCAGTTATAAAAAAAAGTGGACAGCCCCATAAAGAAATATCTATAGTTCCATCTCCTTCTACTATTAAAGGTACGTCATAAGATAAAAGAGAACAACTACAATCGTAAATTTATGCGGACTCTATGGAGATCCTTCCTCTGAGATTTTTGTTGTGATAGAAAGGGACATACGTAAAGTTTGAAACATCGACGCCGACGTGCGAGGAAGGTTGAACATTTACATTGTCGACCGCCATGGCCAATTTCGTGTTTCCGCGCTTGTAAGGAGGATTGGTATCCTTTTTCTAAGTTCATGATTACTATCTATTCATATGCTAGGACCAAGACAGCATAGAACAATGATCCAAACTAGGATTCAAAGTTCTTGGATCGATCATGATGATGCTGTCTCCAGCATTCAACTTGTTGGTCAATGCTCCAGTATCATAGCATCGATGCAAATCCAGCCATTGCTCAACATGCAGAATGTTGAACTGAAATATAATCTAAAAAAACAGCGATTTAATAAGAAATCATTTATTGACTTATTATTAGAATAACTTATCTATAATACATATATATAGGAAGTCTTAGTGGAGACTTTAAAGCGATTATAATATGTTATATACTAAAGATATAATCTTACAATAACGTACAAACATCACATTTGCAAGTCAGTCATTTCACTTGATTAACTCCATAACGTCACTTTTAAACATTGTGAGAATAACTCGACTCTAACTATTTACAGTCAGTAACAAAAGTAAACAAACATTTATAGAAATCATTTATACAAGAGGGCTAGTAAGCTGATAACTTGATTATCTGAGACGCTCGCCATGTATCTCTTGGATCGTTTGGGGTGTTATATCTGCTTGTCTTAAAATGTCTATAAACTGTTGACAAGAACTGTCGCCGCAATAAAGTTAGTGAGTAGAGCAGGTGATGAGCCGCTAACTGATACTAATGAGGTGATAGCCCCCCGGCCCCTTCGCTCAGTGGGCGGCGGGGAGGGGGCGCGGCTATGGGGGAGGCGGCGCGGCCGGCTGCGGCGCCTCCTGCGGCAGCGTGAAGTTTGTCAGAAGGTCCCGCACCGCCGGCCACAACGTGCACTCTGGGTGCGACTGGTTGAACTCCGTGAATCTGCGACAATCCGGTTTATTTTTAGTCACTACCATGAAGACAAGTTACTACTAAATTAAATACTAATTCGTCACCCAAATAGTCTAATAGGCTATTGGATAAGTAGCCAAATCAGCAACTCTTTATCGGATGTCAAAACGCGCGCTTTGTATGAAAAATTGTACTAAATATACAATATGCTTACGATCTTAGACGATTTATATACGGACCCGCCTCGCCTTAGCATTTACCCTCTGCCAACGTACAAGACCAAAAAATCCTACGCATTTACATAAAATTGTATACCTTATCACTAAATGCGACAGCCTATAATTGCGGAACAATAATTTCGAACTTATCACGTTTGGGGTTCACCCGACACTGTTTTTCATGATTTTTAACATTCAAAATTAGAATCTAAAGTAATGAAATAAAATTCAAAGTTGCGTATCTCGTGCCAACTCGCCCCCCGCAAAAAGTGGCAGAAAAGTTTGTTAGTAGAATTACACGCGTAACTTGTCCTCATATAAATAGTCTAAGCTTACGATGCGCCAAAGTGTAGGTGCTTATCTAGGTAACCTACGGCCGAGTAACGGAGGTCTGGCGCGGTGCTGCGTACGTACAGTAGTACCATAGTGTAATTAAACGCGGTCGCGACACGTCTATAGTGCGCGGTGAGCGGGGGCCGGGGGGAGCGTGTACCAGTCATTGAATAATTATGTATAGAACAGACAACGCGAACAAAATGTGTGCGGAGCGCGCACCGGGGGTGTAGCGGTGCAGCGAGCGCCTGGCACAGGCTAAGTAAGTTGCCCCAATTGGCCTATACGTGGGTGTGGCCTCTCGTAGGTACCGCAATGGTCCCAGTACCGATTTACCTGCGCGCGAACCGAACTGCCGGTGCCCCCCCCCCCCCCCCGCACACCGTGCGTTGTATAGACCCGCCGCGACTGCCGAGCGCGACCACTAGTTTAATTACTCTATGGTAGTACCAAGTTTATACTGCTTACGGTTGTATATGCGCAGTTGACTATTTTTAAAACCGCGCGAACGAAACACGATACTCTACGGTTGCGCGCCAAAGCTTCTATTTGTCGATTGATTCCGCACCTGACGCATCACTAACCTACATTCAGTCAATTGACTGCACGGCAACCAATATCCATCTTTAACAGAGTAGCCATAAGGTTGATTATATTATCAAATGCGAACGAAGATTGACGAGCGAAATTGACCTAACCGCGGCACAGATTATTCAAGTTACTACTTACTACTTAAACCGGGGGTATGCGGCGTGTTGTTCGTGGAGAGATTAGGTACGTACCGCTTGAGATGCAAGTTGACGGCGATGAGGTGAGGCTGTGAGTCCCGCTTGTCGGCGAGCTGCGTCACGTTCAGCTGCATGTCGTACACCAGCGGCAGCACCAGCTGCGTGTCGCCGCGCGTCAGACAGATCTGCGGACGATCATATTATAATAGCCTAAAGTTTACCCGCGACTTCGTCCGCACAAATTATATATCAGATTTTAAGTCAGATCATAAGCTATCAAACAAAAAAGTTTCATTAAAATCGGTTCAGTAGTTTTTGCGTGATGCTGTTAACATACAAACAGTCAAAAATTCTAAAATGGTTGATTTGGAGTCCGGGATATCTAAAAACCATATCGTATTCTTTTTCATGTAAATATCTTCAATGTACAGACACAGATGTGTTACAGTTTTATAATAGCTAAGATTTATTGTGGAGCATTACACTAAACCACTGGACATTGGCAGAATTGCAGTGCTAGACAGCAACCGGCCATTAAGTACCTAAACAAGTTTTATAAACTAATATTTAGCAGAGTAGTGTACTGAATGTTTTATTAAAACGGTCTTGGAAGCAGTAGTTAATTATACACCGAATTAGAGGTACACGCTACACGCCTCTAATTCGGATCCGATTTGTGCTACATTTCTGTGTTAAAAAGTCTTCAGCGATGTAGCTCGCATCGGCATCGGATGGATAGGATCGGAAGGTGTAGAGCGTACTTAAGTAGTCTATATTTTTTACTTTTTCAGGTCGGCTCCTTACGGAGTTATAACAAAGTACTCAACCGAAACCGGAGTTCTACTACGGTGGGCACGATCCCCTTTGCGTGGAGGAATGCATCACGGGTTTCGCAGATGCAGTAAATATATTTGGCTCATAACAAAACAAGCGAGATAAATGAGAAACTAGATTTTAAGAGCGGTTTCGCACTACGTTCGATCCGATTCCGATCCGTAAAAAAATATATGGATTTTGACAATCACATTCATAATTCTGTCTCGGATGGAATTTACATACCTTTTTCCATATATAAATAAATACGTCCATGTGGCCAATAACCATACTTTTTTTGACGGGTCGGATCCGGATCGAATGTAGTGAAAAACCTTTGTAAGTCTTAATCATAAGAATACAGACACAATACGTTTCATCCTGTTAAAGGCCCTGTTTTAAATATTAACTTTAACTGTGCTGTTGAATATCCTAAGAATGACATAAAATCAAAATAAATAAAAGTATGACCTAGTTCTTAGTACATGTTTACAATAAAACGAGATCTTTGCACAAACTTAAACGGTTCACACGCTGCTTAGTTCAAATACGTCATTGCTACCAACACTTACAAAGAAGAGTATCTTATGCTTGGCGAGCAGCACTGCGGGTTGTCCGGCGGGCACGATCTGGGGCGCGGCGGGCGGTATCCGCAGGGCCCACTGCAGGGTCCAGTGGGCCGGCGCCAGTGGGGCCAGGTCCGCGCGCATCAGGTTCACGAGCGAGGGCAGCGCCGCCGCCGGCGCGCCCCACGCTCGCCCCCACCCGTGCAGTGCGCTCGCCCGGTATGGCGCTATCGCTACACGCTGCTCGAAGAACTTCTCCATCACCTACAATCGTCGATAGATTTAATGGAATTAAGCTTCGGTGAACATGGCATTTTCTATTTTATAAGACTTTGATATGGACTTCTTATGCAGCTAGTATTTAAAAACGTTTTCAACAGATTTGACAAACTTGCAAATTTCGACTAATAACCCTTGGACTTCAGCCGGTCCACAAGCAAGGAACCTGCCCTGGCGGAAGATCCTCATTTCTATGGAGGGGCATTCAACCTGGTTCCTCCATAGTAACAAAATATAAAAAAGGTAAATTTAAAAAAATCATAATACACAACTGCGTAAAAAGTGAACTATAAATAAAAACTGAAAAGAAAAAACTCTAGAATTTTGTTAAGAAATATTGAAGCGACTTTAACAGTCGGGACCCATTATTGAGAAAATTCGATCCGGTCTAGAATGTTTAATGGTTGTATATACCTGTAGGTCGTCCGGGGTCCAGTTGTCCTTGTGGTCCGGCAGGGAGGTGAGCTGCAGGTGCAGGGACTGCATGTGCTGGGGGTGCAGCGCCACGCGCGCCGCCAGCCCCGCGCCCTCGCACCGGAACGTCAGGCTCGTCGCCTCCACCGACACCATCGTCAGCTGCACGATACAATCATCATATCATCAAGCTCTTTTACTTGACGCGTACAGTTATTTTTAAGTCGAAATGCTATAAATGTAAGGTCATCAAAGCGAGCATAATACTTTAGTTAATTAGGACTTATGTCTGCAGTATTTAGTTATCGTTTACTATTACCATTACACAAAAATTTTTAATAGGTTAGAGAGCATGCTAAACTGTAAGTCACTATAATAATATGATACTTATACCTATACTCCATTCAAAATAGCAACGAAATTTTAAGGCTATTTTACATTACAGAAACAGAGATTTGAAACACTTCCTCTGACTTATTCTTAGAACAGCTTTAGTAACGACCAAGATATGTCGGATAGTATATGTATCCAATAAATTAATTACATTTGGTAATCAGAATTGGCCAGAAAGCTAAATAGGAATCGGAAAATCTTGTCGTCCTTATTTGGAATGAAGTATAGGTTCTAATGTAAACTAGGCACAAGTAAATTTTTTATTGACAGTGAGGAGGATAGGAAAGTTGTCCAGTTTGATGGTCTGATCATCCCCTTAAAAAACCGTCAGCATATTAAGAAGGACCCTGTATTGTCAATGATCGTAAACAATTTTGCCAAAATTTTCATGGGCTAGCAAGTTGCACAAAACGAATGAGACTCACATAATCCTCCTGCTGCACGAAGCGTTGCAGCGTGCGCTTCATGTAGACGCAGGCGAGGAACCTCTGCAGCGGCGCGAGCGCGGGGCCGGACGGGGCGCCGGGCGGGGGCTCGCACGGCGTGCATAGTAGCTCCAGCTTGCCGACCGGCAGCGGCGTGGCCGTGGCGCCGGCCCACGCCCGGCCCCCCACTAGCACGCGACCCGAGCTCGTCGATGACGAACTCGCCTGCGGACCTGTAACGACACGCTAAAATGAGCTCTAGTCTTTGTAGAAACATTGTATAATATCGTATGCCCCAACATTGAATCATCAATGTAAAGGTCTGTGCTTGTTAAGGTTGACACGGTTGCACGCTTATCACCATAAGTTTAAGGGCCTGTTTCGCCACTTTTGGATAAATTCTTGTTAACTTATTCGACAGATATTTTGACATATCTTTCATACAAAATATGTAAAACTATCTGTTGGATAAGCTAACAAGAACTTACTCAGAAGTGGTGGAACAGGCCCTAAGTTTTTTATGGAAACAGAAGCATTTGGATGGTTCGAGACTTGTAAGTTTCGGGTTACAGTTACAGTTTGATCTACCTGTCATTTCCACTTTAATATTCACATCTGAATCTAAATGCTATACTACTTCATCGAACTTTCTATATTCGATATTGTCGTGAACGTTTTGGTTGAAATGTCAACTCTATTCCAATGAAGTTCCGACAAAATTGATTAGAATATAACGAAAATCGAAAGTCTAAATGAATTGAATGTAGAGTTTTGTCGATATGGGTTAAGAATCATAATATGTATAATTCTAATATCTATTTTAGAACCACACTAAAGATTGTAAGTTTGATGGACCGAGTCGTAAGGATAAAATTATCTTCGTTCGAGAAATGAAACTACCCATTTGAATCGCAATGCTGGAAAGCCACAAAGTTCTTCAGCATCTATACCTGGTTGATGGTGTCTCGGCGAGGGATGGTGTCCGGGCGATGGTCTCGGCAGCGAGGGCGAGGCGGGCCAGGCGGTGAAGGGCGAGGTTGGGGGCGGGTGGGGCGAGGCGACGGGCGGCGCGTGGGGGGAGGGCGCCATCGGGGAGGCGGGGGAGGCTGACACGCCCGCGCCTCCCGCGCCGCCCGGCGGCGACGTCAGGTTGAACGAACCACTCATCTGCAACAAGGTACCACATAACATATCATCTAAACTATTATAAAACTGTAACAGAAGCATCACGCAAAAATTATTGAACCGATTTTGATGAAAACAATTTTTTATAGTTTATGATTTGACTTAAAATCTGATATATACTTTGTGTGGACAAAGTCGCGGGTATACTCTATTAAAATATATACTCAGTGGTCAGAAACATTGCTACAACTACCATCTAACTTTTATTTTCTAACTTATTTTAAAAAAATTATCCCTTATCCCTTGAACCTGGGCTCGCATATTCTGATCCAGATGGGAAGGAGCCCATCCGAGCCCGGAGCCCTGGACTACAACAATTTGGTACATTCGGTATCTTCGTTTGCGCAGTCCCCCGACCTAACCCGAAGTCATTTAGTAATCAAAGTTTGCAAAGTCGGATAGCACCGAAAAGGGTGCGAAAACAATTACCCAATCGTCATAAAGGAATGAAGGTGGCACAACCTGATTGGTATATAATTTCCCGCGTTATTAAAATTTGTCAACTGCTGAGGTACATCGGGGGAACTTATAAACCTGGTACTACTGTACTGGCTTACGAATTCGTTCCGGTCGCGTTTGAGACTGCCGGTCCTTGGTGTACCGATGCCAAAATGTTTGTGCTAGAGATCCGGCGGCTGTCCAGGGCTAAAGGTGAGGTCAGAGGTGGTCTTTGGCAATCCAAAGGGGAATGCAGCTAGCGTCATGGGGACCATAGAGCCGGGGTTGCGTGGGGCTGGACCTTTGAGTGGGCCTTGTCTTTATCTTGACGAAGCGTGTTGCATGCATGTATAGGTATAGGTATGCATATGCTCACGCCTATATTCCCCGAGGGGGTAGTCAGAGATATTCTGAAACCACAGAACATCCACGTTTGACACTAGTCGGTACTAACCGAAACTCTGTCCAATTTGATGGGGAGTGAGCCCGTCGCCACTTGATGATTATGTATAGGTACAGAATTAAAATATTGACGAAGCATGTTGCTGATCGGGATCCTCTTTATTTAATCTAGAATTAAACATTATAACGGTAAGAACTTACCGCGTGTTGGTATATTTGAGTTCCCAATATTTCGGCAGTGTTACAACTTCCATGATCACGGGTTGATCCTCTTTATTCATTTATTTTTGACGAAGCATGTTGCAGATACGGACATTTTGACGAAGCGTGTTGCAGATTTTGAAGTTAGTTATTTCTTATGCATTTAAATACAAATAAATATTTATCAAATTTTAATATCTAACCTGATGTTGAGCCGGTGATGTCGGATGAGGTGTGACCGGTGCAGAATGGGGTGTGTGAGGCTGCGGAGGCGTCAACGGAGCGGGGAATCGCAAACCACCTTACAAAAATGTACAATGATTATAAAAAACTTTACAAACATTCATACAGGATCCAAAATGGGGTGCAACTTACTGTGGTTTTTAAAGGGGATGATCAAACCATCAAACCAAACAACTTTCTCCATGGAACTAACATCGAAATCACGAAAAAAAAACAGCTGTTCCAAACATTAGGGTCGAGTAGGATTGCAGTTTAGTATAGAACAGCTGATTAATTTTTCGCGATTTCCAATTTGGTCCCCTAGACAAAGTTGTTTAGTTTGATGGTCTAATCACCCCCTTAAAAAACCGTCAGCATAATATTAAGGACCCTATACAGACATTCACTCACGACCTTAACCCCTTACGGGGTGGTTAGTAACTTCATTACAATATCTACCACATTTTGAAGGGTATAATTTAAATAATGAAAAGATAGTTACGGCAATTGTTGCTAAAGTTTTGCGGTAAGAGATTAACCATAGCGATTAAAATTCTCAAAGAGTACCTTTAATATCTGGTATGGTGGCCATAAGGTGGCCATAAGGTACCTTTTATATCTGCACTATTATAAAACTGTAACAGAAATGTGTCTATGCAAAAAAAAAGTTACGTTATAGTGTTTTGTATTTGTATAGTCCTTGAATCCAAATCACAGATTTCTTTGTTTCAGCCTGTCTGTATGTTTGTTCAAGCATCACGGAAAAGTTGAGTACCAATTTTGATAAAACTTTTTGTGTTTAAAATCTTACGATTAGACTTAAAAACTGTAAATACTTTATATTAGCAGGCAGGCATATTATTGCAGCAAGAACTATTTACACTATGGTGACATGAATGAATTACCTGGAGGCATGGGAGACATGGGTGAGGGCGGATTATCGTCTTCCGCGAGTAGCCTAGCACTGATATTGTCCTCCACGTAGCGCGAGAGGAACGCCTTGAGACCCTGCGCGGGCGCGAACTCGTCCACGACCGAGCTCCGGTCGAACTTGGAGTACGAACCGTCGCGGATCGTAACCACGCCGCCGCCGCGGATACCCACCTCCAGCGAGTACGCGCCCGCGTATATCACGCGGATCTGTTGGTTAGTTATTACGTTTTAGTTAAACTAGTATCATGGCATTATTGTAATCATCCATTGGTTTCTAAATCTATCAAGTAGGTACCAAATCTTCTTTTTTAAGTGTTTTAACTAGGCTGTTTGGGATCCAATCTAGTTAATGTTTTATATACATTTAATGAATGTATTCTGTTGTGTATGCCTTACTAAATAAAAAAGTAATACAAAATAAAAATTCCTATGGAGTTTAATTGCCAATTAAAATTTGTCCTGCCAGTGAATTAGGAATGATTTCAAAGTCCTAACTTTAAAACATTGAAAAATAAAGTATTATTTTACATGTTAATTTTAATCGTCTTACGTGCCATCTTACATTCCGCTAGTTTAGTGTTTGATATTTATATACATAAACTCACAACAGGTGGCTAGCATAATACGAGTAAAAACACTGTTTAAGAATGCATGCATATTCTCACGACTATTCTCCCTGAGGGGGTAATCAGATATATTCTTAAACCCCAGAACATCCACGTTTCACTAGTACCGAAACTCTGCCCAGTGTGGCGGGGAGTGAGCCCGTCGCCACTTGTAATGGACAGAGGGTAAAACACATGCCTCGAAATTGAAGCATGCAGGTTTCCTCACGATGTTTTCCTTGACCGAAAAGCCAATGGTGTTGCAAATCGTACATAAATTCCGAAAAACTAATTGGTACGAATCGGCTTGGACGGGGATCGAACCATCGCCTCCTGCACGGCAGGCAAGGATACTCGCCACTGGATCACCACGGCTACCTATTACGGTGGTTGTGGCTAAGTTTAAGAATGACCATGACACTGCAATAAATCTTCATTCAGCACTTCTATCTCTTATACCTTACTCGTATCTAAATAACAGAACATTAAAATAATCAGACCTTCCTCCAGGAATGGGCAAGTAGCGTGAATGTGGGCGTAGGCATTTGTGTGCGCACGTGATGAAGCCCGAGCTGCGGCAATGTCGGCAGCCGACTGAGCGCCAGCAACGGCTGGTACGTCTCGCGGAGCACCACGCCCAGGGACATCAGGTCTTTGTGCCTGGGGAATAAGGTTGATTTTAATGCTGGTTGTTTGAGCAGGATGTTTAACACTTGACAAGATATTGCAACGAGTTCAATATAGGGTCTTTCTAAATTATTGCACAATATTTTAAGATGATCAGACCATTCAACTAAACTTTCTTCATGGGAGTAACATCGAAATAGCAAAAAAAAATTGCAGTCGCCTACAGGACTACTACAGAAACAAGATGGCGTAGACACAAACGCCATGCCTCATACACGTGCGCGCTCCGCTAAAATCTCCCCTGAAGTGCAGTATCTAGTTCTTCAGGTGAGGTGCAGGGAGTGGTCATACTGTATGTGGTGTTATTATACAGGATCATTCTATGCTGACGGTTTTGTAAGGTTATGATCAGATTATCAAACTCGATCTCCATGGGACCAACGTCGAAATCTAGAAAAAAATCAGCTCAACACTCAACCTGTATGGTTTGGGTTGATTAGGATTGCAGCCGTTAGGAGGTGCCACCAAAAGAAGAAAGACTGCAGTTTTGTATGGATGTATTTCTGTGGCGGTACTGGTACTTATAAACTCGCTACTCTAACGCTTAATGCGGTAAGGGGTGGTCAAGGCTAGGTCATATTCCTCCAAACTTTTGCGCCGATTTAAAGGCAGAGTGTATTTGTATTGTGTACATCGATCGTTACCAGTTGATGTAGTTGTCTAGGTGGTGGTGGGTGGCGTGGTGCGCGTTGGCGGCGGGCTGGTGGGCGGGCGTGGCCACGGTGTAGCGCTGCGAGGCGGCGCTCCACTGCAGCACGGCCGTGGCGCGCTGCCCGCTGCCGAACCCGAGCACCAGCGACCGGTACGTGTACGAACGTATACAGACGCCCTGCCACACCGTCTCGCGCTCTGTCGGATTTCATAATAATATCAGACTTTTTGAATATTATCTTCCTTAATACGGCCGTAAATTAGCGCTTTTTCAGCTAAGCCACTTCTGCCACATGCCTCCTCTTTATGACCTTGTAAATAAATATTACAGACTAGCTATTGCTCCGTCTGCGTGGACCTTAAGTGTAAGGACACACCTGCTGAAGTTCGGCGCCGAACGTTCGGTTGAATACGGGTCTACTAGGGAAAATGGCGCGTAATGGCGCGTACTGGTGTGTCGCCGGTATAGGGAAAAGCATTGCACATGTATTCAACCGAACATTCGGCGCCGAACGTTCAGCAGGTGTGTCCCTACACTCAAACGTATCCTGTGTTAATCCAGAGCATTTCCTATCTGCGTTCCAAATTTTATCCAATTCCATCAGCCGTTTATGCGTGATTGGGTGACAAACATCCAAACATTGAAATTTATAAAATTGTGAGATTAAAGGTTAAAATCGCAGCAAACAAGCCCGATGCTCCTCTGTACTTCGACACTAAAAATCGTAAAACCAATTTGCAGGCTCGATCCCTGTTATCCCGTATCGTATATACTCTGACTGCAAGTTAATCATTTACATATTTATGTTCGTTCGTCCGTTCTATTCTACGCCGATGGAAACTGATTTGAGGATGGGAGCTAAACAATGCAGCGGCTTACGGACAGCGCTGGCACAATCCACACGCGGAGCGCAAAAAGCGTGCGTTGTGATCCAGATGATGCTATTTAATGCATGTGTCTTAAAAACAGGCCCATTCATCGACTGGCGAACATTAGAAACCTGAATATTAAGGCATATAAAACCGTGTCATAACAAACCTTGAGCAGGGCGAAGCATAAAGTCATGGAGCAGAGTGTGTAGATGGACGATGGCCGCCCAGTCGGAGAGGAATGCGTCGGCGGTGCGGCCCGCGTCCGTGCCAAGCTCGTACTGCAGGTACACGCAGCGCCTCTCACCTGATACGTGACAAGTTTGACATTTATACATCCAAATATGTATCGGTAATTAAACCAAAATACCTTTGTCTGTCACTGTTTTTCCTATATTGTTCTGATGAAATGAGTTATCTATCTATTGATCCCTTTTTAAACTATATACCGGGACTAAATGTAATCACCGTAATAATAACTTAAACTGGGATCTCAATTTACGATGTGGAGTTCATGTTCATTAAAAATTCTGAAATTATCCACTCCTAGTATGAAAAGTTCACCTTCGATAAATCATATAAACGCACATCAGTTAATAACAACTGACCAGAGTTGATTCCTTCCTGTACGCGTAGACACTAGACAGGTTGCCAAAGTCGCATTTATCTTTTTCCTTTTCTCACACATAGGTGTGTATCAAGTGATCGGATAGCGTGATCGAACGATCGTAGCTGCTGAGGGCATCCTATCTCCGTCGGACCGAGAGTGTTACTATATACTTTTGAAAACTAAAGTGAACAAACCTTGCTCCTTCGGATTGGGAGTGCGCACGGGCGAGCTATGGAACACGATCTCGGCCGTCCACACTCGCGCCTGGTTCTTGGTAGTCAGTCGTATAGTAGCCGCAAGTAGTCTTGATCGTAGAGCTATAGCGGCGGGCACACTGGCGCCGTCTGGTCGCGGGAGCGCTACAACGCGCATGCCTAGCGCTGATCCGCTCCATTCTGGCTGGACGCCTCCGTGAGTGACGCCTCGCGCCGCTAACTAAACGATGAATGGCAGAAGAAATGTTTGTAAGTTTCTAAGTATAGCATAGCATAGCATATTCTCACGACTATATTCCCCGAGGGGCTATTCAGAGATATTTTAAATCCTCAGAACATCCACGTTTCACTAGTCCCGACAGTTTTATAGTATATTTTCATTTCGAAGATTACTGAAGCCCCAAGACAGAAATTAGAGGTAAAATTTCATGTCCTCTAGATTTAGGATCATAATCATAATCATATCATTCATTGCATTATGTAGTTACATAAGATCTTAAAAATATGGTACAGCATACAAATAAAACCTGGAATTCAGTCTAGGTAGGAAAATCCAGAAGACAGCAGATAGCAGCGTGTCTTCGAACATCATTCTTTTCAGCTGTTTGAATTGAATAATGTTGAAATTTGATTACTATTAAAAAAGTGCTCAAGCATTTTTCCGCCTGGACTGAATTGACCTTTATCCTGAACGATTTTGAAGTTTGCTCCATAGTGTAAGTTGTTAAGTTTATAAAGTAGAATGCATGCATGGTTAATGTTTCCGCACTGACTATAAAATTGTCATGTTTATCAAGTTTCGCTGCGTTTGGTAAAATATCAACCTATGGAATTATCACAATGCAATTCCCCCTTTTTTATTGTTTCTTGTTATGCATGCCGCTCTAGTATAATCTCTCTAAATGCGCGAGACGCACCTTCACTGCATAAAAATTGAGCACCCGCACTTTTCAGAGAGCGAACGCCGCCCTTGCTGTGACAAGTAGTATAGAAAAAAAGCAGAGTCGCGCGCAAATAGGGAAATCAAACTAAGCTGTATGACTGAACGCACGTTACGACAGTAAGCACAAAGCGAAGCCTACCTCCTGAGCGAGATGCACGAAGGGTACCCGCTCGTCGGCGGCGGCGACAACGTGCGCCAGCTCCGGCAGGAAGTAAGCCGGTTGTCGCACGCGCACCGCCCGCGCGTTCGCCGCTGACAGCTTGCGTTTGCCGGGCTGCATGCCTGTGCGATCAGTGCCATTATAACTGAGGATGGGTTTAGAGTTCGACCAACGTCGGTGCCGACGGTCGGTCAGAAGAAGTAGCTATCGCTATGAACACAAGGGACGCGTTTAGTGCTACGCTGACGATTTCCTCCCTTACCTCCCTTTTAATAATTCACCTTGCACTCACACATTCTCACAACACACTCACATAGACACACACACCCACTCTCTCATGCATGCATGTTAATTTTTTTCAAATTTAACGTTTTTATTTTTCTGAACAATGTTATTTTCTTTTATATTTTCATTTTGTAAACATGTTCGTAAAAGCCAATGAAAGTCTGGAGTGGTGAGGACCTGGTGTGTTGTAAAACAGGTCTTCCTTCCTGGATGTACCTAACACAGCCACCAGTCTCTCACAAATTAGTTAAGTACCTACCACTAATTATTTACTGTCGACCTTATCATTGTAATTGTTTTTTTGTGAAGAGAAATAAAGACTTATTACTTTTGATTTGCAAGGCGCTGATTGATTAGCACCATCGGTGCGTACGATGAGCGTAGCACTGAAACCAGTCTCAAGTCTAAGATCGAGATTCGGAGATTTTTATGCAATAATACCAATTTTATTGGCGACTTCTCGTGGAATAGAGCTCTTAGCGTAATTCGGGGATAGTTACCCGACCTTTGGCAAGCGGGTAAATGTAACGCAGTTTTTATGTTGCAGTTTCTTTCAAACAGAGAAAACCGCATCAAAATCAGGCCAGTAGTTTTCGCGTGTTCTACTACGCCAGGTTTAAAAACCAATGGTAAGTAAGCTCGCTGCGATCTACATGATTATATGCATCGTACAGTTAAAACCTCTGACTTAGTTCCTGGTGCAGTCAGTTAACATAACAAATCTTACCAGGTGTGTCGAGAGGCGTGAAGGGTCCGTGCGTCAGTGTGAACGTGTCCAGTTCGACGAGGGAGTGCAGCTTGAGATAAGCGCGAGCCGTCCCGGCTGCCGTCGATCCGCCGCTCGATGCCTGCTGGGTGAACAGAGGGCGTTATCACAGTGTCGATTAGCAAGCCTGTTTTTAGCGAGTCCATCCGATAACATGCTCGCAATGAGTCACCGCGATAACGCGACGCGGATGCTGCATTTTCTCAATACTAAGGAGTGTACTAATTGCCCAAAAACGCGGATTGCACGCCTTGTACAAGCGGCGAGCTGGCTGCACGAACGTGGACTCCTTGAAAACACGCTAACATGTCGCTGGAGAAACTAAATCTGTCTCAGACAGACAATATTTTTCCATTTAGGGCGGTCCTGACATAATTCTCTCTTCCACACAAAATGTATGAAACCTTATCATACATTGTCGGTTTCGGCTACTCGTATTGCTGTTCGTAGTGCTGCTGTATGACAGTAACATGTATACCTCGTCCTCGCACTCGTCGGGAGTGCACCTCCTCGCGCCGGCGAGGTGGAAGGACAGCGCCACGGAGCAGGCACTGCCGCTGTTCGTAGTGCTGCTGGTTGTGGCAGTGCCTCCCGCCGCCACTTCCTTCATCTCCACTATCTGTTGAAATTATTACTAGATAAGCGTTATCCGTATTAGCCGATGATGATGAAGAAGCATTTTGAATAGATAGCACCATGCTCACGACTACATTCCATGAGGGGGTTGTAGTCTGAGAAAACATGTTTGAGCAGTGTGAGAGGTAGAACGTCGTTGAATACGTTTAAGTTTAAATATGGCGTAGTACAAGGCGACCTAAGCAATTCCGCTGCGTTAGTCGGACGTCCGCAACGGGTTCTCGCCTGACTCGCGCCACTTAGCGTTTGCTCTTTCTTGCTCTTGGTCTGTCCGTTCACGTGTTCCACCTAACGTAGCGGACGGCCTAAGATCATAATAATACTCACTAGAATATGATCAGTGTGACGATGCAGTGTGACGTAGAGGCGGTCTTGTGACAGCTTGCTGAGCGGATGGTCGGGGCCGTGCAGGAACGGCAGGTGTTCACACACGCTGGCAGGCAGGTGCTGCAGGGTCTTCTCGCAGCGACGCGCTACCAGCCAGAACCTGTGGTTTCACACATTTATAATTATCAAACTCATATTACTTGTCTTTAAGGACTCCGAATAATAATAACAATTAAAAATAACTCACATTATTGTGAATTAAATTATTAGAAAAAATTACTTAATCATTCATCTGCGGAAAAGATGAGTCAAAGTAGAATGACGTATAAAATTAATAATTATCGATGGGATAATTATTAATTTTATACGACATTCTACTGCAACACTGATGCGTCTAGTCTAGGGCTAGATCCTTTTCTACTGAAAGGGATCAAAGTCAAATCAGATGCGAACTTGAAGCACACCATAGATACTTCATACAAACAGGCTAACACTGACAAGAAGAGTTAAGCATGTGCGATGCTAAGTGCGAGCGGACGGCCAGGCAGTGTAGGCTTATAAGGGCCCGTTGGCACCCTATAGGTACGGAAACTTAAAAATGTATGTTGAATGGTAACCTAAGCTGTGTGAGTAGCGACTTGATGTGTGTGAGGTTGGTGGTGGCGAGCGCGGCGGCCAGCTCGGGCATGCGCGGCGTGGCGGGGTAGGCGGGCACGCGCGCGCGCAGCCGCCCGCCGTGCGCGCCCACCGACACCAGCAGCTGCTCCGCGCGCAGGCACGGCCACACCACCGAGCACGCCAGCACGCACGGCCATCCGCCCACGCTGCACTCCACCTTACAACCAACAAACATACATTTAGTCTTATACTAGAGTTTACCCGCGACTTTGTCCGCACTAATCATATACCACATTTTAAGTGAAATCATAAGCTTTCAAACAAAAAAAGTTTCACCAAAATCGGTTCAGTAGTTTTTGCGTGATGCTTGAACAAACAAACAGACCGAAACAAAATCTAAAAATAAACAAGGTTGATTTGTACCAGGTCTTAGTGTGGTTAGAACTCTTTAGGATTATGTGTAGGAACAATAATTAAAACAGAAACTTAGAGCGAGCGAAGCGAGCTCGACTTTTCTATCCTCTACGAATTGGTTATAGACAGAGCTCAATCAATCTATATTGTTCCAGAATTTGCCACCCCTAGTAAAGTGCCGCCCGGGGCATTTGCCACCCCTGCCCCCCCTCGCTACGCTACTGGCGGGAGCCGCTCTATGGAGGGCGCGTCTGGGGTCGGTGCTGCTGACCACGAGCTACTGTTACTCACCCCTAAGTCGTTGAGCAGTACTTTCAGATCGTTGAGCCTCTGCCGCGAGCGCACGTGCACGGTGTGGGCCAGGAGCCGCTCCATGGAGGGCGCGTGAGGGGTCAGAGCGGTCGCGACCCGCTCGCCGCCCGCCAGCGCCGGCACGTGCCACACGCATAGCGACTCACCCTCCGCGCCGATAATGAGCCGGTAACCCAGCTCGCAGCCTAGCTCCCTGTATAAAACATTGTATACATTAAATAGTCATTTTTTAAATATGGCAGTTAGCTATGACTAAGCACTGCACTTCCGCCGATTGATGTCAGGGATTGTTTCATGAACAAAATCTTATTTGAGTTGAGCCAATACGAAATGAAGAAGCACCATGGCCAGCCAAATAGACCACGATCTATATGAAAGTCTGTGAACCCTCTAGCCACGTTCATGAAAGACTTGCAAAGTATTATCAACAAACTGCTCTCAAACAGTGAAGGATCGTGAGGAAACCTGCATAAGCTGAATAAGAAATTCTGATGCGTATGTGTAGTCATCAATGATTTGCACGAGTGATGGAACAACTTCCTTGAAGGCCTGTGTCCTGCAACATTTATAGGTTGCGGATGATTTCTGACAGACGAATACGACTGGTTAATTGAAATTGTTACATCTGAGCAAAAATCACTCACTTCCAATATGAAACCTGCAGCTTCTGACCGGGCGTGTAGCGGTCAACTTGCAGATGACGCGACAGTCGATCACGGCAGAGCCTCAAAGTCTGCGTGTACAGGAGCTCTAGTGAGAGAGAGCGACAGAAGTATCGCAGCGCCGCGAGGGCGCCACTGAGCCCGGCGGCGGCCAGCCGCGCCTGCGCGACCCCTCGTAGCCACGCCAGTTGCGAACTGTGCACTAAGGGCTTGCCCTCTGAAAATTGTTAGGTGTTTGCGTCACTTTTTCAATAATGTATTCAGTTAGAGGTAGCTCAAGGCTAGTCACCATGGGGTGGGAATTAAACTATCACTTTTCAGAGACAAAAACAGCAAAGGAAACAATATCCCATTCAAGTCCATATATCAGACACAATTAAAAGATGTAAACAGACACACATGTTGCGCTGGGGTCTGTTAGTTAAAATATACATAGCAACATATAAAATACAACGGAGGAGCATGGATGTGGAAGGATATTCATGGAAGTCCCTGGAAGAGGCCAATATCGGAAGACAAGCTACGAGTTCGCTAAAGACGAAGATATGTGTGATATTGAATGTGTAAACATAGTATAACTCTTTAGCAATAAAGGCTACAATAATAAGTATAAACAATTGTATGATTGAGTATTTTTCATGATGCCACGATAATGATAAAGACACTAACCTCCAGTTTCATTATCTTGAATCAAAATAGCAATATCTAACAATCTCCACGGCAGATTGGGAGTGTCGCCCATCACGGTTAGAGACACACTGAATTCCTGTCCAACCGTAAATGTTGCACGACCATTCTCCACCTGAAATTAATTATAATAAGATTAAAATTTAATTAATTGAAGCAGTGGGACTCATACCAATACATTTTTAGGAACTTATACGATTTGTTGCACCACTGGCTTTCCAGTGAAGGAAAACTTGTGAGGAAACCTACACGCTTCAGTAGCTCCTATTGTGTTCGCAGTCTATTAAAGTACTTACGTAGCAACGGGTTCACTTTACTACCTGTCACACTAAACAGAGTTTGAGTACTGCTAGTGAAATGGAGATAGTATATAGTTTTTGAGAGTTACGCGGCTATTATTTAATCTAGAATTAAACATTTTAACGGGTTCCAGTGACGGTAGACAGATTTGTCTGCTCTTAAAAATTTACCTGCAGGTCCTCAGTCATCCCGTGATCATGGCAGTTGTAATACTGCCGAAATATCGGAAACTCAAATATACCAAAACGCGGTAAGAATCCGTTAAAATGTTTAATTCTAGATTGAGGAAAGTAAAAAAAAAGTAAGTAGTAGCCTGTAGAATCCCACTGCAGGGCAAAGGCCTCCTCATACGAATAACGGTGAAAGGGAGTGAGCCATACTCCATCACGTGGGCCTAGTGCATGTTGGCGAGTTAGTGGTCAACTTGCTGTCCGAGAATTTTCAAGCCGCCTTAATAGGACTCTGAGCTGGCTTAACGAATAGGTACAATGCCATTGGAACGGAACTATCAGAGACCAACTGCATAGCGTGCCTTCCGTAGCACGGAAACGCTGACCGGACCTGACCTTGCTTAACTTCGGTGATCGTTTCCAATAGCGAAGGTCCACTACGCCAACGAGCGCTTCGGAGCGCTAGCGATTGAAATATCTCCCAATACCTCCGCGAGAATGTAATCCTGAGCATATGATGATCGTGATATTATCGCAGAACATACTTAAAGTAGACTGCAAGAAATGTATATACCACTAAAACTAACCTTCAAGCTACGAACATCACTGGGTAGAGATGCAGTAGTGAGACGCTGCCTCACAACATGGGCCAGCGCACGCAGCGTGGTGCGGCGCTCGCCGGCTGTGAGCGGCGGCGGCGGCACCAGCCGCTCACGGATCACCGCCGGCAGTCGGCTATATGTGCCTAGGGTCAGCACCTCCACTGCCGCAGCCATATGGAACGTTGGCAGTCTGATAGGATTTTTTTTAAGTTAGTTGCTGTAGAATACATTACACTATATAGGGTGTAAGGAAAAGTACCATTAACCTTTAAACCACATACTCTACCCATCAAACTGAATAACTTTTACTACGGGAGCAAACCTGTCAGAACAACAAAAATATCAGCGGTCCCAGACGTTTGAGTAGGTATTGCAGTTTAGTATGGGACTGCTGATTTTTTTTTTGTTTCTGACAGGTTTGCTCCCATAGTAAAAGTTATATGAAATGTTTATTTGTATTTTTGTGACACCTTGTATAACATAATGGCCTGGACTTGTATTATGATGACTAGATAACGATATAGCATACATATATAGATACAAAAGACCATGACTCAGGTACAAACATTCATATTCATTTACAAATATTTGTCCCTTACGGGATTCGAACCCGCGACCCTCAGCACAGCAGGCAGGCTCACTACCGACTGAGCTACCGGGCCGTCTTCGGGAAGGAATGATGTTATAAAATTTTTATTGTTTTATTACAGCCATTATTGTTAAAAGGTTTACATACTAGGTATTAACACCGAGATAGAAAAAATATACTAACCGAGCATGAACCAAAGTCTCACGAGCAACCCTTGCTAGCACATCAGCAGTCTCTACAAACAGCAGGGCCTGTTTGTCCAGGAAGCCCATTATATGAGCTGACCGATCCACTTTAGTGGCACTACTCGCCCATTTAACAAGGGCGAGTAAACGCACAAACAGTTGTCTAGTGCGCGCACTAAATTTGTAGATCTCAATTTTACGTTCCATATCTGTTTTGCGGGGCAATCTGTAATGTTTAAAAGTGAAGATTAAAAACAATTATTTGTCTCAAAAGTCCAAACTCAAGGCTTGTCAGAGGGCAATGGAGCGTAGTATTAATAATAGTACTCTGTATTAGTATAGCATAAGCATATGCTCACGACTATATTCACCGAGGGGGTAGACAGAGATATTCTGAAACCACATAACATCCACGTTTCACCAGTAGTACCGAAACTCTGTCCAGTGTTAAACCCCCGTCGGGTTGAACCCGTCACCACTTATACAGGGTTACAGGTTAAGTCGACCTAAATCCTTTAAGAGGTGATAGTTTCCATCATTCCTGACTGATTTGACTATGGAACCCCATACCCTAAACTTAACCGTTCTCAAGTTATGGGACTTTGAAGTTTTTTTTTAAAAAATCCAGATTTTTTTGTCTAATGTCCCCTTTTTTTGTGTTTTGTACATCTAATGTTTTTGTTTTTGTATTTTTTGTGTAGCAGATTAGCTGCTTCATTATTTTAAACACAAAAACTGCAAGTAACTGTACCAACTGAGTCGTATTAGACGATTGATAGTTAAAAAAAGAAATTAATTTGTGAAGAGTTTTTTTTTTCTTTCTTTTGTATTTAAAAAAAAATCTATGACAGTTGTGCTGCAGATGTGCTTAAAAATATCTACGGTTCTTCAGCTTTCCGATAAGGTATAATACAATAGGGTATTATTGGAATTTTATAACAAAAACATCGATGATATGCTACCAGGTAGTAGTAAAAAATAACGATATTTAAGCGTCAAATTTAACTTTACTCAGAAAACAAAATAAAACAATCCAAATAGGTAACGAATGAGGTTTATTAATCATTTTTACAATACATGTTCCACATGTCCGCCCCTATTTCGCACACATACACGCATTCTGTGCCTTAAGCCACTTTTCACTACCCCAGTTGTGAGTCCTCTTCTTATTTCGTTAGCAGCATCAATTATTTTCTGCCTCAAAACATCAACAGATGTTATTGGGTTAGGTTCATCGTAAACCAAACTTTTCATGTGCCCCCACACATAAAAATCCATTGGTGTCAAATCTGGACTTCTAGCTGGCCACGGTGTAGGCCCACCTCTCCCGATCCACTTATTTGGGTAATTAGTGTCTAGCCACTCTCTGACACTCCTTCTAAAGTGCGCGGGGCACCCGTCGTGCTGAAACCACATGTTTCGAATGAGGTTTAATGGTATGTCGTCGAGCAAATCGGGTAAATCTTGCCTTAAAAAATTTTCATAGGTCTCTCCATCCAAATTTGGAGAAAGAAAGTAAGGCCCAACCAGATGGTTTGAAATTATTCCCATCCATACGTTAAGGCTGAAACGTCTCTGTGACCCCTTTACCCTTTTCTTATTAGGATTTCTTCCTGCTTTCGGAGCCCAATGATGGGCGTTATGATAATTGGTTATCCCATCTTGATCAAATTTGGACTCGTCAGTCCACAAGATGCTTCGAAAAAA
Source organism: Agonopterix alstromeriana (assembly GCA_963924505.1). Classification (NCBI taxonomy): domain Eukaryota; kingdom Metazoa; phylum Arthropoda; class Insecta; order Lepidoptera; family Depressariidae; genus Agonopterix; species Agonopterix alstromeriana. The sequence continues at coordinate 11,362,822 of OZ004665.1, read as the reverse complement.
CGAAGGATCTTCCAAATCTGCATTCAACATAAACCTGCAGAAATCCAGCCTCCTCACAGGATCTCCTTCTTCGATAACATGCACTGGCGTGTAGTGGTAGGGGTAGAGACCGGCAGTATGCACAGTAAACCACACTTTCCATTGTGAGATTCCAAGTTCTCGGGCAACAACGTTGGTTGACGTAGTCGGATCCAGTCGAAATCGTCGAACAATCTCATTATCTTCCTCTTCATCATCATCATTAATACGTGGTCTACCCAGGTCTGTTCGTCGCCTCGAAACAGAGCCAGTCTCTCTAATTCGCCGGTAAACTCCGTCGAAGACACTAATATCCGGAATTCGGCGGTCAGGAAAACGTGCTATGTATTCTTGACGAGCTTGTAAGGATACACAGTTGCAGTACCCATAACAAATCAAAATATCAGCATATTCTTCGTTCGTAAAGGTCGCCATCTTCAACAGTTCCAAATCAGAAGCACAAATCAAGGTCCAGTTAACAAGCACAGTCACGAATAGGAGGAAACAGTCCAGAAAAACAAGCTAAGTCGAGTAAAAAACGAAGAGCACCAAGTATCGCATCTACCACGGACGAATGGCGTAAGCAGACTAACCATAACCAAACACAATAACAACAAAATGGCGTTTGAAATAACTTGTCTCTCTTGCACCCGTTTACATTGTATGATATCCCGCTCGCACGTGACGCGCTACCCATTGTACCCATTGCAAGACAATGGGCGTTGCGAGCAACTTTACGAAATACCGTTATTTTTGTTATTACCTGGGAGTCTTTCATCGATGTTTTTTCCGAGAATCCTGATAACACCCTAGCAAATTATACCTTATCGGAAAGCTGAAGAACCGTAGATATTTTTAAACACATCTGCAGCACAACTGTCTTAGACTTTTTTTAAAATACAAAAGAAAGAAAAATAAACTTTTCACAAATTTATTTCTTTTTTTAACAATCAATCGTCTATTACGACTCAGTTGGTACAGTTACTTGCAGTTTTTGTGTTTAAAATAATGAAGCAGCTAATCTGCTACACAAAAAATACAAAAACAAAAACATTAGATGTACAAAACACAAAAAAAGGGGACATTAGACAAAAAAATCTGGATTTTTTTAAAAAAAACTTCAAAGTCCCATAACTTGAGAACGGTTAAGTTTAGGGTATGGGGTTCCATAGTCAAATCAGTCAGGAATGATGGAAACTATCACCTCTTAAAGGATTTAGGTCGACTTAACCTGTAACCCTGTATATATATTATGTCATAAAAGAAGGGATTGTATCAGAAATGTCAAAATCATATCAGTCTATATTAGAATTGGTAATTGAAAATGCCTATATTTAAAATGCTTAACACTTATAACACAATCATTAAAATCCATAATGTTGAAATGGATACATTTAAAAAGCATATCTTTAAAATGAAAAACACAAATATGCATAACATTAAAAAAATGTAAATTTAATACCCATATGTGATTGTGAGGTGAACCCCTCTTCGAAGGGGTTGAAAATACTTAAATTTTGGGGTGGACTAGGTAAACAGTAGCAATTTGGTTCTGGCACTCGCCGGCCGTTGCCATGGCATGCTTGCTGCAAGAAACCTAACATGCTCGTTGCTTTGCTTCTCGCTAACCTAACCAACTGAGTCAGATCTGGGGTCTAAAATGAGTTTTTCAAAGTTATGGATTTTCATGTATAGTTTATCAAATGGATTTTTGGATTTTCATTATTATGTCAAATAATACTATAAATTTTCATGTGAAACTTTTTAATTTGTTAAATGAATTAATGTTATATTATGTCTGTTATGGTTTTTCAAAATATGATTCCACGGACCCGTCAGAAGCACTACACTGCACTCCAAAACACGAATAGAATAGCCGATGTTGGACGTGGTGGGACGATCTAGATGCTTTCAATGACGCGTGGCCAGAGCGTGCCCAAGACAGAGATAGTTGGAAGATTAAAGGGGAGGACTTTGCTCAGCATTAGGATGAAATGGTCTAACAAAAAAATAGTATCAAATAAAATTGAAAAACAAGTACATGTTACTTACAATTCTGCCAAAACGGTGAGTTCATCGTAAGTTCTTTGCACAATAAAATCTATTAGTAGAGCGAGAGAAATAGAGCCACCTCGAGGACCGCCACCTTCGACGCCCTGGGTGCACCCTTCTATAGCCACTGGCACCATCCTGATTGTTCAATGTTCATAGATCAGTTGATCACTAATACTCGTAGCATTTTAATTAAGAAGTTTGTTTTTCATTCCATTCAACAACAGACCACAAAACAATTTATAAATTATAGCATCGTATCCGACACAGAAATAGGTGTACAGAGGCCTATGACAGCTTTAGTTCTGATATGGCCGTTTTGGCGCTGAAGTCACATTCATTCATCATTGGACGGATAATGATATTGATAGGACGTCATATTGAAGTTACAGCAACAGCAGCGTTATGCCGTGCTGTTGGGTCAGAAGCTTATATCTTGTGTTTTTCCTGGAATTTTCGTTTGAGTTGAGAGTCCTGATTCGGAGATCCGGTCCTTGGTGTTCCTTGGTCAAATATCCCTATTTTTGCTTTGCATTCAGGAATAACTGTATACATACCTTTAACTCAGGGCCGTAGCTGGGGGGGGGGGGGCGGCATCATGGAGCAATAAAATTTCGCCAGCCTTTGAATGGTGTTTTCAGGCTATGTAGGCTAATGGATTTCTTTTCTTTTCTTTTTCTTTTCTGAAGAGAAGATTTTACAGACACTGAATTTTGTAAGTAGGCATGAGTACTCATCCAAAAAACTTGCCTTTTGCTTCCGCCCTACCTTAAATCTCCTATGCCCTACCTTCAATCCAGTTCTAGCTACGGCCCTGCTTTAACTACAAGTTCTATACAAACTAGCTTGTCGACAGCGGCGCCAAAACGGATATGTTGGAACTAAGTGCACATTTCACGGTCGCATCTGTAGCTTGCCACATATCAGTAATCTGTGGTGTACAGCAAAGATAATTTGCTTTTTTTTTAGAGATTAGTGTCAGCTACGAGTTTTCCGGTATAAAAGTACTCTGTGCTACGAGTGTCAGCCTGAGATTCAGGCCGAGATTCAAAGACGATTTTTTTGGTCTTAGCTCGAGCTAAGCGTGGCAAAAATGTATGGATTTTGACATACGGGAGTTCGAGCTAAGACTTAAAAATCGTCTCTGAATCTCGGCCTCAGAGACGATTTGTTTGGTCTTAGCTCGAGCTAAGCGTGGTGAAAATCTATGGATTTTGACATACGGGAGTCCGAACTATGACTTACAAATCGTATCTGAATCTCGGCCTGAGATTCGAAAAAAAATAACGTTTGGCTCAAAAGGACTAGTATCCAGAGCCGTTAAAGACATCATAAAAAAAATCAAAAACAGTTGTCATTTTTAACTGACAGTCGTTTGTCGCTTGTGCTTGTTCCTTGTTGTCTTTACTTTCGTTCGTTTCGTAAAAAAAAGATCAAGTTGGATTCAAGAATCTCGTTTATTTTAATTAATTTAACGAGAAATTAATCGTTGTTATTGTTATAAATTCGCGAAAATATCGTACAAATCATTCAAACTGCAAACCTCCGCAGTCGCGACTTCACATGAATTTTATTTTTTATTTTATATTTATTTTACACAAAGTGATGCATGAAGTAAATGAACAATATTTTTAAAGCAAGTGCATATTTGTTCGGAGATAAAGTTATCAAAAGTTTGTGTAAAGTACGAGGAACATTTGGATATAATCAGTTACCAGTTATAAGCATGGGTCTGCTGACGGAAGGTAACCCGCTGACATGGGAGGAGACGAAGGCTATGGCCGAGCACGTGCGGCAGCACGGCATCGAGCAGTTCATCAATCTGTACAGGAAGCTGCGCGACCGCACCGGCGATGTCCTCAAGTGGGGCGACGAGGTTTGCCCTGATACAATAACCTTCAATATTCATCACACGGTCTCACTACTGACACCGTGCAGTTTTTGCTCACGCGGCAACTTACTTTCCGTCGCGTGCCTGTTTACTTTAGTTATATTTTACACCAGGCATGTCAAACTCAAAGTCACTGGTGGGCCAAATACATAACGATAATAGAATCAGCAATGAGTTGGTCAGAGTGTCATCTTATTTCTTTATGTTCTTTGCAGCCCAAAGAACATAAAGAAATAAAACTCATTGTATATAGAACCTGCCTGCTGATCTGAGCATCGTGGATTCAAATCCCGTAAGGGGAAAATATTTGTGTGATGAATATGAATATATGTACCCAAGTCATGAATGTATGTATCCATATACAGGGTCCAACTTAATATGCTGACGGTTGTTATGGGGATGATCAGACCATCAAACTAAACCACTTTCTCTAATGGAAAAATAATGAAATCACAAAAAATAATTTGCTGTCCCTTATACAACGTGTTAATGAATAAGCGCAAAACCTCATACACCCCAACTGATTTATAACAAAATAATTAGAATGAAACAAAAATTGCATTATTTTGATAGTTAAAATTTAGAGTTATTCACATTTTAAGTTTTGAGGCAAAAATGATTTGTTATCATTTCAGCGATGAATGAATAGCTTGCTCGCGGATACATTTTAAGAATCTTGTTTTAGTAGTAGTAGTAGTGGTGGGTTGAGATCGAGTTCAGTAAATTTTACAAACAAATTATATAATACAGTCAAACCTGGGTAAGTGAGAACTGGATAAGTGAGAAAACTCTATAAGTGAGAGTAATAGCCAGGACCCGTCATTTTAAGCTCCCAAAACCTCTATTAGAGAGAAACAGAAACCTCTGTAAGAGAGAGTCGTTTTTCCCTCAAGGACCTCCGTAAGTGAGACTGCTACTTATCTATACCTCTATAAGCGACAGTCGAGCTTCATTTATTTATATTATTTAGGAGGAACTATAGCTACAATAAAAATACATACATACATAAAAGATACACACATACAGTAACAAATGACAAAACAAATTACAAATTTAACATCTGCTATTTTATGACTCATTCTTTACTTTTGTGGAACTTCCTACCATTGTTTTTATATTATTTCTCGTCAATATTGTACCTATTCTATTTCGTGGAACTAAATAACGTCCTTATTTTATCGCATTCGTAGTTGCTGTGACTTGTTATTGCTGCGTACCTCTATAAGAGAGAAACGCTACCCATGTACCTGCATTAGCGAGAAACTCGGGTTAGTGAGAAACCTCTATAAGCGAGAATGAGATTGTGCTCCCTTGAACTCTCGCTTATCCAGGTTTGACTGTATTTTGAAAAAAATTACCTATTTTGAAAACTTGATAATTCGATTCTGCTCTCGATTCTAAACAAACTACTTTCTAGTTTTGCGTTAATTCATTAACACGTTGTATATGGGTCGAGAGTTTTGTATAGATCAGATTTATTTTCATAATTTTTTATGTTGGTCCAGTATTGTCCCATTGTTTGGTTTGATAGTCTGATCATCATAACATAACATAAATATTCTTTATTTGCACACCAAAAACATACAGCAACAAAACAGAGCATCCTCTTAAAAACCATCAGCATATTAAGAAGGACCCTATATGTATGTTATTGGTGTAATTAACCTATTATTATCTTGTATGTAGTATCCACCGTGACCATATCACCACAGAAAAAAGCTGTGGTGGTCCAGTGGCGAGTAACCTTGCCGGCCGTGCAGGAGGCGATGGTTCGATCCCCGTCCAGGCCGACTCATACCAATGAGTTTTTCATAATTTATGTACAATTTGTAACACCACTGGCTTTTCGGTGAAGGAAATCATTGCGAGGAAACCTGAATGCTTCAATTTCGAGGCATTTATTGTACCAACTGTCCATTATAAGTGGCGACGGGATCACCCCCCATCACACTAGACAGAGTTTCAGTACCACTGGTGAAACGTGGATGTTCTGAGGTTTCAGAATATCTCTGACTACCCCCTCGGGGAATATAGTCGTGAGCATATGCTATGCTATGTCCTTACACCCTGTAATATAGATTTGTTTTCAGGTGGAGTACGTAATAGTAAAGTTTGATGACAAGAACCAGCGAGCCACGGTCAGCCTCAGGGCCAGTGAGATTCTGCCTCAACTACAGGAGAAGGAAAATGCTGATCCACTGAGTAATTTACATTTTTCATATATTTAACTTTCCTTTTTTAACCTTGTTAGGCCCAAAGTAAGTTGGTAAATGGCTAAACAAAAACTAAAACAAAATAAATGAATTGTGATGTTTTTAGCAAAAAAATGCTCTGGGCCTTAAGTATTAAAAATATAGACTCAAATTATAACTGCCTTATTATAAGTTGGGCTTAACGAGGTTATCATAAAACTTTTCTAGCCTTTCTTCCATCAGATTTTTAATAAAGTATTTCTTTTAAAAAAAGACATTAGCTCAATGCCTCTGCTTTGAGACGGTAATTTTTCTTGAATTCCTATAAAATTGTTCTCACATTCACATATTTGGGGCAGGAATTTTTAAAATTTCTTTTAAGCTAGCTAGTTAATAAAACTTGTGCCAAATTAACAGTTTTGGCACAAGACACTTTATTTATTTTTGCACTGTTATTTATACTTATATTTTGTCCAGTCAGTCGATGCATGATATTCACATACTTCATGTACAGGGGGCCCCCCTGTACATGAAGTGAAGGAACAAAATTTCTGAAAAAAAAAAAAAAAAATTATTTATTGTTTTAAAAATGTTGGTGAACATTTTTTAAATACAAATTTTGGACTACTATAAACCTTACGGTTTTTGTAATGAAACAACTAATTCTGGCCAAGTGGCCTTGATGTCACTCTCTTACATATTTTCGAAGAGTTCGAAAACAAAATTGTAGCACTCCCATAAAATAGGATTACTCAAATTGTTTCATTTGCACTATCTTGTGAGTCATATGTCGTATGTATGAGTATAGTTACCTATCCTCTTATCTTTTTATTAAATGGATTGTTTGAAATACTGATATCCTAGCTATAAAGTAAATATCACACTCCACTCCACTCAACTCTCAAGCCACTCTATCCTCCTCTCACATGCGTTCACCTTTTTGGTGGTCCAGCCAAAATGACTGAGGCCGAGATTCAGATACGATTTTTAAGTCATAGTTAGACTAAAAAAATCGTCTCTGAATCTCGGCCTTAGTGCATTTTTCTTTAGATTCGTAGATTTATTAATTAGCAGACATAATACATTTTATTCTAGAAGATGGTTGTGTAATATATTCTGAGCATTAGTTTGTATGACTATGGTAAGGAAACGTAAAACTGCTGTGTCATGAATTCTTGATCATGGACTTACTCGTATTGCACAATAATTTTCGCGTCAGTAGACCAACACATGTCATGTCTGTTAATCTATAAATACATTTTTATCAATCTCGTAATATAATGGTTGAAGGTTAAATTCATGTTGATTGCATAGTAGACATTATTCTTATTTAATGGTACCCACTGTACAGATAATACATGTGTACATAAACTCACGACCATAATCCCTTTGGGGGTGATCAGAAAGAAGGTTTCAAGACGTGTAAAGTAGTGATAAATGGCTACCCTTTCGCCCACAAATACAGTGTATAAGAAACCCTTATCCCTTAGTCGCCTCGCACGACACCCTTGGGAACAAAATTGGATGGTCCATTCTAAGCCGGAACCACATTGCAATTTTTTTAAATAATAACTTGTCATAATGGAACTATGGAAAAAGATAATAAACTCTTTAGATCAAGCTTATTTAGATAATTATTAACATTATCAATGTGAACTATGTTTATCCTAGGTACTTCAATTTAATTAGTAAGTAGCAAGTAATTCATATGATTGATAAGACAAATTAAACATATCTGTTCCATTCCATTCGAGACTAGAGATGGGATGGGAGTCATGTCTAAATAATAATTAATATTCTGTTAGTTATTCTATGGTCGTGTCTAGATAATAATTCTGAAGAATGATACGCATCTCCATTTTCGTATGCGCATGCTTTAATATTCGTACGACTATTAAGAGTCCTTTTACCGCGTGACGTAGGCTCCATGCCACTGGCGCCTGCATCACAATGCTTGAGATTTCTCAATCAAGAAAATCTAAATTAAAAAGTGTTATTCCGATTCAATAAGCCTTCAAGCTATTGTTTACACAATACTTTTATGGGTTTAAACAAAATATTCTTAAAAGTGGATTGTTTAAAACCTATAAAAGTATAAAGTAAAATTTGCTTTTAGGCTCTTGTAGTAAGTTGGAGTAGCACTTTTTCATTTTGAGTTTTCATTTTTGCGAAATCTTTATTTAATGTGATGATAGCACCACTGAACTGTAAAAGAACTCTTAAATGCTCAGACATTATGAATTCCTTTTGAATCACGTGAATTATTCACGTTTCGTTCACACATTAATCATAATTTTAATACCCATCATCAACATAATATACATGACTAAATCTATTGTTTTATTAAATACATTTGTAATAATGTTGTGGAAAGTGATTATTTTTTGTTCGCACAATAGACAAGTTTGCACAATAACTCATACATATGGCATGTCACACTATAAGGAAATCTCTTATTACAATGTTGTACAAACTATTCATTATTTGCTTTTGCATGCCATCTCCACTATGTTTAGATTTCATCGCCGTCTGTTATTTAATCTAGGGTTGTCGGAATTTCCGAAATTATAGGTATTATTATTAACATTTTCAATATTTCACAATTTAATCAAATAAAAACAATATTATTTGAGGTTTGCATTTGTGTAGGTATTGTATATCGTCTGATCATATAATAAATGGGAACCAGATTATGTTACTTTATAAATGGGACCAGATAATTTGTGTGATAATGTCCAAGATATTTATTATTATGTAGGTATTGTAGTATGGAATATATATAAATAAAGATACGTGATGAGTGTTTGTTTTTTCCCGAATGCCCCAAAAGGAGGGTTATGCTTTTCGATTGTATGTATGTATGTAGGTATGTCCATTTATATGATACGCTTTGCAGCCCGAACGGCTTGACGGATTTTAACACACGAGGTGTCATTAAATTCATAAAAATCGTGTATTTTAATAAGGGTTTTGCGAATAAACAATTTTTTTGTGTTCAAAATTACATTATGGGTATCAAATGAAAGCTATTGAAAGGACGTTTCCAAATAGGTATATAAATATTGTAGTACTTTTATACTACCATTTGGAAACAAGACTAAAAAGTATAAAATGAACCAAATTATTAAGAAAAACAAAAAACCCTTAAGAAAAATAAAATTAACTGAAAAGAGAAAAACAAGCTCTTTTAATCATTAATCAACTATAATTAATAACTTTGTTTGAGCAAACACAATTTGAATGTTATTACTTATTAGGTAGGTATTGCAGGTGGGGAAACTGGGCAATTGCTAGATGAGCAACTAACACAACCAATAACCAAAAAATAAGTAGGTATGATTTGTAATTTTTATTTGTCCCTGTTTACGATACCTTCCTAATATCATTCAAATTGTGTTGGCTCAAACAAAGTTATTATTAGCTGATTAATAATTATAAGTGCTTGTTTCTCTCTTTTCAGTTAATCGTTTTTATCTATATTTTGTTTGATTCGTTTTTGTTTGACTGTTCAATATTTTACCTTGACATGATTTTATAGAAATTATAGTTATTCAACAAAACAAAGGCATATATTAGGCAAACAATTTTAAATAAAAAATCATTTTTTTCAGATTATTCATCCATATTGTGTTAGTAAGAATTGTATTATAACTATGTTATTTCACAAATAAATACATTCATTAATAAAATTCAATAAATTAAAATATCAATTACATTAAATTACATTACATTACCAACTACTGTACAAATGGTGATGAGCTGGCATGCAGTAGCATCCACCTCTGCACCATGAGCATTTTAGTTCACTTCCTTTGAATTTGTTGCAAAACGAAAACCCATAATTTTTATAAGCGTACATTAAAAAATTAAGAATTATTATGTTGATAGTCCAATGTACCATTTAGTTGACAACGAGACGTAAGGAAATAAATATCAAATGGAAATTAATTTAAAAATAATTATTGAGAATGGACAACCCTAAATACGTGGGTCTTTGGATACTTTGGTATTAAGAATGTTATATCAATTTTGTGTATAATACTTTGATACGATTGAAAAATAACAACAATGTAGGGTTTAATAAACTATAAATCAATCGAATCAGTCCACATCAACCCACTGCTGGGCATAGGTCCCCTTTTTATTGCGTCACTCCTCACGGTTAATCTGATCCATGTCCGACCCGGAACACTTGCAATAATGTTGTCTGACCAATGCATCCGTGGTCCTTCTTCGTAAATTTACAAATATTACTAACTCTATCAACATTATTTCAGATGTGAAATCATTGTGGCGGCCGGAATATGGTTCTTATATGGTAGAAGGAACACCAGGGAAGCCATACGGCGGCCTTTTGGCGCACTTTAATATAGTCGAAGCCAACATGCAGTTTCGGAGAGCCGAGGCCAGCACACTACTGAAGGACGGCGAAGTTATAATGAGCATCACTAATTTCCCAAGGTAAATTGGCTTTAATGATCTCAATTATGTTGCTGCGTTTGACAGCCACAAATACACTGTAGGTAATAGTTGTTAAATAATGTTAGTTTTCTATCAAATATTGCAAATGTGACCATTCAATTCATAGCATAGCATATGCTTACGACTGTATTCCCCGAGGGGGTAGTCAGAGATATTCTGAAACCTCAGAACATCCACGTTTCACCAGTAGTACCGAAACTCTGTCCAGTGTGACGAGGAGTGAGACCGTTGACACTTGTAATGGACAGTAGGTACAATACATGCCTCGAAATTGAAGCATGCAGGTTTCCTCACGATGTTTTCCTTCACCGAAAAACCAGTAGTACTACAAATCGTACATAAATTCCACAAACTTATTGGTACGAGCCATCGCCTCCTGCATGGCAGGCAAGGTTACTCGCCAATGGACCACCACGGCTACCACTCAATTCATGACAGGCTTAAAGTTATTTATTTAAATTTATTTTTAGATTGGGATGTCCAAACTTCACCAGCCCACCATACCCTCCGTCACCTAAAGATGGAGTCACGCTATCGCATTTCTTCCCGGACGACGCTATATTCCCTGGACACCCTCGATTCAAAACGTTGACTTCGAACATTCGACATAGGAGGGGAGAAAAGGTGGCTATAAACATACCAAGTATGTCATTTATTTATATTCTTTTTTATTTGTTTGAATATAAAGAAATACATATGTATTCCTCAATTATATTTTGAAAACAAGTCACTTATGGACATGGTAGTAGGAGGAAGATTGATGATTAATTAGTCATTGACATATTACTTGACATTCATTATCAACTTGAAAAAATTGCGATGAGACATAACTAATTAAAAATTAATGAGTCCGCACAAAACCAATATTCCTCTTCGCTATTGTAAAATGAACATGTTTACTGTCATCGAGATGAGGCAATACTAAGACAAAAGTGCCCTGAGAAAGAATTGGTTAGCGGACACTTTTCTGAAATGAGTATCACAGAATCTGTAATGAGTATCATTCTCATTTCCTCTTGTTCTAGAAAACTGATTTCATTCAGCGATGGCGATATCTTATTTAATTATTTTTTAACACTTTATTGTACACATAATATTACAGAAAAAACAATTAAATTATACAAGTGTAGAATCTTCTATTTGTTTTCTAGTTTTCAATCAATTAATGTTATGTATTATATTGTTCTTATATCTTATGAGTTATGATACGATGCATTGATCGATTCCGATTAGTTTGTACTTATCTCTACGAAGATTTATCTTCTCATAAGTTTCAATGAATATTTCCAATATCGAATGTTTACTGTCGAATGTCTACCGGGAGTAGTAGATCTGTCGCCTAGTATGTTTTTAATGTAGTTACTATTAGAATTGATGCAACTTGTGTAGGTTATCCACAGTGAGCGCAAATTTATGCGTCAGATATCGTAGTTCGACAACTCTCAATATTTTCAAATGTTCTTCTTTTCTAATATGATAACGGCACCAGAAAAGTAATAAGAAGTTGGGCGGCAGACAGATCTAAGTTTAAAATATTTATTTTTACTTCTGTAACACCTTGTATAGGGTTCTTCTAAATATGCTAACACTTTTTTAAGAGGATGATCAGACCGTCAAACTGAACAACTTTCTTTATGGCACCAACAATGAAATTGTGAAAAAAAATCTGCTGTTCCATACAAAACTGCAAACCTACTCAAGCCAAATGTCCATACATTTGATTGAGTAGGTTTGCAGTTTTGTATGGAACGGCAGATTTTTTTGCGAAATTGGAAATCGCTGTCCCATGACAGCTGATATATATTTTTTGCAATTTCGATGGTCCGATAGAGAAAGTTGTTCAGTTTGACGGTCGGGTCATCCTCTTAAAGAAGAAGTGTCAGCATACTCGTATTAAGAAGGCCGATATTTTCCACAAACAATAAATCAAGATTATAATTCTAAAATGTGGTTAATTCTTCCAAGACTTAAAATACATACATTGAATACGTCAAAAGCACAAAAAGTACATTATAACAATAAGATCACTTTATTTTGTAAAGTGTCTAACAAAGTATAATTGATAGACAATGTTATTGATTGACACATATATTTATTTCATAGTATTCCGGGACGTGAACACAAAGATCCCGGTGGACAACTCGCCCGAGCTGGAGCCGACGGCGGCCAAGCCGGACTGCGTGTACATGGACGCGATGGGCTTCGGTATGGGCTGCTGCTGCCTGCAGCTCACCTTCCAGGCGTGCTGCATCACCGAGGCGCGCACGCTCTACGACCAGCTCGCACCGCTCTGTCCCATTATGGTATGGTTCCTGATTTAGAATATACCACACACATTTCTTTCCATGCAGTTTTTTTGTGAGCGAAACGTAACCAATGGACCTAAAATGCGCAACTTTAACGACACACCTGCGCAGGAGATGGTAGGCAAACAACAATCGCAATTCTAAGATTGTGTATGACATTTTGCGTTCCTGATATTTTCCGCTCCTGACACGTTGCGTTTCAGTCATTTTTCGTATACGGCATTATTGTGGCATATTTGTATCCTGCCTCTCTAAACTTACGGTGCCAAAGCCTCTCAAAAGTGCAAATTCAAGGTTTGTCAGAGAGCTAATGAACGCAGTACACTAGGTGTTAAAAGAACGGATCGTGCCAGGAACAATACAAATAGCCGACCGAAGTTGGAGCGAAAACAGACAAACTAAACAGTGTTGTTGTCTGTATTTTAAGCAGGCAATACATTCTTACCGAGAAGAGGGCTACGCTTCATTGTTGTCACGGCGAGGCGCCATGATTGTAGTGATTTCCTTGATCCTTACCGAGAATTTCTCGCGAGATTGTAGTGCCTGCTTAAGAGGATAGACTAGTACCGTTTTGTCCATACAAACGTATTCCCCTGGATAATAACGCTAGAGCAAAAGTTTTTACCATACAATCTATGTTACCTCTGCTATGTCCCTATGTTTGGCTTTTTTGCATAAAGTAATTAGGTACTGTAAGATCTATGGACCTTCGAAAATTACCAACTTTACCGCCCGAATTTAGACATCCAGCAAACAAATATAAACAAAAAAAATAAAATATACAGACATAGCCAAAGTCTTTCTCATATTATTTTTGAAAGAATTATTAAAATCGGTAATCCTGGTGGTCCATTTTGTGTAGATAAAATTAGTCCGAGCTGCAGTTGTCCATTTCGAACTCTAGTCGGCGGATTGTGGGGATCGGACAAACGGACCTATTCTTCATATTTCTTCGAGAGCCCGCCTATCCTCTTAACAAAAAGTGTCACCCAACAGTTGGCGTTATCGGCGGCGTCGCCGGCGTACCGGGGCTTCCTCACGGACGTGGACTGCCGCTGGAACGTGATCTCGGCGTCGGTGGACTGCCGCACGCGCGAAGAGCGCGGCCTCGAACCACTCAAGAACAACAAGTTCCGCATCAACAAGTCTCGATACGACTCCATTGATTCATACTTGTCTCCTGATCACGAAAAGTTAGTTCATTGATATTTAATCAATTTATTCTTTACTAGCAGCCCGTCCCGGCTTCGCACGGGGTAGACAAATAAATTTTAAGACTCATTTTTCTACACCTTCGGTTACATTGTTCAAATTTTACCAAGGATCCCTAATTTTTTTCAAAATGAAATGTAGCCTATGTCAAATTGGAAGAATGTAGCATTCTATTGGTGAAAGAATTTTTTAAATCGGCCCAGTACTTTTTGAGCCTATTCATTACAAACATACAAACATACAAAAATAGGTACAAATCTTTCCTCTTTATAATATTAGTGTAGATGTAGATTTTACGCGAAAACATAATAACAGTAGTAACTACAGAAGGAACAAAAATCAGGAGGTCCTGTCCAAAAAAAAAATTCCAGAATACCATTCTTTTAAAATTAGCCTATTTCATCCCACTGCTGGGCAAACACCGCCCTCTTCATTCTCCATGCATCTCGGTTTTGGAACAGCGCCATCCATCCCGATTCGAGACAACCATTACGATTGATGATATTTAATTTAATTAGTTTGCAGCACGCCAGGCGCGGATCCACAGTTGTGGACACGGTGGGCATGCCCATAACCCTAATTGAGGTCGATAGGCTTTCACTCTATAAAAGTTTCATCAAAATCGGTTCAGTAGTTAAGAGTCTAGATGTGATATTGTAATGTGCAAACAAACACACATTTACTTTTATAATTTTCATGAGCAAACGGACAAAATTTTGCAGATTTATTAATTTACTCGTGTTCGCCCCGCGGCTCAAGTTACAAGGCTACAAGGTCTTGGCCGGGGCGTCACACATTTTGTAAACGTCTCCTTTGTAGAAATGCATTGTAGCGTTTGTGAGCGAGTCCGTAGTCCGACTCGCACTTGGCCGATTTACTGGTGGCCGTGACCACCAACCTTTTTTGAGTACTGGATCCGCCCCTGCAGCACGCAGAGAAAGAGAATGCTTAAACCGTAACCGTTGTCACAATATGAGTGAAAAATGTTTCTTCACATGTACAAATACATCATCTCTCGTTCATTTTCTTGATTTGTGTATCTGAAAATAGAACTATTAACCATGCAAGGTATAACGACATACCGCTGGTGCACGACAAGGCGATCTACCGGCGGCTGCGCGAGGGCGGCATCGACCACCCGCTGGCGATGCACGTTGCACATCTGTTCATACGCGACACTGTCTCGCTGTTCTCCGAGAAGGTCAACCAGGACGACGCTAATGACACTGATCATTTCGAGGTTCGTATCTTTTTCACCTTAGGTCAGTGTCGTTCAGTTTACATTGGCAGTGGCACTCTCGCTTCGCTATGATACGAGATCCGACCGTAAAATTATGCTCCTATTTGTTTGGTGAACGAAATGTCATTTAAGTGAATGTTTATACAGAGGTACCCCCCTAGGTAGAGGGTCTCTGACTTCCCCCTCGGGGAATATAGTCGTGAGCTATGCTTATAGGCTTATACAGAGGTTCATACAACGCTGCCGGGTTGCCTAGCAAAATCTTGCCGCAAGTGCCTTTACCATGATGATTTATGGTACTATTTTTTCCACCGACCTGTTTGGGAAGTAAAACAGGTGCCATCTGAAGCAGACTAATCTAAAGAACTGGAAAAACTAGGGTTGTCACCTCTCAGTCTGCCACAAATTCGCAATCTAAGGGTTAAAAAGGACTTATTTGAAACTGGCAACCCTAGAGTTGCGGCAGACTGAGAGGTGGCAACCCTAGTTTTACCAGTTCTTTACATCGGTCTCCTTCAGATGGCATCTCAATTACTTCCCAAACAGATGGAAAAAACCGTACCAAGAATCATCATGGTAAAGGTACTTGCGGCAAGATTTTGCTAGGCAACCCGGCGGCGTTGTACGAACCCCTGTATAAAACTTTCACTCAAATCTAATTTCCTTCACCAAACAAATAGGTGCAAAATTTTGCGGGCGGATCTTGCTATACTAGGTATCATCTGCAGTTCAATCTTCTTCTTTTTTCGTGTCATCATGTGCAATATCACATGACAATTATTCATGCTGTAGTGGAAAGATTAGCCAGTCAGTAGTCGTATCGAGGCTGACTGCCCAGGGTACGCCTGACGAACTCATGTTTCCTCAGCGTCAGGAGGGTCTTTCCTTGCATCCCAGCTCAATAAAAGTGTTTGATCCGAAAATTTCCGTAACCATGTTTCTTGTTAATAAAAATTCAAGTAATTATACCCAACATAACATAATATGTAAAGAATCTTAATGTAGTAACATGAAATGTATGTTTTCTGTATTAAAGATCATTCGTTCGAATTTACGCTTTATGGTCAGTGAATAAGATGCTCTGAGTATGCTAGATTAAGTTTAGTTAAAACTTTAATACAATCATTTCATGGACTGTACTGCCCTCTAAGAAAGAACAATAGTTCTGAGAAAAACAACTTCACTCTACAGTACGACCACGTTTATTTGTCATATCTTCAATCTTCGTTTAGACAGGGACAAACATTTTTGGATGACACATTAAACTATTGATAATGTAATCAACCTTATACTTACTATACTCCATTCCAAATAGAACGAAATTTTAAGGCTATTTTGAATGACAGAAACAGAGATTTGAAACACTTCCTCTCACTTATTCTTAGAACAGCTTTAGTAACGTCCAAGATACGAGTATGTCGGACAGTATATCTTTCTGATAAACAAATTACATTTGCGAATCCGAATTGGCCAGAAGGCTATACAGGGTGTAAGGAAAAGTATCATTAACCTTTAAACCACATACTCTAGCCATCAAACTGAACAACTTTTACTATTGGAGCAAACCTGTCAACAAAAAAAAATCAACTGTTCCATACTAAACTGCAGCGTCTACGCGTCTCAAATGTGTGGGACGGTTTTTTTTTTGTTCTAATCGGTTTGCTCTCATAGTAAAAGTTGTTCAGTTTGATGGGTTACTTTTCCTTACACCCTGTATAGGAATCGGAAAATCTTTTCGTCCTTATTTGAAATGAAGTGTAGCTAAAAGTGTGAAATTGATTGCCGTACTGATAAATCCACCAATAGAAGCGAGTCATTTTTGGCGCGCAACCGTAGAGTATCGTGATTCGTTCGGCGTCGGTTGTAAAATATTCAACTGCGCAGATACTTCCGTAAGATTTATAAACGTGGGAAAAGACCAGCCGTTTATATAAAAATATTGTTGTGTTACCCAGAACATC
Source organism: Agonopterix alstromeriana (assembly GCA_963924505.1). Lineage (NCBI taxonomy): Eukaryota > Metazoa > Arthropoda > Insecta > Lepidoptera > Depressariidae > Agonopterix > Agonopterix alstromeriana. The sequence goes on along the minus strand of OZ004665.1, from coordinate 11,345,468 downwards.
CAGTCAACGAACTGGCAAACGATGCGGTTCAAGCCGCCGCCGCCCAACTCGTCGATCGGCTGGCGCGTCGAGTTCCGACCCTGCGAGGCGCAACTCACCGACTTCGAGAACGCCGCCTACGTCTGCTTCGTCGTACTGCTGACACGCGTCATACTCTCCTACCACCTCAACTTCGTCATGCCCATCAGCTTGGTAGGTTTTGTTACGGCTATAATGGTTATTGAGGAAGTGACAGTGACACTGGACAGAGTTTGGACACTGCCAGTGAAATGTGAATACGGTATATTGAGAATACTCTGACAACGAGTCTGAAAGTAGACACAGCCAGTATTAGCTCACATCCTTATTATACAGGGTCCTTCTTAATATGTTGACACTTTTTTAAAAGGGACGATCAGACCATCAAACTGAACAATTTTCTCTATGGGACCAACAAGTAGTAAAAAAGTTTCAGTTTATAAAGAAGGACCCTATATTTGGGTGGTCTGGCAAACCATGTTTTAAGTGTGCAAAGTTAGCAAAGTTCTCTTAGTATAATTAAGGCTAATAAAGTGGGTATCGTACGCAGCGACTAAGGGAAAAGGATTTCATATGCAGTGTATTTGTGGGCAAAAGACTAGCCACCTATCACCAATTTACACGTCATTCCATCCTGAAACGGCCTGGACGGGCTGGACGGGGATCGAACCATCGCCTCTTGCACGGCAGGCAAGGTTACTTGCCACTGGACCACCACGGCGAATGATGATAATAATACTGTAAAGGTGGACGAGAACATGCAGCGGGCGCAGAGGCGAGGCGCGTGCCTCAACGAGAAGTTCTGGTGGCGACGCGACGTGGGCGCGCCCAAGGGTGTCGCGCCCCAGACCACCGACTCGCCCGACCAGTACGTAGAGATGTCCATCGATGAAATCGTCAACGGAAAGGTTTGGTCACATTTTACTGTTGCTAAAAAAAAAATCAAAGGCTTAGACGACATATGAGGACGAGTAACCCGTGTAATTCTACTAAAAAACTTTTCTGCCACTTTTTACGGGGGGCGAGGTAGCACGAGATACGCAACTTTGAATTTTATTCCATTAGTTTAGATTCTAATTTTGAATGTTAAAAATCATGAAAAACAGTGTGGTGTGACAAACGTCATAAGTTCGAAATTACTGTTCCGCAATTATAGGTTGTCGCGTTTAGTGATAAGGTATAAAATTGTATGTAAACACGTAAGATCTTTTGATCTTGCACGTTGGCAGAGGTGAAATGCTAAGGCGAGGCGGATCCGTATATAATTCGTCTAAGGTAAAAGGTGATAAAATAATACAGTAAAATTAAATACGTTACATATTAAACAGAGTGCTCCAGACCATCAAACAGAACATCTTTCACTATTGGACTAACATCGAAATCGCTAAAAAGACCTGCTGTTCCCTACATTTGAGTCGAGTCGTCATTGACGTTTTCTATGGAACAGCAGATTTTTTTCCCGATTTCTATACTTATTGAACGTTGATCAGTTTGATGGTCTGAAGCACCTTAAGTAACGCATTTTATCTAACACCCTGCATACGTTAGTATCCTTCATATTTCCATGGCTGTGATTTGTTATTCTCTTTTAATTATGTTCATTCATTGTTCCTGGCAGGTTAATTGAGTCTGATAAGATAAATGATGCCATTCTTTATTATTGGAACATCTGATAGTCAACAAAATGCATAATGATGATCTATGATGCGACTGACTGATGGTGATGATATTTATAGTATTTTTATAGCTGTACATAAACTTAAGAAGTAATTAAATACTTTGTAGAGAGACAATGGATACTAAATGATTTGGATATTAATATTAACGGGCGAGGCCATTGTTTAGGAGTCTTTCAGCAGACGTAGAATTTAACAATGTTATCCGTGGAGATAGACTACAGTCGGGACAATTTAAAAAGCCACATTTGACATCTATTGATACTTCATCAAACATAACCTTGTAACGGCGGGCATAGAACAATATATTTTTTTTCGAAGTTAGAACTGTACAATTGCTTTACTTTTTTTTATTACGATTACATATTTATTGTAATAATGACCAAAGAAGGTAATTTTACGATTTACTTTCACTAAAAAACCATTCTAAACATAATAAACAATTTCTTTTCCAAAGAACTGAACGTCGTTACAATGTTGCGTCTGTGAACCCTTTTTCTTTTTTAACACTAGGGATTTAACCCAAAAAAATCGATGTAAAACGTAGTTCCAACAAATCGCGATATTCACATATAATTCGATTCACGTATGTTTGAAATCCGTATCGATTCATTCGCTTTAATCGATGTTTTTAAGCAGGTCACCTCACTATGAAGCTTAAACTGACAGATGTCAAATGTGGCTTATTACATTGTCCCGACTTTATGAACTTTAAATTTACGGGCGTAGCGTAGGTGTATATTAACATTCAAAGCACCACAATAAAGTGACCATCTGGAGGAGGGCTTTGCCGAGAGGCACTCTGAACTTAGAGATTTTATAGATTTATAGTAACACTGGAATCGATATCGAATTTGTAAAATCTATAAGAGTAACTGCATGCAACTATACTCCACTCAAAATAGCAACGAAATTTTAAGGCTATTTTGCACTACAGAAACAGAGATCTGTAACTTGCTCTCACTTATTCTTAGAACAGCTTTTGTACCGTCTAAGATATGTCGGATAGTATATGTATCCAATAAATTAATTACATTTGGTAATCAGAATTGGCCAGAAAGCTAAATATGAATCGGAAAATCTCGTCGTCCTTATTTGGAATGAAGTATAGGTAATAATAATTCAAACTCCAAATAATGTAATGAATGATACAGTATTCTGTATTGCAATATGGAATTATTTTCATAAATAAAAGGCTTTTTGATTTGATAGTGTAGCACATACTGCACTGTCTCGATTTTGTCAGCCAACCGCGACGAAGGTCAAACTAAAACACGTCTTATGTCAATGCGCGACAGTCTGTATCTATTTACATTCGCGACGCCGTAGGTACTTATCGCAGCTACTGTCAAACGCGAATGACGGAAGACCAGCAAAGTGTCCAGGAAAGTGGCGCGATGTACACCTTTTGATAGTATCCATCGTTCTGCAGGACGGTGTGTTCCCCGGGTTAATACCTCTGATAGAGTCCTACCTGTCGGGCATGGACGTGGACGCGGACACGCACTGCTCGGTGCAGCAGTACCTGAAGCTGATCCAGCGCCGCGCTGCCGGCGACATCTCCACCATGGCCACCTGGATGAGGAGGTTCATCACTACTCACCCACAGTACAAGTAAGTGCCTTCACGACATCTTTGTATTTGGCAGCTTACATCCTGTTCTCTATTCCACAAAAACGCGAATACCATTTACGATGGAGACTATTATCAAATTAATGTTCATCGTAGCCAAAAAGAGTAGAAAACGATGACAGTAGGAACTTTAGTTCGTACTATTTTATACAAAACTAGTTGTTTCCCTCGACTTCGTCTGCGTGGAATTTTTATGCCTGTTTCCTTTCTTAGGGTTCAATCTATCTCTATACAAAATTTAATCAATAACGGTTCAGCGGTTTACCCGTGAAAACGTAACAGACAAACAGCGATTTTTAGCGTTTTATAAATGCGAAAACTATGCATGTATTTTTAAAGCCCGGCAATACCGACTGACCCACATCCATTAAGTGATTAATCCAGTTGGCCTACCTAGTCCAAATCTTTTGAACATACTTAAACTTTTCTTTACAGGCAAGATTCCGTCGTTACCGAAAAGATAAACTATGACTTGCTAAAAACAGCGCACGGTATTCAGACGGGTTCGATCCCAGCGCCCACCCTGCTCGGGAGCAGCTCGGTCTCCAAGACCAACGAAGACATTCCCAAGGCATTCACGAAGATGATGAGCAAAGACTGCCCCTAACCTTACGTAGAGACTTTGGCTCATACCAGGCGAGCATTTGGTCTGCTCTAGGGTCGGTAGGTGACATAGTTTTTACAAATATTGTTGAGGTGTGTAATGATTGCTAATATGATGTGTTTTTATTACTTCGCGCATCTCTAATAAGATAACAATAACAGTGCCGTTGAAATAGCAAAAAATCGCTCATACCAGTTATTTTAGCGTAGGTCTAGACGCAGTGGTGATAGCAATAGTTACCGCTTATTATTAACGAGATTGTTCCGTCTTATAACCTGCATTTCATTGCTTGAACCCCTTATCACTTTATACCTACGTATCCTAGAGTGAAATGACGGTGGCCCATTGTAGTGCCTTCTGTTGTGAATGCACTCGTTCTTGCCTACGAGTACTTGTTACGATAATAGGGTTGCCTTATATAGTTTTACTTTTATGACGAGATTTTTTATAAAGGCTCTATAAGTGTGTAAAATAAATGTTTATAAAAATAGTTCTTTATTCACTATATTATTTTGTCTTTATGAAAAATACAAGCGTTAAATGTGATGTCTTTACAACGCTGGTGTATTTTCTGTACTCCGTGCAATAGTTCAGTAAGCGTTGTATCGTTTTTATTTGGGAATCATTCGATTCGGTGTAATGTAACTTTACTATATCATTGAAGAATAGTTTTGAAATAAAAACGAAACTTCGAATTTTAAAGCTAAAATAACAGCAGGTACATCGAGTGCTTTTGATTTGTGAGCCGTCAAGGTGCTCAAATATATCTATATCTGAGTATACAAGGCTTTAAAAATTTCGAAGTATCCCACCAATCAACGGTGACGAATGTATACTTTATTTTAATATAATCGGTATAATATTAGTAGATAGCTTCGAACACCTTAACTTCTCAGATAAATAAAACTTGACGTTGAATTTACAAAAAAATAGATTGACCTGTGAATTACTGTTTCGTACCTTAGTAGTTTTCTGTGCTGAGAACGAAATAATCATGATAATGATATTATTCATGAAATGAAAAAAGCACGTTACAAATAGAAATCGGTACGAAACTATACAAAAAATAAGCATTTAGACAGTATTAAATGGCTAACATTCTCACAAAAGTAAGTAGTTCCTACACGTAAGTGCTGATCAGACAGTTGTATGGTTGTGATTATAAAAAAAAGGTGACAATTCCCTTTACAATTGTAGATAACTATCATTCCTTCGAAACATTCAATATTGCGGGATATTATGATGAAATATTTTGAACTAGGTCTGTTTGTTGCCACGAAGTCCAGAAGTAAACGGGTTAAGTAACGAATAATCGTGAAAATACTCCTCGTCGAACTGAAGCATCTTTTTTTCTACAAATTATTGATAAATCAAATTAAAATATTTCTTAGGATTATGTGCACAAAATAAAATGAAAGCAGTGTGAAAGGTAGAGATCTACTACGATTCCATGACCAGCGCCCACGCCTCCAAAGTGTTTACAAGTCTCAACGCATGCGTGTGCGCTGAGACGAATTTCATTGTAAGAAATTAAATAAGCCTATTAAGAATCTGTTTTAAAGTGTCATAGGTACTTATCGTATAGCCTAATTGTTTTAGTTTTTCCTGGTAGTTTTAAAATGACAATATAAATTGAGTTATTTGAATGTTATGGATATCGATATCGATACCACTGACATTCAAGGGTACATCCCTATTAACGTCACATTGCAGTTCACTCTACACTATTGGTTGCATTGAACTGTCAGTTTAGGTTGGTAGAAACTACGTTCATAATTGCGTACTAGCTCTTCTACTAGAAATTCCATCAAAATGTAGTGATTACTTTCTCAGTGAGATGGACGATATACAAATACACGGATTTGTTGCTATACTGGTGGTGTCACTAATTGGCTCATCATCGGTATGACCGTGGGCCATGTGATCGTAGTAGTTCTCTAAGACGTGAAGTTGTTACCGGTTATAGCTGTTACGTGGATTGTGTTTAGATACGTATAGGAAAATTGTAATATTAAGTAGATGCTACACTAATTCAGAACGTAAATGCGCCGAAGAGTTCCCTACATTTTTAATTTGATTAATATGTTCGCGAATATTACCAATTCACTTCTAATATGTAAATGTTAATTCTAAAGCTAAATCTAAAGCAACAGGTTTTCGACATCCGACTCCCCGTTACGCTACTAATTGTGAATCGTGGGGGTTCTGACTATATTATAGTCGTGAGCTTATGCTATGCCCTGTGGATTGATAATTTTCACGAGCAATTCATACATTGTAATGGACAATGGGGTTTACCACCTTTTATTGTAAACTTATTTAATCTTATTAAGGGTTATTTGAAAAAATAGCTTGAATCTGTTTTTAATTTTATTACTTAAGGACTTTGCTTACGGGAAAACGGTTATTTTGTACTTTTGTTAAAGTTTCTTTCAATACTACGATTTTGGTCACAGCACAAATAATTAATGTTCTGTTAAACATTTTTGTAAGATATTATATGCAATTTCGGTTTATATGGTTTCACTTTAGTTTTCTTTTAGAATGTGATTTATATTTTAAATTGTTTTATGTTGTTTTTTATACAGTTTAATTATAATTTAGTACAATAATTGCTACAATAAAGTTATTTAATTGTTTTGCAGTGTTTTAATTAATCAAGGCAGGTACATTTGTAAAATATTTATTTTCAAATTGCAATCTTATGTTACTAGAACTTATCTACAAGTTGAAGTATGTGTTGCTGCTCTTGCTGGCGCCACTCCTCGCTGCCGGCGTCGCCCAGGTTACCCGCGTACTCTGTCAAACAGAACAATATAAGCTGCTAGTCATACCTTTAACACATATTTGAGTAAATTAGCCAGTCAATTAGACGTCTATCTAGTTAGTTTAAATAAATTTAGGCCTGAATAACTTTTAGTAAAATAATACTCCGTCATTGTCTCTTTTGGCTAGTCTTTTCAATAATCGTCATGGAGGCTTTCAATTATATGGCGCCATTTAGCGAACAGCCTAGCCGACTAGCTAAATGGCTAATTTAACCACATACACATTGAATGTTAGTTTGGATTTTCTTATGAATGAGCATGGATGATTCGACGCATAATTGGATGGTAAACAAACCTCTCATAACGTGTCGTATGATCTTCAAGGACCCCCCGCGCAGTGACAACACGCGTTGGACTCGCTGCTTTATTGTCGACGAACCCGCTGTACATACCTGTCAAAATATTAGAAATTGAATGGAATTTGAGACACTGCTTTCCGATTTTTTCAAATACCTTTTAGCGTGCCGTTGCAGCAAGGTTTTCTGTTAGTATGGTTTTAGGCGGTTAACTTGCTAGCCTTTCACGGGAAGAAATAGAGAACTTTTCGAAGCATTATATTTCTGAAAAGCCCTTTTTAATTTACAAAATCTTTAATCACATCTATGAATAACTAGCTTTTACCAGTGACTTCGCCCGCGAGAAATAAGAATATCGAAAAATCCTTTCTCAGTGCACCCCTACATCCTCTGTAGAATGTATACACAAACTAATAAGAGAACCGAATATATATTCCAAATTGTATGTTTCTATCTAAGTGTAGGGACACACCTGCTGAACGTTGGGTGCCGAATGTTCGGTTGAATACGCGTGCAATGCTTTTCCCTATACCAGCGACACACACACACACAGTACGCGCTATTAGCCACGGTTTATACAGAAGAGACGTGTGGCGGTAGCGGATAATCTAAGTAACACAATATAAACCTTATAGTACGTAGCGAGCATCGTTTTTGTCGTAAAGGAGAATCACGCCCGCGCCTCCAGGCGAAGTCGTAATTTTCCAAACGACGCTATGCTACGTACTATAAGGTTTATAATTGTGTTACTTTGACTATCCGCCACCGCCACACGTCTCTTCTGTATAAACCGCGCCTTACGCGCCATTTTTCCTAGTAGACGCGTATTCAACCGAACTTTCAGCAGGTGTGTCCCTACACTTAGGGTTAAGACATATCTACTGTCAAAAATAAATAAATGACATTTAGTATGGGAAGCCGTCCGCCGTCGACGCGCGTTGTGCGTTGTCTGTCAGTCACGGAACTGTTTTTTAAGTATAGATTGAATATTCTCACCTCTAAAATAATCCTATCAATAAGCTGCAACGTAAAGAGTCCACCGGAAAGTCGTTTTAGATACTGAGCATCATCGTCCAACTCTTCTGGTTCTTGCTCCATTTCCTTCTCGGTACGATCTACTTTGTCCATATATTTGAAGTGTAATTCGAGAAGCCTGTCTACTTTCTCGAGATCATTTTCCGTGAATTTTGCGAGTAATCTTTGTCTTTGGCTTCCTTGACAGTTCCTCAGCATTGATGCTATTATGGATACAACATGTTCTGTAATAACAAATAATATTGTTTATTCACCTAGTTCCGTAGCTCCAGGAACTTTTAATTACCAAAAAGGTTACCGATTGCCGTTTTGATATTGTTGCAAGGTATGAAATTACTCATATAAAAACCCAAGCCTAAAGATCACAACCCGCCGTTCCAAATTTTCTTTTAGGTAAGAGAATCGACATTACTACTATTTTCTTATTCCATTATAGCCATTATATGCAATGGCTACGGAACCCTATCATGGGCGAGTCCGTTACGCTATTAGCCGTTTTTTTCTATACTGTCATGTTCTTTACCTTAGTTCAATACCCATATGTAATAATAAGACTGTCTAAAGTAAAAACCTATAAAACCATATAAAAAAGTTAATTTTGATCGGCCTTATTGCTTTGTATGACAACTTTAGACAGTCTTACTGTTGTATATTGATAATGAATAGGACACTTAATATTATCTATGGTTAGCATAGACAAGAATGTGACTGTCAAATTATGTCGGTTGTTCATGACTGGTTGTAACTTGAAAATAAATGATTACTATGAAAGTTATCTGCATATAATTCGTGAAACCCTGCTGAAAACATAATACTTACTATTACGTATGGTCAAATAATTATAAGCTAAATGAGGACGATGTTGCATGTTTTTATTACCACTCTAGTTTAGACTGAATGATACGCGGGATAGAAAACAAAAAAACCGGCCAAGTGCGATTCGGGACTCGGGCAGTTAGTGTTCCGTACTACCAGTTGTTTTACATGGGTCGTAGGTAATAACCAGTATAAAATGAAACTAAGTATGCAAGGACATAGTAACAGAAGATTAGTTTACGCTGGTAGTACTGTTTTGGTAAAACCATTCATGTTAGTTCCAACCTGATAATTTTCCTGCCATCTATACCTTATTTCTAATGTTCCTGATTTTTTTTCAGAATATTGGTGGGGACAGCAGTTTTTCTGAGTTCATTGAAAAAGAAATTAAACATAGTTTCAAAGAAAAATTTTAAAATTAATTTATAGTCTTATTTTTATAACCTTTCATTCGATGCACGATATGGTAGAAAAACTTATCTTTTATCTCTTTCTGCTCCCCAAAACTGTCACTCAATAATAAAATTAAGCTTTTATGACTTCATTTATGTCATTGAACTGTTAACTGCTATAACTGTACAAAGTTACAGCTTCCCGTGTCTTAGGGTCTCTGAGAAAAATGCCTGTGACCGACGGACGGACAGACACCGAAGTGATGCCTTAAGTGTTTCGTTTTGCCAATATTAATACGGAACACTAAAAAGAGTTGCAAACACCTCTATTTTAATCTTATGAACACCAGGTACTCAAAATTTTTTGTCCCATCTCGGGCCCGCCCGGCATGCACGTCGCCTACCACTAACAAAGCTCCTTTGCCGGAAGATCAAACAACACACACGACACGATCTTTGACTAATTATTATAAGGACTAGCCTTGCGGTAGCATTTCCCCTCTGCCACGGTATAAGCACAATTGATCTTGTGCATTTACATTCAATTTTACACCTTATCACTAAACGAGACAGCCTATAATTGCGAAATAATAACTTCGAACTTAGAACGTTTGGGGTTCACACGAGACTACTTTTCATGATTTTTAACATTCAAAATTAGAATCTAAAGTTATGGGGAATAAAATACAAAGTTGCGGATTTCATGTTTCCTCGCCCCCCGCAAAAAGTGGCAGTAATGTTTGTTAGTAGAATTACACGCGTAACCAGTCCATATAATAATTAGTCAAAGGACACGACGCACTTTGTCCGTGTCTCTTAAAAAAAAAAATGAAACACAAGGTAAATACATCTTTGTGCACTGCGGATAAAAGTTCGTCGTCTGACTTGGACAGACATTACAACAAATAAACAAACCTTCATGTTGATCAACGGTGAGCAACCTCTTGCGTTTGGGCGTCTTCATGAATAGCGGGAACACGGTGCGGAGACCGAGGATGTCGACGAACTTGTTGCAGTTGTCTCGACCGTCGGGGCCGGCGAGCGCGTGGTCCAGCACTTTCAAAGAACCGTTGCGGGACATCTTCTTTTCTCTGTGTCAATTTATAACTTTATTTACTTCAGAAGATTTAACTATTTAACTATAACAACTATTTAGAGCAGGAAAAAGAGATAAATGTACGTATGTAAAATTTATGTACGATTTGTAACACCACTGGCTTTTCGGTGAAGGAAAACATCGTGAGGAAACCTGCATGCTTCAATTTAGAGGCATGTATTGTACCAACTGTCTATTACAATTACAAGTGGCGCATGGCGATGGGCTCTCTCCCCGTCACACTCGCCAGACTTTCGGCACTATTTGTGAAACGTGGATGTTCTGAGTTCTCAGAATATCTCGGACTACTCCTCGAGGAATATAGTCGTGAGCATATGCTATGCTATGCTAAAAAGAGCTAAATGCAGTTTCGAATAAAACCGAATATGGTTTCAATAACGTGTAAAATGTCGGGTTTTGAGTTTTGGTTTGATTCAGCATCCAGATCAGTCACATGATCAGATGGAATAATAAAAGCAGGGTTATAATGCATATATAATAAACAACTGGATCCTTTATGCGTGGACGCTCACAAATAGTCGAGGAGTCACGAAATTAAAGCTAAGAACGAGTACTATACTATATCTGTCTACTTTGCTAAGCGTTATTAGATGTTTTAATGAAATAATACATCATGTAGAATTATAGACTCTACACACCTGAGCATAAGGTTCATTAGTTGCAGTCCCTCGCCGCGCAGGAAGCGATCGCGGTTAGCGGGCTCCATGAGCGCGCAGCACAGGGAGTCGAACATGTTCTCCATTGCCTCTTGCTCTTCCGCGCCGCTGGGGTCGTGACGTTTGTAAAACTGAACACAAAAAATTACTGTAAGAACAGAAAGGCAAAATATTGTGGTACTAAATTCAGCAGTGAGTCGATTTGGGCTGTAGATGATATTGTATTGATGACTAGTAGATCCGTAGACTGAGAAAGAAAGGTAGACTACCCAACACTTTCTTTCATTAAGATATTGTTTATAAACACGTTACTCACGTCGAAAAAGATGAGTATGCTCATATTGAATTTACCACTGCGAAAGAAATGTAAAATGCATGAAATAATCAGTTGTAATCTAACACTCAAGTGTTAAATCACGAAAAGATTAATACATCCAAAATGTCTAAAAACGATTTGTCTACATAAAAATTATGAATTACCGCCAACTGTTGCAGCAGCACGTCAATGCCGTCAAGTTCACCCAAAAGTTTTCTATTATCAGGTGTGGTCTGCAGGAGTATGGACAGTATCTCCGTCGCGTACAGCTTGTTACCGTCAAAGGGTACCTTCAGTTTTAATCTCTTGAGTATCCATTGCATGAAGCCTTGTTTGGCCACTTCATGACACAACTCTGGTCTGAACTCTGTTATATTTTCTATAATACCTACAAAAAGAAAAGGAATAGCTTATTGAAACCTTAGATCAAAGTAAAATTAATGGATAGGCCCCTAAAGCGCGTTAAGTTGAAGTACACAACTAATGCAATTGGTCCATACAAACTAGCACAAATTGTCTGTCATCTCGGTACAAATTTGAAGTATACCATTCATTTGTTTTGCCTCTTTTTTCTGGTTTGAAATGTTCGCGTAATCCATTAATTTTACTTTGATCTAAAGTTGAAACTCATCAAATGGTGAGAGAAAATGGATCATAATCCAGTCTCCACCAAACTGACCCACTGCAGGTTAAAAGAGATACAAGTGAAGGATGACCCAGTTTGGGATCATTACAATGGGTGTGCATGTGAACATTATTAAATTTAGTTTAATTTAACTAAAGGTTAAGGGGTATTATCCCTGAATAACATAATCATGGTGAAAATGACGTAATACTAAAATTATAGTGTGTAGTAGAAAACCCATAAATAATTACCAAGTGTATCATGTACAGCATCTCTCTCATCGGGTACTTGTTCGTCGAGACGAGCCAAGTTGTGAAGCAGTAACGAGGGGCATTCAGCCTCTGCCAGAGCATTTATCAAATCCTCGGCGCCTTCCTCACTCTCATGCAATATATCGACATCGGTTAACTCCTATAAAATAACGATTCAAATATAAATAGAAATAGATAAATAAGAAGCTCAAAGAAATTCATAATCTTATGACTCATGACCATATTCCTTTTTGGTGTAGTCAGCAATGTTGCTATAATTTTTAGGTGTGCTGAAGCATATAGGGTCTTTGATCAGACCATCAAACTAAACAACTTCCTCTACGGAGCCACAGGTCTGGCACTTTATATAACGTTTTTTATTTTCCAAATGGCGTCTGCACATGTGCACTTTGTGCAAAAAGTATCGAAATGGACAAAGCACTGTGTAGGGCTGAAAGACCGTGCTTTGTCCATAACAAAACTTTTCTGGTTCATTCTGTTATTAAAATTGTATTTGAGCTAAAGAATCACTGAAAATGGGTATTTAGCGTTATTTTTCAAAGTTTTTTTTGCATTGATAAGTTACTGCATTTCCTTGCTTGGTTCCTCTAGGTAATGGTATCCCCAGAAAGTGTGAGGTGAGGTGGGGCTGTAGCTACGGCTGTAGTCAGAGAGGGGCGGGGGAATGTCCGTTCTGTATGTAGAACTATAGTATATTATTGTTATGTGATGGATCTAATAACGAAATTGTGAAAACAAATCTCGTGCTCCATACAAACTGCATACCTCTACCCCATATAAGACAGCTGATTTTTCTTAGTGATTTTGATTTTAGTCCCATAGAGAAAGTTGCTTAGTTTGATGGTCAGATCATATCCTTAAAAAACCGTCAGCATATTAAGAATGATCCTATATTATTGTCAGAGTGTAATACCTGGAGTAGATGCACTACTTTAGTGGATATGTCTGTGTTATCATGTGAAAGTAGTTCCAGTAAAGAATTGATGCACTTCAGTTCCACAAGTAGTGGATACTGATCAGGGACGGTTGCCACTGCACTTAACTCCTGAAAACAATTTAAACTGTAGGTTTATCTTTTGATTCTATAGAATTAAACTATAAACAATTGTCACATCAGTGTCATCATGTCATAGATAGAGAAGGCACAATGCATTCAATGGAATAACCAGGTCTACCCAACATCAAACTGTACAAAAACATCTATAGTCATTCCTTACAGTCACACAGATTGCCATTAAGAGTGACAGAGCTAGATAAACGTTCATCTGTTACGTCTGTTAAACAAATGTCACCACATAAGAAAATAACTTAGTCCTCCAGCTGGAGGCCTTTGGCGGAACAGTTGGCGGAATACAAATTTTGGAAACCAACTATTTAAAATCGATTTGGATACTGGATCGATACTGGATATTTTAAGAGAACATTGAAAAAGAAAATATTTTTTTCATCTACTTTAGTCACATGATCGTAAACGACTGTGATTGGCCAAATGGTGGATGACATGTGTAGATATGATCAAATTTTAAATAATAGTGATTTATCTATTGTACCTGTAATGCTTCATGTAAATCTATCTCACTTTCCATAAACTTTTCGGGCTGGTCCGGAAATTTTATTCGCATCTCTCTGTTCTTCAATCCTTTCTTCTCAAAGTTTAGTACCAATTTTTTTACTGTTGTCTCATCAAGTACTTCACCCTGATGACAAAATTACAATATTTATCGCATAAGTGGGGGACATGCTAGGGGTGATTACCCCATCCCACCCTCTAAAGGGGGGAGTGAGGAGCCCCCTCATTGTTGAGAAAGGGAGGGGGAGAGCCAGTTGGAGCACAATCGAGGCGGAGTGCAAAATATAAGTGAATACTACGGCCAAGCCGGGATAGGGGTGCCCGCAGTGGGTCGCAGCATAATAAAAATCCCACTTTAGTGTACAATGATAGATTTCTTAATTTTTTTCTTGGCAAAACCTCCTCCTCCGTGGTTTCTCATTCCCAAACTGTGGGGGAGGGAACTGTGTCCCCCCCCTAAATTTGTGCCGCAGGATATAAACTTTTACCACACTTTGTAATGTATGCATATTATAAACTGGATGATTATTTAAATGATCAAAATGCTTGGGTCACTAGCTTATAGTTTATTTACTTTACTGTGTAGTATCAATTATTTTATTAAATAGACTATGTATTATTGTATACATAACTTTAGCTTAAGAATTTATATTGTAATAGTTATTAAGTTGTGTTATGTTGTAGAGTTTCTGGCCGCATCTTCTCTACAGCGACAACACATTCCGATGCGGTAGTAGCTTTAAAAAAGATTTGATGTTTGATAAGTGTGCTGCAAGCTCCTATATTGAATAAATTATATTGACTTTTAAATTGACTTTATGTATATTAAGAATTTTAAGGTTATTTTTTCGGTTTCGAATTAAAAAATCCTACAAAAACTAACATACCTCAGTTACTTCTGTTTCAACAAATCGCAGTATATCTTCTCTTTCCTTGTCAGTAATAGTAGGCTCTTTCGGCAGGCCTTTACTCATCTGGTACATTATATGATCAGTATTCGGTTTCGCCTTTCGTCGCATTTTGCTTCTGGAAGGTTCTTCGTCGGAGTCACTGTCATCTTCATTGGGACGTTTGGGCGTTGGCGTTGGCTGATACAAAATAAATACATTTACAGGATTTCCAATAAAATGCTACTGTAGTTGTAAAAATGAATAGAAATAGTACCTTAAACGAAAGCAGTTCCCCAACGTCCATTTCCTTAGATTAAAGAACTGTAATGTTCGGCAGCGTTGTACTAAATACGAGTACGTATGTTTTCAGGATAACTAAACACTCTATTTAGGGAATTAAAATAATTCTGTTTCTGTTTTATAAATAAAATAAAGTAGCATCGCTTAAAACTTGAGAATGACATAATTTTTTTTTTTTTTTAATAGTTTATCCTTTCGGAAAGGCAATGGGAACTAGCCCTTACAACCTGGTCTTTAGTGTTATTTTTCTTTGTACTTAATACCTAACTCTTGAAATGCGAGGGTGGTACACACATTCCAATTTTGAGGGGAGTTTTACGCAAGGATCAATCCGAATCAAACGGGAGCGCCTTCTTTATTTCTCACTTTTACTATATTGTTCTCCATTAATGGCACATTATTAAACCAATCCACCACATTAACAAAATAATAGCCACGAAAAACTAATTTAGAAAATTAAGAAACAAAGCCCGTCCTTTTCTTCACGATTCCCGTGCAAAACTCTCCTGATGGTGATGGGATGATAGATGAAAGATGAGGATGAAATTGTGGTCGATTTTGTAAGCTCGCGCGTTGCCGCCAAAATCACCAGTAAGAGTAAACTTGCACCAAAACTTTTGTTCTTTCTTCGTATGTATTTGAGATTCCTGTTATGTTGGTCGATTAACGCAACTTTTTGGAACACTATCCGCACGAAATTATGTCACAAATATCACTAAAACCAATTTTTCACGAATAACAAATACAACAATACCGAACATGATAATGGCGGCAAGCGAACTCTCGAGAATGACATAAAACCACTGGCAAATGTCAATGTCACTTTTTTTTTATTTCTTTAACGGCTCTGGATACTAGTCCTTTTGAGCCATTCGTTTTTTTTTTCTTTATATTCTTTTTTTTTTTGATGAGGGGATGATAGATGACGATGAATCTATGGTCGATTTTGTAAGCTCGCGCGTTGCCGCCAAAATGACCATGTACGAGTTAACTTGAACCAATACTTATGTTCTGTTATCGTATTTATTTGAGATTCCTGTTACGTCGGTCATTTTACGCAACTGTTTGGTACACAATTCGCACGAAATTATGTCACAAATATCACTAAAACCATTTTTTTACGAATTTCAAATAACACGAATCACAGCAAGAGCAATGGCGCCAAGCAAACTCTCTTTTTTTTTTTTTTTTTTTTTAAATAGTTTTTCCTTTCGGAAAGGCTATGGGAACTAGCCCTTACAGCCAGGTCTTTAGTGATATTTTTCTTTGTACTTAATACCTAACTCTTGAAATGCGAGGGTGGTACACACATTCCAATTTTGAGGGGAGTTTTACGCAAGGATCAATCCGAATCAAACGGGAGCGCCTTCTTTATTTCTCACTTTAACTATATTGTTCTCCATTAATGGCACATTATTAAACTAATTCCACCACATTATCACAATAATAGCCACGAAAAACTAATTTAGAAAATTAAGAAACAAAGCCCGTCCTTTTCTTCACGATATTACACGATATAACACTTGTTATGTTGGTCGATTTACGCAACTTTTTGGTACACAATCCACACGAAATTATGTCACAAATATCACTAAAACCAATTTTTCACGAATAACAAATACAACAACACCGAACATGATAATGGCGGCAAGCGAACCCCGCAAACTCTCTGTCAATGTTTTTTTTTCTTTTTATAATTTCTTTAACGGCTCTGGATACTAGTCCTTTTGAGCCATTCGTTATTTATTCCTATATATTCTTTATTTTTTGATGAGGGGATGATTGATGACGATGAATCTGTGGTCGATTTCGTAAGCTCGCGCGTTGCCGCCAAAATGACCATGTACGAGTTAACTTGAACCAAAACTTATTTTCTGTTATCGTATTTATTTAAGATTCCTGTTACGTCGGTCGGTTTACGCAACTGTTTGGTACACAATCCGCACGAAATTATGTCACAAATATCACTACAACCAATTTTTACGAATTTCAAATAACACGTTACACACCAAGAGCAATGGCGCCAAGCAAAACCCTCTGTCAATGTCACTGTCAACCAGTGTTGCCAGATCCATGCTTAAGAATTTTCCCAGATTGACAGCAAAATTATCGTGTTTTATCGCATCATAAATTCCAAAAATTCTCGTATCTTAGGCCTAGATTCAGAGACGATTTTGATGTAATAGTTCGAACTCCCGTATGTAAAAATCCATACATTTTCGCCTTGCTTGCTTTGACTAAAAAAAAAAAAAAACGAAAAAAAAAAAAAATCGTCTCTGAATCTCGGCCTTTGGACCTAAAAGAGTGTGCCAATTTCAATCATTGTTACCTATATTGCAGTCTAAAGTTACCAATTTATAGGTAGGCAAGTAAGAGGATTTTAGGAAATTTTAGTAAAAAGCCCTTGATTGAAACGACAGTGAGGAAATATTTCGATCTCAATTTTCCTCATAAGAACTTCAATTTTAGTAAAGGTATTTGAAAACTGTTTTACGGGATACTAAACGCCAATATGTATCATTGGAATTTGATTTAATATGGTTGAAAATAGTAATTGGATACACAGATTTCATTGAATTTAAAAAATTATCATGATTATCGTGGATTTTTTGTGAATTATTCTGCGATACATGACTTTTATTTTCTATCGCATGCCCCTTAAAAATTTCGTGGATCTAGGATAATTATCGCACGTCTGGCGACACTGCTGTCAACTTTTTTTACATATTTATCCTTTCGGAAAGGCAATGGGAACTAGCCCTTACAGCCGTTGTCTTTAGTTATTTATTTTTATTGAACCTAACAGTACTTCCTATCTCTATGACCTAACCTTGTACCCAACTCTTGAAATGCGAGGGTTTCCAGGAAGCTGCACGTCTAGTATGATTTCTCTGTCAAATTCAATGACTGATGATGATGAATGAATAATGATCGATCGAAAGAAGAGATGGGTCACATTTTTCTTGTCTTTGACATAAAGATCGATATTACCGGTTTTCGTTACGGCTACATCACTAGCAAGAGCAAATTTGGCGGCAACGCTTGCTACATCAAGCGCGCGGAAATTAAAAATTAACAATGGATAGGAAATTCAGTGACTTGCTCCGAAAATTGCATGATTTCAATAGAAATGTGCAATGTGCTGCATTAAAAGTAAGCCATTTTAGAGCAAAGTAAATCCATAATTATATGTGATGTTTTCTCTTTGATTATGTTTTGCAGGAAATCGCGATTGCAATACAAAAAGCTAACAAGAGAGATTTACAAGATTTACTAGAATTTCTGAACACTACCCATGATACAGAACTCCAAGTTAAACTATTTTCTATATTAGCTGCATATTTATTATCAAAGGTGAGTAAACAACCGCCTTCTACTTACTTCTCAAACTCAAAGCACTGATCGGTATTCTGATCACCATGGCTCTTTTACAGAATGACAACTGTGAAATCATAATAACTTGCAAGCCGTTGTACGACAAAATACAAGATGTTCTCAACAGAGGTTTGCCGCTCCGTACTTCAACCGCTTTGAACTTTATTCTGGCTCTGCTTTCCTTTGAATCAGAAGATATTCAGACGAGTAGAAATCTGGCAATGTTCGCGCGGAATATGATAAGAGTCACTGGTTGTCTAACTAATATGTCATCGCTACTTACTTCTGGTATGATGGTAAGCCAACCCAACTATACTACGCCTGGTGTTGAGCAACAAAGGGAATGTAAGTCAAAACGTTATACAGTCGCCATCAGATGTAACTGCTTAGAAATATTTGACCACCTTGTTTGCTACGATATATCTGATGGTGACTGTACTGCCTCTGTGGTCTAATGGTTAAGAGCATTATGCTCTTGACACGGAGGTCGTGGTGCTGCTTGCACTTTGTGCTTTTTTCCCCAGTTGGTTCTCCCCAGGAAATTGCAGGCTGAATCACCTGATTGTCTGAAAAGAACGATGATTCCGTGCTTCGGATGGCACGATAAGCCATTGGTCCCGGCTACTATCTCTGGTGGTTATAGTCGTTACATAAAAACCACGTCAGAGGCCGTGAGGCATAATTTTGTGTGATTGTTGTTATAACTAACACATGAATATAGCTTGTGAGATCATTGTTACTCACGTATGGATCTAGTTATCAGATTAATCAATTTAATAAAAATAGCATAGCATATGCTCACGACTATATTCCCCGAGGGTGTAGTCAGATATATTCTGAAACCTCAGAACATTCACGTTTCACTAGTAGTACCGAAAATCTGTCCAGCGTGACGGGGAGTGAACCCGTTGAAGCATACAGGTTTCCTCACGATGTTTTTCTTCACCGAAAAGCCAGTTGTGTTAAAATCGTACATAAATTCCGAAAAACTATTTGGTACGAGTCGGCCTGGACGGGGATCGAACCATCGTCAAGGTTACACGCCACCGAACCACCAAGACTTCTTTACGACGATTTCTCCACTATATAATATCTATTTATACAGACTATAATACTTTATTTACATTGAACCGCACGATAGTTGATAGATACATACATATTATGTTTTTAGATTTAATGAGGAAACCTGTAATCGGTCGTATTTTAAGTTGAATGTTACTATGTTAAGATTATCATGTAGCACTGTTGGTTTCCCAATAAAGAAATAAAATAAAATAGTGGGTAATAAATGTTTACTTACTTTTTTAGTACCAAGACACATGGATAGCTCTATGCCATTGTATCGCAGAAGTATGCCACGAATCTGAATTGAATCAGAGCTACTGTTCGCATCTGGTCCCTTTTGTAAGTAGAGTAACGTTTGCCTACAATTGAGTACGGTAAGTACTTAACTATAATTTTACCTAAACCCTACGTTTTTCCAGTGTGTGCAGAGCTGTCTTCAAGGAAATGTAGAAGTATTTGGTGTGCTACAAAGTTTGTTACACAATCACGAACGCAACATTCAATTGTTTCTAAAAACTAACGGGATATCAATTTTCACCAGGTAATAAAATGTTTTTTTTTTCGTTACAATAAATTATATTTTCAGCCGATCATATTATTTTATCTTTTACTTTTGGTAATCTTGCAGAGAGTCCTTGCAGCACAACACATGCATGCAACTATTGAACACAATCGTACAAAAGTCAGCCCTAGGAATTTCTCTCTTATGTAAAACGAATGTAGTCCATGATCTACGCAACCTTTTACGCTTGAGCGGGCCATTCTCACAGGTATCGATTTTAGTGGATTTTAGATTAGTCTATAATCACTGCCAATCGATTTTAACATAAGTACTTAAACAAATAATTAGGCTAAAACCTAAAAATCTACAAAAAAATGTTTGTTACTTTTACAGATAGGACAATGGTCAACAATAATTTTGTACCACTTAGATTCAGGAACTAAAAAAGGTAAGTAATGACTTCTAAAACTCTCTAACAGAATATCACAAAATCTGTATAATTATTTTCTGTATTTATAATAATGTGTTTTGATTTTAAAAGACACTACGGTGCAAGATATTATCGCAGATAACGTCAGCAAAAACAATAAAAATACACATAAACAATATAAAATTACTAAGATCTGTACCAATGTTTCTACAACACCAGAATTGGAAGAAACTAAAAACTTATTTGAAAATGTTATCAAAGAAGTTCTTCAATGGAAATCGCAAAACAACAATTTTAAGATACCACTGGCTCCTAATATCTTAAAAAAACGTGCCATGCAAAGAAATCACACAATACAACACAATAATATTGCGTCATTTGTCAACGATCACCACAAAACTAAATGGGAAGAAATTGATAAATCAATTCCAAATATTTTTGCACCACTAATGCATGAGAACAATACATTGGAGAGAGAGAGCAAAGAACTTTCATTTTCTTTGCTGTTTAAAGACAACTTTTGGAAGATGAACTTGAATAGCAATGATGATACAGAAGGCACCCGACATGGCTTGGAAAACTGTTCCAAAAACACTCCTCATACACTCATTATAAATACTGATAAAAATCCTCGTGATTTTCATCAAACGGCAGAATTCAGAGTAAATGACAAAAAAAGTGAAATCGATTTGAGAGACTTTAAACCCACTTTTATGTCAACACCAAAACGCCAAGTAGTAGAGAGACAGAATGTATCACTGTCTAGGTCCTATTTTAAAAACAATACCCAAAAGGTTGATAAAATCAACAAACAAAGAAGAAATAGTAAGAAGCCGCCGCTAGTCGAGAAAATGAAACAGAGATCCATGAGTGCTAGACTGTTTAGTGCCATCAATGACTCCTGCACAACGTTTGTGAAAAGTGTTAAAAGTATATTCAAAACAAAAGAAAACACAAATACTCTACAAAATGAAATTACCAACATGCACACGGTAACTGATCAGCATGAAAATGCATCTTGTTCTTACAGTTTTACCGACTACATGAGTAAAAGAGACGCTATCTTGGCAAGTAATTGTACAAAAACAGGTACCGACTATGACGATTTTAGCATTGAAATGAGAAAGAATTCTTGTAAAACCTGTAGCGATACTTTAATGTTAAGAAGTAAGTTAGACCACAACGAACACTTGAAAAAAACCCTGAAGAAACTCAAAATGGGAATCAACTTATATGGCTGCGATTTTAAAGTTAGTGTTAAAGTAATGTATTGTATTAGTAGTAGATTAAGTGCATATCTATAGAAAAATGTCTGTTTCAGAAAATTTCAAAAGTAATGTGGCCGAGAGAGACATATATGACACCCAAAGTCCTGAACAATCTTTACCGGAAATTGATATTGAAGCAATAAAAAGTCCTTTTTTGTTGTATTTATGAAACATTATTTATGTGGGATCCTTGCTGAATGACATGAACAAAATTGTATTCGAAAATCGATATAGGTAACTTGAGTCTATCATAGTAGATTTAAAACGAATGAGAGAACAAACAGACAGACATACTGACAGACTTACTAATGACAGTTCTGTTTTATATATTTCATAGCTTGCAGTAAGAAGATTCATGGCGTACCATATCCTTCGTAATATCAGTGACTCTTGGAGTTCCTGTAATAGAAAAACGAGTAGTCAATTAAAGATATAGCTAACTAGAGTTAACCCGCGACTTCGTCCGCACAAATTACCAGATTTTAAGTCAGATCATAAGCAATCAAACAAAAAAAAGTTTCATCAAAATTGGTACAGTAGTTTTCGCGTGATGCTCGCACAAACAAACACACAAACAGACGGACGGAATTTCTAAAAAAGGTTGATTTGGAGTCAGCGACACCTAAAAACCATACTGTCATCTTTTTTTTGTAAATATCTTCAATGTACAGACACACTTCTGTTAACTTTTGACCAACTTCAAAAAAGGAGGTTCTATATTCGGCTGTATGTATTATTTGTCTCGGTATAATCAGAAATAGACAAATAACTTTTGAATTTCACTCACCTGCTATTTGAAGTGTATAATCGAGCTCCGTTCGAAATATTGAGAGCATTTTCTGAACTCCAGCTTGTCCTCCTACGGTCAGACCCCAGAGTGCCGGACGACCAACGAATACCTAAAAATATTCACAAACATTAATGCGTTATTTCTGTTTACCTTGAAAGATATACAGTCGTGAGTTTATGCAACGAAAACGTAAACCATAGACTAATTACGTAAATTAAAGCGTATTTCGCTTCAATTACTGCTTCATTGTACCTTCGTTTGAAAAAAAAAATCGTTACGTATCAAAGACAGTGAAACATCCCGATAATAATAGTTGACTACATAAAATATATTTTAGTTTTAACTGCTCAGTAAACAAACCATTTGAAAATAACGCTAAACTCACATTTTCAGTAATGCTGTTGCTTGAATACTATTTTTAATAACTGGATAAACTATAAAAAGTATTAAAACGACGACGAAAAACAATGACGTCACTATTAAATTTTTAGTACAATATTTCATACAAAGCACGCGTTTTGACGTTTGATAAAGAGTTGTTTATTTGACTAGTTGGAAACTCGCGGATTGATTAATTGATCGATCTTTCTCGTTTTCTCGAAGGTTGCATGCAAGGCCCACGAGTCAGAGGCTTATTAAGGCGGCCAGAAAATTAAGAAATAAATAACTATAAGGTCTAACAAAATTAGCTGAAACTATTTTAAGGGGATGATCAGACCATCAAATTGCACAACTTTCTCTATGGGACCAATATATAAATCGCGAAAAAAATATACTGTTCCAAACATTTGAGTTATGCTATGTATGCAGTTTTGTATGGGACAGCAGATTTTTTTCACGATTTCGATATTGGTCCCATAGAGAAAGTCGTTCAGTTTGATGGTCTGATCATCCCCTTGAAATAGTTTCAGCTAATTTTTTTAGACCTTATACAACGTGTTAATGAATTAACGCAAAACTAGAAAGTAGTTTGTTTAGAATCGAGAGCAGAATCGAATTATCATGGTTTCAACATAGGTAATTTTTTTCAAAATATTAAATAATTTGTTTCTAAAATTTATAATTTACTGAAGTCGATCTCAACCCACCGCAAGGGCACACTCACCCTACTCACTACCAAAACAAGATTCTTAAAATGTATCCATGAGCACGATAGCGCTTTCATTCATTGCTGAAATGATAGCAAATCATTTTTGCCTCAAAACTTAAAGTGCGAATAACTTAAAATTTTAACTATCAAAATAATGAAATTATTGTTTCAATCTAATTATTTTGTTGTAAATCAGTTGGGGTGTATGAGGTTTTGCGCATATTCATTAACATGTTGTATAATAGTCTTACCATTTTAGCGCCAAGAGCTAATGCTTTGTACACATCGGTTCCAGTCGTGACCCCGCCATCCAAATACACTTCTACATTGTAATTCTTGACTGCTTCCACTATCTCGGGAAGCGCCTCAATCTGCGAAAAGCGCCATGCAGATCAAATTAGTTTCGTTGATAATTCAAGGTGCCAACAAATTCAATCTTTTTGAATTTCGCGAAATGAATTTACATCTTTATACAAATCAAACGCATTTATACAAATCTTTATTCATTTAAAGTGAATTAAAAAAGTTTTCTACTAACGTTTAAAATGTTTCATAACAAATATAAATAATACTAGATTTTACCCGCGACTTCGTCCACACAAATTATAGGTATACTCATAAGCTATCAAACAAAAAAGTTCATCAAAATCGGTTCAGTAGTTTTTGCGTGATGCTCGAACAAACAAACAAACACAAAAATTCTAAAAAGGTTGATTTGGAGTCAGGGACACCTAAAAACCAAATCGTAATTTTTTTTACTTGTTATTATCTTCAATGTACAGACACACTTTTGTTACAGTTTTATAATAGTTTAGACTTACGGTAATATATAGTACTCTGTGGTTTAGATAACTGAATAATATTAATAGAAAGTACAACAATGTGTATACGAACCGTTGATGGGACTCCATCCAATTGCCTCGCTCCATGATTGGAGACCAGGATGCCTGCGCATCCAGATTCAACAGCTCTAACTGCATCGTCACCACGAAGGATACCTTTAGCTACGATAGGAAGCTTTGTTATGCTGCAAACAAATAAAATATAAACCATTAATTGTGTGTTTTTTTCCAATTCATTTTACTTTTATACTCTTATCACATAACCATTACCTTAGACGAACTATATCCGGACCCGCCTCGCCTTAGCATTTCCCCTCTGCCAACGTGCAAGATCAAAAGATCTTACGCATTTATATACAATTTTAAACCTTATCACTAAACGCGACAGCCTATAATTGCGGAACAATAATTTCGAACTTATGACGTTTGGGGTTCACACGACACTATTTTTCATGATTTTTAACATTCAAAATTAGAATCTAAACTAATGGAATAAAATTCAAAGTTGCGTTTCTCGTGCTACCTCGCTCCCCGCAAAAAGTGGCAGAAAAGTTTGTTAGTAGAATTAAACGCGTAACTTGTCCTCGTAGAAGTAGTCTAAGACCATTACAGTCTTATTCTGTAGAGTTTGACGTTAAATTGAATGAATGAATTTTGTCAGATTTTAATTCAATGTCATTGCCGAATTGCCCGTTGGATGAGGGCGGCGCAGGACCGTTGGGGCGATCCTTGGGGGAGGTCTTATGTCCAGCAGTGGACGTGATGGGCTGAGATGATGATTGCCGAATGTAAACTTTACAGCGATATCGTTTTTATCTCACCTTTTGAGCCATTTGATGTCGTCCCAAGTTAAAGATTTATCAAATAAATTATTTACATATTCGTTCAAACCACTTCCCTCGCCAGTGTTATGTATTTTAGTTGATAAGTGGCCATCAAAGTTTGCTAATCTGAAAATTTTAAGTTAGGAATACTTATTATTATTATTAGGTTTGATTATATGATACTTTATAGTTTTCTATAAATCGAAGCAGACAAAATTGTCTCCCTGATCTCACCAATATTATAAACTATATAGCTATTGCCCGCGACTTCATCTGCGTTGACTTTAAAAAAGTATCCTATGTGTTAATCCAGAATATATTCTATCTGCGTGCCAAATTTCATCCAAATCCAGCCGTTTCTGCGTGATTGAGCCACAAACATCGTCACAAACTTTCACATTTATAATATTAGTGAGATGTGCAAGTTTGTGGCTCAATCACGCATAAACGGCTGAACGAATTTGGATGAAATTTGGCAAAGAGATAGAAAATGTTATGGTTTAACACATAGGATACTTTTTTAAAGTCAACGCAGCCGAAGTCGCGAGCTACAGCTAGTAATCTACATGGTCCTTCTTAATATGCTGACACTTTTTTAAGGAGATGTTCAGATCATCAAACTGAACAACTTTCTCTATGGGACCAAGAAAGAAATCGCGAAAAAAATATCTGCCGTCCCATACATTTGGCTCAAGTAAGTTTGCAGTATTGTACAGAACAGCAGATTTTTTTCGCGATTTCGATGTTGGTGCCATATAGAAAGTTGTTCAGTTTGACGGTCTGATTAAGAAGGGCCCTATATAAATTAATAACTAATTTATTTACCTTAAATGTCCAGGTAACGTAAACTTGTTACGCACGTCAGCTCGTCGTAGACCGAATAAGGGTGTATCGACGGTTAAAGCTATTGCTTTAAAGCCAGCCTTTTCTGCTCTCATTACCAAGTTCTTTGTAACTTCTCTGAAATAGAAAAACACATTTTGTGCGAATTTGAATGGAAGTGTCGGCAGAAAGCGCCCTCCTAAGACGTACTCTGATCTAATTAGTTTTGTCTTAGGGTGCGTCTACATCTGGCGAATGCGCAACTCGCAAACGGCGCGCGAGCATAAAATGCAACCGCGCAGATCGCGAGCGGTTCGCCTGAGGTGAACGCACCCTTACAAAAAGGTGAGGTGCGGAATACTCTGAAACCGGTGGGCATGTATGAAAAGATGTATGGATGTAAATGTGCCGTAGTCTCTGCCTAACCCTTCTTAGGGAAACAGGCATGGCGTTATACAGGGTGTAAGGGAACCGCTTCCGAAAACTCAAAGGGGTGAAAGTACCCATCAATATGAGCAACTTTTACAATGGTACCAACTATGAGATCTTAAAAAAAACAGATATCACATCCTAACATTAAATTCCTACCGCGCAAAATATATTAAATGTTGTTCATATTGATGGGTACTTTCATCCTGATTAACAGAGATAGATTAACAATAAATTAACGTACCTATCATTGTAGATATAAAGTTGAAACCATTTAATAGCGTCCGGAGCCGCCGCTGCGACCTCTTCTAAAGAGCTTGTAGAGATAGTGCTCAATGTAAAAACAGTGCGTTCTTCCTGGGCAGCTGAAAAACATTACTATGGATAAAAGTTGAAGTTTGCACTTTAGAATCAAAGTCTACGGTCAAAATAGTATAAACATGCATGCTACCATGCATGCGTCATGTAGCCATGTCACATAAAATGTTTTATTTGACTAACCTTTTGCATTGGCTAATTCGCCATCAGGATGCGCCATTTTCTGCATCGCAGTGGGTGATATACCCACAGGCATGGAAACTTCATTGCCTAGTACCGTTGTGCGAAGATCGCTGTGAGTGATACCTACTAGACATTTCGGACGAATCCTTAATCTGTTTAAGGATAAGAAGTGTTAGTTATATGCTTCTCAATTAAGTCTACGAGTAAGTTATGTAAAGAGAGTAGATTACCTTTGAAATGCTCGTTTATTATCAGCTAAGGTATATTCATCTGTGGCACCACTTTTGTAGTAATCCCGCGTAGCTTTCGGTAACAATGCTATTGCAGCTTCTTCAAAGTCTTTGACACTGATATACTTCTCCATCGTAGCACGACACTAAGACAACTAAGAACAATTTAATGAATACTGCAAAACATAAATGTCAAGCTCAGAAATACGCGATTTATGAATTATCGGTCTATCGATAAATGTACTGGGTCACAGGTCAAATTGTGGTTCAAGTTGATCTGATATACAAATACTAGATTTCATAACCAAAGCTTGTGTGATTCTACTTATTGATATCAACATTACGTTGGTAAACATAGTTAGTAAACTTGTGCTTAGCTAATTGGTTTTGCTGGGAAAAACAAAAAAAACTCGATACTTTTTTCTCAAATTTATTTCTTGATTTTAATATTATAATATCTGTACGAATGCTATTTTTAAGCATTCTTGTATAATGTCAAATGCCATTCATTATATATTTGCCATAGAAATGTTATACAAAACTCAACTGATCTTATAATTCTATATCAATTAAGACATTTTACACTGTTCAGACAAAATTGCATGCGGCGTTTTTCATAAAACTTTGGGACATCTTCACTGGTTTCTGTGCCAAATCATATTAAATCACCCATACATTTATGGTAGTGATACATTCACTTACGAAACTTTTTAAAATGCCCTTTATATTATGTAAAACTTTATTGTGACTAAAGTAAAACCAAATTTGCGAGATCTTATATAAAAATTCAAGTTCCACATCGTTTTTATTAAATAATTTGACTGGTTATACATACATTGATAGGTATTTACATAATTTTTGAAACTCGCGACTTTTTTGTCCTTTAATATTTGGTAGTTTTGCATTTTTTGACCATTGCTATTTCACCTATCTAACTCTAAGATCAATCACATTTTATCTCCATTCAACAAAAACATCATTAACTTTAGCATTTTATAAAAGATACAAAACATTTCAATTATTAAGCTATTAAGAAAAGTACCATTAAATTTCCCTCAAATTTTAACCCCATCTTTGGTAATAAAGTCAACAACAATCATCGGTTACACAATGCTATCGATTCATCTTCAAGCATTACGTCTGCAATTTTGATAACGCTCTAAATTGTTTGTAAATATAAAATAATCAAGCAGTTTCAACAGTTTAACAAAAATTCGTTTCCAGGTATTTAAAACATAATGTGGTTATGTGGTGGTGGTAACAACATGGTTTACAGATGAATGTTAGACTACCAAGTGCAAGCAAAATTGAGCAAACAAAACTAACATAAGGCACATGGTCGAATCGACCAAATTTTTATGAAATATCTAATTAATAATTACAAATAATAATTAGAATGCTCACAGAATACCTTGGCGGTGTAAGCTCGGAGGATAACTCCACTGTTTACTAGAATGATGTGTGCTTGACAGCTCAGTGAGTGATAGCTTTTATACTGACTTGGCATTTTATATTTTGAATGTGTAATGCCTGATAGCCTGGATGTTTCATTTCAATGATTTAACCTCTAGATAGAAGGAAAATATGATACAACCATTCATGAAATATAAAAATAAATAACATTTATTACAAAGCAGAACATTGACGTAGTGGCAACATTTTCCTGTTAGACTAGTAGTTAATACCTAATATCTACAAAATCTATTGAATTAATAACTAATTTTGTATCCATAATTAATAACAAATCTAGCAAATTAACAGAAACATTTTTCTCTTTAAACCAAAGTCAGTGTTAGGCCAAAAGTATGTTTTTGACCTCAATCAATGTCCAGTTGAACACACCCCTATGTTTTGAACGAATTACTAGTAAACAAGTGTGTGTATTCAATGGTGTATTCAGATAATGAAACTTAACAACTTTCCCTGAGGAACATGGGTTGAAAATCGTCATTTTTTGGAACTCCCATAGAAAATCTATCGCATGATCCGTACTTTTGTATGGAAAGTCGAGGAGCAGAGCTCGAGTCCAAAAATGTTCCTCTTTTTTCGACCCACGTTCCTTGGGAAAGATGTTTAGTTTCATTATCTGAATGCACCCTTATACATTTTTTTAGTAATTAAAACAGTGGTGTTTAATGAGTACTCGGTACAACCGGACGCAATATAACATATTTATAAGATTTGGGCACTATATAACTTTTGGCCAAACCACATCTTACTTGTTCTAGCTAAACAGAAACAAGATGTCTAATTGACAAATGTTGCGAATTAGTGTTGTTGGTTTAGTTGTGAACATACAAAACAATCTTAATATGTTTATTAAGATGCAGGACTACTTTTTGTTTCGATATCGAATTCGTATAATGTATAGCATAAAGCGTCAACATAAAAGACATGATTAATTATCCTTAAGTTTTTCGACCAAAATTTCCCCTTGCATGAAAAAGACTTACATACATACATACATAAGCTCACGCCATTGTCCCATGGGGGTAGGCAGAGACCACGGACCGCCACACGCTACGACTCTGGCACACCTCTTTAGCCTCATTCACATTCATACATCTTTTCATGCACTTCCGTCGATTGAGGGTGCTACGCACTTGTCCTTTTCGGAAAAGATCATTGATTTGATCATGGTATGTTTTCCTCGGACGGCCTCTCCCAACACTTCCGCTCACCTTTGCTTGGTATATTTCATTCGTAAGTCTTCTTTCATTCATTCTCTCTACATGACCGAACCATCTAAGCATACCCCTCTCAATCCTTGTTACTATATCATCCTTCAACTTACACCAATCCCTTATCACACTGTTCTTGATTCGATCAACCAAAGTAACACCACACATACTTCGTAAGGAGCGCATTTCAACTGCATTCACTCTGCTTTCGTTCCTTTTATTCCATACCCAACATTCACTCCCATACATCAGAGTAGGCACCAACACACAGTTGTGAATAGCCAGACGTGCACTTTTTGACACAGACCGGCTACTCACCACGGCGTGCAGGGCACCATTTACCTTATTTCCCGCAGTCACTCTTCGCTCTACATCCCCATCACACTTTCCATCTCTCTTAAACAAACGAAAAAGACTTGGTAGTTAATAAAGCAGTTTAAGGTAAATGCTGCTATTAAAACCTATTAACGGATGATTAACTATGAATTTATAATTACGAAAGTTCTCTATTCTTTATTAAAGACACGCGAAATGAGTAGAGCCTAATGTTTCGAGAACTATACTCCTTATTCTGGATATATTGTAGTTATCGTGAGAATTTGTAAAAAATGGCAAATATCAATCGATGTACACAGCCTTGTATTTTATAATCTACTCTAAAGCAGCAATAAATGAGAATCAAAATTAATGGTTTTATTTCAAAAGCCATCTAGTTCATAATGTTTTTAGCTCGCCAATCATGTACAATCTCCATTTAGCACCCCCCTAGCGTTATCTATGATACAACTATGCGTGTGCTAATTTTAATTATTTTTTCGCAATTTGTTACGGCTACAAACACGTCAGTACGGTATAAAATGCACGTAGTTAAAATTAATAAAAGCATGGTCATTCATCACACTTTGTTTTTAGATAAAGATATTTTAAACTTGTTTAAAACATTTAAAATTCTTTCGAAGCGCATTTCTCTCAGCAAAGCTTTGCGAGAGATAAACGCGCTGCAAATGTAACAATACGATACATCCGAGCGACATTAAACTTATCTATGTATGACTTAGTGCATAATTAAATCACACACATTTTTGTTTAATTATGGTTTCCTGGACGAGTTCGTTCATGTAAGTAGTCATAGAAAAATGTTCAAGTAAATCTCATTGTAAGTTTGCATGCATGTATGTATGACACAATAAGCCAGTTATTTCAATATGTCCTGTTTTCTAAACTGCGTGTATTAAGAGATTTCATGTTCAGAAAGTGCAGCTGGTTCGTGCGGTACAGAGTAAGTTATTATGTTCTTAACGTATAATAAAACATTAAATATACTATGTGTACATAGTAAATAAATCTAACTATTGAAACTTAATATGAATACAATCTTAATAAGAAAAAAATAAATACTATGGTACTTTTAAAGCGGAAAATTAAGTTAGATAAATAACTAAAAATGTATACAAGTACCCCAGCGAAGCTCTCACGGTCGCGTCCGTCGCGACGCGAGATCATCGCAGAGGCATATCGCGAACACGGGGCGGAGAACAAATTCGACGTAATACTTAATCATAAATGCCCTCGTAAACGAATTTTACACATATCGTTAACATCACAGAACAAAACTACGGCTAAGCATAGATCCGGCATCGCTCGGGGCTTCAGATCACTACGAACCGGTAAAATGTTTGCGGGGCCGACCCCGCCGCTATGTACAATATCGGTAGCGATAGAATAAATATGAGGACGTGTCTGGCGTAGAGACAGCGTCCCGGCGGACTAGAGGCACGGAGCGGCGGCGCTCAGAGGCCGGGCGCGGGCGCGGGCGCGGCGGGCGGCGCGGGCGCTGGCGAGCCGCCCTCCTCCGACGAGCCGCTATCCGAGCCCGCCCCCACCCCCGCCGCGCCTCCCACCCCTACGCCCACGCCCACGCCGACGCCCGTCGTCCCCGACGACGATCCCTCACCACTTTCTCGTGTTTCTTCCTCCTCGTCCTCCTCCTCAGGACACAGCTGGTAAGCTCTGCGAGATCACAATTCGAGCATTAACAATAGGGTATTTTACACCATGTAAGAAAAAATATAAAATGCATGTTTATGATAGATTTCGAAAAAAGTTAACGAGAAACGTCGATATTTATTCATAAAAATGCAGTGTACAATATATGATTCAATTTTAAAAATTGTTGTTTTGAATCTGTTTTTCAAATGTCTAAAACGCCATTCGCCATGTTGGATTCCGACGTGACGTCACTCCGATAGTGACACTTCAAAAATCTTGTTACTTTGGTCTTTCGCAGTCGTATTGTTTACTGACGGAGTGACGTCACGAGATAGGATAGCATGGCGGCTAGCGTTTCCGGGCGAAAATTCACTCAGAAATAAAAATAGTTTTTAAGGCATTTTTCGGCTGTATAATATTAAAATTCTACTGCCTCATTACGATCTCAGGATTACTTTAAAACAGTTTTCATAAAAAAAGTTGTTGTACCCTATTTTAAGAGCGTCGTGCACGTATCTCTACTATTATAAAACTGTAACAGAAGTGTGTCTGTACATTGAAGATATTTAAATAAAACTGGTCTAGTGCGAGTCGGGCTACTCGCGCACCGAGGGTTCCGTATCACACCACCACACAAAATATTAACTTATAAAAAAGTGTTGTTTTCTCCGGGACCTATAGCGCGAGACCGACTCACACATTGCCGGTTTTTATTATTTTTTGTTATACTGTAGAGTTTGCTTTATAATCACAACAAGTTCGACGCGTGTATGTATTACCGTTTTTACGATAGAGTGAGAAGAAAAACCGTTAATCAAAATTAGTTTCTTGTATGATGATCCCTTAATTTTTTACATTTTTATTATTTGTTTGCAAATCCGCTGTAATAATGCACATTCTGTGTAAATTTCAACTGTTTAGCTATTACCGTTCAAAAGTTACAGCTCTAAATATGTAGGACAGACGGACGGACGGACGGACGGAAGGACAACGTAGGCTTATGAATAGTGTCCCGTTTTCACTCTTTCCTAAAAAGAAAGTTACGATATGGTTTGTAGGTGTCCCTCATTCCAAATCACAAATTTTTGGAATTTCGTTTGTTTGTACTCGCATCACGCAGAAACTACTAGACCGATTTTGATAAAGGTTTTTCGCGTTTGAAAGCTTACGATTAGACATAAAATCGGATATATCATTTATCTTGCTTCGACGACGGGAATCCTTGCGAAAGAAGTTGCGAATAAACTCTAGTTTTATCTGATATCTATACAAGGTGTTACAAAAATACGAATAAACATTTAAGGGGGTGGTTTAGACCATCAAACTGAACAATTTTCACTATGGGACCAAACTACAAATTTACTCGAGCTAAATATATGGACAGCTGTTGTTTTCGTGATTTCGATGTTGGTCCCATAGAGAAAGATGTTCAACAAGCCCCTTGAAAGTTTTAAATGTTTATTTTAACTTTTGTAACAGCGTTTAACAATTAAATGCTGTTGGTTGGTAAACGCATCACTTGAGAGCGGCAGGACCATTTTTTTAATGTTCTTAACCCGTTCGAGGACAGTAACTGGCTAACAAAAACCAGTGATAACAATAATAGTTATATCGTCTCGTTCACTGTCCGCGAACATTTTAAATAGTGCGAATAAGATTTCCAGACAGGACAAGCTAGTAATAGAATAAACATCTAGAACCAAATACTTACTTTTCGAGTGTCTTGCGTGCTGAGTTGCTTCGCTCGAGGAAATATCCGCTAGAGGTCTCGTTGGAGGTCCCCGGCGGCGACCATGTTCCGTAAGAGCCGTATCCTCCCGGTCCGTACTTCTGGAAGCAATCAAATACATTAATTCGGAAAGGATCAATCGAACCTTGCACAGTAAGAGATAGAGGAGAGCGGCGTACTCAACTTTATCAACACTGCATACATCATAGGCTTATTATGAATGGGATTTTTAAACTGTAACTGGTATCATTTAGTGACAAAAAGACTATTTGAAAACATATTTTTAAAAAACACTACGCGACATAGAAATCCAAATTGTACCTCCCAGAAGGCTTTTAAATTAATAATTTTAATACCAATTCACTCATTTTAATAGCTTGATTGAACAATATAGATTAGACTATTGAGCAATAAATAGCCATCAAAATTTAACAAATGAGTTATTCATTTGGAAAATACAAATGTATTTTTCAAAGCTTTCTAAGTATACAATAATATTTACTCCGTGTTTGAAGGGTGTATAATGGTAAAACCTTAAAACGTGGAAACAATATTTTACCATCAGGTTTTCTAGAACGAGATAAATGCCAAATTTTAAACTGTTGCAGTCGTGATTTTTTTTTTATTTTGGTAATTTGTAGGCCCAAATTGGGTCTTAAA
Source organism: Agonopterix alstromeriana (assembly GCA_963924505.1). NCBI lineage: Eukaryota > Metazoa > Arthropoda > Insecta > Lepidoptera > Depressariidae > Agonopterix > Agonopterix alstromeriana. Next base: position 11,311,198 of record OZ004665.1, on the reverse strand, counting down.
CGTCTTAATTATCCACGGCTCAAATCGTAAAATGACTGGGCTATAAAGACATACCCGGTCGAGCTCGTCCTGCAGCCAGGCGAGCAGCTGCCTCCAGCGGCGTCGCGCGTCCGGCTGGGCGTGCACGGCTCGCACGGCGGCCGGCGCGCGGCACATGACGCCCACCACCAGCTTTACGCACGCGTACGCGCGCTTCTGGTAGTGCCCACGCGCGCGCGCCGCCGTCTCCAGCAGGCCCGGCCGCTCCTCCGACACGCCCTGCTTACGACATCATCATGTTACATGTCTATAAGCGTGTTTACACCGACAAAAACAAAGTATACGGGGTAAAATTGATATCATTAGCACCCTTTTAAACTAAGAGTATACCCATTTCAGTACTACTGGTGAAACGTGGATGCTCTGAGGTTTCAGAACATCTCTGACTCCCCCCTCGGGGAATATAGTCGTGAGCATATACATACATACATATACCCATGGAAAAAAAACAGCTGTTGCATACATTTGAGTCGTAGGCATTGCAGTTTAATATGGAACAGCAGATTTTTTTTTGCTTCGATCGGTTTGGTTCCATAGTAAAAGTTGTTCAGTTTAATGGGTAGACTCTTTAAAAGGATGCTAATGATATAAATATCACCCTGTATAAGAGAAGGCTAGTTGGATACAATTATGTAATAAAGAAAGCGATGTAGTTCCTGGGTTTAGAATACATCTCATATCTCCCCGTATGGGTGCTGTTCATTTTAGAAGGCGAACGGCTAGGCTAGACAGCTATCACCGCTTGACACGTCGGTAATTGAAACATGAAACCGCAATATGCTAAAAGTGATACATGCTTTTGATGGCCCTTTAAATTGAAAGGAGCGTATTGGTATTCGTAGCTAAGGCCACATTTTACCTGTATCCGCATATGGAGATACATTGAAATGTCCAGTTTGACATCTTAAACTCCGATCTATTTTGATCCTTTCAAACTTTGATACACATTCAGGTACACATTCAATTTTGGTACACATTCAGGTAGCTCACCTTGATGACGTTGTGAATACGATGGTGTTGCCAGCTGTCCTCCATAAGCAGTAGAGCGGTCAACGCGTCGGCGTGGCGGCGCAGTTCGTGGCAGTACGCATACGCCATCTGCCAGAGAAGTTCTGCCAGCGCCATGCGAGACCAGCCCGCGTGCTCCCAACACAGGAACTGCAGCAATCTTATACCCTCCTCGCAACCGCAGCATTCCTCTGTTAGTTTCTTCATGTATGTTCTAGAATTTAAACAATATTTATTTAAAATATGTTTGGAAACACTGACGCTGCTGCAGCCTTATAATACTGGATTTAGAAACATTAAATTTGGTTAGCATCTTCAGACAAAGTCAATAAATCACTGTGGGACAAAAAAGAGGGTTTAATTGAAACTGCTGCAATTTTAAAGGATGATCCGGTTTAATGATAATATTTTCATGGGAGTCAAATTCTAATAACGAATAAAATCCAGTTCCATAACAAACATATTCTACGTGACCTTAACGAATGGAACAGCAGATTATTTAAAGTTTTTTTTAGTTTGATAATCGGCAAGCCTAAAAGATTGGTCACTGAATTACCCTGTAAACAACACCTAACCAGCAAAAAATTATGCGTTCGTTTCCAAACAGAAATAGTAGAATACAGAATACCTTTTTCATTCAGAACTATGCGGCAAGCGTTGCAAACGCCTTTTTTGTCAGAAACCTTCGCGAGCATGCTTACAACAATCCACCAAAGTTTCATAGCAATCGGCAGATTTTGATATTTTTAAATGTAGTAAGACTACACATAAATTGGACATGTAGGTAGGATATTCCTAGCATGCAACATTATCGTTCAACGTCAATATTGTATGCGAGACATACCCGCTCCTGTTGTACAGTATATCGGCGGCAGCGGCGGAGAGCGCCGGCCTCGCGGCGGCGATGGCGGGCGAGGGCGGCGGGTCCGCGTACGGGTTGGGCAGCGTGACAGCGCCCTCCGCCGCGTTCGCGGACTGGCAGCGCGACGACACGTCGCAGCACCGCACTAGCACGCACACCACCTGTCGCACACGTCGCGTTATATATACGGTTACATTACGGACTACCTCAACCGTTAACTACATTCGTGGTCTAATGGTTGAGCATTGGGCTCTTGACACGGAGGTCGCGGGTTCAATTCTCACGGAGGGACACCTAGTGATATGTCACCTTCATTAGGACATTGCAGGCTGAATCACCTGATTGTCTGAAAAGAAAGATGATTCCGTGCTTCGCACGAATCATGTGATTCACGTTGAGCCGTTGGTCCGGCTACTATCTCAGGTGGTAGTTGACGTTACATAAAAACCACATCAGAGGCCGTAAGGCAGCCTGAAAAAACTCTGACACCAGGGCTTGCTGCCCAGACGATAGGAAGAACCGTTATAATTTCTCGCGACAATAGGGCATACATAAAATGTATTTTTCGCATTAAAAACCAAGTTTAAAAATAGCGCTAGAACATAATTTTCAGTAATTTTGAAGCAAAAATATAATTCATGCTTAAACATTTTAATAACAATGCTGTCCCGCTAATATTAACGCCCGTGGAAAAAAACGCAGCTTCACTTGCTGGGTAGTTGTAAAAAATTAGCAAAATTAAGTATTATATACCTGATGTATTTTGGCAGATTCTGGATATTGATATTTTCCAAGAGACGAAGATGAGTCGTCCATGCACACAGACAACACTATGTCCAGAATTTTTAGCTGAAAAGATTACAAGATACATTACAGACTAATCTGACAAACAATTAAATTAAACTAAATATGTCAGAAAATACATGATATAAATTGTTTGGGAATAAAGACCATAGCACAGATTATTCAATAGTTACTACCGTAAACCATAGCCAAAATATAGGGTTCTTCTTAAGGGGCTATAGGTTCAGGCGAATATTTTCTATGAGAAACGGGATTGCCTAGCCCTCCGAAAAGTGCGTGCGTGTGCCGCCGTATTTTCGATTAAAAAGAATTAACAAAAGTAATTATTATAGATATTTTTTATGATATCACTAGATAAACTAATGGTGAACATGTGAGTATAAATACCAAAAATCTGAAACTATTTTAAGTTCTTCTAAAACGAGAAAACGATTTTAAAAGGCACTAAAATACGTCATCTTTGTGACGATATTCTATCGAGTGAAGTAATTCCAATCGTGTATTCAATTTATGATTTTACTAGATAAACTATCCAAGAATACTGAGGTATAACTTCTGTTTCGGTAAATTGTATAAATCTAGTCGAAAAATGAAAAATGCCTCCAAGGTATTTCGTCCTACTATAGCGCCTTAATATGCTGACGGTTTTTCAAAGTGAACAACTTTTTCTATGGGATCAAAACGAATTCGCGGAAAAACATCAGCTGTTCCATAGAAAACTGCAAGCATACTCGACCCAAATGCTAAGCAGATGATGCGACAGCGGATTTCAAATGTTGGTCCCATAGAGATATTTGTTCAGTTCGATGGTCTGATCATCCTCTTAAAAAAACCGTCAGCATATTAAGTTGGGCCCTGTATAACGTGTTTGATCAAATAGCGATCGAAGATAAGATGAAAGTGTGAAAGAAGTGTAATATGTGAACTGTGATAGTGAAAACGAACCCTGAGCAGTTGGTGTCGCTCGCTGAGACCGAGGCCGGCGTAGGTGTGGAACAGGTTGAACAGAAGCGGCAGGTGCCGGTGCGCGTGTGCGTCCACGTGGTGCTGCGGCGCGGCCAGCGCGCGCGCGCTGCAGAGCACCTGGTCCGACAGCGACGTCGCCTCCTCCCGCGTCGTCCACGAACCGTAGCCGCTGTTCACTGGAATATCAACATTGCATTGTATACCCAGACCTAAGAGGAAGGATCTCCATAGAGTCCGCATAATTTTACGATTGTAGTTGGCCTCTTTTGTCTTATGACATACCTTTAATAGCTGAAGGAGATGGAACTATAGATATTTGTTTATGCGGCTGTCCACTTTTTTTTGAGCTAGTGTGTGTGAAAAGTGACCGTAAACATAAGGCCATATGTCACTCGGTGCCTTTTGTCCATACTACTTGACACCACACACTCAAACCTAAACGTCAAAAAAAGTGGACACTTTACAATTGGTATGGCTCACTCTAGTCTTAAAGAGAGATCCTTCCTCTTAGACCCGGACAGAATAAATAGTAACGGCAGGCCTGTCTCACTCCACAGTTCATGTACTCTTGACAGCGATCCCCACAGAGTGGTGAATGGCAATAGGTTATGTACCGTGTAAACTTCTTGGTTAAAATGTCATTAGACTTGCCGCCATTTTTTTAATAATCAATGCGAGACTTGAAAACTGTACTGTGTTACTTACCTACAGGATCTTGAATGGAGAAGTGCGCCAAGAAAACAATAATTTTCATGAATACGAGTCGCACTTCGTTGGATGGACACGACAATAGGTAGTCGCATAGCCTATGAGGATGCTTAAAGAGATCCGTCGCGAACCACGCTCTGACTGCCTGCGAGCATCTGAGATGTTGACATAGAATGTCATGCCTGCAATCAAATATATTCTTCATTTACTTCAGATCCATTCGAATAAGATATTACAAAATATATTGTACAAAATATTACCAATCGGCGGCTGGCCCACGTAACGTTTTCTTCGTATGAAAACCGACTTGGAATAAAAATTTGGACGCTAATTGCACTGCTAGCATTGACATTTCTTCATGTTCTGGTCCCTGAAATTAATATTGTCGCATACTGTTAGCTTGCCAAATATGAATCTAGTTTAAATTAACATTAGATTGGTCCTTTGTAATAAAGTTGCATATTCATCATAATAGTAAAAGAATGAAATTCACCAAAAGTTTAGATGGAACAATTATACATACCCAAACAGCATTCTGCGAGCCAGGCAGGACTTGTAATCGCATACAACAGAGCTTCTTCATAAAATTGAAATGTTCAAGGCTGAACTGATCTTGATTGTGTGAAAATGCTATGTTGCTACGACATACTGAATTCCATATCGGCTTCGGAATAGAACTTTCCCTAGAAAAACATTAAAAATAATTAGACATAAAAACGCTTTTAAAAATCACACAGGCTAGTTTATTTAAAACGCTAGAACGCAGCAAACGGCTAGCAGCGCGAATTGCGACCACCTGTATTTTGTAGTTGTAATTTTTTTATGAATAATTGTAGAATTGTTAATAAATGCATTTAACTATTATACAGGGTCCAACTTAACAATTATGCCGACAGTTTTTTAAGAGGATGATCAGACCATGAAAACTGAACAACTTTCTCTATGGGACCAACATCGAAATCACGAAAGAAAAATCAGAAAATCTGCTGTCCCATACATTTGGCTCGAGTAGGTTTGCAGTTTTGTATGGAACAGCAGATTTCTCGCGATTTCGTTTTTGGTGCCATAGAGAAAGTTGTTTAGCGATTCACAAAGCAAGTGTGAAAATATTTCCAAAAAGAATGGGACAGCGTTGTGACGTGTAGTGCTATTTCTAGTACGTAGAACATCAATGAACAAATATTTCTTATCCTACAAAAATATTTGTGAAATAAATTTCCGACTTTATTTTGCCTTGCAGTGAAAAGTTTTTATTTAAACCATAAAAATAATAAGCAACTTACTTGAGAGTCATGTTCTTCATAGACTGTTCGAGACTAGAGGTTTCAATGGTGTCCTTTCTCGTATAGAACAGCATGTACGCGTTCCACCATCTCTTCTGCCTCTTGTATGACACCCTCTTTAGCATCGGATCGAACACCTGGGACATTATCAGAATTACCACGTCACGCGAAATGACTACTTCTCCCCACGTCATAAAGTCAATAATAAGAAAGTAGTTTGAGCTTATAACGCTTTTTAGCCCACCTTATATGGTGATCAATATATTGACAGGCCATTTTGACCATGTATACAGGGTCCTTCTTCATATGTTGACAGTTTTTAAGGGGATAATAAGACCATCAAACTGAACAACTTTCTCTATGGAACCAACGTCAAATCGGGGGAAAATAATCGGTTTTTCCATACAAAACTGCAACCCTACTCTACCCTGTATGGGGGGACAGCAGATTTTATTCGAGATTTCGATGTTGGTCTCAAAAAAATATTTGTTCAGTTTGATCCTCTTAATAAAAAACCCTCAGCGTATAAGTTGGACCCTGTATATGCGCTTGATGAGCTTAACAAGAAAACTACGTGCTGGACAGCCGTATTACATTCCGGCTAAACTGAACTGCCGTAATTAAAAATGGCTCAGTTTTTTAAAACGGCTACCCGATAATGCGGCGGATTCTACAATTTGACTGCGACATTTACATCAGAATAATTTTTTAAATCTTTTAAAGTGACACAATTCATTTGTCAAACTCAAGTCAAACTGAATGAAACGAGCGCAGAGTGATAGTCTCACCTCGCCCATGTACTCGCCCCCGAAGCACTGCGCCTTCATCTCCTCGTCGTCGTGCATCGCGCACTCGGACACGTCCCCGTCGTCCAACTTCACCCACCGGCCCGTCTCACTCCCGTTGTCCCTGTTACCATCAAGTGATGATTTTAGATGATGATACAGTTACTGCTCATTTTATTTACAAAGCTACAAAGCAGATAGGTACACACGTTGACGTACCAACTACTGGACGTAGGGTTCGTGCTCAAAAGTGTCCGAACCAAAAGAGTAACAAAACAATTCCGTATAATGTCGTGCCGGTACTGTAAGAATGTGTAAAAACTTCGCAATCAAAATGAAAAACAATTTCAATAGTTTCAATGCTTTTAGTTTGTTTATGTATTACTGACACGTAATTAAGTTTATGTAGTTTAGTCTGGGATACTTTTTTCAAGAAATTTTAAACCCAGCGTCCATTAGTTTGTAAGTCAAAGGGTGATATTTTTAAGTGCATAAGTTAGTGCGCCAAAGACAGATGCACTCTCTGGTCTCTCTCTCTCTCTCTCTTTCTGGTTTTCTCTCTCTCTCTCTCTGGGTCTCTTTCCTTCTCTCTCCCTACTGAATCTGATGGAACAGTCCCCTATGATCAGGGAAGGAGTAGGATGTAGATACTATAATCGGTAGCAATTAATGTTTATATAATTTCTTCAATAGACCACATTATTTCTCTCAGAGGGAGACAATCATGGGATAACGTTTATACACATCCCAGCTTCTGTTCGGCTAAATACAGCCAGTAAAACATTGACATCTAAAAAATCAATATGATAGATAGTATTACAAATCGAATATAAACATACTAAGAAAATAAAAAAGGTTTTACCTGAGTAGCACATATGAGTAGTAATGACCTCCAGACGCCTGTCCGGAATGCACGACGATACCACTTAGTTGATAGTGCGTCTCTGGAGTTTTTTCTTCACTACCCTCCCATAGCGTGGCATCGCCTTCCGCACGCGCCAGTCCCCATGCTGATTGTGAAATTAATTTAAATTAGAAAAGTCAAATCCACAGAGGAGAGAAACCAAGTAGCATGCAGGTGCAGCCCGTGTGCCACTGATGGTCGATGTGACATATCTGGTCACACATTTCGATCAGAAAAAGGTCACAAGTCACTTTGACCATTTTATGTAGATTCAGTCATAAGACTTACGAACATAAGGTTGAATTTATTATTAATTACACAGCTATTTACCTCGCAACAGTTGTAAGGTAGAAGTGGAACTATACAATGTCAAGTTACAACATACCTGTATAAGGCTCAACGTCCAAATCACGCGGAAACTCGAAGTAGTCGTTAAATTTTATTGCACACACTTTCTCGAAGTCATATTCGAATCTTTTAAGTTGTATGACTAGAACTGGAGGCAGTTTGTTGAGACATAATCTCTTCACTGTTACCACCTACAAAAAACAAATATGCATTTAAACTACTGCCAAAATGCGGTAATGACGCTAGAGGTATTTTCCATGTGAGTACAATAAAGTGTTAAAATAAATCAAAAGTTCTTCAGTTTTGATACAGGCAGGGCCACAAACACCCTAATGGTAATTTGCTTCTAAAGCATAAGCATATGCTAACGACTATATTCCCAGATACGACACACGAAATATTCTGAAACCTCAGAACATCCACGTTTCACCAGTAGTACCGAAACTCTGTCCAGTGTGACGGGGGGTGAGCCCGTTGCCACTTATAATGGACAGTGAGTACGATACATGCCTCGAAATTGATGCATGCAGGTTTCCTCACGATGTTTTCCTTCACCGACAAACCAGTGGTGTTACAAATCGGACATAAATTCCGAAAAACTCATTGGGACGAGTCGGCCTGAAGGGGATCGAACCATCGCCTCCTGCACGGCAGGCAAGGTTACTCGCCACTGGACCACCACAGCTGTAACGGCTTCTAAAGTGTTAAATCAAAAAAGTTAATTTCTAGTCTAAAAACAGATCATAAAAGTTTTTCAGTTTGATAAGTACAGTTTATTCACGGTGTGGCCCCTGTGGCCCTCATGTCAATTTGCTAAAATTAAAGTATTAGTACGGTTTATTAAGTGTATAGGTTGAAAATGTCATACCTTTTTATTACATTTATCACAATGATAAGCGTCTGCGCCTTCCAAAAGCTCTCCTCTCACGTAAGCCTCCAGTGACTCCTGAAGACGAGACATGTTCCGGATATCCAAAGACACGACACTGAATGGTTCCTCTTTGCAATACCTAGGCAAAAAAAAAACTCGTGATTTCTATGGTTTTTTATGGATGGCACGGTTTCAGATTCCTTTCGCACTAGTTAATTTTTCACAGCAGCGTGCTCGTAGCGCTGCGATATCAAAGCTATAGATAGATTCTAGAGCTTCGAGGCGATAGATAGATTGTTAAGAGATCGATACGCTAGAGCTCCAGTGGAGACAACTGGCAACTTTTTGTGCCATCCATCACCACTAGCGATTCGGAAATTGAATTCGATCGCGATTTATTTTATGTATTGCGCGCTGGGGATCAATCGTGCTAAATAAATCTCCACTGAAACGTCATTGGACCGCATGCGTATCACAACATTTTACACATTCGATATACGGAATACAGTTGAAACTGGATTGCAATGCGATGAAAACAAAAACTGAATAAGGATTGAACTTCAATGTTTTAAATCAGCGCGATCGGGACCTTGTACGCGTATCGCAAAGCGATTGCGAGGTCATAGCGAACGAGCTACTCTGTCGCTGTGAAATCGACAGTGTGAAAAATCTGTGAAAGTTCCAATAGTAATAATTTCCTCTTAAAAGCATTGCGATGTTACCTGTGAGGGCAGCCTTTACAAATCTTCTGGTCCGAGTAAGTTCCTCCCATAGTTTTGGCCATGAGTTGCTCCTGCGCCAGAGTCTTTAAAGCCTCGTCTAGCGATTCCACTAGTGACATGAAAAACTCTACCGCATCCTGCTGTTCTCTTAAGTTAACAGGTTCTCCTTGAAGTCTGAAATGTTTATTCATTAATTTAATTGTTTTACAGGGTGTTATAGAAAGGTGTGCTTCAAACTATAAAACTTAACTTTCACTAAAGAGCCAGAATCGAAATCGCGGCAATCTGATGTTTCGTACATTTCAGTCGAGTAGGAATTGCAGTTATGTATCATATGGATTGCATTTTCTTTTCTCGGATTCGATGTTGACTCCAGGGTGAAAGTTTTTCAGTTTGATGGATCAGCACCCTATTAAATAATAAGACCACTTACCTAAAATGCGCCCATAAACCCCTAGGAATGTAGTACTGAAGTTTACTGTAGTGTAAATGTGCAAAAATTGCTTGTACTTGCTTCAATATTGTGATGTTGTAGTCGCCATTGTTCTGGAAATCATGAGAACTGATTATTTTTCTGCTAAGAAAAAACAAACTTTATGAAGATAATTTGAAATTATATAATTACCTCGATACTATTTTCTACAATTGTGTGATGACTTTCACCAGAAAAGTCTTCGTTTGGGTCTGTCGCAGCACCTAAGTAATAGAAAGGGCGTTAAATAAAAATTATAAAAAGGCTCATTTAATGCATTGGTAAACAATGAACGGATGCAGCAGTCGTAACAAAACAATAGAAGATTTGTATTGTGTCCAGATTGTGTCATTCTCTGTACATCAACGTGTTGAAATCTCAACCCAACTGACAGTACAACCACAATCAGGACACTTCACTTGTCAGTTCATATAAATGAGCTAGCGCTGACAAGAGATGAGCACGTGCGATTCTGAGTGCTAGTGATATTGGATTACGCCATTGCCTACTGTCGTTTCCCACCCGTCTTCCACGGGAATACGGTAAAAATTGGTGGGGGCACGAAGTCTCCATACTGTAATGTAGTACCACAGTACTACACTCTTATACTGTGGTAAAGTCGCCATCAGATATATCATAGCAAACAAAGTGGTCAAATAGATTTCTTATTTTCAATAATTTCATTACACATAACCAATCAAAAATATCTCAACGCCTAAAACATCAAATATATCTACACAGTCAGGATATGATCATAAACATCTGAGCAGTTTAGAAAAAAAGACCTTATTCCGTTATAATATATTTCAATTTTAAATAACATTGTGAAGAGATTATTGAAAATTTGTGTTCAGATATTTATGACACAACACAATATTCGTTTAGATATAATTGGTAACATTTACTGTAATTAATTTATTGAAAATTAGCACTGCTCAGAAATATTTCAACATCTTGTATGCTACGATATATCTGATGGCGACTGTACAGGCTACGAACAAAGAAATGGTACAGGTCGCATAGGTTGATGACAGGACTGATAGGCCAATGGCTTTCGACCGTCAGCCGCTTAACACTTCCCAAAGCGAAATAGACTCAAATAGAATTGGATTTCTGCGAATTGAGGTGATGTAAGTCATCGCTCATGACTCGTCACGCGATCTATACAACTGACCTTGCACGGTGAGCAGCGCGTCTCTGACGGCGGGCACGCAGTAAAGCTGCTGTAGGACAGAGTTCATGTAGCACGTGGCGCCGGCGTTCTTCAGCCCAACCAGCCCCGCCGGAGGCCGCGGCCCCACGCACGGCATATACTCCCACTCCGACAGCGGCATCGTCTTGTCTGTTTGTTACAATATTATATTACTACTAGCGTTTACCCGCGACTCCGTCCGCACAAATTATATACCAGATTTTAAGTCAGATCATAAGCTATAAAAAAAGCTTTCAGCAAAATCGGTTCAGTAGTTTTTGCGTGATGCTGTTACAAACATACAAACAAACAGACAAAAATTCTAAAAAAAGTTTATTTGGAGTCAGGGATACCTAAAAAGCATATTGTAACTTTTTTTTGGTTAATATCTTCAATGTACAGACATACTTCTGTTACAGTTTTATAATAGTTAAGATTAAGATGTGAATATTATATTACTATGTGAATTAAGGATGATGATGATGAATATCTTAAATACATCACTTCGGGCTGGTCACAAACTTTGTTACAATTTTAAGACGCTATGCAGACGTCGTACATTTTGCCCTCTAACAACCGCCGTAAATCGAATGTAAGGAAGAATACGATGGTGTGCTAACGCAAACATCCGTGGTAAATTATACACTGACCGGCGGTTATTTTCGACTGCCGCGGATAAAATATCCGTCGTCGGCATAGCGCCTAATCAAGCAGGTGTATCATACATATACACACAAACTCACGACCCTAAGCCTCTTTTTATGGGGGTGCTTTAGACCATCAAACTAAAGAACTTTCACTATAATACCGTACCAACACTGAAATCGCGAAAAATAAATAAGCTGTTCCATACATTTGGGTTGAGTCACCAATTGACGTTTTCTATGGATCAGCAGTTTATTTGCGCGATTCTGTTAAGTTCGCTGGTCTGAAACACCCCTTTAAATATGCAACGCATTTAAGTCAAACTCCTGTATTACACTGAGAAAAAAATGCTACGTATACGTAGCCCGTCGCAGCTTACGTACCGTGTACAGCTTCATTATGAAGTACGAGACAACATAAATACTGATGCAACACTCGTAATCAGTATCGCGACGTAAGCTACGTAAGCTGCGACGGGACGACGTAGCATTTTTTTCTCAGTGTAGTTCTGTGCTCACCGCTATAAAACATGACGTCGAGCAGATGTGCGAGCGCGGCCATGTTAGGCACGCAGGCGTGTACTAGCGCCAGCAGCAGCTCGGTGGCGGCCGCGGCGGCGCCGGCCGACCGGCATAGCGGCGCCGCCGGCTCCGGCCCCGCGCCTTCACCCGCGCCCTCCCCCATGCGGCACCACGCCCACGAGTACGGCCATAGGAACTCCGTCGTCACTTCCTGGTGACATCATTAGAAGGGTAAACCCTTAGAAAAAGTATATATCTAGAAGGAGACTAACGCTTCTACCGTATAAAACAAATGATATCGTAATACCCTATCCATATACAATGCGTGTATATGGATACGGTTTAGAGGCCAGTACTGTTTGCAATTTTTTTTCGACGACCTCTTAGCTTCGACTGTCAATCTTGACATATAACTTATCCAAGGGTGAATTGCTAATATAATTTATTTATCACAAAGACATACTATCCGACATATCGTAGACGTTACTAAAGCCAAGAATAAGTGAGAGGAAGTGTTTCAAATCTCTGTTTCTGTAATTCAAAATAGCCTAAATTTTGTAGTTACATATTTGAAATGGAGTATAGATTCTTTCTTATACTGTGGCTGAACAACTGAAGGATGATTCACGATAGTAGCCTCTAAGGTAAACCGCCGGAACATAGGTCGTCCTGATGGTTAGCGTGACGCGCGGGACTGTTAAGAAAATCATGATTTACCTTTATCAAGCCAGAGTCTTTGTGTTCAGGATGGGCCCCGTACTGGTATTTGATCTGCGCTGGTACATGAGTAAACAGTTCTTTGGTAAGGTTGAGATGGCCTTCTAGCAGTGTATCGTCTAACGTGTCTGGGTTGGCGCGAACTGCTCGCAGCCACGCAACCTGTAACGATGACGATTGTATTATAAATTAGAATTTACCCGCGACTACATTGTTTCTTTTAATGATCTGTACGGAGCTCAGAGCCAGTAGTGCGTTGACATGTTAACATAAGCTAGATGCAACGATGTATCTTGACTTTTCTATTATTAACAGTACAATGCTATCGCAAGCAATAGTTACAAATCAGAGGTTAGCCAGTTATCGATTAATTATACAAAATAATGGTTCAGATTTTGCGTTACTTTGTTAACACCGTAAGGTTTATTTTAAGTACAAAAACACATTTGAGCTAATACAAAAGTATGGAACAGTGGATTCTTTTTTGGCTATTTCGTTGTTAATCCCATTTAAAAAATGGTTCAGTTTGATGGTCTGATCATCCCCTCAAAAAGAGTCAGCATATTAAGAAAGAATATTATATACCTAATTTCATGATGACCAGACTTTCAACTTCTGACCACGACAAGATGACCAAGGCCCGTATTAATAAACCGAACTACAACGTTCTTAAGTCACCTCTTCAGTCTAACCAACGCATACCAAAATCTAAACTTAGGAGCCCGCAAATGCATAGAATTCGTTTATTAATACGAGCCTAAGAGCGAAATACTCAGAATTGTAATCCTAAGATAATGTATCATGGAACGCTTACCTCGACAGCCAGGTCCTCGAGCGTCCTCGCGGTGGGACCGGCGAGGGAGACGAGGCGGCAGAGCAGCTGAAGGAACTGCTGCGCGTGCCTGGCGTGGCGCTGCAGCCGCGCCCCGCCGGCCGGCCCGCGGCCCGCAGCCGCGCCCCCTAGCGCAGTGAGGGCGGCCCGCGCCCCATCCCCCCCACCCCACGCACACATCGCCAGCAGCTGCTCTGCGCACGAAACTCGCACCTGTTTCAAAGAATACAATAGTTATTTGTTATGCAAGGCTGCAGTTGTTTTTTGACGCGGAGGAATCTAGGATTCGCACGCTCGCTCGTGGTTCATATATAGAATCCTGAGCGTTATGAGGGTTTCAAAGGTACGAGACGCAGAGAAACTTTGCTGCCGAGCGAAACACAACTATTTCACCTCACTACAGCGAGGAAAAAAAGTGAATTGCACGTGAATTGAATAAAGAGAAAAAAATATTAATGGTTATTTGTTATACAAGAGTGCAAAGTTGCATTTTAACTGCGTGCTCAATTTTGATGACCGAGCAAGCGAAGGATTCTAAAATTAGAATCCAAAAATCTTTGCACTCGACTGCAACACGTAACTTTTCATCCCACCTCAGCGAGAAAATTACTAAATGCAAAAAAAAACGGGGTCAAGTTCTATTGCATTCACCTGTGCTCATGACCTACAGCATGAGTCACCTTAACCTTACGCCTTGGAGTTCTAAAAACTCTCGCAAGCAGATTTTTTAAATCGAATATGTACGGATTTTTTTAGTGTTAGTGTCGAGTAGGAATAGTTAAAGGTCATAATTCAATCCAAGTGTAAATTGGAGAAATCATCAATGGACTGGATACAAACTAGAGAAAGACTCCGAATTACACTAAATGTATCTTAAAGTAATATTATCTATGCTTCCCTGTGGGTAAAATAATAAGACACGTTACCTGAGGATTGGGGCAGTCGATCATCAAGTAAAGCGCGGTTTCCTGCCACCATGACTCGTGCAGTAATGACTCCAAGTGTCCCCCACCGAGAGCCATACATATCGTCACCACTTCCATGCATTCGCGCACAACTGAAACAAAAATGTTTTAATAATAATATTATCCCATAGGCATTCGTACCATAATTTAAACGACACTCGAAGTCAGGTAAATTGTTTCGTTTTAGCCATTGACATACAACTACTAGACGTAGGGTCCGCGCTCAAAAGTGTCCGAACCAAAAGAGCACCAAAACGTATAAAGAGAACCAATTACGCGACAGTCTTTGTTTGAACGGCCGACTATGCGCACGCGCCGCGCCGTACCGCGATGGGGTTAAATGGGGGTTCTGTATGTAGTACCGTTTTATTTTTTTGTGTCTCCTGTCTCAGGTAAGTCGAAGGCTTTAAATACCTCGAGAGAAGTTCGGCGACAAATTACTGCACTGAGCCCGCACATTGGAGTATGCTTATGCCTTTGTAGGCACGTTTTATTTTTGTCTCTCACCATTGAGAAGCGGAGGGTCATAAATGATTGAACTTACGTGTGACGTCATCAGGATGAACGATGCCTATTATGTCGACGGGCTGCGCGACGGAGTAAGCGAGCGCGTACAATGCGCGCACCGTAGCCGTAGTGGGAACGCGCCACCATACTAGAGAAGATACCGATTCGCTGTCTTCACCGCTAGTCACCACCTATGAAAAGTTATAAATAAGTTATAGCCTGTAGGATCCCACTGTAGGGCTAAGGCCTGCTTCTCCTTTATGACGGGAAAAACGTAATAATCAACAACACTAATCTCGTTTTATAGAAGCTCGTGGCACGTCAGCTTTGGCGTTCGAAACGAGCATCGAAATTAGACAAGACCGGTGCACACCTTTGGATGGTTGACCGATTTAGGGATATTTAATCTTGCGCCTCTCCGTGCTTCGAATGTCAGCATAAGCAATTGGATCTGGATTTTACCATATCAATATTCGAATTTTTACTACAATACAGGTCTCTCTACGGTTTATGATCGCTGAGGGAAAGTGAGAGGGATTTTCACGCACGTTGACGACGTAATAGGCAACTGATCGGCCAATGGCGCTTGCGCGGCGACCGCCTTCCGCTTCCCCCGCCAAAAACAACCGAATTTTATTTCTGCGCATACAAGGACAGCGTTTTAAAACTGCTGCCCGACCTGCATCAATCACTCCGGTGGTGTAGTCTCGAATTTTCTTCTCATTACAAAGGAAGGAATAAATGAATAACAATAGTCTATCTACCTTAACGAATTGACATAATGTACATCTTAAGCTTACCTGCTCTCCAAGAGCATTTGCTAACTTCTCAGCAATTGCTTTGACTATCAATTCACAGCTATGATTGGGCACCGTTTGTAGCGCTTCTCTTAATATTGTTACATCCATTCTGTAAGACATTTCGACATTATAAAAACAATCGTTCTGAATTTCAAAATAATGATACTATAATCAATTTTACGAAAAGTATTACCTAAATTCTTTGTCAAGAGTTATTTCAGACCCATCCGGGGCTAGAATTTCAAACAGGTGTCCTAATGTATATAGTGCTAGTTTTGCTAGTCTGACAAGCGCCAAATAGCCGACCCTGAAATAAAATAACTTCAATAATATACCTTCAACACATTAGGATTCGTTTACACAGTAGGACACATTAGCTTTCGGGAAGCTACGTAGTACCTTCACGTCCCAAATACCGCAGTGTCTTAAAACAAAAGTCTTCGATCAGTTTGTGTTGCCAGTGATGACATATGGTTCACTCAAAGCCTCATAAAAAGGCTGAAAGTCTCCCAAAGGGCAATGGAAATGAAGAGATCCGCGGAAGAACCAGAGTAGATGACCTAGTCCAAAGAATTGCTATATTAAAGTGGCAGTGGGCGGGGCACATTGCTCGAGGAACCGATGGCCAATGGGGCCGAAAAGTTCTCGAGTGGCGACCGCGTACCGGAAAGCGCAGCGTGGGTAGGCCCCGCACACGGTGGACAGACGACCTGGTGAAGGCGGCGGGAACCCGTTGGATGAGGGCAGCGCAGGACCGGTCGTTATGGCGATCCTTGGGGGAGGCCTATGTCCAGCAGTGGACGACCATCGGCTGAGATGATGATGATGATGATGACATTAGGATTAAAGCTCTATTTTAATGCCAAAATAAGCGATTTAGTACCTTCGTGTGTGTGGTGCAGCACCAAGTAGAAAGTCTTTGTCAGATAAACATTGTACGAGTAAAGGTGCTTTCTTGACGCAAGCCAGCTGAAAGCTCCTGCTACGATCTAACTTTGTATCAGATGAAGGCATCACCATGCTGTATAAAACCTACAACAACGAGAAATATTAAAATAGGAAGGCCTATGATTGATTGATTTGTGGTTGAGCTGTTGCAAGCAAGGGTTGTTATGTAACACTGACACCAGCGCTGGTACTTTGTGTACGACCCAAGCTCACCCATATATTACGCATACCTCCGAACTTATGGTATTTTCTTTTCATTCTCTGGAATGCAGTTTTCCTCACGATGTTTTCCTTCACCGCCGAGCTAGTAAATGATAAATACAACCGTACATAAATTCCGAAGATCTTAGTGGTACAGGCCAGGAATCGAACCGCCGCCTCATGATTGAGGCGCTAGCTCTTTTTCTTATGGGCTATCATCGCTCTCAGGAATACATAAGCTTTTCAGTGTCAAAAGAGACTTTGTTAAGTTGAAATAAGTAACTATTTTTATTGACACCTTTATTTTTATTGTTCCTCGATCCAAGCAGGAAGACGACAAATGCCATACGATATGATGAGGCTTTTGGCTACAAGTAATTTTCTATCTTATTTCAACACAGACAGAGTTCATAATTTTAGGTTACTGAAAAGCACGCTTCTATACGACCAATAAAAGTTAACAAATTTATGTACCTCGACATTATAAGCTACCGTAGGTGGCGCAGGTCCATATAACATGTCCCTCAATTTAGTATCTTCTTTACATAAGAGAGCTTCTGTTAATTTCTCCACCTAAAATAATAATTCACATCTATATCACAGAAACAACTATGCGTATCATATTACATCTTCAGTCACATATGAACATATTTTACAGAAAATATAATTAGAATATTTCTTACAGTTTGTTTGTGCCCAGGACATATCTGAGAGAGCAAATGAGCCGCCTCCGTCAGTGGACCGTGTAGTTTTGTGATGCCAATATGTTCCAAGTCCAAAACGAATGGCAAGTACCAAGAACCTTGTGAGAATAGCTGGAAATAAAAGGCACATTTAATTAGGAAATCTATATTTACTATACGCCACATGCATAGTAAGTAAATTCGTAGACTCTAGGCAGAAAAATAAAGAGTTTGTCAATCTAACCATATTACAAAGACCTGAGAATTGAATTAAAAACATCCATATTTCACCATAAGTCGCCTAGGAAAGTCCACTAATTAATTTAAGTGAATATTTGCAGCAGTGGCATTTTGAAAAGGCTTTTCCCTAGGTAATAATGATTTAAGGAGAAAAACTTACGACGCCGGGTAGTGCGTGTTCAGGGGTGGGTGGTAACGGCGGCGACGATGTACTGGAGTCACTGCTCGACTCGTTGGACGAGCCGCAGCCTCCGCTTCCACACACTTGTCCGTCATATACCTGGCAATGTTATTGTTGTTCAATTCCTTACTCACGATTAAATGTCAAACACTTTGTGACCTTTAATGTTGAATAGTCTACATTAATATGCAAGTAATAGCTTATTGTTTTTAACATTGAAAAATAATTTAATTCATTACTAAAAACAGATCGCCTTTTTGTACAAAGAACGAAAAATAAACAATGATCGTATCAGGTTTAAGACCTATACTTTCTAATGCACTTAAGGTTTGTTTCAGCATACATCAACAGGAAAAATTTATAGTATACCTTAGCAACAATAACAGTCTTGTCTCGTAGAGGTATTTGTGAAAGAATCTTTCTATCATGACTTGAATCCAGGAGTTCTCCATTCACGTAAAGCTCTAGTTTATTTACAAACATTTCTAATTTTATATTACTATCTGACGCACATTTAAGCCTGCAACAAAACATATATTTATTATGTTGTTAATCAGATTAAACGAGGAAATTACCACGTTTAATTAATAATAAATACCTTCTTTGGATAGCTGCTCTCAACGAATTCAGCGTTTCGTTAGAGTGTGAAAAAAGTTCAACATCGTCTATTTGTCTTTGGGGTGTTTGGAAATTGAACCTGACTATTATAGTACACTGCCTGCCCCTACCCGACCGGTAGATCGGCAAGATCTGCCTGTCCGCTGAAAATCTTCTATCACATTCATTTACATATTCCTGTATGGCACGAATCACTCTACACATTCTTGTACAACTTTCTGTAGCATCTGAAAAGAGACATCGGACATTTGTTAGAACTAGACGAAACTGTGAATCCGCGCCTTAATTGTTTTTTTTTACACATAATGAAACGGTCCTTTAATAATTTAAAAAACAAGATATTTCACTACTAACAGTTTTATCTGCTTTGGAATACCACAATAAATCCCGTAGTAATTGCTGTAAATTCCATTATCCTCCACCCGAAGCATCTACATCTACACCATCACTTTACACACACATTAAACAATATTGCTCATATCTATTAATTAGAAACGTGTACGCACCTTCCTGCAATTCCATTTCCTTCTGCAGTCGTTGCGTGCGCGCGCAGCACTGTGTCAGGAACGCCTCGTGGTGGTGCGCCGGCGACAGCTGCGGGCCCACGCACGTGCTCACCTCCCGGAGGAGTTCTATGCCACGCGCCGATATATCGTCGTCACATTCTGTTATCACCTAAAATACGAAGAAGTCATTTTGAATGTCTAAAAGACGACATTTGTTTCTATTATCTTCCGAAATAACAATCATAGTTTAGCTCTATAACTCATTCGTGCACATACACGCGTTCTGGGAATTTTATTACTGTGCCCAGACTGCCTCTATGCGTTCATCGATTATAGGCACATCGTGAACGAATCGAAATTGGGCACTGAGTATAAATCTTAAATAAGATAAGCCTAACCTAAAATAATGAGATAAATAATGAAATAATAATGATATTGTCATTTTATAATTTTAATATAATAAGAAAAGAAATATAATAAATATTTCATCACTCACCCTCCATAAATAATCTAATCCTATGAGATCAGCGTCATTAAGTTGAAAACTTCGTCGTTTTACTTTCAGTTTACCTTCTTTGGAGTTAACTGCTTTGAAAAATCTAAAGAAACAAATTGAGAGAATTAAAAATGTGAAAAATATTGATAACTAAAAGAATATAAGAATGTAAACCATACCTTTCAAAGCATTTAATACCGGCGTGTGTTAGTAAGTTTGGAGTTAAAGTCATAATGTTTCGTCGAAAAAAATGTAAGTTAATATTAGGGTCTAAGTCTGGCTCCTCTCCCATCAGTTTGCTAAACCAACGGAAGCACGCCTCCCGATCTCCCAAATGCGCCGGTCTCTCTGCGAGACACACCCAAATTTGTTTCGCCTGCAAAATGAACATCTGATTAAAATTAACCTTCATTGAAGCTCTGTCTTGGTGTCTTCGATGCAAGAAGAGTGAATAGGCATCGTCGGGCGTGTTTTTTCCTGTGTGACTATCAACTCTACGAGTGGGGTCTGAGGGATTTAGTTATGTGCGACTGCGGGTCACCTGACAGCCTCATACATGACGTGGCGTTGGTGAATTAGTACACTCTATGCGTTTCCCCTGTTAAATTGAAGAACTCCATATTTTAACCCGGGCAGCTGAAGAATGGCCGAAATACCTTGATCTCGAAACGGAACCCTCCCCTGATCCAAGCAGGAAGACAAAAAATGTCATACGATATGATGATGATCCTAGGTCCCATCTTTGCTTTCTATCAGGTCAGTCTAATACCCAACACATGGTCGTCATACATTAAAAACAGATAAAGAAAGATATTTACTTGTTCTGCACAAAGCCACAACTGCCCATCCTTTAGCAAAAATCTAAGAAAACTTAATCGTTCGTGGACTTGAGCTCCATGTGGGTATCTGCCATCCGGAAGCCAATTATCCCAATCTATTTCGCTTTCATCTGAAAGTAAATCAACTAAATATT
Organism: Agonopterix alstromeriana; assembly: GCA_963924505.1. Taxonomy (NCBI): domain Eukaryota; kingdom Metazoa; phylum Arthropoda; class Insecta; order Lepidoptera; family Depressariidae; genus Agonopterix; species Agonopterix alstromeriana. Next base: position 11,290,401 of record OZ004665.1, on the reverse strand, counting down.
ATCACAAAGATTCTTCAAACCAAACCAAAAACATTGGTAACATGGCTTCAACATTATGGACGTACCTGCAAGTTTCTTCCGAACTCCATCCATATAATGAGTAAGTGAGTCAGTGACTAGTATGACCAGAGAGTGTTGTGTTTGCAAGCGATCTATGAGTTCTTGGCGCGTGACGTGGGGCCGCACGCCGGTGCCCGTGCCAGCTTCGTACAGGCAACATATCTCACGCATCATTTTTAGCGCTGGCAACACCCACTTTTCATTTGTTTTTAATTCGTCCACACATCTAAAGGCAAAGATAAATTAAACTTGATTTACAGGATCCTAACTCGACTGACTGTTTTTTCAGGGGATGATCAGACCATCAAACTGAACTACTTTCTCTATGGGACCAAAATCGAAATCTGATCGTCCCCTTAAAAACCGTCGGCATATTTAGAGGGACCCTATAGTTAATTCACATTTCCAATATGAAAAAAATTTAAACGATAAAAGAAATGTATTTTGTGTGTATTAAAAGGTATGTATATTGCTTACTTATCCAACCAAAGAGTTTTCTGTGCATCACGATCTTGGCTGCAGCTGTAGTCTAAAATTTTGATGAGGTTAACTAGTGCCACATCCATGATCTCGGTGCAAACTTCATCCGAATGAGCCAAATTCCAGAAAAGAACCAACACCTAGAAAAAAAACTATCGGGTTACATGGGAATACATCTACACATAAAATACACAATCGTGACTGACTGAGTGACTAACACACAACTCACAGCCTAAACCTCTGAAGATAGAATCATGAAATTTGAAATACAGAGGATGTAAGGGTGCACGAAAAAAGGATTTTTCGCACATCTATTCCTAAAGGGGTGCAATGGGGTGTTGAAGTTTTCCGAAATCCACGCGAACAAAGCCGCGGGCAAAAGCATAAGCATATGCTCACGACTATGTTCCCCGAGGGGGTAGTCAGAGATATTCTGAAACCTGAGAACATCCACGTTTCACTAGTGTACCGAAAATCAAAAGCGAGCAGGCAAAAGCTAGTTTTAAATAATAATTTGTGATGGCATAGCCGTTGGACTGATTTGATTGATTGATAGTCGTATAGTTAGAAGACACATAAAAAAAATTATAGTATTACAATATACAGACATACCTTGTTTGCCATAACACCATCCTTGTCATCTTCAGCTAGTCTTCGAATAACTTCTAATAATTTGTCACTTTGCTTTTTACTAGATGTAGCCCAACTTGCCTAAAAGAAAACATTCAATATGTACAAAAAACAAACTTTGCACAATACTAAAGGATCCCACTACAAGGGGCAACGGCCTCGTCTCTCTGAAGATGGACCATACCACGCCCCACGCCAGGCGTCCATCACTCGGCCGTAGGGACCGAGATAAGCAACTACACTTTGCGCATCGTAAGCGATGCGTTTTCTTAGATTTCTGCCACTTGTGCCAGACGGCAACGTCATATCACGCGCTGTACGAAATAATAACAACACTGAGTCACAGTATAAGAAAGAGTATCTAGTACTACATACAGTACGGACACTCCTTGCCTCCCACCAACTTTTACCTCACCCCCTCTGGTTACTTCTAGGCAAGTGCGTATTCCTGTCTCGCTTGCACGCAACAGTATCGCACTTGCTTAACTCTTCTTTTAAATTTTTCCCATTTGTATGAAATACCAGCTATCAGCTGACAGCGTCCAAGGTGTGACCGAGTCAAGCTTCATTAGATACATTTTTGCGTGTACCATCTGGGAATAGGAAATTAAAGCGTGGGAATTTATCGTTATCTGAGTGATATATCCGATACTTAGCAACTAGTAATATGCCCACGCTGCTGCTGGTCCAAGGCGGGTTGGTCGGAGCAAAGAGGTAGCATACCTTGAAACAATCGAATAGATGGTCTAGCTGATCAGGTGTAAAGTCCCAGGCGAGTTTAGCTAACAAGTCGTGCAGATTCTTAACGATCGCCTCATGTTTGCCGTGTTGCGCCTTCCAAATAGCATCCAGGTCGTCTCTAGTCAGCGAGTTCTCTTTGATCATAAACCTAAGCATCTTCTCTAATCTGTCCACGTACTGAGGTTGGTGAAGCGAGTCCCGTAATACTATGTCTACTACTTTGTTCTCACGGATCCAACTCTGAAAAATTATTTAATAAAACTTTTAAAAGTATGCGGCGCACGAAACGACAGTATCGAACTCTCCGGACAAAAAGTGTGCGTGTGGCTAGTGAATATTACATTGATTAGTTCATAACGGACTAAAGAATTTGCGGCAGAATTGCCATCGTTTGCATTAAGTATCGTGAACAAATTTGTATAGGTTGCACCTATTATCTTGGTCAGTACTAATTCCACGAATCTTAACTATAATAAAACTGTAACAGAAGTGTGTCTGTACATTGAAAATATTTATATGAAAAAGATAACGATATGGTTTTTAGGTATCCCGGACGACAAATCAACCTTTTTTAAAATTGTTGTCCGTCTGTTTGTTTGTATGTTTGTAACAGCATCACGCAAAAACTACTGAACCTATTTTGATTAAATTTTTTTTGTTCGATAGCTTATGATCCGACTTAAAATCGGGTACATAATTTGTGCGGACGAAGTCGCGGGTAAACTCTAGTAATTGATAAAACGGCAATGGAATAAAAAGAGATACAAATACACACTTACTGTAATAACGGCGGGCGTGAGCCACTCAGGTTTTGGTTGTTGAGATATTGAACTGATAAGCTGATTAATTTCGTTTAGTGCTGACATTTTGCCATTGAAAGATGACATTTGTAGAAGTCGTAATATCATTTTAAGACGAAACATCTCAAGAGCTGAAATTATAAATTAAATAACTTACTCATGCTAGATATTTACTGATCCAAAGTATTGACTATATGATCAGGTATACTCTTCTCTCGAAAGAAAATTAGGTTACTGCAAGGACAGGAGACTATGAGAGTTGAACCTCATTTTTCACCGAATCGCATTTATCCGTCGCTCCTCCTTTTCTGTCGCTCCGGAACGTCATTTGCAAGGGCGAGAAAGGTAGCGGGAATGCGATCGCACGCGGCAGCACCGGCAGTGCTGCGACCTTTCCTGCTCTAGCCGATGACGTTCCTGAACGACAGAAATGGATAGAGCGTGAAAAAATTCGAATCGGTGCTGGCAGATGAGGCTCAACCCAAACACTTTTTAGCAAAGAAAAGTAAGATACAATACAATTAAATTGAAATCGCTTGCGAAATACATTTTATACATAAACCAATTTTTATTAGAGAACCTACCACCGGATTCTTTGCAACCACATTCAAAATTGTCTTACAAATAGAACATTTAAATGACAAACAGTATTTAAAGTATCAAACATTACATTTACATGCAGAAAGCAGGATGAAGCGCCACAGCACAGAGCATGGTGCGGTGCGACGACGAGGTCGGCCACGGACGATGTAGCGACCGAGGGGCGGACTGACACTGCGCCCCTAAGCAGCTACAGGGTACGCGACCGACCCACTGTACTCCTCCACACCTCCACTCCGCCGCTAGGTGATCCACATTTACACATACAGACGACACGCCATTGATCAGCAGACATTTAACAATGCTGAACAGTTCTTAGAAAACTGAGGTGATATAAGACTATATTAACCGGTTTCCAAATTCATATTTAGATCAGGCGAGGATCCACCGTTGTGGGTACGGTGGGCATGCCCACAACCCTAATTGAGGCCGACAGGCTTTCAAGTTGTAAATTTTCATCGAAATCGGTTCAAAAAAACAAACACACATTTAGTTTTGTAATTTTCGTGAGCAAACAGACTAACGTATTACAGGTTTATTAATTTACTAGTTTCCGCCCTGCGGCTTTGCCCGCGGGAATCTATACACTGTACAAGGTCTTGGCCGGGGTGTCATACACTTTGTATGAATGCAGTGTATCGATACCGCAGTCCGACTCGCACTTAGCCACTTTTCCGTCCCGGATTTAGATTAAATTATTAATAAGGAAAGCACATTGTTTTAAGCCTGTTTTGATGAACCATTTTAGTGCTCGCGCGCTCTATGTAGATGTCATAGTGATTCCAAGAGTATTAAAGAACTTGTTAGTCTTTTGAAAACCAGTTCTTTAGATCTTAACAAAATGATACATCAATGACGTTTATTGATTTCAAATGTATTTTAACTTTAATATTACAGGGTGAAATTGATATCATTAGCATCCTTTTAAACTAAGAGAAAAAATCTGCTGTTGCATACATTTGAGTGGACTCGGCATTAAAGTTTTTTTTTTGTTGCTCTGATCGGTTTGCTCCTATAGTAAAAGTTGTTCAGTTTGATGGGTAGACTCTTAGTTTAAAAGGATGCGAATGATATCAATTTCACCCTGTAGTGTTCAAAACAGGGTTCGAAAAAAATCTGTTTTTTTATATAAATCCGATATATATCCAGGCTAAGAAAAAGAAGCAAATTTCATACTGTAAGGGGATTAAACACTTAAAAATGTGAAAGGTAACTGCAATTAGTTGACTTCACGTCTCACGTAAATAATAAGTTGACGATATGAAAGAAATCGTAGGCACTAAAATATCACGTCTGAATAGAACGAAGTGAAAAACAATATTGAGTTAACGTTTGTCAAATCTTTCGATTGTTACGCTTGCGGGGATTCCCTAGAAAGTGAAAATTATTAACGCTAGAGCACCAGGGAATCCCCATTTTTTATTACCTCGTAAAATAAACCTTAATATGATTTGAAGTTAAGGTTTAAATTTCAATAAAAACCTCGCCGTACTGGTAAGTTAAAGGGGATTTCCCCAACTTTAAATGAGGTTTCCATTTTGGGAAACAATCTAAATTATTCTGAATTGTAGTTTTTCGCTACGTGGTGCCACCATTAATCTCCAAAATTTTTTGTTCAGAAGACGGGAAAAAATCAATTGATACATATCAAGATAAAAATCAATTATAATATATCATGATATATATCCGCTTATATATATCGGCGAACCCTGGTTCAAACTAAAACTGAGCAGTTGTGTAAAGAATTATATGATTATTTCACAATAATTACAATTACATGATCTGAAAACACAGAAATACTTTTTCGTAGAATGATTTGAAATGAACAACATGATAAAGATGGTAAACCCATATCATATCCGCATTACTTCACCATGGGGACAACGGCTGTCTTTCTTCTTAATATCATAAATGGTTTTAATATTCTTCATTCTTTTCATAACATAAACGTGTTGTCTGGCGATTGTCAATGAATGCAGATATGATAAATAGGTGGCAACATGGTGGCGACATTTATATTTCGATCGTAACATAGAACAACATTAAATTAGATATTAAACATTTTAATTTTACAAAGAGAACCAAATTTAAAGCCTGACTAGAGAGATATTAAACCTGCTGTAGAGCAGAACAATCTACTATGACCATTAATGTGGCAAGTATTCGTTCCAATGATTTTTCCGCGATATGATGAGGATTTTTATTTTTCTGGTCAGACTTTAGTTCCGTAGATATATGTAAATTCACAAAATAACTTTAATAAAAAAGTTTCAATATATCCAGACACAGGATGTCTTTAGACGGGAACAAAATAAAACATCACATAAAGTGCAAACAACATGTACTTACATTTGAGTAGACTCTGATGATTGGGCGTCTTCACGGACACACACTTACAGGCGCGGATCAGACATGACACTGTATCGGTTTTATTTTCACTACCTCGCGCTTCTCTCTTCAGTTCTTCATCTGTTAGACTCTCCAAAAGTGTGGGGATGCACTCCTGAAGGTAATTATTAAGTATAAGTACGTTTGGTGGGTAGCACCTGTAATTGGCATGCATACAAAATCTATTACCCTTGTCCAAGGCATTGTATCATAAAATGATTATATGTAATGCTGTTGGCGACCCAAATAGTAGAAAGAAGACCGATGATACGGAAATAACAGTATACAGGGTGAATTTGATATTATTAGCATCTTTTTAAACGAAGAGTCTACCCATCAAACTGAACAACTTTTACTTTGGGAGCAAACCAATCGGAGCAAAAATAAAATCTGCTGTTCCATACTAAACTGCAATGTCTATTTGACTCAAATGTAGGAATGCAACAGCAGATTTTTCATTGCTCCGTTCAGTTTGCTCCCATAGTAAAAGTTTAAAAGGATGCTAATGATATCAATTTCACCCTGTATATTCTGTGGCGATGATTGTTAAACCAACAAGAGTGAGGTCTTTAAATAAGATGGCGGTGAAAGACAGGTTGCATGTACTCATTTTCTAATTGAAGTATAACACGAATTTACTAGCAGAATTTATTTATAAGCTATAGATTATAAAAATCGGATTAATGTTAAAATATAATGATCAAATAATTATGATTGACCTCTAAAAAATTCAATTTGAAAATGGATGAGCATGTGCAAAAGTTAATAAATAAACCGACTGGAGTTATGCAAGCAGACCTGGTCCATCCCCATCCCAGAGATCCTTTTCACCCTATGAATACTGAATCAGCCTTGATGCTGATGATAACAACAAGTACATCTATCTCTTATACTAATAATAATTTTACAATTTGTACTGCTGATTAGGTCGTGTAACTTTCAAAAATACCACTCCTGTTTGAGGCAGATAGCAGTGAAATTAAAATAAACAAAAAAACACGTCATTATTATGAACAAAAAGTTGACACTCATTAATGGCTTACCAAGACAGGTAATAAGTATGTAGTGACTGTGTGCGGCGTGAGGAGATCGTGGCAAAGGCCCAGAGGTCGCAGGAGCTGCCATACGGCGGCGACTCTAGTCTCGCCGTTTGTTGACTGCTCTAGGGAAGACGGCTGTTCACTGCGAGCTGGTGTAGAACACTGAAATAGCACCAATATTTTTATTGTTGGCACATAACTCATAGAAATGATTTCCAACATTATAATTTCAGCCAGACGACGTCCACTATTGAATATAGGTGTCCCCCAATGATCTCAACAATAATTTTGTGAAAACGATGATGAGCAAGATTGTTGGCGAAAACTTTTTAGATATTTACTCTGCGTCTCTGGGGTTCACTGCGTGGTCACTAGCTGCAAGATTTGATCCTTTTATACATTGGGTATGGGTATGTAACCAATTATGAGACTGCAATTCTCTCATTCATACTGTCAATAAAATAAAATGTTTACATACCCCACTACTTTCAGCAACCACTGTAACACTTTCAGTACCATCAATTTTGTTAATTCTGCTTTCCTCTATTTCTTTCTCTGTGATTTCGGTGGAAACTTTCTCTTCAGAATTTACAGATGTTGTCAGATCCGGCTTTTGAAAACCCATGATTGCATCAAAACGGTCCCTAAGTTTTATGAATCCTCCTGCCTGCCCAAATCTGTTGTAAAAGAGGAACATTGAATAGAGAATACTAAATTTGAATGAATCTTGGGGATCCTGTAAATTTAATAGATATTATGTCTGTAAATACTAGCTTCTTTAGCCCAGGACTTTCTCATTCCCATTTCTATAGTTTTTAAGTTGGAAGAACTGGACTGTTCATATTTCTAATATCTCTATGTTTTATCTTGCTCAATAAAATGCTCAGAAAAGTAAACTGAACACTTTTGCTTTGCAGACAACAGCATTTAAAATATCAAAACCAAAACATACACATTGATGAGATGAACCAGCCATCCCCTGGGCGTGCGGTGATCCTGAGATCTGGCAAATCCTTCCGGCTCTTGTGTTGAACCTTGCCCAGTTGTTGTTGGGTTAGTTGTAACTGACAGACCCTCACTAGTTCTTGAAGCATTAAATGTGTGAAATCTGAAAATTTTGCATCACTTGTAGACATTCTTCTTATAAATTGACTGACAATGATTGTTAAATTCAATTCTTACTTGTTATTAGGATTGAATGCCATAGACAGTAAATGCAAGAATCTTGGGTCATCCAGTTTCATAGCACATAGTTTAACAAGCTTTTCACAGTTTGAACGGACGCATTGTTGTATGTTATTTTTCCATGATGAAACTGCATCGTCTGTTAAGATCTTTGTGAATGATACTGTGAGGGCGTCGTTGTAAAATCTTTGACACGCCAGATGGTTCCCATCTTCACCTGTTTTCAAAATTTAAAATGTTTCATTTTTGACACAACAATCAATACTTGTACAATACGTTTCACATTTTAAGGGGTATTTCAGACCATCAAACTGAACAACTTTTACGATGAGACCAACATTGAAATCTCGAAAAAAAGAACAGCTATTACATCTCTTTTGAGGTTACACCCTGTATCGACGCGTAACGTAATGGCCCGAGTTGTTGATAGACTGCTGTTCACTACAGGCAATCACTGACCAGAGTAAATACACAAAACAGACAAAACTTCCCTCTAATTCCCTGGTATCTGAAAATTTCCAACGAAGCATACCTGAGGACTAAGGTATGCTTCGTTGGTTTTGTCATGAGGAGATGACTGACAGCAGATGTACAAAATAGATCTATACGGGTATCTCCACATGACAATAGTGTGCGAATATTAATGGAAGTGTCGGTAGAAGGCGCCCTTTTTCCGCTCAGGAGAGGTTTCTCTTGAGCGGAAAAGAGACAGGATCGGCGAACACTCCACCGACAAGAGCTCTTAAATAAGATGATAATAATTCTCCTGTGCTGGAAGTGTGTAGAATTGAAATATTGTCTAGTTCAAATAGACACCTACAGACAGATGTCAGTCATATAAGTAAATGTTTATTATATCTTCACCATACCTTTGACAGCCAGCTCAGTAGCCGCTATAAGAAGTGCCTCCAGCTCCTGCTCAGGTAATACTGGTATAACCCAACGAGGATGTGAGATCTTCTCTTCTAGAGCTTTTAACTTCGCCTCGGGGAACGCCATCTAACAAATTAATTTAAGATGTTTTGGACTCAAATAATCGATCACAAATAAAAAACTAGATACACCACTAACTCTTCAATAATGGCAGATTCAAAAGTATATCTGAGGGCACTTTGGTCTTATTATTGCTCTACCTTGCTGACAGTAACATGTCAATTTGGACAAATATTTGCTAAAATTTTACATGAGACCATCCAATACCTATGCCAGCTTCCTGCATGACACTGTGCATCCAGTTCTTTTATTTATTATCAATGTTACGTTACTAACACAGAGAAAACCTGTTAACATTATTCAACATAGCTTAGAGTGTAATGCACAAAATCCAAACAATTTAAATAAGCAAATCTTCATAAAAACACATGTATATAATAGCTAATATTGTTTTGGAAAGACAAGAATGATATGGCGTTTGAATATGCATATCTTTCAGTAGATACTAGCTAGAACAGTCCAACTTGATCCAGCATTTTGACACAGCAGCCTAAGCAGATTAGGCAGAAAAATGCTTGAGCACTTTTTCAGTAGTATTTATATAACAATCTTATTTAATTCTGACATGAGCTAAAATAGTATGCAGCAGTAAAATCTTATCCAGCCGACAGCAGCACCGTTTTGAGCTAAGTTTGAATGGCGACTAAGAACAGTCTTTAGCATAAGGGTTTATGGAATGTTTTTTCCAATGTGAATTCTTGTAACATCTTTTTTCAATGTAAATGTTTTAGTTAATATCTTTTTCCCTGGACTTCAAATGACTTAGATTGAAAAGATAATATGACTAAAGTAGTACACGTAGTGAGGGAAATCCCAATAGATTAGACAGTTCTTAAGACAACATTTAGGAAAAACAAACTTGTTATTGAAAGACTGTAAAGCAGTATACTGAATGTATAGGAAAGAAACCTTGTTTTTTTTAAAACTATAATTTCTAAACTGCGTTATTTGAATAATAAAATAAATATTGGTGCAATTCTCTCTGCTGCACTGAATGTGGTATTCTTTTAGTGCATTTACATAATGCGTTCAGAGGTAGAACTACGCTTGGTGCATCCTATCACATTTAGATAAAAGTGTCTATGTGTTGAATCTGTGTCCTCACGCAAGCCTTCGAAAGTTCCAGGCAACAGCCCATGAAATACCTTTCTGAGATACAATAACAATAATTCTTAAATGTTTACTGTGCACAGTATACATATACATAAGACATTTTTATTACTACCAATTAGTAAACATAGATAACAATTTTAATCTGAAATAGGATGACACAACCATTTTGTATAACGAAATTATTATACAGACAACCTTATGACTTTCACAGGTGTATGCACTTAAACAAAAGCTAAAGGCAGTTGAGTCAAATGTTATTTAAAACTATTATAAATAGGTAGTTATTTTTTTGTGTGTAAAATTTGGTGTGCAAATAAAGAATGTTTAATTATGGTGTCTAGTGCTATGTTATCTTATCATCAATAATAATATTATTCAGTGACACTAATTTAATGAAATTGATATTTATTAAAGTTGCATCCTATGAATCAGTAGTCAAAAAGATTTTTTTTAGATAATAAGGTCCTTCTTAATATGCTGACACTTTTTTAAGAGGATGATCAGACCATCACACTGAACAACATTCTCCATGGCACAGACATCGACATCGCGAAAAAGAAATTGGTTGTTCCATACAAAACTGCAAACCTGCTAGAGCCAAATGTATGGGACACCAGACAGCTTTTTTTTGCAGATTCAATGTTGGTTCTATAGAGAAAGTAGTTCAGTTTGACGGTCTTGATCATCCCCTTCAATAGTGTCAGCATATTAAGAAGGACCCTGTGGTCAGATTTATAACATGTGAATATGGTAACGGGGACACATGGGGTATGTCACTTTGTGCGTTTTTCCCCAGATAGTTGGGACATTGCAGTCTGAATCACCTGAAAAGAAAGATGATTCCGTGCTTCGGATGGCACGTTAAGCAATATGTCCCGGCTACTATCTCCGGTAGTAGTGGTCATTATATAAAAACCATATCATAGGCTGTGAAACGGTTTGAAAAAACTCTGACACCAGGGCTATGTAAGACTAGATTTTGCCCGCATGAAGATACACACTGGTTATGGCTCCTGTTATCATAAAGTGATAAAATACCAGTTTTGAAGCCTAATCATAAGCTTCATCAAAGACAACACAACACCAAAAGTTTCATCAAAATCGGTCAAGTAGTTTTTGCATGATACTCACACAAACAAATAAACAGACAGACAAAAAATTAAGGGACACCTAAAAACCTTATTGTAACCTTTTTTGTGTAAATGTCTTCAATATACAGATATGCTAATGATACAGTGTTATAATAGTAGGTTGAATATAGGAAGCTTACCTCCCCGGGCATCTGATCTTGTTCTTTCATTGATATTGTCATTATTTTATAATTTGATTATTCATTGCCCCTTCTGAAAAAAACAGCACATTTTCTTAAAATCTACTGCAAATTACAAGTACTACACTTCCAAGAACATTTTCATCCAAAACAATTTTATATTATAAAAGTGTTGAGAAAATTGAGCCAATATATTTACAACTACCTTATGGACATAGCAGTGCACATTTATGTATAGGGTACGGAGTGGAAGGCGTAATTGCCGGGCCAGGCGGGTTGCCGATAATAGTACAATAATACAAAGTGAAAGAGTTAATCTTCAAACGATAGGGCAGAAACACTATCCTACAAACTACGTACTTTCATAACTAACAGCATATATGAATACATTTTTTCGACCTACGGTCAAAATTATTTTCGTTAGGACTTCGATGCGGTTTTTTTCAACTTATGTAATTTAGGTAGCCCAAGAGGGGTTAAAACAAAATTCCACTATTTCACGAAGTTATTACACAAAATGTAGGGCAGGGGAATCAGTGCAAAAAGTAAGATCCATTATTACAAAATAATAATTCCAGGATCAGCCGGCGCGACAAAATGGCGTCATTATCCAAAACAAGACAAAGCAAAAAATTTCTATAAAACTAATCGGAAGTGGTCTAATTGCAATCTGAAGTTTGTAGATAATTTTAGCTATTTTATTTACCTTCAACACAAACTCAAATTACTGAAAAATCCTCGAACTTATATCACAAAATTCGTAATGCACTACACTTTTTGACGTAAGAACGAAAATAGATGAAAAATTTGACTGAGATCTTTTATAGTAGACCGCCGATGAAATAAGAAAGTTTAAATTATGCATTAGAAATTGAAACGTAAATCCAAACTGCGACGAGTAAAACCATTATGTATCACGAAAATTAAAACACATTATTTTAATAATAACAGTTATGTAGTAATTTCGAAACGTTCGAACTTATACGAATAAAAAAATGGACTCAATGTATGTGTACCATAAATAACCTTATTTAAATTTGACATCCCTCTATTGTTTATGATATGTTCGGATACATTTTTAAGGTTAGTGTCGGAGACTCATCCACATAATGCTGTGTACACACCAGCCCAACGAACGCCAGCGAAGGAAATTCAGCGTTGGCTGCCACATGCTCGTTGGCCTTCGAAGGTACGTCCAAATACATTTAGTGGTCGAACAAACGATCGTTGGCACTGATTTGGGCTCGCATTTGCAATTTGATCTCTCTCTCTCTTCAACACTCTCTCACTTCAACTGAGCGTCGGTTCGTTCGTTCGCCTTCGGCGAACATCCATACGGAGTTCGATCGAATGGGTCAATTTCTTTGATGTTGCCGCTACGCTTTGGATCGCGCCGGCACACGCCAACGAACGTTCGTTCCCGTAAAACCCATTCGCCAACGAAAGCCGGCAAAACCCATTCGCTGGCTTTCGTCGGGCCGGTGTGTACGCAGCATAAAGGTGCAGATAGACATGCGCAATGATAGCATGCTAAAAAAGAGCATGCTATGAACTGTTTACATTTGCTAGCATTAGCATGCTAGATTGTAGCATGCTCCTGTATGAGCATGCTTAAAGCAAACAACTCGGTACACTTGCTATTGTAGTAAGCTGTTTCTGTGTGAATAATAAAATTAATGTCTTTTCGTCTCCCCAATGTGCCATTTTTCACGACACAACTCATTCAATATACTATTCAAACAATAATAGTTAAAACTAATCAAAATAGTAATAAACGGCGTGAAATCGATACTGAACTGACAGAAGCATGCTAATAAGCAAACACGTCTACTCTTGCTAAAAGAGTGCGTTCCACCGCCCCGCACCGCTGGTAGCATGCTCGAACATCAACAGCCGATCGATTTTGAAGTAAGCATGTTAATTTCTAGCACGTCTGTTCACACATGCTACTAATGAGCATGTGTATCTGTATCTATATTTTTTTATATCTTTACTCTTATTCGTAGCACATAATATTTCCACATATTCGATAAAGATGCCTAGCATCGCATTACCTCGTTTTGTGTAAAGTTTCGTAGCAAGAGAAGCGCCTTAAAATCCGCTTGTATCTGTCAGTGTCATCTATTTGTCACTGTTAGTGTCAAATGACATTTCGTCCATTTGCGCTGCGTCCCGAATTACGCCGACAGCGCTGTGAGCGCGATAAATGTCGTTCCGATTTGACGTGAGCGCGTCCACAATCGAAAACGTGACGTCATTCATGACGTCACTACCGACGCCATCTTGCAATAACAGTGCTCACGGTTCGTGGCGTTAGCACTGTGAGCGAGTTGTCAAAAGAGACGTTTGATAGTTTTGTTCTAGTAAATTTTTGAGCGAATTTTCAAAAGTGACGCTTGACAGTTTTGCTGTCCTATATTTTTGGTTTGTTTAGGTCTCGATTTAGGTTTCTTTAGTAGTACTGGGTTTGATTATGTTCTAAAAAAGACGAATAAAAGTTTAATAACGATTAGTGATGAAGAAAATAATGTGAATATTTGAATGTTGTGGTGTGAACGGTGTGAGCGCGATATCTAGCGTTCCGAATTGGTAGAACGCTATCAGCGCTGTCGGCGCGCTAACGCAAATGAAACGGGTTTTAGCGCTGTAATCGATCACAGCACTGTTTTTATGAATCGGAACACACCGTTGTTCGACATTCGTCCCAATTTTTTGAATGAATATTAAGAAAATTACTGATTCCTATTTGTATAATAGCCAAGGCCAAAATGAACCCAAAATGTACAGAAGCTAGAAGTCGAGATGAGAAACCTTTCGATGGACTTCAAATACAAAATGCTGACGCCCTGCAGGGGTTGCTTGGCCGAAGCCCCTGTCCTCGTTGTGGAAAGTCACGAATGTATTTTTGTTACACTTGTTTCGTTCCAGTATCGCAGCTCGAAGGACGGATTCCCTTATGCTCGGTAATTGCTAAACTAAACTATGATTTTGGCCCACTATTGGTCCTGTCAGAACTTAAATATGATAACCTAAAGGGCCTCATTCACGGTAGTGCACCCCGCCGTCTGCCGCAGGTCTCGAGACGCATCCGCAGGCCTGCGACAACATTCACAATCCTGCATAAGCGGCAGACTGCCGTAAATGGGCACTTCTACTCTATCCTCGAAGCAAACCTATTGAATTATTATTATTATTTATGATACACTAGCAGCTTAGAGCTGATGCGTGTTGGTCAAGCCTATTTTTAAATGAGTTCACTGAAATCACACTTATTCCAGTCTCAGGCAATTTGTTTTACTTGCGAACTATATGATTGGGCAAAAAACGTTTCCAGGGGTTGCTTGTACACAGCGAGCCATCAATTTTAAGGGAGTGACCTCTGAGATTGTAGTTCTGGTTCATTCTGTATAGATGTTACCATTGTATGTAATAAGATGTAAAATTGATACCATTTATGCTCACCTTCATGTCTCAATTTATTCTTCCAGTTGCCAGTGAAAGTTGATATAATTAAACACCGTCGGGAAATCGATGGTAAAAGCACAGCAGCGCATGCAGCAGTCTTGGCTCCCCATGACGTGAATGTTTATACATACCCCAATGTGCCAGAGTATGTACTCGATGGAAGAACTGTCTTACTTTACCCTGGAACTGAAGCTATAAGTGTCCCAGAATTATTTACTGGAAGGCAAACTGTTGTCACTTACTCAGACCACCTGCTCGCAGAACTACCATCAGGATATAATGTAGGAACATTGATGAAGAAAATCTTCATAAGCAACAGCTACAGTAAAGAGATATTTCATGTAGACAAACTTCCTATAGACAGAGTTGTGTTAATAGACAGTACTTGGAACCAAAGCCGAGGTATCTATGCAGATGAGAAGCTTCAGAGTTTACCCAAGATAGTCCTACAGAACAGAGTTTCACAGTTCTGGCGGCATCAAAAGGGAAGTCCTAGATGGTACCTTTCCACTGTAGAGGCCTTACACCAGTTGATGTTGGAGTTGCATTTGTGTGCGTGGGGACGGAGTAGAGACTATACAAGTGACCTTACCATGAATTATCCAATACATTGTGAAGATGATCATAGACATTGTAAGCCTTATGTCGGGCAGTATGACAATTTATTGTATTTTTTCAAATTCATGTATGAGAAACTACATACGCTTTACAAACATGAAGATTTATTATCATATAAAAGACCTATGACATAATAAATAAATAAGAAAACAAAGTTTTATTATTTACACGATATAACTGCAAAAAGGGGTTGGGTAAGTATATAATTAATATGAATTATGTACTTTGATTGGGTAATTCAAGAAAAAAACAAAACATATAGTATCAATGACCATTGTATTATAAAATATGGGATTGGAATTAAGTATGTATTATAACTATATTATATCATATATTATACATAGCAAAGAAACAAAACTTAGAAGCACTATTTACTATAAGACATTTTTTCTACTGTTACTGTGTAGATGCAACATTTTACTAATTCATGTAATATTTTTTTTACAACATTCATTTTTTTTTCTTGAAGGTTACAAGATTTACTCATAATACCTACTGTTCACCACAAATGTAGTGAAATCAATAAATGTACGCATGGAATTTTACATACAAAATGTTGTATGAAAATGCAAACAAATTACAACAAAACATAAATATTGAGTTTAAAGACAAATAAACTTCAGTTGACTTCATTATCTCAAATAATGATATTGTTCTTAGAAAGAAATGAATCTTCTGTTAATTTAATGAAACTAAATCAATCTTATAGTTTGCGTAAGTCTAACACAAATACACTGCCGTCGCTGGCACTAGCACCTACTTTAGTACCACGAGAATTCCAGCAAACTTCAAAAATACCACCCGTACCTTTATAAGAGTGAACAAGTCCACCTGTTTGTGTTGACCAAATGTGTACACACTTGTCAAATGATCCACTCGCTAGGAATTTACCATCTGGAGAAAACGCAACACTGTACACAGGTTCCGTGTGCTTCGTCAATGTATGAATACATACACCTCTTTCTACATCCCATAGGCGGACAGTGGAGTCAAAGGATGCGCTGGCTAAGATAAGGTTCATGTTAGGGTTCTGCGTTCCGGGACCAGTCGGTGACCACTTGATAGTGTAGATCTCCTTTGAGTGAGCTTGTAAATCATGAACACATGTGTCTTGCTTCATTGACCAAATCTTCAAAGTCATGTCATCTGAACAGGATGCGAGGAGTTGTCCTTGAGGATCCCATTTAATTGCATTTACTTCATTCTGAAATTATAAAAAAAAAGCACACAATTTAGAAAAGTTACAAAACGAGGGTAGGTCATAATATTATAATAACATTTGAGGACTTACAGTGTGTCCTTGGAAGCTCTTAATAGGCTTATCAACATTAAGCCTGCAGACATGAATGCACTGATCAGTAGAACAAGATGCAAATGATGTGTTGGTCTGCCAGTCTACGTCGAGAGCTGGTGCAGAGTGGAAGGAGAACTGTTGTGTACATTGTCCTGATGCGGCATCCCAGATAATTGTAGTCTTGTCAACCTGAAATTATACTAACTAGTTATAATTTGTGGCTTTTATAACATTTAAGGGTCAGCACACATCTAAATATAACAATTTGGTATGTCAAGTTCTTTTTTAGTCTTCATTTAATATTTTTTATGGATAGACGACATAATTTTAAGAAACATATTAATGTTGGCTTGCTTGGTATGCACCCAGTGATGCATCCAAATTAAAGTGTCTAGGAACTGTTACACTCCCAGTAGATTGTCCTGTGGACAATCTACTGGGAGTGTGGATATATATCTTTATATCTTTTTCTTAAGTCGGCGGGTCTGAGTCTCTTCCCTCATTAGATTTTGAGCTAATATATTTGGGTGGTTGTGAATGTATTTTTTTTCATATTGTTCAGTTATTTTAATTTTACCAAGGAGTTCACAGGTTGTTCCAGTGACATCACTGGACGTAGCGAAAAACGACGTTATTTTATTAAAAATATCTGTAATCCTTTCATTTTAAAATCTCTGACTTAGAAAATATTATTATTGAGACAATTATCTCGAAATGGTTTTCGATTCAGCCCTTAAAAAAAAACTTGACTTACCGAATTAACATAGAGGTGAAAATTGCGGGCAAGAGAAACGCAAACACACATCTAGATATAACTCTTTCATACTACTTTCAACAATCAATTGATTAATGAAAACTGTTCAAGCATTTTTCCACTAGATGTGACCCTAAAGGTATCTTGAGGAACAATTCTGCCACAACAGAATTAAGAAGGCTAGTGTGAAACAAAACATACCCCAGCACTTAGAATGTAATTCCCTCGTTTATTCCACTTCAAAGCAAATATAGGGCCTTTGTGTTGACCTAATGTAGATGCTAAGGTTCCATCTGTAGTCCAGATTCTTGCATATCCATCATAAGAACCTGTCGCTAGTAGATTACCATCACACTGTGGATAGAAAACAACCAAAATTACATACAACAGATATAATTAAATAAATAATAATGATTCTTTATTTCACTCCAGAAGACGGAGAACTGTGTGTTGGGAGGCAGTTTCTTCCCCTGTTACAATAAGTAGGTACAAACCAACATAATTAATTAATTAGGTACAGTACTGTAGGCCTGTTTCACCACTACACCACTTTGACAGATCGTTAGACATATCATATGAAAGATATCTCAAATTATCTATCATATAAGCTAACAAAAACTTATCCAGAAGTGTTGAAAAAAGCCCTTACTGCTTAAAAATAGTAGTAATAATTTGTTGGTTAGGAATTATGAAATAAATAATATGCTGTAAGTTCTCCAAAATGGAAATAAATAAATAAATAATAAATACTTACATTCCAGTCTAGAGAAGTAACATCTTTGTTACTGGGTACTTCTGCTCCACCCTTCTGGATACAATGCCTTAGTACTAGCTGATTTGGAGTACTGGTTGGATTATCTGACATATCCCATATTCTGAAAAATAACATTGAAAACTTCAAGATAAATTGATGGATCAAACAGTGAACAGACATTGAAGTGTTTAGAATTAAACATTTCAATGCGTTCCCGATATTAACATTATTTAATTATTATTTGGTTATTTGTTTATTTAAAGACTAAATATTAAATAACCGCATAACTCTCAAAAACTATGTTAGACATTGAAATGGTTTTCATATGTCCCTTTGCAAGGAAGTTCCTTAAGAAACAGTGCTCCTTTCACTATAAAGATGAGAGGTGATTAAACATTGTTCACCATAGCTTCCAAAGCAAATTGGTGGAGGAGTTGAGGAGATTGGAAGTATTCCATTATGGCTAAATCAGCTATTGATGTCCACTAAGTTTTGTATTTCCATGCTAAAATGGATGTTTTGACACATGTCACTAATGGAAATTTTAATCTCATAGAGATGCCAGAAAAAGACCGACCTTACGAGGTCCCTTTTTATTTGGATCTGCAATTAATATAAAAATCAACAAACCTTGCAGTGCTGTCCCCAGACCCGCTAGCAAGTAGATCTGTGCTGGGGTTCCACGCACAAATGAACACTTCAGATTCATGCCCTCGCAGCACTGTGGCTTTACTCGCCGGTATTTCTATAGACTGATCAACCTCCATGTTCTCTGGTGCACTCGGAGTGGCCGCTCCACCAGTAGGAGCAGCTGTTGTGCATGTTGTGTTCTGAAATTGTATATCCTGTTCATTAACTCAATGTTTAATAAAGATTTAGCATATACTTAAAGGTATTGCTTTCATTATCATCTTATGCATGAGCAACTCTCATAGACATAATGGAGATGTTGCCATTTCCTATCCTAACTGCAAATGATAGATAGAATGCAATACAAATGTTTTGTGTCAATCAGCAAGTACTGTGGTGATCCCTTTCTACGACAACTGTTGAGTCTTTTTGTTCAGTTTATGCAGTCTATTTAGGCAGACTATATCATTAATTTATGCATTACCGAACAAAGGTTTGTTTCTGTACTAGCTGCCTTTTTGTATCATGTATATTTTAGTATAATATTACTGGTTATGTTTTGTTTCATTTTTTACATACATACTACATATACTCACGCCTGTGTCCCATTGGGGTAGGCAGAGACAATGGATCACCATCGGCTACGATCCTGACACATTCCTGACGCCTTTGCCTCTTCCACAGTTATAAGTTGTTTCATGCATGCTCATCGGTTTCGGGTACATTTGATCTGACCCTTCTTAAGTAAGCTGCCAATTTGGTCCGCTTACGTATGTCTAGGGTGACCCTTTTCGACTGTTCCATTCACACTCTCTTTATATATTTCATACGTCAGACTACTATCACTCATCCTTTCCACATGACCAAACCATCTCAGCATTCCCTTTTCAATACTTGTCACTATATCCTCTTTCAATCCACATCTTCTTCTATTTATTTATTCAGATTTAGAATTACTAACAAGCTTAACACAGATACAAGCACAGTTCTAAAGCTATTACAATAGGCATGTGCCACCTTACTTATAAGCAACCTCGGCATTCAATCGGACAATCGTAAAAAAATGTATAATCATCTAATATATTTTATAGACATTTACGAAAAGAAAAGACTACAAAAGATACATACTTCGACCCCATTCTGTTCACCGCCAGAGCCCGGTTCTGCTTTTATAGCTTGTTTCTGTGCATTGTGAGCATTTTGACGCGCAGCCACTATGTCAGGGGTGACCGCGTCGATCAGACTTAGGCTCTCCGTGAGACGTGTTTCTGACCCTGTGGTTTTAAGATATGGATCGTGTTTATATAAAACGAACAGTAATTATAAATCGAGAGACAAATAAAATGTTATTATAACTGTAATACCATCTTCTCCAATAGTGATTTCCGCCTCGGTGTACTGTAAACCTTTCTGCAAAATATTGAGTAGGGCTGCCGGCGGCACGAGCGCCCCGTTGATATTGCTCTGCGATATGTGAGATTCTATACCAAATGTGTATGCAGAATGATGGAACCCTGTAAATAGTAATTTTCGAATGCTTTATGCTCCACTTTTACGAGGAATTTTATGACAGCGTGATAGCGTCTCCAGGTTCAATGAACTATACCAGATTCCTGAAGGTAGCGATACACGAGGAAATTCACTTCGTCACTGGAGAAACTCATTTTATTCAACTTATGTTCCAAAACATCCAAAGGAATTTGTAGAATTCATTAATTTACAAGAATACACAAGAAAGAAAACAGAATTCGCGTTTGACATCATCCATTTCACGGCCATAGACTAAAAAAATATATAAATTCACAGCATAGATAATAAAATTAAATGCTATACGAGCCGGATATAAAGACGAGGATACACCCATCACACTTTTAGCAAAAAAGCTGGAACTCAAGCTCAAGTATCATCCCATCATCAAAATAAAGAAAAAATAACGAATGGCTCAAAAAGACTAGTATCCAGAGCCGTTTAAGACATTTAAAAAAAATTCACTGTCACTGTCAAAAAGTTCGATTTCGTTTCGGTCAGTTGGTCGGCGTCGAAGAAAACAAAAATATGGTTTGAAAAAACGGGAGATTTCTCAATTTCGAATGCATAATGCTTTTATTGAACTAATTGAGCAATAGCTACAGTATTAATTATATTAAGTAAATGGTTTGTGATCATATCGATAGATGTAACTTGGTTCCGGTCTTTGTTTTCGCTGATTGTGAACTTCATCCACATTACTAATGGAATCTTCAACTGCAAATAATCTTGCCGGACAACTACATAAATTGTGCGTGGGATTATCGTCAGATCCAGGTCAGACAATCAAAAGATTATTACTACCAATTTGCTATCACAATAGCAAACATGCTCAATGCTCCTAATAAAATTAACTGAAAATATTTTAAGGTGATGATCAGATCATCAAACTGAACAACTTTCTCTATGGGACCAAGTTCGGTTTGCAGGTTGTATGGAAAAGCAGTTTTTTTCGCGTTTTTGACATTGGTCCCGTAGAGAAAGTTGTTCAGTTTGATGGTCTGATCATCCCCCTTCAAATAGTGTCAGCTAATTTTGTTAGACCTTATACAGGGTCCTTATGCTGACACTTTTTTCAGGCGATGATCAGACAACTAAACTGAACAACATTCTCTAAGGGACTATCATCAAAATCGCGAAAAAAATCTGCTATCCCTTCCATTCGGCTCATGTAGGTTTGCAGTTTAGTATAGAACAGGTGATTTTCTTGTAGGTGCCATGGAGAAAGTTGTTCAATTTGATGGTCTGATCATCCCTTAGGATCATCCCCTTATAAAAGTATCAGCATATTAAGTTGGATCCTGTATATCGCATGACAATTACTGATGCTGTAATGTAAATATTAGCCAATCAGCAATGGTTTTAACAAGGCTGACTGCCCAGGGTACACCGGACGAACTCGGATTTCGTCACTCTGGATTGTCTCCAAGCTCTGGATGAAAGTCTCCCATGTGTATTACCAAAGAGATTATACCTAATAGAGTGAGCCATATTAATTGTAAAGTGTCCACTTTTTTGACGTTTAGGTTTGAGTTTGTGGTGTCAAGTAGTATGGACAAAAGGCACCAAGTGACATATTGCCTTATGTTTACGGTCACTTTTCACACACACTAGCTCAAAAAAAAGTGAACAGCCGCATAAACAAATATATATAGTTCCATCTCCTTCTACTATTAAAGGTATGTCATAAGACAAAAGAGACTAACTACAATCGTAAATTTATGCGGACTCTATGGAGATCCTTCCTCTGAGTGTATTACAAAGAGATTATAAAATAAAATCATTTTAGTACCCAAAGAAAAAGTTTGGTAAACATTATTGACAATGCCTGTCACTTCTGCATTGTTGTTTAGCTTCATTTCTCAGATCTTTGCATGACGCCATAAACAAAAATTGAATTGAATTGATATTTGCATGAATTTTAATGAACAACTTCCAAGATTACTTCAAAAATGTGGTAGCAAAGTACAAGAAAGGTAAATTGAGTTCATAATGGAAATAAACTTGAAAAATATTATACCACTACATGAATCAAAATTAACCGTTTTATTAGGAATAACAAACTATATCAGTTTAAATGCTCTCGTCTTCAACGGTGTTGTCATCGCCTTCAATTCACTTCAATTTAACATTCTGAGTTTAGCAGTGAATGTGTTAAAGAGCTACGCTTGGTTTTGATTGTTATGATCTGTGTTCCAGAGTTTTAAATTATAAATGCCGTGACCATGAAACTGCTTTTTTGGGTAAATTTACAGAGCGTTTTGAACTGCTGTTGAATGCCGTCATACCCCTCAAAGATTTTTATCTTATTGACATGACAATCACATATACAATTTCATAGTGCTTTTATAGAGCTACTGGAACTTTACATCAGCTCGCTATAACATTTAATACCTATTTGATTAAACAAGATGGACATCTTTTAGAAGGGAATGACGGTATTCAAACGCTCTGAATATTTACCTTTTTTCATGTAAACATGTTGCTCTTACAGATGGTGCATATGAATTGGCAGTATCATACTTATCATCAACCGCTGAGAAGAGCCGGACTGTTCAAGATGAAAGACTCCTCTGCCAAAAGATTTATTCACGACTTTCCAGTATTTCAGCAAAAGACGCTGATAAGTTCAATGAGTGCTATGCTAAACTGAAAAACTCTGTAAGTTATTTTATGAGCCAAAGAACAATCAATGAATTAAGGCACAATAGTAGGACGAAATACCTTGGAGGCATCTTTTATTTTTAATTTTTCGACTAGCTTTATACAATTTACCTAAACCAAAGTCATACCTCAGTATTCTTGGATAGTTTATCTAGTGAAATCATAAGTTTAATACGCGATTGGAATTACTTCACAGGATAGAAAATCGTCACAAAGATGACGTATTTTCGTATTTTTTTAAAAAAAATCTCGTTTTAGAAGAACTTAAAATAGTTTCAGATTTTTCGTATTTATATTCACATATTCACCATTAGTTTATCTAGTGAAATAATTAAAAAAATTGATCAAAAGTAATTTTGTTAATTCTTTTTAATCGATAATACGGCACACTCACGCACTTTTGTGGGGGCTGGGCAATCGCGTTTCTCATAGAAAATATTCATCAGAACCTATGGCGCCTTAATATTTGGTTTGTTATTGATCATCAGCGGCTGAAATTTATTAATAATTACTGATTTCAAATTATATTGACTAAGATACAGTGATAAATAAATATTAATAAAAGGATTTCAATCATTTGCAAATAATACTACATATATTTATTATCTTGTTTAACACATTCATGCCTCTTGATATACATGTGCATGTTTTGCAGACTTTATAATGGTGCCCACTTAGCATGGGAACATCATGAACAAATTGAATAAGAGGGATAATAAATGTGTTAATGATTTATTGACTTACCAATAAACATTGTTTCAGTTTATATTGAAGCAACGAGTATCAGTTCTGGCCCTGCTATTGGCTTTATCAGATCGACCACACCATTCTGAGTCAACACAACAGCTGTTTCCTATACCATTCCTTGCCACAACAGTAAGTTACAAGAGGATCAGTTTATATTAAAGCATCAGTATCAGTGCTGGGCTGCTGGCACTGCTATTGGCTTTATCAGAGGGACCACACCATTCTGAGTCAACACAACAGATGTTTCATCAACAGAAATGTCTTTAATATTTTGTTTTCTAATCCTACTAATATTATAAATGTGAAATTTTGTAACAATGCATGTTTGGATATTTGTGACTCAATCACACATCACACACAGATAGAATATGTTCTGAAAGTTGTGGGCAAAAGCTAGTAAAGAAAATAATTACTCAATTTATAATTCATATTTTTCCTCCGGTACAGTACAAAACCAAAACCAAAAATAATGACTCAATTTATAATTCATATTTTGCCTCCATTACAGTACAACTCAAATATGTTGTTGTGTAAAATAGATTCTAAGAAATAAGGCTTTTTCAGCTAATCATGATATTAATATACGGTCCAACTTAATATGCTGACACTTTTTTAAGGGGATGATCAGACCGTCAAACTGAACAACTTTCTCTACTATGGTACCAAAATCAAAATCGCAAAAAAAAAATCAGCTGTATTTTTTTTTCGCGTTTTCAATGTTGGTGCCATAGAGAAAGTTGTTCAGTTTGACGGTTTGATCATACCCTTAAAAAAGTGTCAGCATATTAAGAAGGACCCTGTATATTGTAGAAATCCACTGGTTCATCTGGAGCGACTTCAAGTTGTAGCAAGAGCACCTTCGGTACCGTGAGCTGGGACACCAATGCTCCCAAACAACAAAGCTCTGACCAGAGCTTCCCCTCCACTCACAGCAATATGGCTTTAGCCTTGCAGTCTATAGGTAAGTACTTAAGACATTCTCACTCTCTAGGGCTGTGGGCTACGCATTTTCATGGAACCGTCAGCGGCGGTGGAGGAAGACGTATGCGGTGTCGGTGACAGCGGCCTCGAGCTCAGGAGGGCCGCGCAAGCAAGTCTCCAGTTAAAAAAAACCTACTCTGCAATTTGTCAGCAGGAAATAATTACTGGACCTAAAGCCCAGAACCCC
This sequence comes from Agonopterix alstromeriana, assembly GCA_963924505.1. Classification (NCBI taxonomy): domain Eukaryota; kingdom Metazoa; phylum Arthropoda; class Insecta; order Lepidoptera; family Depressariidae; genus Agonopterix; species Agonopterix alstromeriana. Next base: position 11,265,480 of record OZ004665.1, on the reverse strand, counting down.
AAAACTCATGTCCATAAATTTTTTTAAACAATTAGCATTATGAATTTTTTGTATACATTTAGCATTAGGATAATAATTTTTAAGTGAAACATTTTTTGATTATCCATCTTTGAGTTGGCAATATGTACAATGCATGTACAGTCAGCAATATCTGCTAAGACTTCTGTCACTATTTGACCCACTAAGCAGCTATGCTGACGCCCGATGAGGCAATAACATAGTTTACCTTTTTAGCATTAACTTTATTTTAAACAGCGTTCATCTAGGGTTTGTTAAGTCAATTAGTTTAAATTATAGCATTTTATATCTAAATATCTTTGATTTGACACCCGCGGTCACTCACAGCATAGCATCAGCATTTCGGAACACTAGCAATTCACACATTTAAATGGGCAGAATTCAGGTCACAATGAAATCGAATTTGAAATCTCACGAACGCGAACACGCCACAGGGATATATCTCTTGTACGCTATTCTCAATTATTTCAATACCTAAAATATCAAAAGTTAAATTTCGGTGGATAAATTCAGCATTGTATTTCTTGAACAAATCAACATGGACAACATGCATAAACTTACGAGCGTTTTCCCTTTTGGAGTATTCAGAAACGGAAGGGGTGAAGATTTGCGAAATCCACGCAGACGAAGTCGCGGGCAGAAGCTATAGTAATGAATATGTTTGTAGACTGTCCGAACGAGAGCTCGTGCGTGCGGGACGCGGTGCTGGCGGCGACGGGCGTGCGGGCGCGCGGGGCGGCGGGCGGGCCACGCCCGCTGCAGATGTTGTATGCGCGCATCGCACACCTCGGCGTGCTGCACGATCGCCTGAAGGAGTTCATCGACCCTTCCTCCGGACTCATGCCGCAAGGTTACACTTTTTATACAATCAATACTTCAAATCAGCTCACATCAATCTACTGCTTGGTAAAGCCTTTACATAGCATCATTCCTCTTGATGCTAATCTAGCCTGATCAGATTTTGGACTAACGGTTTACAGGTTTTACATTATTTACTAACCCAAGTCTATAAGCCCCATTAGCGTCAACCTGGGATAGCAATTAACTCTGGGTAAAAAAGCTATCTTAGTATTTTTTCTATACATAAAATGATGGGTTACCAATGTAACCTGGAGTTTATTGCTAAGCCAGGTTGACGTAAGTGGGGCTAAGTGGTACTTGACGTTTTCAAAATATGTATTTGTATTGTTCAATGTTGTAGGTCTCATGGGAGAAGGATTGGTCGCGTCGATCAGAGATGAACTCGCAGAATACTACCGTAGTGTTGCTTTATTGCAATCACAGGTAAGCACTTCATTATAAAGAATCGATGTTAGTTTTGATGTCTGCGAATTGAGCCTCCCTGGATGACATACTGAATCCCCGGTACGTCCAGCGAACTCTGGGCAATCCAATCAGCAAATCAATAAAACTGATTGAAAAAATACTAAACTACCGTTTCAAATCAACCTCAATCACATGCCATCGACTCGAAAGAAGTTGCAATGTTAAACTTCGCTTATTTACTTCCCAACTCGTATGTTTACTAAATGTATTTGTTTTTTTAAAGGCGTGTGCTGGAGAAGGTGGCGCGGGAACGCTTAGGCGCATGTGCGTGTGGGCGCTAGAGCCTCTGCATCGGCTTACATGGCTCGCCAATATTGCGCACACGGCACATCATAAGAAAGGTAACTACGGTGACGCTGTTTGGCATTATAAGGCTGGCTTGCACCAACAAGTATTTAGGCTTAAACGTGTTTAAATATGATGCTGTCACTGTCATTTGTATGAGCAGTGTGAAAGATAGAACTATCACTAAATACGTTTAAGCCTAAATACTTGTTGGCGCAAACCGGGCTAAGGGTGATAAAATAATGGAAGAGCGTAATAAATTAATGTTTATTAGTCTTATTAAAAAAACCTCAACTGCGCGTATTTTAATATAACAAAAAAGCAAAAAAAGAAATATAAAATGTTATGTTATTTAAAATAGAATAATTTATATTAGGCCCGTCGTCTACTTCTGAACGAAATGAAAGGGACGACATAGCCTGGTCGCGCTTTGGCTTCATTGATCAGGATCAAAATTTTCAAACTGGTGATGAAATCGCGTCTGGCGTACATCGCTTGTGCTTGATTGGACCCTTGATCAGGCTCTCATCATCATTCTCTTGCCCATTTCCCATTAGGGTTGAGACACATTTACCGAAGGCGACCGACGACGGGCCCATACAAAAACGACATTTAGTGTCAGAAGCCGTCGTCGCCGCGTCGCGAAAAATGTGTCTACACCCTTATTTGGGGTCGGCGCAATATGTCGTCCTCTTCTATTAATCTCTTTTAGCCGTCATTTCAGCACTTACTCCTTTCTTACACATATCATCCTCCACACAATCCATCCGTCTTTTCTTCGGCCTTCCTCTCCTGCCGCAACCATCCCATTCGTACTTAAAACTCGTCTCGTAACATGACACTCGTCTCTCCGCATCACATGCCTACACCACGATAATCTATGAAGGGGCCATAGGTTCCGATTTATGTTCTTCTAAAAGGAAAAAATGTTTAAAAATACATAAAAATACGTCATATTTGTGACGATTTTCTATCGAGTGAAGTAATTCCAATCGTGTATTCAATTTATGATTTCACTAGATAATCTATCCAAGAATAATGAGGTATGACTTTGGTTTCGGTAAATTGTATAAAACTAGTCGAAAAATGAATAATAAAAGATGCCTCCAAGGTATTTCCTACTATTGCGCCTTAACCGGATCCGGTTCAAGCCCTTGATCAGGCTCTAAATGTTAAAATGTTGAAACAGGTGGTGAACTAGCGTCTTGTGTGCATCGTTTCGTCCGCCACGGCGACGAGCGAGTAGCCACGTTGGCGCGGAGACTCCTCACTGCCCTGACATACCCGTTGCTTCTTATGTTAACTAGATGGTTGATGCACGGTAAGCAATCATAATCATTTATTTGCTTTAAACTGGGTATTTCAAGATGGTACATACACATTTAAAGCTCTACAAATTGAACCATAAATATGAAAATAATTTTAAAAATCTACGTGATTTAATATAAGTACTCTGATTAATTTGAAACAGTTATACTATACTAATACTCCACTATACTCCATTCAAAATAGCAACGAAATTTTAAGGCAAAATAAAAAAAATAAAAAAAAAAAATAAAAAAAAAATAATTAAAAAAAAATAAAAAATAAATAAAAAAAATATATATACAAAATATATATGCAAAATATTGCATTACAGAAACAGAGCTTTAGTACTGTCCAAGATATGTCGGATAGTATATGTATCCAATAAATTAATTACATTTGGTAATCAGAATTAGACAGAAAGCTAAATAGGAATCGGAAAATCTCGTCGTCCTTATTTGGAACGAATTATAGAGTTAACCCGCGACTTCGTCCGTACAAATAATATACCAGATTTTATGTCAGATCATAAGCTATGAAACAAAAAAAAGTTTCATCAAAATCGATTCAGTAGTTTTTGCGTGATGCTGTTACAAACATACAAACAAAGTAGTTCATTGATTGATTCATTTGAGTTTGATTGCAGGAGAAATCGATGATCCATTCAATGAGTTCTTCATAGAAAGCAGAAGTGGCGTACCGATAGACAGGATGTGGCATGACAAGTACAGAGTTAGGTAAGTCATAAATTCATTGGATTATCAAGAAGTTTTGAATAGAGACGGCATGTTTTTCACAAAGTAAACTATTGAACATTATTGTCCTATCATAAATCATAAGTATAACAGATTATTTTAGAAGCGTCTTGGCGGCAATTACGCTCTTGACACAAACTGGACACTTCATACAAAAATTTTCTGAGCCAGGGCAAGAACTTGACATTGACGTTTTTTAAAATCATTAAATCTTAAATGCTGAAGGGCCCTATTCCAGTCCAGATTTAATTATTTTAAAAACTCAAAATAAAGATACCATGTTGGATTTTTTGTGACCAGGCAAAAATAAACATTTAAAACTTTTAAGGGGGTTGTTTAGACCATCAAACTGAACAACTTTCACTATGGGACCATACAGAAAATCAGCTGTCCCATACATTTAGTTCGAGTAGTTTAGTATGGAACATCATTTTTTTTCGTTATTTCGATATTGGTCCCATAGTGCAAGTTGTTCAGTTTGATCGTCTACACCACCCCCTTAAATGTTTATTTGTACTTTTGTAACACCTTGTATATATCCTTTAGTAAAGGGGGAATCGGAAGCGGTATATAAAATTGTGAGGGGAAAGTAATATGACTGTGGTCATTCTGTGTAGTATCTGTATCTGTAGTAACTAGGTAACGACCGTAGGGATCTTGATATGGTTTTCATCACAGAACATTATAAGAGGGGTTAGAAGTGCAAAGTAGGCGTGGAACGTGTCGCCACAGGTTATGCAAATATTTGCATAACACCATAAGGCGTGCGTCGTGGTGCGAGCGAGAGGGCATGAGCAATTGTAGCAGCGTGAGCGGGAATACAAATGGCGACAGCCGTCTCAGAAGCAAAAGCGCTACTTTGCATTTCTAGCCCCTCTTATAATGTTCTATGGTTTTCACTAATAGACTGATTCACGAATAAGGTTTGTGTGCCTGAGCGAATCCAAGGCGGTTCGCTTGTAAAGATATGATTGTGAGCAGGGAATGGATGGTACCGTCGTTCATGTCGCGCGAGCAGGCGGCGCAGATCCTCGCGACCGGCAAGAGCGTCGTGTTCATGCGCGAGGCCTGCGCCGACGAGCCCGGCCCCAGCGACCACGCGCACCATCTACAAGCCCTGCTGAAACCACCTGGTATATTATTTAAATACGACAATTTTGTCCTATAAATGCAAGCTAATTGAATTACGGTAAGATCGAATAGAAGACATATCTAAAAAAAAAAATTTCATCATCTTGAGCCTATTTGCGTCTCACTGCAGGGTATATATACCCTTAAGGAGGATATATGGGCGTTGGTTCATCACATGGGAAGGCGAACGCTAGAAGTAACAAGTGGTGATATCACCACAAAGAATGGGACAGAGTTGTGACGTGCAGTGTTATTTCTATTACGTAATCCAAATGTATATAAGAATTGAAAAGAAAAACTCATTCTATTGCGAGGACTTCAAAATCACGAAAAACCTGGCAAGACCGTCCAAAACGTTGGACTAAAATATTTACTCAAGCTGACACAGTTTTGTACTCTTTTTGGCCAAGCTAAAACTCATTAAACAAAAATTTCAAGTTCTAATGCCTGTACTACATTCTCGCCGAGAACGAGTGTGCCCTTTCATAGTTCTCGCATTTTTATGATCTTGGAAGATTTTTAATGCTTTCACTACATTCTCGCCGAGAAAGACGAGATTGTGGTTATCCTCCTTCATTATTCTCACAGCCGTAATAATTTTCCTTGAAAGATCTTACTGATAATTCTTGCCGAGAAGCTCTCGCGAGAGTGTAGTGCTTCCTCAAAAAACCACAATACTGTTTTAGTGGGCATGGAGGTAGAGGCTGAGAACGCGTGGTGGGACTCGGCGGAGCTGCGGGGCGCGGTGGCAGGCGCGCACACCGCCGCCTCGCAGAGGCTGCTCGCCGCACTCACCACGCACCACCACCTGCTCGACCACCTCGCAGCACACCGCCGCTACCTGCTGCTAGCACAGGGCGACTTCGTTCATCATCTCATGACATTGTTCCAGTAAGAATCTGTTGCTATTAACAATTTAAAAATTGAAATCCTGGCTTAGCACTTTGTGATTTCGGCGATCCTATCCAGTCTGCTGGAATGTTCCTTGTGTCAAAACCTGCACGAGAAAGGACTTAAATACAGCTACACCTGATGCTTTCAAGCTTGGCAACATGGCCAATCAAATATAGAAACACCACAAAAAGAAGAAAGATTTTTAATAAGTTACGTTGTAAGTTTTTGTTATATACACAAATAAATTCCCTTCTTTAAATTTCCCCTTTCTACCAAACGCCGACTAATATAGTTGTATCCGGGGAGTACGTAATGTTACGTAAAATATTCCCCTTATTTACAAATCGCCGAAAATGTTTCCTTTGAGTAGAATTTGGTATCTTATTCGAGAAATCAGGTACTTTACGATAATTTATGGATTCCTGGTTTTTGGGTCAAAGAATCGATCTGGCCGGCTAAGATCTTCGCAGAAATCTATTTTAGTAAGCAAACCTCGATCGCCCGTTCTATATCTAATATCAGTGGTATAACTTGAACAACGCTTGCTTGCACAGAGACGAGCTGAACAAGCCCGCGTCGCAGCTCTACGTACACAACCTGACGTGTACCCTCGAGGCGGCAGTGCGCGCCACCAACGCACAGTTTGAGCCGCCACACGTGCTAGCGCGCCTACACGTCAATCTGTACCCTAACTGTACGTACATAGAGAAAGTATCCTTTCAACTATAGTATATTAGTCCGAAAAATATTGACAATACTGACTGGACTGCGTAAGCTCGCATGAACTTCCAAGCTTTTGCAGTCTTTTTTTCGAAAAAGTTTTCTTTTATCGACCTCTCGTTTCCGACCTTTCTATATTATACAGGGTCCTTTTTAATATGCTAACACTTTTTAAGCGGATGATCAGACCATCAAACAGAACCACTTTCTCTACGGGACCAACGTCGATATCGCGGTAAAAAAAAAAGCTGTCCCATATAATTGGCTCAAGTAGGATTGCAGTTTTGTATAGAACAGCGATTTCGACGTTGGTCCCATAGATAAAGTTGTTCAGTTTGATGGTCTGATCATCCGCTTAAAAAGTGTTAGCATATTAAAAAGGACCCTGTATAATATAGAAAGGTCGGAAACGAGAGGTCGATAAAAGAAAACTTTTTCGAAAAAAAGACTGCAAAAGCTTGGAAGTTCATGCGAGCTTACGCAGTCCAGTCAGTATTGTCAATATTTTTCGGTCAGCATATTAAGAAGGACCCTGTATATAGAAAGGTCGGAAACGAGAGGGTGGATGCCCTTCATTGTTCTCGCGGCTTCGTTAGCCTTCTCGTAAGTTCTTGAAGTAGTCTTGGACTCGCGAGTGGTTGCATCAGCATCACATAAAGCGGCATCATGTAACCCGGCAGGCGACGGGCGGGACGACTGCGGGTGGGACGTGTTCGCGCTGCAGTACCGCGTGGACGGTCCGCTGGGCACGTTGTTCCCGGCCACGTGCGCGGCGCGGTACCGCGCGCTCTTCACACAGCTGTGGCGCGTCAAGCGCATCGAGTACGGCCTGCACGACGCCTGGCGCGAACACACCATATTGCAGAAGCGGCTCAAATATATGCCTGGTATTACAATAATAAGCTTTTATTTTACCTTATTAAAATTAACACAAATCGACGAGATTTTCTTTTGCTTACTTTGTGAAAATTTTGCAGTTATTATAATCATAAATACATATTTAAACTTATACCGTTTTCCCCAGAGGGGCAGACAGAAACTATGGATTACACTTTATGTGATCCTGACATACCTCTTGCTTCCTCTAGATCCATACATACTTCGGCTATTACAATAGTTAGGGCCTGTTTTACCATGTCTTAGTAAGTTCTTGTTAGCTTATCTGACAGATCATTTGAAATATTTTGTATGAAATACATGTCAAACGATCCGTCCGATAAGCTAACAAGAAGTTACTAAGAAATGGTTAAACGGGCCCTAAATCTCTGTATTTAAGCAAGTGTCAAAGGCCCAGTTGTTAAAAACAAATCCTCTATCAAGATGATATAGTGTGTTAAATGGATAGTGTTGTCAAGGCCAATTCCATCGCCGCGTCACTAGTAATTCCCTACGCACGTGCCGTCGAACAAACTAATTGTATCGTTCCGTCAACGCATACGCTAAAAAATCGCTTGTATGATATGGCTCTAAGCAGTTCGCGATAAAAAGCAGTAGTACAGCGTATACCTTTAAGTAAACATTCAATACATTAACAGAAGTGTGGAGTCTAATGCGTCGCGTATCATGCCTGCGAGCGGAAGCGTTGCGACTGTGCAGCGCTCTGCAGGAGGCGAGCTGCGTGGGCGCCGAGCCCGCCTGGGCGGAGCTCCTCACCGCCGCGTCCGAGCGCCAGGATCTAGACCGCCTGCTGAAGCTGCACCACGACGCGTTGGATAGACATTCCATACATGCCATGATACATCATACCACACAGGTTAGTAGCCTATTATGTCATGAAAGCGCTACGAAGCCAATTTTATAGAAGAATCTGCACATTTTGAACTTCGACTAGCTATTGAAGCCACGATGCTCTTGATGGACATTCTATCTAAACATACCATGATACGCAGTAAGTATCCTAATATTTTATGTAAGCGCTGCGAATTCGCAGAACTTTACATAATATTAATCTACAATTCAGGACTTCGATCGATCGTTGAAATTGCACCACGCTTCCAGGGAGTTCGACTTAGATCGCACAGGTAGACATCGCGGATGACGATTGGAAGAAAACCTCGCACTCGTTTAATGACATCTATTGTGAAGTCTAACAGAATCAAGTCAACATCATCTATCAGTCTGACACATCTTACAGAATACATGCTTCCTGTCACGAATAAGCGTAAAACCTAGAATGATTTTTGTATTATACTTATTGAACACCAAAAGGACTTTTTGGTTTGCAATAAAGTATAATTGAATTGAATTGATTTAAGAACTTATCCAGAAGTGGTAAAACAGGTCCTTAAACTTGTTTACATATCTTTAACTATACCTCTTACTTTCAGGAGCTTCAGTCGTACCTGGGTAACGTTCTGAATGAGACGCTGGCTCTGCGGAGCTTCGAGTCGACCCTGCACGCGGGCATCATAACCGAGCTCGAGCGCCGCGAGGACATCGAGGAGATGAAGGCGGAGAGAGTGGCGCGCGGTAAGTGTTCATACATGTGGAGGAAGAGGGAAGATCTTCCACTAGAGTGATAGAATGTCCGGGACCGTGGTACAACTTGTTCTTATTTAACGTTCTGAATGAGACGCTTGCTCTGCGGAGCTTCGAGTCGACGCTGCACGCGGGGAATATAGCCGTGCTCGAAAGCCGCGAAGAGATGAAGGCGGAGAGAGTGGCGCGTGGTAAGTGTTCATACATGTGGAGGAAGAGGGAAGATGTTCCACTGACGTGTTAAGCCGTATTCTGGAAGTCAGCGGCAAGCTTAGACCATATAACTATGGACGAGTTATGCGTGTAATTCTACTAACAAACTTTTCTGCCACTTTTTGCGGGGACGAGGTAGCATGAAATCCGCATCTTTGGATTTAATTCCATTTCTTTAGATTCTAATTTTGATTGTTAAAAATTTTCTCGTTTGAACCCCAAACGAGACTAGTTTGAAGTTATTGTTCCGCAATTATAGGCTGCCTCGTTTAGTGATAAAGGCGGCAAGCGGTTAGTCGAATCGGTTAGAAAATTCGATTATTATTAAGACGATGGTTTTTACAGGTGAATATGCGTTTACCGCGGCAGATGAAGCGCAAGACAAAGAAAAACGAAAAATATTCCACCAGTTCTTAGGCAGCCGGAAAGCAGATCTGAATGTATGGGCTCGCACGTACAGGTACCTACCGTCTTTCAAAATTGTTTTATTAATTTTTACACTCTGCATAGCAAGTGAACCATTAGCGCTAGCTCGCCTCCCCTAATACGCACTGTCTGCTCGCTTATTCTTGAGATGGATTTGACCTTGGACACTTAGCTGTCATCTCATAAAAATAGGAAAAATTTACAAGAATAGGTAAGCATGTGCTATACTGAGTGGGTGCGAGCGAGACACCAAGCGGGGGTGAGGTTAAATTGGTGGGGTTTCGGGGAGTGTCCGTACTGTATGTAGTACTAGATACTCTTTCTTATACTGTACCAGTAGGGATATGTTTATAAATAGACTCCTTAAGATTAGACTTTTATCCAAAAGACCAGGAGCGTGATAGTTATTTTGACATTTTCTACTGCTGTTTTGGACGTGTGACTTTCAAAAATCGCACTCCAGTGTATTTAAAGCATACGATCTGAATAAATCCCAACGTGTTTGTACAGGGGTCACGTGACAGCGCTGATTCTGAAACTGGCGCTCCACGCTGAAGTATCGCTTCAAACGCTGGCGTTCAGACTAGACTACAGCGACTTCTATAAGCGCGGCGACGCCAAGCTGCACCAACCTCTCACCTACCAGCACAAGCGGCTCAGTGAGATCGGTCTCGACTTAGCTAAGGTATGTTATACAGGGTGAAATTGATATCATTAGCATCCTTTTAATCTAAGAGTCTCCCCATCAAACTGAACAACTTTTACTATGGGCAGGTCCGGCACTTCATATAACGTTTTGGATTTGACATGATGGCGTTCGCTCATGCGCACTTGGTGCAAATTGTCCTTGACATATGTGTAGGGTTAACTTACCACGCATCGTATGATGAACATCATCTACATTTCGTAAATGTTTATTGTTCGTTCTGTTATTAAAAATAATGTTAGAGCTAAGGAATTACTGAAAATTTGAATTTAGCGTTATTTTTCAACGTTTTTATGCACTGAAAAGACACAATTTAATATAGTCAAATACTACGCACGCGGTGCAAGCACCTGACAGCACTCCCTTGCGCCCGTTGACAAGAAGAAATTTTGATTAGTCTTCCAATATTATGAACCAAACCAACTACGTAGCTAGAGGTAGCTTAGGTAACTAAAGATCCGAAATTCTTGATGAAAAAATTGCGAAATGATGCTCATAACGATATCGAATGTACTAAAATACGGAGGACGCGACTTAGTTTACATTAATTTAATAAAAATAACAAACTTAACTAACATGTTACTTGAAATAATTCACGGCAGTCCGACACCGCTAGGGGCGCTAGTATCGTGCACATAGCCAGTAGTCTTCTTGTCTTTTACTCTATGCTACTATCATAAGAAAATAAAAAGGGATAATTTTATGTTTAACTTGCTGCGCCCGCCCGTCCGTGCGCGGCCATGTGAATAAACCTCGGACGGCGACAGATCGACCTATCCATAGACAAAGAGTTCAACTATGACGTATGGGTAGGTCTAAGAGGATGGATCTCTCTTTAAGACTAGAGTGAGCCATACCAATTGTAAAGTGTCCACTTTTTTTGACGCTTAGGTTTGAGTGTGTGGTGTCAAGTAGTATGGACAAAAGGCACCAAGTGACATATGGCCTTATGTTTACGGTCACTTTTCACACACACTAGCTCAAAAAAAAGTTGACAGCCGCATAAACAAATATCTATAGTTCCATCTCCTTCTACTATTAAAGGTACGTCATAAGACAAAAGAGACCAACTACAATCGTAAATTTATGCGGACTCTATGGAGATCCTTCCTTTTAGGGGTAGGTTGATCTGTCGCCGTGTGTACGACTTCGGAGGTTTATCCACATTAGAAGGGGTCGCGCACGGACGGGCGTACCACCCATAATGTTGCTAAATTATGTTAATAAATATGTTTGCTTCTGTTTAAACTTGACACAAGACTTAATTAATAATTATAAATTTATCGTTTCAGAAAAAACTGATGGATCGTTGTAGGAAGAAGTGACTACATGTTGTTTCGGCTGGGCCTGTAGTCGCGCCGCGCTGCGCTCCGTGGCTCGACTTCGTATGTGTTCGCTCATCATAACTTCCACACTTTACTAATAACAAATATTAAAGATACTGAAGGAATTGTATGTTGTGCCCGTTTTGAAAGTTAAGGTGTTAATCCAATTTTTGTTATAATTTGAAAAGCCTTAAGATTTTACATCGCATTTAGTATAGAAGCACACTTACTGGAATTACGCGTCGTAATGTCTCAAATTTTTCTCTTTTGTTATAACGATGGCTTCCAATCTATTAACGTGCGATTGATATTTCGTAAGTTGTTAAAATTAACTTTAGGGAGCACTTTAATTTATTTGTGACAAATTATATGATATTTCTGTGATTAAACATTTGTTAAATGCTGTGAAAGAAGACTACGGAATATAATAATGTCGTCGCTGTCTAATTAGTGCCATGATCTTAATTGACTGTAAAATTGGGCGATTTTATGGTAATATACATTTTAGAAATAAACCAATGAATTTATATACTATGTATATTTATTTATTTATGTTCAATAAACCTATTATACCATATACTTTTCTATACCTACATAATATCCAAGTAATATTTGATCGATGATACTATATTTTGAGTTTTTTAGATGAGTATTAATAAAGTCCAACAAAATTTGCTGAAACTATTTCATGGGGATGATCAGACAATCCAACTGAACAATTTTCTCTATGAGACCAATGTCGAATTCGCGAAAATCGTCGAGACAGTTCGATATTGGTCCCATCCAGCGAATGTTGTTCAGTTTGATGGTCTGAAGGACTGTAATTTGTAACGCATTTAATTTCACACACAGTATTATCAAAAAATTTAATGCGTTGAAGCGCGACCCGTAAAATAAAATACCTGCAATGGGGGCGCTACAATCGACTATAGCCTTTAATTTTATGACAATGTTTCAAGTAGAAAAATTAATTACAATGATTTTCCGCAACATGACGAGGTTTTTTATTTTTCTGGTCAGGCTTTACATATTACCACAGGCCCTATGGCCTACCTGACGAAATTAGGTTTAGGCGTAGAGGTGAGTGAGGATTGATACTATGAGAATCTGACCCGAAGTCTAATATGATTTCTGTACACGCGCGTGACTTTTCTTTTTTCGTAGGTATTACGGCAAGCGCGGTTTTGCTCTCCGAAAAGCGCGGGTACATTGATCTCAGGGGAGCATAGGATATTTTCAATGCAGCGAAGGCTCGTCGCGCGTGTGTAGAGAAAATCATACTATACTCCATTCAAAATAGCAATTTTAAGGCCATTTTGAATTACAGAAACACAGATTTGAAACAGTTCCTCTCACTTATTCTTAGAACAGCTTAAAGGTGCACTTTCGAAGCCAGCGGCCGATGCGACTGACGCGTGGTTCTGTCATATGCCATATGTCTATCGCATAGGCCGCGCGCGTCTGATGCACGCGTAAGCCGCTGGCATCGGAAGCGGCGCTATAAGTTTTCATAGTAACATAAAGGTGCACTTCCGATGCCAGCTGCCGATGCGACTGACGCGCGCGGCTCGCGGCCGACGGCCGATGCGACAATACAAGTTACTATGAAAACGTATGGCGCCGTTTCCGATGCCAGCGACTGACGCATGCGTCAGACGCGCGCGGCCGATGCGACAGACATATGACTGAACCACGCGTTAGTCGCATCGGCCGCTGGCATCGGAAGTGCACCTTTAGTAACGTCCAAGATATGTCGGATAGTATATGTAGGATTTAACCAGTTTCCCCCTATCCAATAAATTAATAACATTTGATTTCCAACTAGTCAAATTAACAACTCTTTATCAAACGTCAAAACGCGTGCTTTGGATAAAATTTGTACTAAAAATTGAATAGTGACGTCATTGTTTTTCGTAGTCGTTTTGATACTTCTTATAGTTTATCCAGTTATTAAAAATAGTATTGAAGCAACAGCATTACTAAAAATGTGAGTTTAGCGTTATTTTCAAACGGTTTATTTACTGAGCAGTTAACACTAAAATATATTTTATGTAGTCAACTCCCCTTAGTAGGAATAGAAACATATCGTCCTTATTTGGAATGCAGTATAGATTGTCTATGGTTTTCGATTCTACAGATTACTAATATGTAGCAAGTTGCAGATACGACGGTGGAATATGCACTTAGTTTCAACATTTCCGTTGTGGCGCTGCTGTCGTCAAGCCAATTTGTATATAACTTGTGGTTATAGGTATGTATACAATTATTCCGGAATGCAAAAATAGGGATACTTGACCAAAGAACAAAGTAATCAACGATATTATTATGTCATACAACGGAGAAGAATTATGGCTTCTTAAGGATTCTCAATTCGAGCGAAAATACCAGGAAAAACACAAGATATAAGCTTCTAACGTAACAACACGGCATGACGCTGCTGTTGCTGTAAGTTCAATATGGTGTCCTATCATCGTCCAATGATGAATTTCATGATGTTGTTGAAATATGTATCCTTTCGGAAAGGCAATGGAAACTATCCCTTACAGCCATTGTCATAAGTTTGAATTTTCATAGTACCTAACCCACCTAACTCTTGAAATGCAAGGGTGGTTTAAACATTCCAATTAGATGAGTTTTACACGAGGACTAATCCAAATCAAACGGGAGCGCCTATCTTTATTTCTCACTTTAACTATATTGTTCTCCATTAATGGCACATTATTAAACTAATTCCACCATATTAACACAATAATAACCACGACAAACGAATTTAGAAAATTAAGAATTAAAGCCCGGCCTTTTCTTCTCAATTCCCACGCAAAACTCTTCTTTATAATGAATTTATCGTCTTGGAAGCTCGCGCGATGCCGCCAAAATCACCATGTACGAGTTTTCTTGAACCAAAATTTATGTTCTGATATCGTGTTTATTTGAGATTTCTGTTATATTGGTCGCTTTACGCAACTGTTTGGTACACAATGTACACGAAATTATGTATATCACTAAAACCAATTTTTACGAATTTCAAACAAGACCAAAACAGCACAAACAATGACGTTTCATGAGGGAAAATGCAGGTATGTTGTATAAGAGGGAAAATGTGACTCCAGCGCCACAACGGGTATATCGGAACTAAAGCTGTCATAGGCCTGCGTCAATTCAAGTTTTTCGTTCAGTTCGAACCATAGATGAATGTATCGAACAGATGTTTCGTTTCGTTTGATTTAAACTTTATTTGATCATTCATTAATTAAGTACAAAATTAGATAAAACTAAGTCTTTTTTTCGCATTAATTGTGTAACATAACAGCGTTTTTCGATTTCAATCGTTACATTTATTATAATAATGGCTACTAATAGCGTCAGTGAGTTCGAAAGTTTAGATGAAGAAGTAAAGGAACTGTTGAAGAATTATAAACACAAAAAAGCCACAACTTACGAGCCATGCACTTTGGAAAACATAAGAGAATGTTTGATCGGACTTAGCGAGGTACAGTACTTTCAATTATAAAAACAAAAACAAAATTTAATGTCACTTAATTTTTTTCACTACAATTTTTGTTTTCAGGAATTTGGTCTACTCAATATAAATTACATCTTCAATCCGTACATTGACATAGATAACGATACATTGGCACCAGAAGCTCTGGTAAAATTTATAAACTCAGTATGGACAATGTTACAATATCATAAGAATACTGCCGAGAAGGCGGAGAGATTAGTAGAGCAGAACCATGTCCTTGACCATAACAATAAGCAGTTACATGTAAGTATAATACCACATGTAGTATGCCAGACAAAGGATTAGGGTTAAGACACATTGACCAATGGAAAACGATGGTGGGCCCATACAAAAAAAACAAGATTAGTATGGGAACGTATTCGGCGCCGTTTGCTGCGTTGACGCCGGAGGATACGCATGGTGTCCCATATTAAATGCTTTTTGTATGGAACCGCCGTCGTTCATTTTCTGTTTATATGGGTTAACTTAACCCCCCCCATTAACTGTGCGATTTGTTTGAAACAAATGCTCAACTGGAGATTTGCTACCACCAGGTTGATTTTGTGTTTTTTCTGTTTAAAAATGCAGTATACAACGTGTTAATGAATCAGGCGCGGTCCGAAGGGGGAGGTCACAGGGGACATGATTCTCCTCCCCTCCCCCCCCAAATCATAATGTGTGCAATAAAATTGTGTAATGCAATAAAGTCTAATTTACTCGTCATATTTTATTGTTAGTGACCCCTCCTAAAATTTCTCTCAAAATAAGTGCAAAACCTCATACACCCCAACTGATTTATAACAATATGATTAGATTGAAACAATAATTTCATTATTTTGATTGTTACAATTAAACTTATTCGCATTTTAAGTTTTCAGCCAAAAGATTCTGTCCTCTATCTATGGTGTCTGTTCCTTTATTCACTTTTGCTTCTGTCGAAGTCTATTATTATGCTTCTATTTATGCAAATAGTAGAGTGATCTAAACCTATTGTATCAAAACCAATTAATTCAATTTCAGGGTATGGTAGGCAGACTAAAAGAATTATCCAATACAGAGAAAAACGAATCCAGAGCCTGTATAGCTTCAGCGCAAAGAATATCAGATCGATCTGATGACATTTTGAAAAACATGGCTGATACCCGTGCAAAACTTACACAAGTTACAAAACAAAAAGAGACTACAGAAAAATGTTTGAAGAATGAAATAGCGAGACTGAAATTGAATAATGAAAAATTGATGGACAGACTGAGAAATAAATCTGGTAAGGGATTGCCTTATGTTCATTTGTTTTTGTTAACAGTTGGAGACCTATCACAAGAGATTTTAGAGCATAGGCGATTTCGAAACTGCACACAGTGTTGCCAGATCAGATTTTAAGAAATCCGTAGGTCATGGTTGAAAAATTTGTAGATCTAAGGATAAATCCGTAGGTCTGGCAACGCTAACTGCACAACTGAATCGTCGCCGATTTTTACTAAGCGACACTGATTGATTGATTGATGATATCGTTCCGACAACGCCTACGCTCAAAAACAGCTTCTTTGATATGGCCCTTAGCGCTTTTGGAATAAACTTCTCTTAACAACTTGGAATGAAGTCAAAACAGGCCCCTTTCTTTTCTCGAAATTGACTCAAGAGTCATCTTTAGGTCCAGTTAATCTCTAAAACGTGACATAGCGCGAGGCGGTTTTGAAAAAAAAAAGTTAATAGTGGACCTTCCTAGAGAAATTTTAGTTAAACTTGGCGGCAAAATTGATTGTAGTGATTGAACTAGAAATAAATACATGTAGCATAAGAAAAGAGGGCTTCTTTTTAACTTACAAAATTACATTAATCCTATGATTTAGCTGCAATAGTTAAATTAAAACTATAATTCTACAGACTCACACACCCCATGCAGTGAAGTATGTGACTCAAGTCTGCTAAGGCTCAAGGAGCGAGAGAGGAAGCAGAGAGCTGTCATAGCCCAGCTGCAGGCCAACAACCAGGAGTTACTGAGGGAAGTGGTTGCTATGAAGGAGGAACTCATACTTGAGGGGCTACATGATCTTCATTTTAAAAAAGCTGCAGAAAAATAATTAAGCTAAAGTTTAAATAACTCTGGCTGCACTATGACGATATAACAGATGACATCATCATATATTTTTATTAATGATACTGTGCACTGTGTACTAATATTTTGATTTGCTCACCAAAAACAGACAAAAACAATCATTAGTTTAAGGAAATAATTTTGTTACCAATCTAATTTAAGTGTAAGATATAACGTTTATTTGAGATCTGAGAAAACCAAAAAAAGAATTTAAATAATCGTATTGTAAATTTCTCCACTATACCTAGTGCGTCCAAGACAGCTCCGTATATTGACAGATCGTTTTAGAGTGATTATTTTACTTTCTGAAAATGTTTGATTCGTAAAACCTTTAATTTTATATTAAATGTTAATTAATCTTGTATATTTTTAGTGTATTATAAAGTTTAGATGGCTCAAACCGCTTTAAACGGTACTATACAATCTCTAAAACCGTCTGTCTAAATCTCGGAGCTATCTTGGAGATGGACGCACTATAGTTCCACAAGGTATATAAAACAAAATGCCTTGAAACCTGCTTGAAACAAAACCTTTCAAAATTCTTGTCCAATCCCTAATTTTAACTTTTATTTCGAAAAAAAACTACTAAAGTGAGCCTTAACTTGTGATATTATTACTTACATATTTAATTTTAAGACAATCAGTATTATGTTAAGATTAAGACTAAATCAAGGCATTAGCTAACTTGCGTGCTTATAGTGACGGTTGTAAAGCTCGTTGTGTCAATTTGTAATAAAATAAAGCATAGTTTTAATAGAAATTTATTTCAATCAAATAGCTTGGTCCTCGACTACAAACATGTTTGCAGATCATTCCTGTCCAAAAAATATGAGAATATGCTAGATGCTAAGTTATTAATTTAAATTGATAATAGTAAACTTAACTATTTCTATTAATTTACGTTAACATAACATTTTGCCATTTACCTTAACGACAGACAGTGATAGTAAAAAAATCTTAATTTAATTTACTAACGAGAGTCATTAAGATAATACTGTATCAGCTATCTATTTCAGAATTTTTTTATGTAATTGACATAAGTACCTAAGTAGTTAATAATACCACTAGTTCTCAGTTAAATTCAAACTTCCTTGATTTAGCAAATTTTTATTCGCGCGCAGTACTTAACTCGAATAGTAAACTATACGGACGTGTGACGTTGTTCATTTGTTTACCAAGATTTGGACAGAAGCGTCCACAGAATTAATTACGAATTGGCCGAGGCTCTTCGCTGCTAATAGCGTATAGTGCGCAGGCGCCGCTGCCTGGCCGCGGCCACCAATCGCCAGCTTAATCACTTCGCATTCGACCGCGAAACTGCGCGCGCGTCTTGTTTTAATTCAAATAACCACAGTATCGTGAATGTTTCTACAAGTTTGATAAGATCATTACATCACTCTGTGATAAGACTGGCCGTAGAATCAAATCATTTGCTGGAAAGATAGTCGCTACTCGATATGCAACGTCAGTATTAAAACAGTGCTAAAACAATAGACCCTGGTTGTGAGTAGTGTGAATTGTGCGTGATAATTTGTCGGATGTCGCGGCACGCACCATGGGGACGACGAAGAGACTGAAGATAACAGTTGTAGGCGACGGTATGGTCGGGAAGTCTTGCCTGCTCTACGTGTACACTAAGAATGAATTTCCCGAGGAATATGTACCGACAGTGTAAGTACGACGTTTGCTTTAGGGTAATTTGTTCCGGTACTGCTAGCGGCGCACAGGTGCAGGTATAGGTCACCAGGGCCGGGTGCCACGTGAGGCCGCGCCGCTAGATTAGCATGCTGATGCTGTAACAGCCTTATCACTGTGCAACTATTTGTGTTGTCAACTGTAGCGCAGCAACCTATTCTCTTACAAAGCATTCAGTTAGCGTATATAGTAATCTGTGGTACTACTGTGTAACTTTACGGTGTTTTCCTTTTAATGACCTCACACAAAGACTCATCGTAAATGTTTATATTGACTCATATGCGAAGTTTTACCTATATTTTCTTACTACGACGATGTGTCTTACTTACAACTTCATTTAAAACTACCACTTCGAGAGCTAAACTGTTTCTTATCAACTTATCAAATGCTTTAAATAGGTAATCGTTTATTACTAGTAGGGATTAGAGTTTTAATTAGGTTTTAAATTTATTTCAGCACTAGCTGTTGCCCGCGACTCCGTCTGCGTAGACCTTAAAAAGTATCCTATGTGTTAATCCAGGTCATATTCTATCTGTGTGCCAAATTTCATTAAAATCTATTCAGTGGTTTTTACGTGAAAGAGTAACAAACATCCATCTATACTTACAAACTTTCGCGTTTATAATATTAGTAGGATTATTCTGTAGTACATATGGATAGGGTAAACTTTATAACAAATACCTTAGGAAGTATGAATATTAGTCACGATCATGGGTTATGATGAATCGATCAATCCGTAGTAAAACGATGTATTACGTCATTAGGTATATTTTGTACCTTCTCGTAGAAATTAATTTATCTTGATGACTAATGTTTTGAAGGTGCCACGGAAATTGTTCAATACACGCACACATAGGTATAGCATCAATATCATACGGCATATATCCTATTTACTTTTCTACACCTGTTTATTATCAATCACATCACATAAGATAAATAAGAGATAACGCAATAGGTCAAGGTTAACAGTTTTGTATGTTTTATTCAATCTAATATTATGTTAACGATCGCTATAGCTTCAAATTATTAAACAAACTCGCATCGCTAGAGTTGATATAACTAAGTTTTCTTTTAATAAGTTATTTTGTTTGTTTTTTAATTAATTCAATGTATTATTATGTTAACTTGACTGAATGTTGAAGTAACCGACGATACTTAGTATTTTACAAACACCTCGCTAGTAAACTAGATGCTCGGTAATTAACGATTGACAAACGAACAACGTTCATGTGCTAATATTGTTCAGGTACTCGGCATTGCGCGCTGCACTATTTATAAAGTCAAATATGTGTCGAGGCATTGTTGTATTGTGCGCGACCGTCGCTTCCTCCATAAGAAACTGGACGTACGCCTACAGTGTCTAACTTCCTTGCTAACCATTTCTGTGTCAAATACCATGTCCCACGCATTGTCAACGACCGCAGTTAATCTCTAAAACCTAATGTAATACCGCTTTTATCTATTTATGCCGGGTTCACTTATATTCACTCTAGCTGAAACGATTTGGAGATGAACTCTGTCTTCCCACACTTGCGGGGTCACACTTGTCCAGTATTATCAATAAAAATGTGAATCTACTCGTATAAATCGACTTCCCAGATTTGTTTACATACTTAGGTAGTAGTTTGTTAGTTACATACAAGCGATGCTAATAGAGGAGTGTTAAAAAGGCAATCGAAACATCGTGAGGAAATCTGCATGCTTCAATTTCGAGGTATGCAGATGACATGCATGACATGACCTATCTTCTGTCCATTATAAGTGGCGACGGGCTCACTTCCCGTCACACTGAACCGAATTTCGATAGTATAGTGAAATGTGGAAGTTATGAGTTTTCAAAATATCTCTGACTGCCCCTTCTGGAATATAGTCTTAAGCATATGCTTATGCTAAAAAGGAAATCTTATCTTATCGATCTATAACCTAACGCCTCTTTACCAGAGAAGTAGGCAGTGAGAGGGCGTTTCTCTTATTACCAACCATACCTACCTCTTTCGCCTTATTCAAGTCCATAGGTACATCTCCTTTGATCTTCTTAAAGGTACGTGCCTGCCCAATTTGAGTACTACGCAGTCACCACAAATCGAAAATTGTTTTGAATCACTAATGGATCATTTGAATAGCTTCTTTCTGATCTCGACTTTGCTAACATTTTACGTACAACCTGATTATTTTATAAAACCCTGATCATATTATTATACCTATATTTGACGCAGGTTCGACAACTACGTTGGACACATCACGGTGGATGGAGAGGAAGTGGAGATGGCGCTATGGGACACGGCGGGACAAGAGGACTACGAAAGACTGAGACCATTGTCATATAACAACGTTAGTTCGCTTTTATACAAACCTTACTTATCTACCACTATTAGCCGCTACGTAGACGACGGACATGTTGACATTACGGACATTTTTGACCGCGGGCGAAATGTTCGTCGTATTCTCAGCGCCTTATAGTTAATATTGTAATTAGGTAATGTGTTCTGAAAGCCATACCATGTCCATTATAAGTGGCGACGGGCTCACTCCCCGTCACACTGGACAGAGTTTCGGTACTACTAGTGAAACGTGGATGTTCTGAGGTTTCAGTATATCTCTGACTACTCCCTTGGGGAATACAGTCGTGAGCATATATGATGGCCATACGAATGAATGAATAGTTAAAGAACGCCCCGGGCATTCCATATAACGATTTCACGATACCTGAATAGTTCTACTAAAGAAATAAGATGGCGTAGGCACACGCGCTATCCCTCTCAAACGTACGCGGCTGCTGTAAGTATTGGCTCGTCTAAAATCTCCCCTGAAGCCGCACTTCAGGGGAGATTTTAAAGGTTTAAGACGAGACGGTGAGGTGCGATGTATGAATTTAGAGAGGGGCAGGGAGTGGTCATTCTGTATGTAGTACAATTATATAGTAGGTACTGTAGGGTTTACCCGCGACTTCTTCCGCACATATTAATACCTATCAGATTTTAAGTCAAATCATAAGCTATCAATCATAAAAGTTTCATCAAAATCGGTTCAGTCGTTTTTGCGTGATGCTCGAACAAACAAACACCCCGTCAACACACCCAAAAACCATATCGTTATCTTTTTCTTGTTAAAATCTTCAATGTACAGACACACTTCAGTTATAGTTTTATAATGTTTAGATGTTTTATTTATTTATTTTTATTTCAGAACTATTACATTACTAGAGTTAACCCGTTACTTCGTCCGCAGAAATAATATATCAGATTTTAAGTCAGATCATAAGCTATCAAACAAAAAAGTATCATCAAAATCTGTTCAGTAGTTTTTGCGTGATGCTACAAACATACAAACAAACAGACAAAAATTCTAAAAAAGGTTGATTTTTAGTCCGGGATACCTAAAAACCATATCGTAATCTTTTTCATGTAAATATCTTCAAAGCACAGACACGCTTCTGTTACTGTTTTATAATAGTTAAGATTTATCTACCAAACTGCAGAGCAGTTCGTTGGCAGAAGATTGTTTGGTTGACGTGGTTAAATGTAGTCTGGTTTTATCCACTCCCTTGAGTTAAGGTGTACCTAGTAAACTTTTGGTGTTGAACACCGAATTTATACAACCTGTATACTTTCCTGTTCCTACTAATGAGCTTACGGTCGTGATTTAGTTATCATTAATAATGGTATTGTTCTCCCATTCCATGTTATGACACAATACTCAATGCACCCTTATAAGAAATCTTAATCTATTTAGATCGATAGGTCATTGGAACAATTAAAACTATTTGCAAAGTACAGTGGAGTGAGTATAGATTTCAATTATGAATCGATATCGTCTTCGTTATCAAGTAATGAGTATTTAAGCTATTAAAAACAACGGCTAATTATTAATGATAATGAGATAAGTTCTCTGAAAACTGCTTATTCAACCGATAGAGACACATGTAAAGGTTGAAAGACATGAGAAGATTGATATCTTTTTGTGGGTTGGAAGAAATGTCTTCGGAGCTTAACTCGCTGTCTCTGTTATTTTATTTGTATCAATGTAATTATAAGTATATTAACCGAGTGCAGCAGTGCTAAAGAAATAAGATGGCGTAGGCACACGCGCTATCCTTCTCAAACGCTCGCGGCTGCTGTATGTAATGGCTCGTCTAAAATCTCCCCTGAAGTTAGACGAGACGGTGAGGTGCATGTATGAATTTCACTCTAAAGCTCAATTCACATTCACAGGCGCGGTGCAATGTAAAATAATACCTATTTCACAGAAAAAGCTCCGTCCTCCGCCCGTGGGATCCGTATGGGCTTTCTCTCTGTCAACTCTAGGGGTATTGAATAGGCATCTTATTACCTATAAATTGCACCCTCCGCGCCCGTCGTAAGGTGAATAGAGCTTAAGAGTTTAAGAGGATATGTGAAAAAAAATAGGATTCTTCAAACCATCATATATCATGAAGTACTAACATTAGGAGTATGATTTGCGGATATGTGTAAATTAAACATATAATTGAAGTTTTGATTAGAGCCAAAACACGATTAAGAGATATTTTCTCGATAGAAAAATAAGAAAAGTAGTCTCCGTCTTTATCGATAAACGCTTAGAACTGCTAAGCGGTGAATAATAGAAACACGAAACTTGATTTAAAAAAAGAGATTGATATTTTATAAAGTTTGATTAGAGCAGAAATGAACTTACATAAATAGTACAATCACAATTAAATAAAGTTTGTTTTACGCTTGCATCGTTTCAGGCGCGCGCGCCGCCCCATCTCTTTCTCTCGCATCAGGCAGTAATATAAGCTATCACACGCCCGTTTCGCTTCAATTTTTTTTCGACATAGACCCTTAAAAAGCACGCATGTTGTACGAAGCGACTCTCAGCAAATTGCAAACATAATAACGTCTTAAAGTACCTTACACAGTTACCTATTTTACTTGCAGACAAACTGTTTCCTGGTATGCTACTCGGTTGGGAGTCGTTCCTCATTCGAAAATGTCAGCCTTAAATGGTATCCTGAGTTGAGACACTTCTGCAAGGACGTACCTACCGTATTAGTGGGTAAGATTTTTATCAACTCTATTATTAAATTAATACACCGCAATTACTTAATAAAACAATTTACCCCTCAGTGGCGCCCTCATCACGAAATTTTAGATTTCTCAATCGCGAAAACCCGTAATAAAAGTATTGTATAAAAATAGTTTGAAGGCTTTTTCAATAAGTTGGGGTTGCACTTTTTATTTTTTGGTTTATTAATTGAGAAATCTAAAATGTTGTATCGAGGGCGCTATTGAGCGATAAAATAATTGTAACTGTGGTCTTAGTGTTAAGTATTATATCGGACTTGAACACCTAATTTTTAGGAGGGCGCTTTATGCACTTAATAGGATAATGAGGATGTATTTACAGCTTTTATATTTTTTTCTTTTTCTGTCTGTCGTCAATCACTCATTATTAAGTATACTCCATTCAAAATAGCAACGAAATTTTAAAGCCATTTTGCATTACAGAAACAGCGATTTGAGCAAAAAAAAACATTTATTGCATACATTTGAGTCGAGTTACATTTGCAGTTTAATATGAACAGAGATTTTTTTTCCTCCATTCTGTTTGCTCCCATAGTAAAAGTTGTTCAGAGTCATTGTTGTTTTTGTTTGTTGTTGTTAGACTCTTGCGTGTATACCTGATATACTTGGCAATAGTTTATAATAAGTAACTAATTGTATTTCAGCAACAAAAATAGACTTGAGGGGTTCTGATAAAGCGGTTATTACTACACAAGAAGGAAAGAAATTAAGAAAGAAAATCAGGTGAGCAAATGATTTTTATAATGTTTTTGCTCGTAAGAGGACTGCGGACACAAAAGGATGAACATTGTGGTTAAATGTTACGAATACTGATTATTTATTCTATTTTCCTTCCGTAACTTCTGCTGTCAGTCGCGTCAGTTTATTATAGTTGTTTTGCTATGCAGATATATATGGGTAGAGAAGAGATATAGGGTCCTTCTTAATATGCTGACACTTTTTTGAGGGGATGATTAGACCATCAAACTGAACACCTTTCTCTATGGGGCCAACGTCGAAATCGCGTAAAAAATCTGCTGTTCCATACAAAACTGTAAACCTACTTGAGCCTAATGTATGGGACAGCCGATTTTTATTTCGTGATTTCGATGTTGGTCCCATAGAGAAAGTTGTTCAGTTTGATGGTCTGATCATCCCCTTAAAAAAGTGTCAGCATATTAAGAAGGACCCTGTATATAAAAATCCCAACACTATAAAAGATAAACGAATAGGATAACAGTTCTTAGTATGTAGATAAAATAATATACCATATTCAGATACATTATACTATCTACCTCCTATACAGGGTGTAAGGAAAAGTATTATTAATCTTTATACAAAATACTCTACTCTCATTAAACTGAACAACTTTTACAATGGGCGCAAAACTGTTTTTCTCGCGGTTTCAATAGTTTTATCATAGTGGAAGTTGTTCAGTTTGATGGCCAAAATCACCCTCTTGAATATAGCGTGCTTCTTAACATGCTGACACTTTTTTAAGGGGATGATCAGACCATCTAACTGAACAACTTTCTTTATGGCACCAACATCGAAATTGCGAAAAAAAAATCAGCTGGTCCATACAAAACTGCAAACCTACTCGAGCAAAATGTATGGGACAGCAAATTTTTTTTTCGCGATTTCGATGTTGGTCCCATAGAAAAAGTTGTTCAGTTTGATGGTCTGGTCATCCCATTAAAAAGTGTCAGCATATTAAGAAGGACCCTGTATGTACCGCGTTTAAGTTTACATCCTGTATAGCAGTTAGGATAAATTGTAATAACAAAACAAAGTGAAATGTGACGAGAGTTATCGGCGCGCGCGCCGGCAGCTGCTGTCGCCCCTTATCACTGTTGATATGGCGGCGGACTGTGATAGCAACTGAAAATTATTCGTTGAAACAATTCGTTTTAGAGGCAGGGCCACAAAACAAATCTTCTCTATCTTGCTTGGCTATCCAAAATTAGGCGTCAGTCTTTAATACTACGAGTATTTCACTCAGTACTCAGGTTATTGATTCTAAAATGGGCTTGGCTTCGTATTTTGAAATTTCAAATTGGTTGATACTATTAAACTTTATTTCAAAGGAGTTAGGATTAAATTGGTTTGATTCTAGCTGCAAAACGTAAATAAAGCATGCTGATATAATAATCCTCTTTTTTTTTTTATATTGGACATCGTCACACAAATTTTCTTGTTACATTTAAAGTACCAGAATCTGGCCTGGACTTGTATTATGATGACTAGATAACAATATAGAATACATATATAGATACAAACATCCATGACTCGGGTACAAATATTCATATTCATCATACAAATATTTGTCCCTTAAGGGATTCCAACCCGCGACCCTCGGCACAGCGGGGAGGTTCACTACCGACTGTGCTATCGGGCCGTCGAAGCCTCATTAAGATTAATATGATAAGGAAATCATTGAATGTGTCAATGTTTTGTTTCAGAGCGGCCCAATTTGTGGAGTGCTCGGCGCTCGAGCGCGTCAACATGAACGAAGTCTTCGAAGAAGCCGTGCGGGCTGCACTTCACAAGAAGCCCATTAATAAGCGCACCTGCCAGTACCTGTGATTACACCAAGAACTATGATACCCCAATATTATGCTACATCCTTAGATAAAAGTATATGTCTAGATGGACAGCCGAAGCTGCGAATGCGTCGAAAAATATGTCAGCCAACTGTTGGCTGATAAATCTTTTCCCGCTCTTAGTGTCCGAGATAAGTTGTATGACATAAGAAAGTTGGCCCGTTTTTTTATTGTACGGTGGAAGCGTGAGGCTCAATCTAGACATATTTTATCGAAGGTTACATCCTACGCAAAATTACGAACGTTTTTACAATCGACGTCTTTCGTCTAGTAGTTATTGAACTTTAGAAGACAATCAAGAAATTATTTAGTTTTTAATTTATGTTACATTTGTAATTTTTTTTTAACTTTCTTAATTGCATTTCTTATGCGTAATGAGCGTTTTTCTAAGTTATGGCTTGATGGCGCCATAATCTTCGCGAGTAAAAGTCAACATTTCAAAACGTATTTCTTGAAAATTAATCATAAAGAGGGAAAATATGCTCAAAAAGAAGCCAACGCATCTTTTAATCAAATATTTCACTATTTACGAATAATTTTAATCGAAAATTTGCATTTGTTAACGTTTGACATGACTGTATGTGCTCGATCCCTTGGAAGAAGGCAGGCACAGTCTTGACATGAATTAGCACACCACGCTTCTCTATGGAGTGATGATAATTCCATCTGTTATGTTTTTTGGTGAAAAATGCTCATTGGAGAAACACGATGCGCCGTGGCATCAGCTTGGTATCAGTATAGATGTATAACGACTGAAGTCAAGATAGGTACGCCAGCGGTTATTTTTAAAGTCCAAAGCTATTGGTCGGTGATCAAAATATTAATGAAATCTTTTGTTTTTAAATAAAATATAGCAGTATTCTAAATCATGTATTCACTTAGGTATTGTTTTAGAGATTTATATTTTTAAAACATGAAAATAAGATTATTTAACATGTGAGAACTTTTCTTTAACCCAAATTTGGCTAGTATTACTTAAGTCCTAAGTAAAGGGAGAGTACCTACATCAGCATGCCCATGCACGCTGTTTTGTACAATATAAATAAATAAAAACATTCTGTGAAAATTTCAACAGTCTATACTTCATTTCAAATAAGGACGACGAGATTTGCTCTAAGGACGAGAAGCTGTTCTAAGGCCGAGATTCAGAAACGATTTTTTTGGTCTTAGCTCGAGCTAAGCGTGGCGAAAATGTATGGATTTTGACATACGGGAGTCCGAACTATGACTTACAAATCGTCTCTGAATCTCGGCCTCAGTATAAGTGAGAGTAAGTGTTTTAAATATCTGTTTCTATAATTAAAATAGCCTTAAATTTTCGTTGCTATTTTGAATGGAGTATAGTAATTACGGTTCAAAAGTTACAGACTTAAATATAGTTAGGAGTAGGACAGCTACGAACGGACAGCGCTATGGCGTAGGCTTATGAATAGGGTCCCGTTTTCGCCCTTTGGGTACGGAACCCCAACCCTCGATGATTAGACTAGAGGAAACAGGGGGATACGAAATGATGATTTCGATCATTTATTGAGATAAAGCCAGTCCGAGCTGCAGTTGTCTCTTTTGCACTCTAGTCGGCGGGGTGTGTGGGAGGGGCGGATCGGACAAATACGTATTCAGTCAGAAAAGTGAACTATTCTCCTAACTTCGAGAGCCCGGCCCGCCTACAAAAAAAAAGCTGAGGCCTTTAAAAAGTCCTACAAAGATTAATTCCAATGATTTTCCGCAATATGGCGAGGTGTTTTATTTTTCTGGTCAGAGATTTAAACCACGTAACCAGGAGTAAAATGGTTTTTGGCTGAGACTTAGGCCGAGATACAGAGACGATTTGTAAGTATTTTCGCCACGCTTAGCTCGAGCTAAGACTAAAAAAATCGTCTCTGAATCTCGGCCTAAAGCACCCTTTAGACGAGAAACTGATCGCATGCTTTCTGCCAAGGCCAAATCGCGCGTCAGTAAAATTGCCCGTCTAAAGGCCCATCGTACAGTCGCAAATCCGGTCTCAGCCAATAAGCAGCGCGTGCTCCTCCCCTCCACCTGCCTTTGCTAGATGGCTTTGGCAGGGAGCATGCGATCAATTTACCGTCTAAAGGGTGCTTAAGTTTGCGATCGTGCGATCATCGGCCTTTTTTTTTTTATTAATCTATATTTTTCATTTTTTTTTATAGGGGCCTTTAACCCTGAGGTTATGCCAGCCCGATCATCGGCTTTTAGACAGTGCAACTTGGCCTTGATAGAAAGCATGCAATCGATTGCCAGTCTAAAGGGTACTTAAAACTCGTGAAAGGTTGACTTCGTCTTTTTGCTCAAATGACCAGTATCTATGCCAGAGAAAATTTTGGGAAAAATAAAGTGTGACAGTTCAGCCAACCATAGACAGCCAGCGTAGCGTTGCTGATGAAGAAAGTGATTCGTAAATTTAGAAAAATATTTGCGAAACCTAGATTTTATTTACCCGTGGCGTGACTAATTATAATAATCTATTTGGTTATTGTAAGTGCTGCATCACATCAGGAGTAACTCCATAATGAAACGAGGTTATGATTCCATGAACTCGTCCACAGAAATTAGTTCTTATAGAGATCAACATTTCAAGGTACGCATTATTTAGCTCATTCTTCAACAAAGCACGTAATATTAGCATTGCCTTTCAATCTGTTTCTTTCGAGAGACATCATTTGAGAGTGAAGACATAATAAAAGCTTGTAAAAAAGTCTCTGAACTCAATATTTTACAATTTCAGGGCTCCAGAAGTGAGCAGGAGAAGTTACTGAGGGCATCATCCACTCTTTATATCGGAAACTTGTCGTTTTATACAACAGAAGAGCAAATTTATGAATTGTTTTCAAAATGCGGTGACATAAGGAGAGTGATTATGGGTCTGGATAAGTATAAGAAAACACCCTGTGGCTTTTGTTTTGTAGAGTATTATTCTAGACCAGACTCTGAAGACTGTATGAGGTAAATATTAAACCAGTTGTTTCAGAATTAATATTCTCAATAGATACATTAAGTTAAGTTATAGCCTGTAGAATCCCACTGCAGGGCAAAGGCCTCCTCTCAAGAATAAGGGTGAGAAGGAGTGGGCCATACTCCACCACGCGGGCCCAGTGCTGTTTGGTAGAGGCAAGTTAGTGGTCAACTTGCTGTCAGAGAATTTTCAAGCCGCCTTAATAGGCCTCTGACCAGGCTTAACAAATAGTTACAACGCCACCTGATGGAACTATCCAAGATCAACTGCTTAATGTGCCTTCCGAAGCACGAAATGCCCGAAATGAAATACCCCTAAACGGTCATCCATCCAAAGACTGACCGGACCTGGCATTGCTTAACTTCGGTGATCGTTTCCAATACTGAAGCTCCACTACGCCAAAGAGCACTTCCTAACTAGGTACTTTATAAAATTATAAAAAATGTCATCTGTTTGCTACATCTGAACTTCCAAACTGATTTCAATAAAAAGAGTTATGGGCTATTACCAAGAAGCTTAGATCCCAAACTGAAGACTACGCCATGAGTAATAAAGTGAAGCATAAAAAAGTTATCTTGGATGACGTCACCGTTATTTGCCTCATTCATCTCATTTTAACCGTAGCCATAACCTATTGGCACAGTCACAGAATAGGTAATAGTATATAGTTCTATATACAGAACGGCTACTCCCAGCCTTCCTCTGACTTCTGATCCCCCACCTCACCTCACACTTTCTGGGAAACTTGAGAGAAGCCAAGCAAGGGATTGCAGTCAGGTGCCCGTAGTAATTGACTACATAAAATTGAGTCTTTTCAGTGCATATAAAACGTTGAAAAATAACACTAAATTCACATTTTCAGTAATTCTTTAGCTCAAATACTATTTTAGTAACAGAAAGAACAATAAAAAGTAACGAAATGTAGATGATGTTCATATGATGCGTGGTAAGTCAACCCTACTCACATGTCAAAGACAATTTGCAAAAAGTGTGCATGTGCAAATGCCATTATGTCCAATCCAAAACATTGTTTGAAGTGCCAGACCTGTGGCACAGTATAAGAAAGAGTATCTAGCTACATACAGTACAAACACTCCCTGCCTCCCACCGACTTACCTCACCCCCTGAAAGTGCATGCCAGCAAATGTGTATTCCCGTCTCGCACGCGCTCACTCATCTATGTATAGTTCTTTTAAATTTTTCCCATTTGTATGAAATTACAGCTATCAGCTGACAGTGTCCAAAGTGTGCTATTGGACTACCTAAAGAAAGAGATGGCAAATAACAGTGAAGTCATATGATTATGAAGATTTGAACGTTGAACTTATCCATAGAACATTTCAAAGCTTTATATCTTCGTAATTATATTATAAATCTCAAATGTTATTTGATACGCGGCATCTAGATTTTCTAAACTATTTTTCCATATAGGGTACTTCTGAATATGCTGACACTTTTTTAAGGGGATGATCAGACCATCAAACTGAACAACTTTCGCTATGGCACCAACATCGAAATCGCGAAAAAAAATCATCTGTTCTATACAAAACTGCAAAACTCCAAATGTACGGGACAGCAGATTTTTTTTTCGCGTTTTCGATGTTGGTCCCATAGAGAAAGTTGTTCAGTTTTATGGTCTGGACATCCCCTTAAAAAAGTGACAGAATATTAAGTTGGACCCTGTATATAAAATATGACTGATATTAATACCGTCTACGCGTATTATGCGTCAAACTTTTGTATGAAGTTGACAACTCTGACACCAACTTAAGGAAAATAACAACTTATATCTTAGAAATGCGATGCTTTACAAGGATTTGCGCCAGTGAACATTTCTTGTTAAAAAAAATCATTTTTTATAATTAACTATTTGCAATCAGTGCTGACACTATAAGCAGATCATGTCTGTGAGGTTGTCTATTAGGATGTCGATTTAAAAAAATCTTGGACGAAAATGCAGCCAAAATCTTACTACCCCTTTAATAATATTTTTTGGACTTGGGGGAACAAAGTATAATCTTGTTGATAGATTAAACGTAAAGGACTGTATTCTTAATTAAGAATATATTTTTGTAGATACATAAATGGCACAAGACTAGATGACAGGATCATCCGTTGTGATTGGGACGCTGGATTCATAGAGGGACGACAGTATGGCAGAGGAAAAACTGGAGGACAGGTAATTTTATATGTTTAGTACTTACACATGCATGTTTATCTGTCTCTTTTCAGCACACGCTGGGCAGTCAGCATTTATTGAGAGTTATGCAATAGATCTGCCTCTGTGGTTTAATGGTTACATTGGGCTCTTGACATGGAGGTTGTGGGTTCGATTCCCACGGGGGACACCTAGTGATACTCGTATGCCACTTTGTGCGTTTTTCCCATGTTGGTTAGGACATTGCAGGCCGAATCACCTGATTGTCTGAAAAGAAAGATGATTCCGTGCTTCGGATGGCACGTTAAGCCGTTGGTCCCGGCAACTATCTCTCGTGGCAGTAGTCATTGCATAAAAAACACGTCAGAGGCCGTAAGGCGGTCTCTGACACCAAGGTTTTGCCCACATGATAAGAAGAAGAATAGATCTGGCAAATCTCTTTACGATGATGGCAAGCCAATCGCAATGATGTGCCATTGAGTAAAAGAAGAAGAGTAATTTTATGTTTCGATTTTAATCTACATATTACGTTAGAATCTTTGATAATTAGAGTATTATAGAAAATTTCACATGTCCTGTTTGGCAGGCAGGTGTTTTATCTATAAGACTGCCTTATTCTGTTCTGGTTATTAGAAAGTAATGGTAAACATCAATATGTCGAGCAACATTGAACTTCTAGTTCACATACAGCCCTATTTTTGACTTTTAGCGCAGATATCTCGAAACAGAAGCGTTGTAGCGATTTG
Source organism: Agonopterix alstromeriana (assembly GCA_963924505.1). Taxonomy (NCBI): domain Eukaryota; kingdom Metazoa; phylum Arthropoda; class Insecta; order Lepidoptera; family Depressariidae; genus Agonopterix; species Agonopterix alstromeriana. The sequence goes on along the minus strand of OZ004665.1, from coordinate 11,233,083 downwards.
GTTTCTATTGGAGTTTTGTTCCATTGGACAAGACCTATCCAACGACACCTCACTTAGTGTATTTAAAAAACATTTTTTTTCCAATCCCCATTTCTTTGTATGGGAAAAAAAATTGTTTCTTCATAACTACTACATCTGTCTTGATGTCAAATTTCGATTCAATAGGTGTTAAAATGAGCGAGTTATTGAGTATACAGACAGACATAATGGACGAAAGTATAAGGGATTACGTAACACTAAAGACTAAACATTTGAATTAAACTAAAATTACAGTTATCCAAATTAGGTTGGCACATTCGAAATAAATTCATTTTATGTTGCAGGTGCGTGATGAATATCGGACTGACTATGACGGCGGACGTGGCGGTTACGGAAAAATAATCGCACAGAAGATTGTTCCAAACACCTTAGAACGTTGATAATACAAATTTAATGTGGAAAATAACATACGTGTGTGGACTCTTACCTTAAGAAAGACTGTAACTGTTATAGTAACTTAATACATTCAATTTGATCTGAATGTGATAATAAATATTACGCATTTTTATAAGTAACATGGATTTTCAATGTATTTGTATGTCACATCACATGTGATACAGATTACAGTCATAATTATAGGAATGATAGAAATTAAGAATATTTCATTTAAAAATAATCTTTTATTCAAAAAAGGTTATAAAAAGCATACATACACAGAAAATGATAACAACAGTGATCTCTAAGTCTCTAACGAAAAATAAATGCATGAGAGAAATCATGGCTTATTAGTAATTACGAACTATGATGTAATTTCATAAGTAGTGTTAAAGCAATAAAATATAACAAGCGCTCATTAACAACGTGTATAAATGGTATATGTAACAATCTGTAAACTTTATCAAAACATCTGAAGACGAAAACTAAAAATAATAAACAGTTACAAGAACAGAATTATTCCCTAAAATCAGAAAATAATAAATTACTCTTTTTAGCGACAATGTAAGAAACGGTAATATAAGATTTTAGTAAAACATTTTTTTCTTTTCAGTTTATTTTATAAATATGCATCAACACATATTTGCTCTTAAATATATATATTAAGAAATGCATTATTTGTATGATAAAAACTGCTTATTATGAACAATATGTAAAATAAAAAACATTAAACGATATTCATAATACTTTCAAAAATCATAAGTGAGTCAGATCATCAAATTATGGCAATATTATTGTATGTATAAAATTTGAGAACATTAAGTAACGATAAATTTGACGTTTACTTAAAACTAATCTTTTGGTGCTGTCTCGGGCATAAGGTCGAACCATAAGGTTTTCGCCTCACGGAAATCATATTGATTGAGATGTATTATGACCTGGAAAGAAACAAATTGAGTTAAAAAGCGCAAGGACTCTTAAGACGGACAGAGTTTACGATGACGAGACGGCGATCGTGTGTCCACCGCGCCGACATCGGTGTTTCAGTCAAAAAAAAACAAAAATCGGCCGCACGGCGCGATGCGACGGTAGCGTAGATTGAGTATTATATAGATTTGCTGACCGCGTATACTGGAAAGGGACGGAGATATGACAAAAATGTATGAGAAATCATGCCTTTGTTTGACTTAGTTGCTAGATTTTGTATGCAATTTCAAGTAAGTCAAACAAAAATATCGCATACGCAGAAAGGGATAAACAATAAAGATTTTCTCTCGCTCACTCTGTGTTATTAGCGAATAAGCCTGTCTCGTTTTCGCGACTATTATTATTTTAATGCCCGTTCTATAGCTATTCTCTTTCTACGGACGGCAGTGTGTGGACAAGAAGAACAAACGTGTTTTGTATTGCCACATAAGGGACATCGGCCCGTCTTATAGTTACCAACCAGGTTGTGCCTCCATCGCGGCCCTGAAATCCCTTGCCGCGACTGGCTAATAGTTTTCGCGTCCTTTTCGCTGATATCCGACTTTAGATCCTTTAAATACTATATATTCGGGTCTTGACGGGGACTCGGGTCTGCGAAATTATTTTCCTGGTCGTAATCTGTACCGAGCGGTTATAAGTCAAACTGTGTGTTCATACCTGCCCTATGACAGGACTGCCGCCGAGGAATCCCTTGTGCGTGGCGACGGTGACCTCGACATGCCGCGAGTGCAGCTCCGCGAGCGGGATCACCCACTCGTACTGCTCGTCGTACTCCGGGTTGCAGCTATCTTTCACTACCTGCATATTGCGTTACAAACATCGGATTCTTATTTTTATTGGCACACAATAATAGCACTACTTTCATGCCGTCTAAAACCCTTAGAGAGGTATACCAATAAGTAGGTAAACATTTAGGCGTTGACGACATAATTAAAAAGAAAACCTCAAAGTCAATAGAAAAGGCAGCCAGGCAAAGGAATCTATATCGGTAATCCTAGATCGATTCCTTTGCCTGGCTGCCTTCGAATTTACGTATCTTTCATAAGTAGAACAGTTTGCTTACCACAGTTTTACGTTTGGAATCTTTGGAGCGTCCGGGCAGTAAATATAACTTCACGTATGGGTCAGGCACATTGGTGGGGTCTTTTAGAGGTATATTCCTGTCAATTAAATAGCCGCCATGAGACAATAATATCGACATAAAATAAATACGTACAGAAGAACAGCTTCATAAAACAAGCGAAAAAGATGCACGCACACAAAGACGCGCACGTACTTTCTAAAAATGAATAGATACTATTGGCGTTTGCCAGTCGCGACCCGAGATCGCCGCGTGCGTCTATTTTGCTCGTTGTATGAAGCTGTTCTTCCGGACGTATATATTTTGTGACATCAGGATTATTAATAAAAGTAATATCTTGAAAAGGTGGTTGCAGCAAAGTTTCTGAGTATCCCTAAGGGGGAACACGGTCGTGAGTTTATGAATGTAATTCTGTCTATGTACAATCACACTTACATAATCTTATGAACGACGACAAACAATGTCTGGTTTTGCATACTATAACGGAGTGAGAGTAACACACGTCCGAGACCTGCTTCACCTGCAGATCTGAAATTTAATAAAAATAACAGGTTTTTTATTAAGTTAAAATTATTATTATTATCTTTAGAGTACGTGCTGAAACTCTTACGTAGTTATTGAAGAGGTCCTGTGTACTAGTTTCGGAGAATCTCCACCAGAGGGAGCTTGACTTTCTTGTGGTACATCTGAAAAAATATTTACGCATTTAGTTTATTCACTCAAAATTCAACCTAATGATGTTTTAGTTTAGTTTGTCACTAATCAAGAATCAACTTACCGACTTCTTTGACTATTTGTTCAACTAGAACAGATTTCTGCGAAACGCTGTCTGTAGCGCCATCTTCTATGTTTATCAAATCAGGAGATGACGGTACTAGAAAAACCAAAGCAAATTCAGTTTGAGTAAACATAAAAATAAATCAGAGAGACTTTTCACTTTAACAATATCCCATTTCGGAAGGACTGACTTAAGAATCTTAACTACACCAAATGTGCTACCTAGTGTGCGGTGGCAGCCCTCAAGCTTGGTCGAAAATATATAAAACGAGCTTTTACTTGCGACTTCGTCAGGACAAATTATGTACCAGGTTGTAAGTCAAATCATAAGCTTTCAAAAAAACGTTTCATACAAATCGGTTCAGTAGTCTTCGCGTGATGCCCGAAGAAACAAACAAACAAACAGAAAGAAATTCAATACTTACACCTAAAAACCATATCGTTATCTTTTTCTTGTATATATATCTTCAATGTACAGACAAACTTCTTCTACAGTTTTTATTCAATAGTTAAGCCTATAATTGCGGAACAATAACTTCAAACTAGTCGCGTTTGGGGTTCACACGAGACTATTTTTAACAATCAAAATTATAATATAAAGTCATGAAATAAAATCCAATGTTGCAGATTTCATGCTACCTCGTCCCCCGCAAAAAGTGTTATAATAGTTTATATTAGATGTAACTAACCAGGTGCGATAGTTTCTGGGGGAACTCCGTCGACGGCATCCGCGGCAGCAGGAGGCGGCGGCTGCGGAGTCACCGGCGGCGCCTCACCGGGCGCCTCATACGGTTGCTCCTCCTCCATGTCCTCCTCTTTTATTGCTTCTTTCAAGATCTGGTTGAATAGAGATTATTTCAAAAATAATTTTCTGGTACGTCTTAGTAAACATGGGGCAATTATTGTAATGTCATATATCATTATTATATTGTCAATATAATTTATTCAATATTGGAGCTTAAAGCACACTTATCAAACGTCAAATATTTTTAAAAGCTACCACCGCGTCAGAAAGTATTGTCGCTGTAGAGAAGATGCGGCCAGAAACTATGGGAATGTGTTTACTGATTAACAATGGAGGAGGCCTTCGTCTTTTCGTGATGTAAAAAAACAAATTTAGAAAGGTAGTGTGCGCTTTATATTAGGAAGCCATTTAAAATTTTCCTAAGAATGCATTGGCTTAGAATACTATGGACACAGGGTCTGGTACAAAATTCTCGATAAAAGTGTCCCGAACTTCACGTAGCTTCGAGTGAAAATCATGGAACATAGTAGTGAAGTAGCTTCATAATGTTGTAAAGTCAATGTAAGAAAGGCACCCTTTTTAGAAATGCGACCCTTCCTAAGGCCGAGAGATTCAGAGACGATTTGTAAGTCATAGTTCGGACTCCCGTATGTTAAAATCCATACATTTTCGCCACGCTTAGCTCGAGCTAAGACCAAACAAATCGTCTCTGAATCTCGGCCTAAGACTACGGATGTGTGCGTAGGTAACGCACACATTTGTGGTAAATTCCATACTGAGTGTGGCGGCGGCGTGACCGCGGGTGTCCGCGGAAGAATTGTCCGTCGTCTGCTTGAGGCCTAAATGTGCAGTCCTGAAGTATGTTTTCGCTTTTCAAAATCTCCAAACACTAACTAGACGATAACGATCATGGATAGTTGTTAACTGAAAAGTGACTATTACTTCTAAAAATGTTGTTACGCTAACAAAAACACAGACCACCTCCTGAGGACATAAGGTAAATATTTATTTTTTGTATTCAAAGCAGTAAATGAACTTGTCTTAACTTTAAATGACTTACTTTCAACTGCAAGGAGATGATGATTTTGGATTCGGGGCCAGACTTCTGCAGCATGAGCGGTTGCGTTAGCAGGCTGAGATCCTTTTGTTTCAACAGCGCTGTGAGCGCGTACGTCAACTGTCCGAGCTGACTTCCCGTCTTTTGATCTAGGACCTGGAAAAGAGTTAGCATTCCATAAGAATTTAAAAATGTCTGTTTCTTGTTTCATTTCTAAATCCTGAAGAATTGGTAAACAAACAACATAGAAGAACCGGAGAAAAAGGGGAGAATTTTGCTCAGCAGTGGAATATTTAACCGGCTGCAAATGCAACAAAGAGTACTTCAGAGTCTGTAATCACAACGTAAATAATCTTTACTATTATAAAACCGTAACAGAAGTGTATCCGTACATTGAAGATATTTACAAAAAAAAGATGACGAAATGGTGTCTCTGATTCCAAATCAACCTTTTTTAGAATTTTTGTCCGTCTGTTTATGTGTTTGTTTGTGCGAGCATCACGCGAAAACTACTGCACCGATTTTAATGAAACTTTTTTTGTGTGATAGCTTATGATCTGTCTTAAAATCTGTTATAAATCCGTTAAATTGTGCGAACGAAGTCGCGCGTTAATTCTAATGGTATATATTATCAAAGCCCCAAAATCATAATGCGGATTATTGTCAATCGAATCTAGTGAGAGCATTCCTACCTTAATATCCAGCACATCAATCTCAGGGTTCTGTACGAGGAACGAGTACCCGATCTCGTAGACAGGGTCGTCGGTTCGCATCTGTACCCCGGTGTTCTCAGTCTTCTTGCCAACCGACACCGTGAGGTAGGGGTCTGGCTTTGACTGCGCACGGGCGTTCTGAAAATTTTTATAATACAAGTGATTTAGAGAAATTTGATTCGTTTGCGGTTAAAGAACCTATACGGCAAGTAAAGGCGACAAAGAGTGCGTTGCTCGGCAATACATCAATCGTAGTCACTTAGCGCGTATGTTTCAGTCATAAACAAACAAAAAACAGTAATGGGAAGAAAGAGAAGACCAGCTTCCTCCACTATTTCAAGGCCGCAAAGGGGGTGGGGGGATTTACTTACAGGCAGCTTCTTACACGAGTCAATGTACACAGACACGACGGCGGAACTAAGCTCTGCGTTCCTGATCAGTTGAGTTTCTGTAATGGCCTGAAACGAAATGAGTACCGTATTTATACGTGATAAAGTTTACATTAGAATGAACTCTGTTAAGATTCAAAATATACACTTACGCGACTTAATTCCATTACGTCCGAAGATAGCCGGTGCCATGACATACGAAGATGAACTTTTCCATGCTTGGCTTGTTGCAGAGTTTGCCACTGGAACGATTAAATAAATGTTTCTTCATATACACAATATGAAATTGATATTTTTTTTTAACATGATATTCTTTGTTATGTTGCCAAACAATCTTTAAATAAACTTGAGTTGACCCGCGACTTCGTCCGCACAAATTATATACCAGATTTTAAGTCAGATCATAAGCTATGAAACAAAAAAGATTCACCAAAATCGGTTCAGTAGTTTTTGCGTGATGCTGTTACAAACATATAAACAGACAGACAAAAATTATAAAAAAAGGTTGATTTGGAGTCCGGGATACCTAAAAACCATATAGTAATCTTTTTCATATAAATATCTTCAATGTACAGACACACTTCTGTTACAGTTTTATAATAGTTAAGATAGGTACTCACAGTATCCAAACGGCCCGCTCTAACAACCTGGGAGATGTCTAGAGAGCACCTGGAATTCAAATAAATACCAAAATTTTTACTTTTAACGTGGATTTTTTTTTTTAATTGTTGGCCGTGCGGTATACATACAGCAGGATCAATAATAGATCTTTTGTAGTTCCGTACTACTTTGGTGCTTCCTCAAAAAAATGTTATAGTACTTTAATTTAAATAGATCAGCACGTCTAGTATGATTTCTCTACACGCGCGCGACGCGCCTTCGCTGCATAGAAAGTAACCTGTTCCCGCACTTTTCGGAGAGGGCAAGCCGCGCTTGCCGCGACTTTGTAGTATGGGAAAAAGCCGAGTCGCGCGCAAGTAGAGAAATCATGCTGGACGTGCTGGAAGGCCTAGAAAGGGAAAAGATCGATAATTAGAACCGCGTGTAAGACCGCACGTCCATACTTTAACGTTACGTGTTATAAATTGAGTTTTTCCATTTTATGCCTTTTACTTACGACTCTTTTACATAAGCATATGCTCACGACTATATTCCCCGGGTCAGTAGTCAGAGATATTCTGAAACCTCAGAACATCCACGTTTCACCAGTATTACCGAAACCCTGTCAAGTGTGACGGGGGGTGAGCCCGTCGCTACTTATAATGGACAGTGGGTACAATACATGCCTCGAAATTGAAGCATGCCGGTTTCCTCACGATGTTTTCCTTCACCGAAAAGCCAGTGGTGTTACAAATCGTACATAAATTCCGAAAAACTCATCGGTACGAGTCGGCCTGGATGGGGATCGAACCATCGCCTCCTGCATGGCAGGTAAGGCTACTCGCCACTGGACCACCACGGCTTACGACTCTTTTACAGTAATCATTATAAGTTAACATTATACACAAACGACAAAAATGTTAAATTAAGCACTAAGCAGTCTATGTGAGTGAAAAACAAATACTTAATGTTAGGCTACCTACTCCAAAAGCATATTATTACTTCTGTGAAGAAGAAATCAAATTGGGACGTCAAACAAAATCACAACCCTTTTTTAGGGTTCCGTAGTCAACAAGGAACCCTTATAGTTTCGCCATGTCCCGTCTGTCCGCGGCTTAAAAGAAAAAGCCCCTAAGTCCGTATATTGAGACGGGCAACTACGGAACCCTACCCTGCGCGTGGCCCGACACGCACTTGCACGGTTTTTTTAATTTTAAAATGTATTCCTGATCCTTACATGAAATATAATTAAAGTATTAAACAAAAAATCAATATCCTTTGAACAGTTAGTATTGGTTTAAGTCATGTAGAGAATGCATTAAATATCTTTTTATCGTGTAGGTACACTAATAATTCTTATTTATGTTTATGTACATGTAAAGCCAGGTCCGCTGCGCCGTGTTTTCGTGTTTGCTAACACGATAACGTTGATTGTTAACCGATTCCCCTCACCCCGCAGGCGAACGCGGGTGATGTTATCCATTCGCGGCGGATAACATAGTTAGAAACACGTAAACACGGCGCAGCGGACCCCGCTTAAGGTGGTTGCAGAGTTGTCAATTTCATACAAAAGTTTGACGCGTAATACGCGTAGACGGTACAGTTAAAAGTAATATACAACGTGTTAATGAATAAGCCCAAAACCTCATACACTCCAACTGATTTATAACAAAACAATTAGATTGAAACAAAAATTTCATTATTTTGATAGTTAAAATTTCAAGTTATTCGCATTTTAATTTTAAGGCGAAAATGGTTTGTTATTATTTCAACAATGAATGAAAGCGCTAACGTCCTCATGAATACATTTTAAGAATCTTGTGTTGGTAGTAAGTAGGGTGAGTGTGCCCGTGCGGTGGTTTGAGATCGTGTTCAGTAAATTTTAAATTTTACAATTAAATTATTTAATATTTTGAAAAATATTACCTATGTTGAATGATATGATATGATAATTCGATTCTGCTCTCGATTCTAAACAAACTACTTTCTAGTTTTGCGTTAATTCATTAACACGTTGTATACAGGGTCCTTCTTAATATGCCGACACTTTTTTAAGGGGATGATCAGACCATCAAACTGAACAACTTTCTCTATGGCACCTGTTGGTCGAAATCGCGTAAAATTTTTATTTATGAAATTGACAACTCTGCAACCACCTTTACAATGGCGATGAGATGTGGTGCGCAGCGTGACGTAATCATTTTATTTTGTATAGATGCATGCTCATAAGCAATTTAATTATTCTGATGTAAATAAATAGAAAATTAGTACTTTATTCAATGTAGAATAATATATATGAAATCTGGTTATATATGAAGATAAATAATACATAATTATACAGAGTAGTATAGGTACAGAGGCAGTCAATGCCAAGCTGTGCGGTGACATTTTGGCTCTTCCAGTGGGCGTCTATAACAGTGGCAGGTATGGTTAGTTTAGTGAAATATATTTACATTTGGTACGTATGATAAACTGGTTAATACGAGAAATCAATCTAAACCTGGCCTAAGTAGCGGTTGTATTATTGACAAGATTCTAACAATGGAAAACATATTGTATCCCCAGATGATAAACAATTTCTGTGTTGGTTCACTCAATGTTACAAGAATAAATTAACTTCAGGATATAAGTTTTCTATGATATCAGCATTCAAATAACGCAAATGTCTTAAACGAGAGAGCTATAGAATGTTGTTTTCATTATTTTAGATTTAGGCAATATCAACCTGTCTTAAGATAAATAATAATTAATGAACATATATATCATGTTCAGTATTTTCGTACTAGCTGTTTGTATTAGTGAGCGTTCAAAATTTATAGTCACATTATAAAGGTGTACTTCCGATGCCAGCGGCCGATGCGACTGACGCGCGCGTCTGACGCGTGGTTCTCTCATATGCCATATGTCTATCGCATCGGCCGCGCGCGTCTGACGCACCCGTCAGTCGCTGGCATCGGAAGCGGCGCCATACGTTTTCATAGTAACAAGTATTGTCGCATCGGTCGTCGGCCGCGAGCCGCGCGCGTCAGTCGCATCGGCCGCTGGCATCGGAAGTGCGCCTTAAAGGAGATTTGTAAAAATCTAATCTAATATTATAGATCGATTTCCTGTATAAACCAGTTTATACCTATAAGTGTTGTTAGCGTGTTATGTTAAGGCACCGACAGACCTGCCGAGTTTTTCGTCCCTGCCCGCGCGGTCCCAGTCGAAAAGCTTGAAGACTGCGCAGGTCTCACTGCTGCGCAGCACTGACTGTCACAACCCACCACATTATACTTGTGCCATAGTCACATGAAAAGGTATCTTAGTACTCGCATGACATTATCATTTTAAAGCCTTACTAAGATTTAAAAAAACAATAAGGTTCGGATAAGAAAAATAATTAATTTCTTCAATTAGTAAAATAGAATCGAAACTACATCTAAGAGCATATTATAAAGTCATTTACAACATCTTACCCCGTGATTGTCTTACATTTTCGCGACCTAAAACAGGACATTAAACTGCCCAAAGAACCGCCACTAAACATTAACTACCTAATGTTTTTTTTAGGATATGAACTTTTAAATAATTAAATCATATTTACAAAAATTTTATTGAAGAACCCTGAACACAGTTTTTAATAAATTTAATCAAACTTTAATCGTATGTTAATCGTGAAGAGGTGCTGAAAACCGCAATAAGATACGCCGCACGGTAGATACCTTGACATGTAAATAGTCACATTTTACACACAAAGCTAGAATATATTATGTACACACACCTGCTGCGTTATGTATAAAAAATTAATAGGTGATAAAATGTTAAGTGTAAGTATATTTCGAATAAGTTATTAATGTATTTATATTTCACGTACTTTGTATAAAAAACACTTGAAAGACTTCTAAATAAAATTACCTACACTATCTCCACTGTGTCCTAGTTAATAACCAAATTAAATAATAATACGCCACATATAAATAAATGCCAAATAAATTAGCGAATGAAACACATCACTCTGTTAGGTACCGAAATAAAATGAATCTTATTATCACCATTTTAGGTTAAGAGGATATAATTCGGAGCGCGCTCCATACAAACGTACTATGGTGATATTTTCAATACTAACCAATCAAACTCTCTGAATTTTTTCAGAATCAATCTAAAAACAAATTTCTATGCTTGTATAGAGTCAGATTTTCGTTAAAATGTATAGTTTTAAAGTTACAGTGCCTCAAAGATTTCCATAAAAATCTTATATTAATCCTAGCATTGAAACTGTATATTTTAACGAAAATCGGACTCCATACAAGCATAGATATTTGTTTCAAGATTGTTTCAGCAAAATGTCATTGACTTGCATTCGTTAGTATTGAAAATATCACCATAGTACGTTTGTATGGAGCGCGCTCCGAATTATATCCCCTTAATATCATGTCATGACTGCGCGTGTACTAAAGTATCGCGAATTCGTTTATATTTCCCATTTTGATACGAGTGCAGTGGCTTAAAATGATCACAAAAGACTGACTTAAATACATTTTAAATTTTACTTAAATTACTATGTACTTTAATATTGCTCAGCGCTATCTATAATATCATACCCCATTAGATACTTGACGAACCTACAAAACACTCTCGCAAATTGTTTTTTTTTAATAGTAATTCTTTAGACAAATCCTATCGAAATGGGATAGTTGCCAGCAATATCGCTGCACTAAAATGTAACGACTATTATCAGTCTTCACGCGCAGTCTTGAGATATCATGATATCAAATTTAACATGATAATGAAAAGGCGACTCAAATGGGATGATAATAAGAGTCATGTCCCAAATTCACGCAAAACAAAACAGATGGCGCTACATATCATGGCAGAAGCCACAAGTAGCGGAAGACGGACCTGCCGAGAAAATCATCTTTCTGTAATCCCATCCCCGGGTCCAAGTCCCACAGCTCGCACACCAGCACTTGGCTCTTCCTTGAACTTATTATGGCCTTGGGACAAATCACAACATGGACACATTAGTTTTGATGCATCAACAATTCTATTGCTTGCTGTGCGGTTCCGGAAAATATGTAGATCGCATAGACTAAAGTTTCTTTTGCAATGTTTTTTGTGGACAAAGGCTAGCCACTTAAGGAAAAGTTGAAACATCATTCAATCCTGAAACCTTCAATATGCTAAAATTTTACGATGTATACACTTTTTACTACGACGTGGAACAAAAGTGTATACATCTTTTCGTTGCTGACTGTACGTAGTTCTACCAAGGCATCTGACCCCCGCGGTCCCCCTCAGTCGGTCAATCTTGATCGGTCGGGTTCTTGGTCGGTTATCTTGATTGAGTGAGAGGATGTAATGATTGGAGTCCCAGAAAGTGTTAAGAAACATATTATTCGATGAACTAAGTTGATGGGACCTGATTAAAAGACCTCTGTAAAATTTGCTTTGACGAACAACTATTTTGTAGATTTAGGACCTGTTTCACCGCTTCTGAATAAGTTCTTGATAGCTTATTTGATAGATCGTTTGACATATTATGTATGAAAAATATGAGCTGTCGGATAAGCTAAGAAACACTTATTAATACAGGCCCTTAGAGTAAATTATACCTCCTTAGCGATTAGAGCGCTATCTCCGATCGGACGATATAGTAGACCAACTTATACAATATGATTTCGTCTGGTTCTTCATTCTTCAACTTGTTTGTAAACTACAGAACTAACCAGTGTAAGAGTAACAACACTTAACATCTTCACTTACCGTCATCGGTTTCTTTTCTCCTAAAGATGAATTCAGTTTCTGTGTAATAATTATTGTTCAACGACAATTTCCATCGTAGCATGAGCGTAGCTATAAAGTTAGAAACAAACAGAAGATTGCGCTTGCGACTGACTTTGCAAGTACGTCAAAATCAAGCGAAGCCAGGCAAGATCGTCCATCTTTTATACTAAAATATTTGTTCCCTGCTGTTACTTTTATCGACACTTTCTAGCCAAGCTACGCTTCTTTAAACATTATGAATTATGCTCTATCATACAGTAGTCTGAATTCACCTTAGTACAAACTGTTGCTTAAAATAAGTGCTTTCAAAAGCATAAAGCAATACAATGCAAGCATGGATATAGCTAGAGAAGATGTACTTTACAAAGTGCATGAGTTATAGCTTAATTTGTAAGGTACCTCTTCTAATTTTTTTTTGTATTAATGGTTATGGGTCCAGTTATACTCAAACTTTATTACTGTTGCCGTTTTCTTTTGAAGTTAAGTATTCGTCATTACATCATAATTTGAATACCACTGGACTGTGCTCTTAATATATTATGTAAGCCTCCATTCAAGTGCACCTATTTTAGTCTACCACCATAAAACTCTACACAGCTTCTACGACTTACTCGGAAAGCATACGATAACTAGTAATGGCGGCCGTTTTTGTTAGGTATAGATTAACACTAAGAATGTTGTAGATTAAACGAGCATTAAAAAGGATTTTTTTTGCTCGATACAGCTACCACGATTCAATGGCGCCGATTTGTGACGCTTATTAGGCCATAAAATAGCTTGAATATTACAAGCGAGGAAAATTGATCAATTTGATTGTTTGATTTTACTCCGATCGGAGGATACCGGGCCTAACGGTAACACCATAGTAAAGAATGTTTCAGAAGAAACGATCGAATCTTTCGTAATTCTTTCCGAGTAACATCACTCGCCCGCATGCGTGAAGCGTGCCCGTGCCTACCACCCGCAACCCTAGCGTCCCGTCTCTCCCCGCACCGCACCCGCTCCCCTCACTCACCTGCCGAGCTTGTCGTCGTCGTTGCCTTCATCCTTGTCGAACACCTCTATTTCCAACGCTTGACCAAGCGTTTGCATAATACGCGCCTTTACACCAAACGCGAGTCCGACGCAAACATAAGTAAGGAAAACAAAATCAAATTCACAACCACAACTACTTGTAGTAGTAAAAATTGTTAAATAGAATGAATCGGCAAATTAAGTAAAGCCGAATGTTAGTGAAAAAAATAAGATTTTGTAAGAGATTATCCAACCAAAACCCACTGTTAAGTCGATTACTTATAATAAAATGCATCTGCAGTATTTTAAATTTATCCTGGAAACAGACCGTATGAGTATTATAAAAGTATAAAAAGCGCGAAAAATTCACAAGAAAGCTTACAATTCAGTTAGCACAAATGTAGAAGGTCATGTTTATTATTTACAATACATAAACAAAATAATAAAAATCTTACAAATGTAATAAAAAGAGAATTGTAAACAAACTGCTACCCATGTTGTGTTCGTTTCATATTCAGTATGTAGACCGTGGTCTACGTATGCCTAGGGTCCGTATCATAACATGTGAAAGACGAGCGATATTGAATTTGTATAAAGAAACAGACAGATAACACGAATCCTTTCTCTTATCAGTTGAAAATCTTGAAATATTTAACAAAAGTATAAGATTTGTCAGAAAACTACAAAATAGCAGTTGCCCTGAAATTCAACGATGCTTCAGCAGCGAGGGAGGGAGCGCATTTGTCAAGCATTTAAAAACACCGTCGGATAAATGAAAAGTGACACATCGCTAACTATCGGGTCGAATCGATCTAAATTCACACTACCCCGACATAATTCTCACGTTATGAAAAGGACCCCTGAACAGCTGCGAAAAGAGCGCATATTGTTATGAAACCAACACAATATTTCAAACAATATTGAAGTGTGTGCTTGAAATTTTGAAAATGCTCATGCTCATTCCTGATGTCTTTATGAAATTCGAGTAACTAAGAATTAGAATCCCAATTATGAAAATCATTAAAAGAGGACACTATAACATTTATTCTCAATCAATTGAATAAAAACAATTTTTAGTTACTCCAATAAATCCATATACTTATAAAAGAAAACCAATACTCCAATTTAATAAATAAGTTTGCAAACCGCAAATTTTCTTGCAAATCTCGTCGCAAAGAGATATTTTAAAATGAATGTGAATTGTTAAATTTAAAGGAAGTATGAAAGCTCTGCTCAAACAATTTTCGTTGTTGTTGATCAGAAATGAGCTTGCATTCGAGCATTAAATAAATAGTTTTACTCACCGATGCCAAAACTAATAACATTAATGTACTGCTGATCCTTTTTTTAAACTGTGACAGAGTTTATTCAAGCATATCATAAGTTTCGATCTTAAACTAGAGAGGCTAGAGACCAAATTAACGCCAAAGCTTACAGAATTCGTCAAAATATTGCTCATCTAGATGCAAAAAGCTCGATTGTGGCATAGAGCGAAATTTCACTACGAAAAAGTATTTCCGCTAGATTTCCCCTAACTTTGGATATGCTTGAGAAAAAAAGTGTAAAAGCAAGTAAACAAAAACTGCCAGTCTCATCTCGAAAACTACCGAAAATCTGAATTAAAAATAATTTACTGACATTCTTTGCTAACTTGTCAAATGATAAAAAACTCTACTACTACAATATAATAAGATATAAAAAGGAGAACCATTGACCAGTGTTAAATTTAAAAAGAACAGAAGCAAGTATGTCGTGTCTTCTCACCTCGCACCAGTACTCCCAGCGAGGGTTGACATCATTGTCTATGTGCTTCGTCCTCCATTGCTGCGCGCCAACCGTAATTATCGCGTACGGGTCTGACTTACCCTTACCTGTTAGTAAATAAAGCTTAGAATTCAATGTCTTGAATGCATTGAGCATTGAAAGTGATTCTTATCTTAAATGACGGTGTATAAAAGAGGGTACTTACCTAACATAGATACGTCTTTTTTCATTAGATTCTTAGCCTCAACAACATGGATTCGAAGCACGCCCTGTAACAAAATATACCAAATTTAATATTCAATACGTCAACAAGTACATCCATACTTTGAACGTTTTACACAGTACCACGCATAAAAACAATGTACACACGGCGACAGATCAACCTACCCATAGTTGGACCTTATGTCCATGAACATAGAGTTCAACTATGGGTATGTTGATCTGTCGCCGTGTGTACACTCGAGAGCAATGAATCCGGGTCACCAACATACCTTAATATCTGGGAAACTAAGAATGATAGCTTATTCAAACAACAAGTATTTAATAGACTAATTAATACTTCTTAAATTAAATTAAATACAAAATACATATATACAAATGCGTCAATTCTATCGCAGAACAAAAATTTAAAATAACAATTTTTTGTCACAGATATAACATTTCCCCACATTTTAGTGTGTGGGAGTGATATAATTACCACATTAATAATAAATCTTGAAGACTATAAATAAAATTAACAAAAATCGATTAGTTAGTTTATAGCCTTTTTTTATTGGCATTACTTTACAGCAACCAGTAATTTTATTAACTTAAGCAGTGGTATTAAATAGTCTATAAAATAATGTTTATTTGAATACGCTATAATTCTAAGTTTCCGAGATATTAATGTTTATGTTGTTGGTGACCCGTATTCATTGCTCTCGAGTGTATGATACCTTAATAGCTGGGCAAGTGCTCGGTCGGTAGCCTTGCCCGAGAAAAACGCACGTACTGCCTCGTGATTGAGATATGCGGTAGCATCGCATACGTACGTGAATTGAGAGCCGGCAAAAACTTGGCGAAACGATCAATTTTTCATTGCCACTATCGACTTTGCTAGCGTCGAAATGACATCGAGAATCAATTAACACAACTTTCGCCTCAAGCTGCTTCGATGGTCTCGTGGATTATAGTAGTTGTGTTAATTGATTTTAGATGTTATTTCAACGGTGGAAAGTCGATAATGGTTTGTCAGTGAACAATTTTTTTCGCGGCGCTTCGCAAGGCGTGCTTCGCGCCGGTCCGTAGTGAAGCAACCTCGCGCAGCAAACACCCTGAACTATACCTCGCTCAGTCAGTACCCGGCTAATGCCATAAATAACCGCACACATACCTCTGGCTCAGGCATGCGCAGATCCACGGTGGGTATTTCGTCACTAAGCTTGATGGGCAGCTTGTTTGGCAGGACCATCATATTAGCCACTTGCTCGACGATGCACCGCCGCAGGATGTCGCTGGGGAAAAGATTTTACGTTAAGATGTTTTTGTTTTTATTTTATTTGTGTTTAACGATATAGGTATATATGTCCTGGTAAGTATCGCTTTTAGTGACAAGACCGCCCTTTGTAACCTTCTCATTCTTGTTATAATTGTGTTTGTCTATTCTTGGTGTGCAAATCAAGAATATTTATGTTATGTTATGTTGGAACCCCATATTACACACCTACATAAACTCACGCTTTATCTCAAAGGGGTAAGCAGATACTATGGATATTTCATCTTCACATAATGTAGGCACAGATTTTACATTAAAGTATACAAGGTGTAAGGGACAGCCCTCCGCAGACTGAAACGATGAATTCAGACCATCAAACTGAACAACTTTCACGATGGAGCCTACCTCAGCAAACGCGAAAAAAATCTGCAGTTTCATACAAAACCGGTGTACTACCCGACTCAAATGTTTGAGACAGCTGATTTCTTCCGCGTTTCCTTAGGCTCCATTGTGAAAGTGGTTCAGTTTGATGGTCTGAGTTCATGGTCGTTACAGTCTGTAAATATACCTACTTACGA